>CM053171.1:16688668-16728376 GCA_012977825.3 Pteromalus puparum
CTTCAACAAAAATACTTTGCTGAACTGGCTAACCAGCCCAAATCAAGATCTGGAGATGGTGCATCTAAATCCACAAGAACCTGGTGCCACTTGGACTCAATGTCTTTTTTAATAGACAAGGTCTATAACGAATCATCAGGAAACTTGGATTTTCATGACAAATCGACAAATAAAGATTCTAAGAAAAGGAGTAGACCATCGAGTACACTAAAATCTCCATCAGCTCAACTTAGCCAGACAGAACCTTTTTCTCTTGGAACAGCAGGCACATCATTGGTCTTAATGGATTCTAAAAGAGAAGCAGACTGGCAGTTCCTGTTGAGCACTTTGCCTTATTTGGGTAAAATTGACGGCGAGGACAATAAAATGCTATTTAAGCTCGAGGCTTTTGGACTGTTGTGTAATTTCAAAACCAACAATAAGCTAGCAGGGGTATTGCAAGAAAAGCAGCCAAGCAGTGCTGCAAATGCTCAACAAGGAAAAGTTCAAGCTGTTAAAGTGGAGCAAAGAGCAGTTCAGCATCCAACTACTGCTATGAAAGTTGAGCAAAGAGCAGTTCAGCCAAAAAAAAGAGAGTGTATTCAGACGGAAACGGTAGAAGCTCATCGTAAGCATCCAATTTTTTGTACATTTGTAAAATTCTTCAAATATGTCGAATAAACACAATTCTTTTATTTTTTTTTTATTTAGGAATCATTTCACTTAGTGACGACGAGGATAGCCCGACCGATCATGTAGTAGATGTCAAACCCTCTGAAAATCTACTAGCTTGGTTAAAAAATCCGTTGGTTCTGAAAAAGGAACTTCCTTAATAAGTTCACAGTTTTTTTAGTTCGTCGTGTATGAAAGATTCAGATTTTTTTCTAAATTGTTGATTTAAATCAAGATTGGACATCATAATTTAATTTTATTAAGATTATTATTTAGATTCTAAAAAACTATTTAGATTCTCTTAAAATGCATGTTAGCTCACGCCGATAGGCAGCGCAGAGTACATGGCGCCCAAGGTCGTTGAGGCCTTCTCTGCGATGTTTGAACCTCAGCGTCATTTTGTATACCCTGCTCTGTGGCTACCTGCCTTTCTACGGCAACTGCGGCACCAACTACGACTGAGAGCGTGGCGAGAACTGCCGCGTTTGTCAGCAGTTGCACTTTACCAGCATTTAGGAGGGCACGAGTTCTTCGAGGCCGAGTGGGTCTACATCTCCATGGAGTCCAAAGATCTTCCCAAGGTCCTGCTCGTCAAGTAAGCCTGTCAACGCCTTAGCGCCGAGTGCGTCCACGCCTACCTCCTTGATCAATTTGGGACCCGAGAATGCCAACCGTCCCCTCGTCACTTCTCAGACCATTAGCAGGAAAAAATCGGCACGAGAGATGCCCGTCTTCGTGAATTGCGTTGTGCTGCAGCACTTCTCGGTCAACCTCCAAGAGCGCTGGAGAACCGCGAGCCGCGCTGGTCGACATCCTCCACGATAATCCTCCCTACCGTCACGTGTCGGATTGGAGCACTAAATTGTTTACTTCATTATTATGTACGAAAAAGATTCAAATTTTTGAAATTTTAAATATAGTCTACAGCTAACTACTGTAAAATCTATTATTATGAACTGTTGATGCATGTAATCCGTAAAAATCATATGTAATGGACTATTCTACAATAGTTATCTTTTTAATGTTCTATAAATGATGTAATTTGATGGGTCAAAAATCACTGCTACTTACATCACAATATTAAAATGTTGTTCAATAATAACTACTTCTTTTCAGCACGACTCAAAAGTCCTTCAAATCAAATATCATCAATTGAACTTTTAAAAATTTTGTTTAATTATCCGCACCATAATGTTTATATAAATTTGTTTTGAAAAACTGATTGGACAACATTTAACTTTATTAAGATTATTATTTTGATCTTAAATCTAGATGAATGCATGCATGCGACAATAGCTCGCCGATGATTGCTACGAGAATTAAAATAGCAATCAGCATCGTGTCCTTCACGTACGTCAAAACTTACGAGATGTACTTCTTAAACAAAGACTCAACTTCCAACATGTCTCATTGTTCCAACATGTCAGGTAAGGCTTGCTGACTGTAGTCTGGCTACTCAGGAAGGATATTTTGAGATTTAAATTATTTAGTCGTCTGCTGTCCTGGGTCTTTGTTCAACTTTGCCTTTTTGTATATCTCGCTAGGACTCTTTATCAGTCAATATCCACAATTTTATTTAACTTGATTTTTATTTATTATACTTAGCTAAATATGTATAACAGCATATCTTCATGTGTTTCATGTGTGAACGTAGCACGCGTTTGTCGCTATTTTATATCAATCTGAATCTACCCTGAACGAACAATGATTTTTGTCTTTTATTACAATTATATATGGACAAATTGTCAGAAGCTCGTATCTCCGCGCTCTTGCTTCTCGGGTGAATAACTGTGTGTCTGTAACGGCTACACAAGTGTGTTTATGTGTGAAATGCAATCGAACCATACGAAATGTTATTTAAGCGGTGGAACGCGCGCGAGGAACCGTGCAATGATGATCATGCTCTTGGATCCCGTCGTTCATAGAAACTAGTTGTAGAGGTATATTAATTCTGTACATAAAAAATAAAAAAAATCAACGTAAGAAAAAATCGCAAGTGATTATGTCTACGGTGTATCCTGCAAGGCAAGCGTATAATACGCATAAGGCGACAAACAGAAAAAATGAAAACATAATTTCGTCCAGACGCTGGCGCAATTGACAGAAGAAATCAGTGGATTATTTTAGTTTTTTGTTTCTTCTTCCTGTACTTCTTTATTTTGTCCGTATTCACGACGAAAGAAATATTTTAGACTGACACAAGAGCGCATGAAGTTTGTAGCGAGTATAAATTGCGTGCGTTGTGTATTGTGTAAATAAACAAACAGAGAGAGAGAGAGAGAGAGAGAGAGAGAAAGAGAGAGAGAGAGAGAGAGAGAGAGAAATGATAAACAGGTATTAAGATGAGTAATAGTTATGCATTTTCTAAAGTCCAGAGTCGACAAAATAACCATAATACGTGATTGACGCACGCGGAGCGCAACGAGTGAATGACTTCAGTATCTGTTATCACACAGTAGATCACGCGAGCGAAACATGTATATATATATAAATACTAGGTTGTAAACGAACTGCAAAAAATGCGCCGTAAAACGGCTGCTCAGTGTTCTCTTCTTATAACGTACTACTGCAAGCTGCATTAATAGTAGAATCTTGGCCAGTGCTCAGATCAACATAAGCAATTCCCGTTATTTCTTTCGCTCAAGTTATATTGTCATGATCGCCTATATGGTTTCTCGCATTTTGCATTTCTGTAAACACCAAAATAATGTATTAAAACTAAAATTTGTATGTATAAGCTAGTTTATTACTTTTTATTGCTATTAAAACAATTACAAACCATTCGTTACTGCACCCTATCATATGGGATTTTGTCTAAAGAATTGCATAAGTTTACTTCTAACTATTTCTCCATTGCCAGTTAATATTTCATCTGTTTCACGTTCATCAGCTACAAGAACTTCCGCTTCAGTAGATGTTTGACCAGATACAACAGTTTTCGGCTTCTCAAGATCTATTATTACATTATGGAGAGTGCAAGCAGCTTTTGTTATCAACTCAGCTTTTTTTGGTTGATGTTGTATAGTCCCGTAAAAAATACGCCACTTTTGGCATAATCGTCCAAATCCGCATTCCACAGCAACTCTGGCTCTAGACAATCTTTTGTTGAAAAGTCGTTTGTGCTTCGACAGATTCTTTCCAGGGTATGGTTTCATTAAATTCTGGCTGAAAGGATAGGCTCCATCACCAATAAAAAAATAGGGCAAAATAGTACTGCTCTCATAGAGTTCATCTTCGTCAGGAATTTTCATTTTTTTTGCTTTCAAACATTTGTAGAGAGAACTGTGCCTGAAAGTTGTGGCATCGTGTTGATGCCCATACCCGCCAACATCAATAAGTAGGAATCTATAACGAGCATCAACAACAGCCTGGAGTGTGATGGAGAAGAACTTTTTGTAATTGAAGTATCGGGATCCTGAATGCATCGGTTTTTTTATTCGTACATGTCGAACATCTACAGATCCAATGCAATGCGGCACATCCCATAACAAGTAATACTCTTGTGCAACATCCATAAAAGTATCTTGTGTGGGAACTGGCATGTGCAGAGGACCTAGTTCTCTCCATATAGCTGTTAGTACGTCTTCGATCAGATAACTTATTGTTGATTTTCCCATTAGAAATGAAAAACTTAGGTCGCTGTAAGATGCACCAGTTGCTAAAAATCTAGAAGAAAATTGATAACATTGACCATCAATTATATATACATATTAATATTTACATGGTTTTCATATTTCTTGTAGTATAACACTTAATACTAATTTTTTCGGAGTTATTGACATATATATAAAGTGATATATAGGTCTGAAGATTACAACTAATTCTCGAAAACTTCTAGAAAATTATTGAAATACATAATTATAGTTTACGGCCTTAATTTTCATACAGTACAAATCATCAATAAATTACTTTTAAGGTAAATATAGGATATACAGAAAGAACCACCCATATAATTATTCGTACCTGATTGTGACAGCTAATTTTTCTTCCGGTTCGATAGGTTGTGTGTGCAGATTACACCAACCCTTTGTTAAGGAATTATGAACTTTGGATAAAATGTACTCAAATGTCGTAACCTTCATCCTCATGTACGTTTCAAATTTAGTCACATATTGTTTCAGCAAAGGAAACAAATGATGATATTCACCAAAAGGAATTCTTCTCTTGTTTATTTCGCTGACTTGTACTTTTTTCACAGTTTCTAAAATATCGTCCATGGTACATGTTGGATTAGCAATGTAGTTTCTTATACTGCGATCGTTCATATTTCGATGCAATAGTTTAATTTTCAAGTATAAGCTGGAAACATAAATAGAACATGCTTATCAAAATATGAAGAAAAATATACAAAACTTAAAGTTCGGGGTACGTAGATAGAAAATATTAATTTTCAACTAATTATCAATTGCAACTTACTAGATATACAGACTTATACGAGCCTGGTAAATCGAGACACTCGGTCTGTTTTGATCCGATACAGTTGAGTTGGTACGCGGCGCTTGCTTGCCTCGAAGTGAGTCCTCGGACCACTGATCTTGGGCACCTATATACCAACACACACGAATGGCTTATATACTTATATGCTAACACTGATGGTTAAAGCGATTGGCTATTATTGGGGTAGTCGAAGGAGAAATCGATCACTCAAATATGACTTCAAGAGTTATAAGAGAATCTGAGAAAGACTAAGTATACACGCACAGAAAGCTTATAACGTATGGTCGTAGGTGAACTATATACCAACACATACGTACGGCTTACACTTGTATCCTTGTATAATGTATGTAAACTCTGATGGATGGAATGACGGGTTTTCTGCATATGTTATTTATTCTCCTGCAGTACAAAATAAGAAATCGATCACAAAACTGAGACGTTACTTCTCATGAATATCAAGAGAAGCCGACAAACATATAAAGCACAAGATTTATTGGTTTTCCGATGTGAACGTGTTGCGCTGCGCCGAATAGGTTATGCCGATTATGCGGTATGGTCGTTAGGCCGTATGCGCACTAATACAACAGTGTATGTCAACAGTGTATAATATGCAGGTGTCGCTGTCGTGAGTTTTTTCGGGTCGACCAGGGTCACGTGATCTACCGTCTACGAAGACGAGAGAAACAGTGTCGATTGATGATTAACATCAACGTCTATCGAAGCCCCTAATACTGACAAACCTGAAGGCTAGTCGTTACGACTATTTTCTCACGGGCTAAAACAGTATTTGTTAGAGTATGTAATTTAAAGATTAAATAAATTTCATAGGGCGTTTTACAGTCTGTTTATATATAGAAAAAATATACGGGAGCCGATTGATCGTAACAAGTATTTGAAACGCACGTTGCCCAGCAGAGGAAAGATAAATACGCGCGTCCACATATATGTATATTATAGCGAATAACTCTGCACATCACTCATAATACGTAATCAGCATCACTCGCACGCGACTCATCACACCTATAGGAATTTATCGATCAAGTTGTTGTGTATTTTTCATTTAGACTCGGTCAAACGACGAGGAGACGGTAGCTGCAAAAGAAAACTCTAAGTCAATTATAGAAAGGACTTCCAAGGAAAATTCCTCGGTTGTCCGTGGAATCGTTCTATCGGATTTTCACTTGTATATAAAGTAAACGTACAAAATATGTATAACGTACCTTAACGCCAGCTGTGATTGAATTAAAGAATGGAAGTGAACGATGGCAAAGAAACGCGAACTGTTGCGATTTTTGAGATTTCACACTGGAAAAATAACTTTTACGCTGTCGCGATTCTTTTCTGCTATTTTAAAGATTTTATGAATAATAATAATGTGTATAGACTAATTGGGGATCATTTTTAACCTTTGCAAAACAACAGGATTTGCCGAAAAATAACATAGGGGTTTGATTCGAAGATCAGAGATAAAGAGCGATATATCTCAAAGAGAAAGAGAAAAAAAATTGTGTGCAGGAGAAAAAGATGTGCCGCCAAGAAAGCTTCGACGAGCAAGAGCAAGGACTAATCATAAACGTGGAATCTGATAGAGACAGTGAGAGAGAGATTATAGAAAAAAAGTATACGAATAGTTTGTCTGTTTCGTTGTGATTGTTTCATACATTTTGTTTTCATCGATCCGCTGCATACCGAATATTTCTTCTTCTCTGCGACACGAGCAGCCTCTATATTATGTGCAAAGACAAGGCCACTGACACTGCAAGAGTTGTCATTACTGCCTTTTTATGGTACTATTGTTTTTTCAACTCAACCTCGCGAACTTTCACGCGGATTGCCTGTCGCGAGAGACATTCTGTACTTGCAAACCATATTCGACGAACGAAGAGTATAATCACATTTTTTGAGTACACTGTTCGATCGCTTGACAAGAGAGTTGTTAGTCAATATACTTCCGAGCCATCATCGCGTAATTGTCATCTAAAAATAACGTGCTATTAATTATTCCCTGAGCGAACTGCTAATGAAGTTGTAAAATCGCAAGCTTGTCTGACAAATGCGCGGAAAAAATGAATTGTATCGTCGTGCCCATTAACGCAGAAGCTTATAGACACTGTTACGCGAGATTTATACGTAATTATCGAATGTACGCGAGTGTGCATTGGAATTCGGCTGTGTGCGGGAAAAAGAGGATTATTATATTGTATATTATAATTGTTGTATTTTATATATATACACATATTATAAAACGTAATCTGCGTGCAATTTCCATCAAAGATATTTCGTCAAAGTTAAATTTAAAGATTTTACAAAATGTCTAGTAATATTAAGTTTATTCGCCTTCGGTAGACGAATATTAGATTTCAAGAAAAAGTAATGAATTTTGCAAACTCATTTGTGCCAAGATTGAATTTGGTATATACTTTGAGATACTTTACGGTATTCTCATAGAGTACAAAACTAAAAATATACTTCCATTCTACGTTGATACGTTATTACAAATAGTTAAGAAATGTAAACACAACGATTGCAGATAATCAGCTCTTGCGGAAAATTGTAACAGTTTTTCAAAAACTTTCTATGGTAATTTTCGAATTTAATAGTGGAATTAGCGCATTTAGTGTCCGAAATAGATGTGAAGGAAAATAATTATAAACATCCCTGATATATCTTACACTAGTAAAATTTGACAAAAATATTGCAGAAATAAACAATAAAAAAAGAGAAATACTTACAAACAATTGCCAACTTTTTCAACATTTACGGGAAGACTAAATTTAAATAACCGATACAAATTTTGCAAAAAAAATCCCATTTTTAAAATAAAATAATATAAAAAATTATCTGATTTGTATTGATTATTTTAGATATGATATGACAGAATAATTACTGAATTTGTTTGAATGAAGAAAGCAAAGATTTTCAATAGTAATTGTGTAGCGTGTATGCAGACTGATTTGTAAATATTTTTCCAATGCAATTTCTTGTCGAAAACCCGCTTCATTAATCTCGTAATATGCTTTTCCTCTCACCTAATTCGCTTAAAATACAGGTACGGATTATAAAGGATTTCATTCGATGTTATTAACTCCTTTAAGTACCATGTGATACAATATTTTTTGTAATTTCAAACTCTTGAAGTACTTGTAAAGATGGTCTGCTAAATTTGCCTTTTCGACGATATAACTCCACTTTACAATTAATTACCATTTATTAAAAATTTGTTATTTTAATCAAAATTCTTACAAGCTACAGCTAAACCTTAGGATTCTAATGAGCGATCTGCAAAACTATACCGATGCACCAAGGAGTATGACAAAGTGTGTACATGTGTGTCCACGTAACGTAGGGCTGCAGCTGTACAATTTATGCTTATAGGTGTTAGGGATGTATACTATTCCTGGTGATGGTGGCCTCAATTGTGAGAGCTGTTTGGTGGAAAAGTCGATAATAGTTCATCCCGGAACGTCAACATTAACAGCATGAGCAGTACCAGCATCAGCGACGGCGATGAAAAATAACGGCGAACGATGATGGTTGAAAAGCAGCTCGAAGAAAGACGTTGTCGGAGAGAGTCGCAGCAGGTTTCGATCTTGCACCCCCAATCCAGCTACTCTGCGAGGCAACGATGGGTGCACTGTAGCGCTTTGAGGCGGCCCTGTACCAGACGGCTCTCGCTTGGGGGGCGAGAGCCCGAACAGATTAAGCGGGTCGTTGTCCACGAAGCGGGCCTTGCCGATGATGCCGATGTTACTCGTACACCAAAACTCGCTCTCGTACGTCTGCGACTTAGAGCGGGTGTAGCTCGCCAAGTGCTGCTCGAACTCGTGGACGAGTGGCTCTCCGAGTTTGCTACTCAGATCCGACATGTGGCCGTAGGAATGATTGTCGTGGAGGACGTCGAGCAGCGCAGCTTGCGGTTCTCCAGCGCTCTTCGACGTTAGCCGAGAAATGCTCCAGCACGGCGCACTTCACGAAGACGGACAGCTCTCGGATTGATGTTTTCCTGTTAATGATTTGAGGAATGACGAGGAGACAGTTGGCATTCTCTTCTGCAGCCGCGGGCCCCGTATTGATCCAGGGGGTAGGTGAGGCGCTGACAGGCTTACTTGAGGAGATCCTTGGACTCCTTGGAGATGCAGGTCCACTCGGCCTCGATGAACTCCAATTTGCCCTCTTGAATGCTGGTAAAGTGCATCTGCTGGCAGGCGCGGTAGTTCTCGCCACGCTCCCAGTCATAGTTAGTACCGCAGTTGTCGTAGAAGGGCAGGTAGCCACAGAGCAGGATATACATATTGACGCTGAGGCTCCAAAGGTCCCAGCGGTGGTCGTACTAGTTGGCCTCTCTGATGAAGGCCTCAACGACCTCGGGCGCCATGAACTCTGCGCTGTCCATCGGCATAAGCAGCTGGAGCGTCGCCAGAATCATTGTTGTTAAACTTGATGCCCGAGCCCGGGCCAAAGACGCAGATCTTCATGATGGGCGTAGGCTTATCCTTGAGGTCTTGGTGTGGGATGCTCTTCTCGTGCAGGAACTTTATGTACTCCTGATTGACCAGCTAGATGCAGTTGATCTATTCCAAGACGAGGTATAAGGTTTCGTCGTCCTCGAACAAGTCGACCAACTAAATAATGTCGACCAGCTTCTCTAATTCTTGGAAGACGAGATGAGGATCGATCCCATGACGATCCCGATGAGCACTTGTTGCAACCCTTCCGGGCTAGCACCGTCGACATTAACTCCTCCCTTGAGGTCGTAGCACCCCGAGAGCCAATGTCCAATATTTTTTTCACCATTTTACTCGTTTCTTCTTTGTCGAAGAATCGGTGTGTATAAAAATAAAAGCGAGCTAACATGCATTTTAGGTCTAGGTTTAGAATCGAAATAATAATCTTAATAAAATTAAATGCTGTCCAAACGTGATTTAAAAAAACAATTCAGAAAAAATGTCAATCTTTTTCACACATGACGAACTAAAAAGCTGTGAACTAATTAAGTTCCTTTTTCAGAACAAACGGATTTTTCAGCAGTACTCGTAGATTTTCAGAGAGTTTGAAAACATCTACATGATCGGTCGGGCTACCCTCGTCGTCACTAAGTGTTATGATATCTAAATAATAAAAAATAAATAAAAGAATTGCATATATTCGTCGTATTTAAAGAATTTTACAAATGTACAAAAATTTGATGCTTACCATGAGCTGGCACAGTTTCTTTCTGAGAACTGTCTATTTCTCTTTGCTGAACTGCTATTTTCTCAACTTTCACAGCAGTGCTTGGTTGCTGAACTTGTCTTTGTTCAACATTTGCAATGGGTTTGACATCTACTACATGATCGGTCGGGCTATCTTCGTCGTCACTAAGTGAAATGATTTCTAAATAAAAAAAATACAATAATTGTGTATATTCGACATATTTGAAGAATTTTACAAATGTACAAAAAATTGGATGCTTACCACGAGCTTCTACCGTTTCCGTCTGAACACACTCTCTTTTTTTTGGCTGAACTGCTCTTTGCTCAACTTTCACTGCAGTGTTCGGATGCTGCAATGCTCTTTGTTGAACATTTGCAGCACTGCTTGGCTGCTTTTCTTGCGATACCCCGGCTAGCTTATTGTTGGTTTTGTAATTAAACAACATTCCAAAAGCCTCGAGCTTAAATAGCATTTTTGTTTCTTCATCTTCCATTTCATCCATAAAAGGTAGAGTGCTCAACAAGAATTGCCACTCTGCTTTGCTTTCTGAATCATCTGGCTCCAACGATACTTTTGGCATTTCAAGAGTTNATCTTCCATTTCATCCATAAAAGGTAGAGTGCTCAACAAGAATTGCCACTCTGCTTTGCTTTCTGAATCATCTGGCTCCAACGGTACTTTTGGCATTTCAAGAGTATTTAAATCATTTGGACTTGTATTCAATGTTTCATTGAATTCTTCATCAGAGTCCAGATTGTTCTTCTCATCTAAAAAGGACATCGCCTTAGAATGGCACCAAGTTGTGTTTAAACTGGACTTTGCTTTAAAATACGTCGTTTTAAGAGATTGCCACTTATAACGAGCTTGGTCCTCTGAAAAATATCAAATTATTAACGTTATAATTAATGTTTATAATATTTACTTAACACACACATGTATATACACATAAACAAATATGCATATTACTGTCTAATCCCAGGTCACTAGCGATTGTAGTCCATATCACTCGTTTTTGTGTATTATTTAATTTGTGGTCTCCTGAAGTTTTCCACAGTCCTTCGTTCTTATACACAAGGGAAATCAAACTTTCCGTCTCTCGCTTAGTCCATGAATGGGGGGCCACTGAAAAAAAAAGAAAAATAAAGACAATTGCACCAATCAGTTACGTCGTAAGGTGCAAGTGCAAGCTTGTAAATTCATTTTGTACAACGTCAAGTATTATTAATTTTCAATAAAGGTAAATGTTTAACAAAGTTTTACTCATCGCTGTCTGTGAGTCAGGGAGTTTTCCACTGCATGCAAACATGAAGTATATTCTGACTTGAAAAATAATCCTCATGCTTACAGAATAATGATAACTGCGCGAAGGGTATGGTAGCAAGAGGTGTATATCGTAAGCATGCACTGCCCAATCTCGATTCAAGACACACATACAGGTCGCTGATGTCCGATCAGTCCAATTCGTTGTAATGCCACACACACGTACGTATGTACATACACGCGCCTCGAAAACATTTTCGATAAACGTCGACCCGGGTACTAAATATTATATTATATCTGTTTCGATCGGCTTAAAGTGAGACCGACACAGTGAGATTATGGTGACAAAGGTATAGCATTAAGTCCGTATACAGCAACGGCGAATTGCGCCGTGCGATTCGCGATCTTACAGCTATATAGACAGGTAATCAAAAGAGTTTTTACTTACTTTTTGCAAGTGTTGTGAAGCGGTAGGCTTGCGACTAGTATACCTATTCAGATGCCTGACGAAGTGGCTCGAACTGGTCCAAGACACAGAATGGCATTCCCTTTCTCTCCCTCTCTCTCTCTCTCTCTCTCTCTGCCACTCGCTAGCTCGCTCGCTCGCTCGCTTCCGCAAACTCGTTGGTAACATGGCCGCTCTGAGCGTTGCTTCTAGTTCTTCCGGTTCTGCGAATCTTTGTCTCCCGCTACCGGTCTCCGTCTGTTGGCAAGTATTGCCAACCTACAGCGACTACAGCAATATCTAACGCCCGCCACTCGCCAGCCGCCGCAACCGCAAGTCGGCAAGTCGAGTCAAACGCGCGGAAAGAAGACAGGGCGCACACTGCACATTTTTAACAGAGAAGAAGTAGAAGTCGGCTCTTCAAATTCAATCGTCGAGTACTTAGAAAGTGTTTTCATCGCCACTTAATTGTTGTAGTTATTACAAGGTATGTATATATCATCGCATCTGTACATGAAGAGCAAAGATTTACCCTTACTTTGTTTACTTACTGTCCAGACATCAGATCCATTAGATTAGATAACGACATCAAAAGGAATAACAAAATGGATAAACGTAACAACGCAGCAAGCAAAGTGGTTAGTGGTATCGGTGTTCCCGAAGATGATACCGCGTATATCAAGATGCTATTGCCGTATTTGTGTAGTTTACCAATACACGATCGCCTGATGTATCGGAGTGAATTTCACTTATTATTGCGACGCTATGTGAGGAAAGAAGTACCCGAGCAAAACAGCAACCAGCCGATGGAAAAAAAAAGAAAGCTGTGAATAAATTTTGTAACGTAAAAAGTAATTGATTATGTACAATAAATAATCAAGGTGATATATTGCCTACTATTATTTTATACGTTAAGTAACCTAAATGAATCTTTAACATCAATAACTCGATTTGCAATTAATATTAAGTGCTTTTTTTATTATTAAAAACATAAATAAAGAAGATTATACAACATGAATAATAATACAAAATGTGTATAAATAATATACAATTAGAATAATAAAGCACAAGAACAAAAAGTTAATACAAAATTAATATAAATAATATTGAGGTATACAACTAATGCAGCTGCTTTTTTACTTTATAGGTTGCATTAATTAAAATTCTTCCTGGTAATTACGAAGCCTTGCTCAATCTTTCTATACTAAAAAATACAGAAGAACATATAAAGATCAGTCAATAGGTTAAAAATCTCTTTTTAAGAATTGTTCTAGGAAAAAATATCGTAAAACTAATATCCGGATGCAGGTCTGCAGGTAAACATGCAGAGGGGGTAAAGTTAAATAAAAACTGATGATGTACATAGTTTTCTAATGGGTCCCTAGCATCTGTGCAGAATTACAGAGCTCCACTTGAAAAATAATTGAAATTATAGGAAAAAGTTGTTGCTCACAGCCCCTTTATGAGATTTGATTTATGCTGACTATCATGTAATAACCATTGATTTTCAAGTAGAGCTCTGAAATGCTGCACAGATAAGTTAGAACCCATTACAAAACTATCTTCATTGTCAGTTTTTATGTAACTTTATCCTCTCTTAATATTTACCAGCAGACCTATACGCCGCTTCTCATTTTGCCAAAGTGATCATTTATATCCATCAGTATACGGCCAACTACCTTTAACGAGGAGACTGTCATTATTATATTCAAATTGATTTTCAACTATACAAATTTGTAATACCTTGGCCTACTTTTTGCACCTGTGAGAATTCATTTTTTTTTTTTTTTTTTTTTTCATACATGACTAAACATCTAAGGTATTACAACTTTCTGTAGTTAAAAATGAAGTAGAATATAATAATTAATGTCACAGTGGTAAAGGGAGTTTGATAATGACAGATGCAGGAAATCACTATTGCTAATTGAAAAAGCACGAGTGGATCTGAAGGTTAACAAAAAGAAAGGATATCGTTGAATAAAAACTGAGAAGGTAGTTAGTTTTCTGGTAAGTTTTATAATATCAGTACAAAAGATCAGACCTCTAAATGGAAAATTACTCATCGTATATGGTCAATGTATTGCTTATGAAAAGCTTCTTTACAATAACATATCAATAATTGGTTCACTTGGAAGTCTGAAAATTGGTACAGTTGTTATAAAAAGCATTCGAAAACTAACTACCTTATCATTTTAAATTTAACTTTATCCTCTCTTAATATTTACCAGCAGACCTATACGCCGCTTCTCATTTTGCCAAAGTGATTATTTATATCCATCAGTATACAAACTACCTTTAACGAGGAGACTTCAATATTATATTCTACTTGATTTTCAACTACACAATATTGTAATATTAATGTCCCAGTGGTTAAGGGAGTTTGATAATGACAGATGCAGGAAATCACTATTGCAAACTGAAAAAGCACGAGTGGATCTGAAGGTTAACAAAAAGAAAGGATATCGTTGAATGAAAACTGAGAAGGTAGTTAGTTTTCTGGTCAGTTTTATAATATCAGTACAAAAGATCAGACCTCTAAATGGAAAATTACTCATGGTATATTGTCAATGTATGGCTTATGAAAAGCTTCTTTACAATAACATACCAATAATTGCTTCACCTGGAAGTCTGAAATTTGGTACAGTTGTTATAAAAAGCAATCGAAAACTAACTACCTTATCATTTTAAATTTAACTTTAGCCTCTCTTAATATTTACCAGCAGACCTATACGCCGCTTCTCATTTTGCCAAAGTGATTATTTATATCCATCAGTATACAAACTACCTTTAACGAGGAGACTTCAATATTATATTCTACTTGATTTTTAACTACACAATATTGTAATACCTTGGCCTACTTTTTGCACCTGTGAGAATTCATTTTTTTTGTTTTGTTTTTTTTTTCATACATGAGTAAAAATCTAAGGTATTACAATTTTCTGGAGTTAAAAATGAAGTAGAATATAATAATTAAAGTCCCAGTGGTTAAGGGAGTTTGATAATGACAGATGCAGGAAATCACTATTGCAAACTGAAAAAGCACGAGTGGATCTGAAGGTTAACAAAAAGAAAGGATATCGTTGAATGAAAACTGAGAAGGTAGTTAGTTTTCTGGTCAGTTTTATAATATCAGTACAAAAGATCAGACCTCTAAATGGAAAATTACTCATGGTATATTGTCAATGTATGGCTTATGAAAAGCTTCTTTACAATAACATACCAATAATTGCTTCACCTGGAAGTCTGAAATTTGGTACAGTTGTTATAAAAAGCAATCGAAAACTAACTACCTTATCATTTTAAATTTAACTTTAGCCTCTCTTAATATTTACCAGCAGACCTATACGCCGCTTCTCATTTTGCCAAAGTGATTATTTATATCCATCAGTATACAAACTACCTTTAACGAGGAGACTTCAATATTATATTCTACTTGATTTTTAACTACACAATATTGTAATACCTTGGCCTACTTTTTGCACCTGTGAGAATTCATTTTTTTTGTTTTGTTTTTTTTTTTCATACATGAGTAAAAATCTAAGGTATTACAATTTTCTGGAGTTAAAAATGAAGTAGAATATAATAATTAAAGTCCCAGTGGTTAAGGGAGTTTGATAATGACAGATGCAGGAAATCACTATTGCAAACTGAAAAAGCACGAGTGGATCTGAAGGTTAACAAAAAGAAAGGATATCGTTGAATGAAAACTGAGAAGGTAGTTAGTTTTCTGGTCAGTTTTATAATATCAGTACAAAAGATCAGACCTCTAAATGGAAAATTACTCATGGTATATTGTCAATGTATGGCTTATGAAAAGCTTATTTACAATAACATACCAATAATTGCTTCACCTGGAAGTCTGAAATTTGGTACAGTTGTTATAAAAAGCTATCGAAAACTAACTACCTTATCATTTTAAATTTAACTTTATCCTCTCTTAATATTTACCAGCAGACCTATACGCCGCTTCTCATTTTGCCAAAGTTATTACTTATATTCATCATTATACAAACTACCTTTACCGATGAGACTTTCATTATTATATTCTACTTGTAATACAACTACCTTTGTTATATATTATTTAAAATTCCTGTATAAAATTTCATATCTCTAATACAAAAACAAATTGGAGCATAAAAGAAAACCAAGTAATAAATGACACTGTTATTTAAATATGTTTGTAGCCAGAGATCTGAAATTTTCTACAGAGGTTTTAAAAAATATATGGCAAATAATAAGTACGAGTCTTATGCTATTTTCTAATCTAACCTACTCTCTCACATGCTAATCCCTAATCTGTAATTCTCTTCACCCTGGCAACTCTTTCACCAGTCCTCACTGGACACTTTTCTTCAGTATTGCATGATGGATATCGAGCCCTCCTACGTGCACAGCCTGATGACCAAGAAGCAGCTGTCATCTCCATGATCCTTCCTGCACCTGCGTAAAACAATTTTGTTTTAACAAACATATGCCTGTACAATATATGTATTGACGCATTAAATATTCAATTTCAATAATAATAATGATAAAGAAAAAATCTTACAAATTTGTTAGCTTTTATTCATATCTGCTGTGTTCATGTCCAAGGCCAAACCTGCGTCTAGGAAGTAGTCGACTCATATTTGAGGCTATATATAGAGAGCTGAGAATAGAGATGTTCAGATAAACAATAGATATCAAAACGTAATAAGTAGATGTTAAAACAAAGAATTATTATTGATTAAAGAATATGAAAACTTATGGTCGACTGTGGTATCCAGGAGTCTTGTCATAGCAGAGAGTACGAGCTGATTCCTAAGTCCTGGACTGTTACAGCCTCCGGTCCAGGTTATTACAATAAGTGTACACGCTGTTCACTTTGCCAAGGAGCTGTGGATCGCATGCTGCACCGTTCACAGTTGGGAGAACATACTTGAAACCAATCAATTGATGTTAATATACTTTGATTAAAACAAATTGTTCAAGTCAATTATTAGGCTGTATACGAAAATTGTTGGAATCTACATATTATAAAATAATTAATTTAAAAGCTATATTTAAACAGAATATATTATAGCAATGATATTTAAAGTTATTTAACAACAAATGTAAATGAAAATAAAAACATAACCTAAAAAATCGCGTATTTAAACTTGTCAACGTATGAAAGTTTTTAAGTTAATAACACTTAGATAAATATTCTCCCTGAAGACGGTGTTGTTTCTGGAAGCCGTCAGCACCCAGCACACAGAACCGGTTGCACTATGTGTATTTTTGCACTTTCTCTTGACCATGATCTACCCCAAACTGCAAACTGGAACGAAAGACCGCGGGAGACCGGGGGCTATTATAACCACGTGCAACACTTCAAATATTGTTTGAACGATAAAAAACGTTAAATCTATATAATTGAGCGACATGTACAATGCCCAAATTAACATTGCGATCGAAATGCCGGCCTGAGAATTAGAATTTTTGCCGCTCGCAGTGCCAACATTGTACGATCATATGGCGAACGAGCGATGCTGGACAAAAATTCGCTCGGATGCAAGCTGTCTACAGCCGGCATTTGTGGAAGCACTGGCGCCATCTGTTGGTGAATGCATCACTGCAGCTGGCGCTTCAATATTTCCGTATTCCGCGTTCCAACATTAATTCATAATTAATACATGATGAAACATTAATGCATGACAACCACGGCTTTACCACTGCTTCACCACTGCTTCACCACTGCTTCACCACTGCTTCACCACGGCTTCACCACGGCTTCACCTCGGTCGAACAGCGGCTTCACCATGGTTCGAACCGTGACTTTACCGCGGTAGGATCCGTGGCTCTACCACGGCAACGACCGTGGGAACGACCATGGTTAAAACTCGACTGAAGTCGGCTGCGCATGGTCTAGGGACATTTCGGAATTATTCAAACAGCACCGAAGCAGTCAACGATCGTATTGTGATAAGCACACTCGCACAGCATCGTCAGCATCTCAGTAGTTAGAGATTGTCGATCTGCGATCGAGGTTTATCGCGTCAGTTAACCTCGATTCTGATTCCTACATTCATAATTACACAATTTAAACCGTTACAGTAGAGGGGAAACATTATCTATACTTGTTGTATTTTTTTCGTTTCGACCGACGTATAGAGACAAGCCACGGTATTTTCGCCACTGTGAACGCACTCTGCGCCAGTGCCTCTATGCCACAGAGGTCAAGCGCAAATTATCAAAGATAATTATAAAGACGAATTAATGAAGAAACGTGAACATATTGAACGAAGTATAGATATTGAAGAAAATTGCTTATATGAAGATATTGAACGTACATGTTTTTATGCTCAGCAAATTGATGATGAAAATTGTGGAAATTTAAAGAACAAAAATAACGAAGTGGAGAATTATGATTTAAGAATATATAGTGGAAAAAATAGAGAGGGAAAACAGCCTTACAGCAATAAGACGAGGAAATTAACGTGTTCAGAAAATTTTGAAGAAACTACAAGTCAGAGAAGTAATTCTAAGAGTAATATACGCGATGAAGCACATGAGAAACTTGAACCGATCTACGCATCCCAAGTTGCCGAGATAAGCCCAACAGGTCGTCCACCAGATGAGAAAAGTGCAAAGACCACTATAAACGTTCCCAGAGAAGTTATGCTCAAGAAAAATGTGCGTTTTCGAGATGAAAATCTAGAACGATATTACGATTTCGAGTCCAAATTACTGAATTCTGAAAATAATGGTGACGATATAATCAAAGGAATAAATAATGACGATAAAGTTCCAAAAATAAATATTCGTAAAAGGGGTGCAATTAGTAAAAGTACAATTCCAAAATCTATAAAAAGGAGTAAGAAAATGAAAAAAATGTCGCCATTAAATAATAACTACGAAGATTTTATGGATATTTTTGCAAAGGCTCGAACTNATAACTACGAAGATTTTATGGATATTTTTGCGAAGGCTCGGACGAGTGAATTACACCATTCAATAAAAAAGAGTGAAAATCCCGATGTGTTTAAGTTCAATGCAATGAGTGAAGCTTTAGAAAATATCATTACGACGAAAGAAAGGCAAATCAAAATAAAAATTCTTTCGTATCGATCGAAAAGGATGATTCGCAAGAAACAGACCAATATTTACATGAGAGTGCGAAAATCGAGGAATTATTAAATGACTATCGTGATCCCTATGGAAAGCAAGAATACGAAGCGCGTGGACTTTGTGTAATATCCAGCATGCCAATCGACGAAGATACAGGAGGAGCGTACCATCATGTTATGCACATAGACTCTGCAGCTGCCGAAGTCCCCCGCTATGAGAAGGTCAAGGCATTACTGCGTCTCGATCATCTCAAACCAAGAGAACGAGAAGCCATCGAACAACTTGTTAATATGTATCATGAACAATTTCATTTATCATAAGACTGCGTTTACGGTAATGAACTCCGGATTTTATGAGTGGAATGTTTGTCCACAAGGCCTAACCTCTATGCCTGCTACCGTTATGAGGTGCATAAATCGCATAATTTATAACACACCAATGAAAGAGGAGGAGAAGTCTGAAAGTGCTCACGCCGTGTCGCCCGAAGATGCGAAAGAATTGGACTCCGGACCGCTGGACGTTTGTGTATATCTCGACGACATCATAATTTATGCGAAAACGGTAGAAGAACATAATGATAAATTCGCGAGGCTACTGAGGAGACTAAAAGCCGCCAATTTTAAACTATCGCCGGATAAATGTGATTTTCTCCAGCGAGAGCAAGGAGGACAATATAGAAGATGAAATCGAGCTTGAGGAGCAACAGGCCGCAGAATCTGAAACCATTGAATCGACCGGCCGAATGACGCGTACACTCGCCGGAAAGTTAAGTAGACCGGATTATCGAGACGCTCGTAGAAAGCTTCCCAACACGAGAAAAGGGGCTAAGGAACTTAGGGGGAAGGAGAGGTCGAGAGAAGACATTGTACCACATTATAATAACTCCGGAGGAGAGGCTACCGATTCTCAGGTAGTCGAAAAATCGTACGACTTTCCTATCAACACGCAAGAGGCAGCAAGATCAACAAATACTAACGATGGCGATATTGATAACGAATCGATAATAAATCAAGCTGCAGCCAACTCTTCATTAGAAACGACATTCGACACTACAATGACGGAATCTGACATGCAAAAGAATTCAAAGAGCCATGGCAAGATTTTTGCGGAAACTCGGGAACAACTAACTATGCGCAAAGATAATTATTTATATTTCTTATCCTCTATGCACCAACCATGCGACCAAGGAGCATGACTTTTGGAGAGTCGGCAGGAGTTGCCACGATTACATCGATTAAATGTCGGAGAATTGAGAGTCATGCCAAAGGGAAATAAACGACATTTTATTATTGTATTACGAGGGCCTGAACCTGCAAGCATTTCCGAGATTGTCGAAAATTTAGTCTCTGGGTTAAAACAATTGAAAGTGATTATTATAAAAGAACAAATAAAATCCATTAGTATTGCCAAAAGCGTCACTCTTGAAAATGTATTGTGGAACGATGTAACTAACAAGATCCGCAATACATTACGCGGATCGAAAGTCAAAATAATTATTTGCAAAGGTACTATTACGTATCCCTGTCTGAATGAGCGGCCAAAGATAATTGAGGAGGCTCATTGTTCTACGATAGGGGGACATAAAGGGGTGAATAAAACCTACAAACGTATAAAACAAAATTTTTATTGGGAAAATATGAAGGTCGATATACAAATGTACATCCGGAAATGTCTACCTTGTCAATTAAAAAAATTGGTTCGAGTAAAGACAAAGAATCGAATGGTTATCACGGATACCCCTGTGCAGCCCTTCGAAAAAATTGCCCTCGATATCGTGGGACCATTTGAACGTACTGAGGATGGGCATGATAATATTTTAACTATCCAGTGTTGTCTAACAAAATATTCACTTGCAATCGCACTTAAGGATGCAACGGCACGATCCGTTGCTGACGCACTAATAAAGCGATTCATCTGCACTTTTGGCGCTCCTATTGCGATATTGACCGATCAAGGAACCAATTTTTTGAGTAATTTAATGAAGCGAGTAGCCAAGCGATTCCGAATTACGCAATTCAAGACAACAGCTTTCCATCCACAGTCCAACGGGTCTCTCGAAAGGAGTCATCATGTACTTAGCGAGTATTTGAAACAATTCATATCGCAAGATGAACAATGGGATCAATGGTTAGAAATGGCCGCTTTCTCTTATAATACGTCGGTGCATGAAGCCACGCAACATACACCATACGAATTAGTTTTCGGAAGGTTAGCCCGCGCCCCATCGAGTGAGCCGCTCGAAACCGAGGATCGACTTCCAACATATGCCGATTATATTGTTGAACTAACAACAAGGCTGAACAATATTCAAGAAATAGCACGCGAGAAGCTAATAGCCGCCAAATGGCGTGCGAAGTACTATTATGATAAAAGTGCGAATCCGCAAGATTTTAAAGTCGGCGATTATATTTGGCTACTCAAAGGAGGAAAAATACACAAGTTAAAAGATCAATATGAAGGTCCTTATTTAGCCGTGGATGTATTACGTAATGGCAATATTAAGATACAATTAAAGCCTAATAAATATAAGGTTGTACACATGAATCGGGTGCAAATATCTTACATTGAGTCAGGAAGGAATTAAAGTATCATTACGCCTATAGTCATGATCGCCAGTTTATATATATAATATAAAAAGTTTTTGAGTCTAAAGAGAAGGATCTTTTGGAATTTAAAAAAAAAAAAAAAAGGTGGTGTAATCAATATTATCCCGAAATTTTGATATTACGAGAATCTAATTATTAAAGTAGAATTAATATTATAACGCAATCAATATATTATTAAATAAGATTAGATTTTTTTCTTCTCACTTAAAGTTTTTGATATATAAAGAGATTTGTTTGTTTTTCCTATTATATAGAGATTCGATAGTAGAAGATACAGTTAGGAACTTATGTATTAAAATCAGGAAAAATTCTTTTCCTACTTAACATAAGGGAAAACCGAATTATGAGCAGTAAGGATAAGAATACAAAGAGCGTCGCAAATAGGGAGAAAGTATATGGGATCTAAGGAAGGAATAAGAACAGTAACATACAGAATAAAAAGACAAAATTATTATTGCACACTGGAAGAGTAAGGAGAATTTATTGGTGCAGTGACATAGCCATAATATCGTAATAAGAATGACTCCGATAAGATATGGTCGCCTCAGAGTCTGTGTGAAAGAAACATGGACGAAAACGAGAAGTTAGGATCAAAGCGAGGCACCCAGCGCTGAAAAAAAATAATAATATAACTATATTATACAAGAAGAGAGGATTGGCTGACCAAGGAAAAGCATAATTGATGAAAAGGGGATGAACACTTATGCCCTCATTTTGCCAACGAATCATTGACGGACGTTCGGAACACAATTGCGAACAGGCGCTGCAAAAATTTTTAGCGAGCTCTGATTCCCAAGTTTCAGTGTGGCAATAAACCCACGCGCCCGGAACTTGGCAAGTTGCCTCTCCCTCGGGAACCATCTGGAGAACAGAGTAGGATACCTAGTGGAACACAAGGAAATTCATTAGTAGAATATTGTGTTCAAGTAAAATCGAAAGGAATAATTAGGAATTGGCAAAGTACTTACTCCAACACCCCCAGGATGAGTAACAAGCAATACGCCAGTATCCTCTCCTAGCCCTTGCCGACAAACAAAGCATGCACTGTCGAGAGGAGCTGTCTTATCGACATCATGGCAAGGAAACTCTTTGAATCCTTCTTGCATACAGAAATTGTAACATACCTATAAGAGTAAACGAGCTTTTTAGGAAAGGACGTTACAAAAGAATAAATATTATGCAAAAATAGTAAGTACTAACCAAAGTATGTTCGTTACTCGGCGCAATTGAAGTATGCACGACGAGGTCCGTCGAAGAGGAGGAGTTTCCAGCAGTCATCGATTCTTTCGGATGAATCCAGAGATATCCCAATCGGAAAAATAGTGTATTTCACTGACACTGCACAACTACTCGGCAAGCGGAGAGACGAGAATCGAGTCGTTCAAGAGGACGGAAGAAGAGAGTGATCGTTGAACTTGTCGCAGTCTGCACACTGTGCTACGTGTAGGAGGGGTTTTGGAAGACGAGAGAGGGAGAATGACCGCTGCAGTGGTTGCGACAGGCCCATATTGACGATATGCGGAAAAGTCTTAGGGGGAAGGGGTAGCACTACGGTTTAGAAGCCAAAGGAAAAGTGAGAGTAGGGTAAAGCCAACGTTTAGAGCAAGAGAGAGTCACAACATAGTTGACCTCAAGGAAGTACACAAGTATCTATGCATCATCAACGCTGCGCTATTTGCTAAAACTTCAAAGGAAAAAGGTAACATTCTAGTAATTAATATTATTAAATAGTTATTATTATTCTTCTCCATTATAACAACAACAAGTAAAAAACAATAGTGGGAAGCAACCCTTCGGAGCATTAAAATAAAACACTCATCATTCGTTTAAAACAATTGGCGACGTTTCGTCCTATGGAGGGGACCTCTTCAAGCCTTTATTATGAGAGAAACAAACAATTTATACAATAAATATGTATCTACGTAATCTACTAATTTTGTATCGACGCTTTATTTATTGTATAAATTGTTTGTTTCTCTCATAATAAAGGCTTGAAGAGGTCCCCTCCATAGGACGAAACGTCGCCAATTGTTTTAAACGAATGATGAGTGTTTTATTTTAATGCTCCGAAGGGTTGCTTCCCACTATTGTTTTTTACTTGTTGTAATTAATATTATTATTATTAATTAAGATAGAGTGCGAGAGTGAAGGGAGGGAAATAGGAATACTCATGTATAATTCAATCATGTGTATAATTAAAACAAAAATTTTTTTTCTCTTCTCCACTTACTTTACAGGACCGAGTCGATATCCAGTAGAACAGTAATGGATAACTTCAGAGGACAAAACGCAGCAGCAGTAATGTTCACCGAAGCGTTGCTTCAACGAAGAAGGGCGACCATAGAACAGTATATCCTGGACGGGCGAGGAGCAAAGGCTCGCGTAGAGGTTCAAAGAATATGCCATCGACTAACTCCCAGTGCTATGACCAGAATAATAAGTATAGCCGTGGAGAATCTGGATCGAAGGACAGCGGAAATGTGCCTTCAAGTGTATCCGCGCATGCGTGAGTTAAAATTGACAAGGGTGTTGCGAGGGGTACTCTATCGATATCGAACAGCCGTGCAAAGCCCAGAGGGTCCGGATCCAGCAGTGGACAGTATGGTGGATGTACTCCTCAGGTATCCGGTAAACTATACGGATAATGATGGAAGAGAGCCAGCCATCAGTGCTGCAATAAAATTGGATAGGATTGATGTGCTACAGAGATTAGTGGATCTTGGAGCCAAACTTGAGGGGAACTGGGAGCAGGAGGTTCTAGAGGAAGCCATGAACCGAGAAGATCAGAGTTATCTCGCTGAATTGATCCGAGCGGGGTACGTAGTAGAAGGTGATTTCGAAGACGAAGAGTCTCAGTATACGGAGCCCATAGTTCGCCAAGATATACCATCTATATTGGCGTTGATGACAGTCGGATTAAGACTGTGCAAGGGGGATTTAAAATCGGCATGTATCTCCAGTCCTTATATATTAAGGCTGATTGTGGACTACTTCAGCCGAAGTGGCCGACGGTTGATCGACTTCCCAGAGTTATTGATAGTCGCCCAAATGGGAGCAGCACCAGACAGAGTGGAAAATATGGCTTTCCTCTTGGCAAACGGACTTACGCCAGACTCCTAGAATGAAGAAGGAGAACATGCAATACAAGTGGCAACCAAGCACGGCGACATTACCGCTTTGACTATGCTTCTAAAAAGAGGAGCGAGAATAGAAGTGCTCACTCCAGAAGGCAAGGATTTATTACAACTCGCTATTCAATGTAAGCAGCATAGCGTGGTGGAAGTATTACTCGACACCGGAAGGATAAACCACAACCGTGTGCACTCCGGAAAAAATGCCTTGATATTAGCCATCGAAAGTTACAATTATAGGGCCATCGAATGGCTAATCTCACGCAATGTGCAATTATATACGGAGGATCCAACTCTCCGTTATATTAAACCAGGAAGAGAATTTCTTATGATAACTTCGCCAATTATCCCTTTGTTAGCGAAAGAAAAGGCAGAAGGGAGATACGTGAATGAAAAGGATATCAAAGTGTTGGAGGAGCATTATTCTGAATTATATTCTCACTATGAGAATTTCTGGCAAGAATGGAGATTGATGACAGAGACCCCCGTCCTCGGTGGAGTGACGTATACACAATTAATTGAGAGGCCTACAAGATCACTGCTGATTCCAACTCGTAAGGCATCCTATAAACCACTCAACTTTTACCGAGTTTTAATGAAGATTTCAATTCACAAAAAGGCCGTAAAAACGGCGTTGAAGCCATTATTGAAAGCTCGGAAAAATTGGATGACCAACGCCCAAAGAATAGATGGTGTTTTATGGAGATTTCTACCAAATCTAGTTAACGAACAAATCGCATATCATTTGATAGAGGAGTAATTCCCACAGCAAGTAATCCGAAGGGAGTTTTAGAAAAATATAACTATGGATCCGTTCATTATACAAGTAATAGTTAGAATATTATCATACGAGTAATAGTGTTAAAATATTATTATATAAATAATAGTGTTAAAATATTATTATATAAGTAATAGTGTTAAAATATTATTATATAAGTAATAGTGTTAAAATATTATTATATAAGTAATAGTGTTAAAATATTATTATATAAATAATAGTGTTAAAATATTATTATATAAGTAATAGTGTTAAAATATTATTATATAAGTAATAGTGTTAAAATATTATTATATAAGTAATAGTGTTAAAATATTATTATATAAGTAATAGTGTTAAAATATTATTATATAAGTAATAGTGTTAAAATATTATTATATAAGTAATAGTGTTAAAATATTATTATATAAGTAATAGTGTTAAAATATTATTATATAAGTAATAGTGTTAAAATATTATTATATAAGTAATAGTGTTAAAATATTATTATATAAGTAATAGTGTTAAAATATTATTATATAAGTAATAGTGTTAAAATATTATTATATAAGTAATAGTGTTAAAATATTATTATATAAGTAATAGTGTTAAAATATTATTATATAAGTAATAGTGTTAAAATATTATTATATAAGTAATAGTGTTAAAATATTATTATATAAGTAATAGTGTTAAAATATTATTATATAAGTAATAGTGTTAAAATATTATTATATAAGTAATAGTGTTAAAATATTATTATATAAGTAATAGTGTTAAAATATTATTATATAAATAAAAGTGTTAAAATATTATTATATAAATAAAAGTGTTAAAATATTATTATATAAGTAATAGTGTTAAAATAGTAATAGAGTTAAAAATATTATTATACAAGTATAGTGAAAAAAAAAACAAATTTTGTTATATAAAAGGCGAAAGAAAGCAGTTGTAAAACAAATATGTATGTCCCTATTATCATAATAAGTTGGAATAAAAAGGAAAGAAAAGAAGAAAATTTACTATCCAAATTGTTGAACTCGACAACTCCCGCCTATCTTCATAAAAGAAAGAAAAAAAAAAGGAAAAAAAAAGTTCTGTTAATCCCACTAACTAGGAAACAAGAAAAAAAAAAAAGAAAATAAGATAAAGTCACGGTTCTAGAAAATGTTAGTTCAATTCACTTCGATCAAGTAGTACTTCTGGAAAATAAATAATAACACTAAGAATCCCTAACCTCATGAATTTTATGTATTTATACATGCTATTCGGAGAAAACTTAAAGGATGACATTGATGACATAGTAGCCTTAAAAGAGGAAGAAAGAAAAAGGGAGTATTGCTAATATTTCAATTCAAATAAAAGGGGTGTATCATTGAATCAAATAGTAATCAAGCATAATTACAGCAAAATCTATTTCGTAGAATTTTGAGAATATAAAAAAATAACACCAGTGAGAAATCTAACAAAGATTGCATTAAACTCTACTGCATGAGAGAACCGAAATTAGCAGTGAGGCGAAATAACAGTTAGAGTTGAAAGGGGACCATAATAAGGAGATATGCGAGAGACTAGAGTAGAAAGAGGAAGTGAATTAAAAATAATTCAAAGTTATATAGGCAAAATTGAGAGCATAGTCGCGATTAAAACCAGATTGATTTTCCTCTTTTATTAGCACGAGATGTCAATCTACCTACAAAAATTACGGATGGCAAGAATGTCGATAACCTATGGTGATAAAGCACAAACGAGGCGAATTTTGGAAAATTTAGCGCCAGCAATGCTGCCAAATGAAATGGCGTTAATAATCTATCAAGCAATACTATCCAAGAACTTGACTGTAGTAAGATATTGTCTGGATGAATTATATAATTCGAATCTTTTAAGACATTGTACATGGAATGGGACCAATTTATTACATTTGGCAGTTGAAATGGGAACGTTGGAGGCAATGGAGATTTTATTAGAACGCGAAGTTTACCCCATAAATGCAGTAAATGCCAATGGAGTGAGAGCCATCGCTCTAGCTTAAGAACAAAATGATTAAAGCAAAATGAATTTATTATTACCNATTATAGCAAAATGAATTTATTATTACAGTACGGAGCCCAGTTATACGTCCGAGGCTATTATACCAGGTACATTAGTCTGCGTATTTTACCCGAATCCACAACACAGTACTTAACACTTTGTCTCGCGCGGGAAGAGGTAGAAAAGAGGTTCGTTAATAGAGACGATATTCAGGCATTAAAAATGTATCACCCTCAATTATATCAGACATATTTGCATTGTCGAGCGGAATGGTTAGAATTAAGAAAAACTAAATTTGTCGGAAAAATATCTTATAGGGATTTAATCGAATTCCCTATACAAACATTTCTACATTTAAGCAAGACAGTACAATATAGGACGAAAGAAAAACGCGATCCCTCTTATCTCTTTCCAATATACGGGGCAACCATTGAATTAGCTTTGAATAAAATAAGGGAAGAAAGGGAAGAGTGGGAGGCAAAAGAAATCTTACTCACTAAAATCACTTACGAATTAATACCATGTCCGATAGTCGAAAAAGTATCTTATTTTCTTTGTCTAGATTAAATTTATTATCCCTTTTCAAACCAAAAGATTTTTTTTCTTTCCTCCTTATAGCTAAGACAGAGACTTGTAAATTTTATCCATGAACCTTCTTCCTTCAGCATTATAAAAATCATATTGTGAGGAGATAGCATAAGCTCGAGATTACTATGTTGGAAAGAGCGTGCCCGTAAACTACATATAGAAAAAAAAGGAAAGTCAACAATCATATTTTATTCTACAGATGGCTAATTCGCTGCACAGTCTAATAAGTAGATGGATTCCATTCGTCTTTATTGGATATAGAAACAAATTACAAATAATAGACGAAGCTATCCATTTGAAAAAAATAGAGGAAGTCAAACTATTTATAGCTATTTTAACGCCGTTCTTAAATCCCGAAGATATGGTAGAAATAATTGATTCAGCAATGTATAGTGATGAAGTAGATCTCATCAAATATTGCCTAGAAATGTATCCAAATAAAAGGGCATTACGATTATCAGATGTCCTTGGGGGTGCCATGCATCATAAAAAAGAAAGTGCAATAGCCATTTTGCTACAATATGATGTAGATTGGTCCACACCTACTACATGGAGACTTCCAGCCATTTATTTAACAATAATTCACAAACGTCTGGATGTACTAGAAAGACTAGTCGCAAGCGGGAACTGGGGACATGCGTCTATGCGTGAAGCAATCGATTTCCCCGATGACAGTTATATTAAACTTCTCTTAAAAGCAGGGCTTGACGTCGACGCGATGGGCCGCACGGATAAAACAGCATTAAGATGCGCCGTTGAAAGACATAATTCAAGAGCAATACGGTTACTTTTGGAAGCCGGAGCCGATCCGAATATAGAAGATTATCACAGAATATCTCCTCTTGAAGTCGCGTGCAAAGGAAAGTCGGAAAATTTAGAAATTTTGTTAGAATACGCAAGAAAAACGAACTGCATCGCAACCGCGATTATTGGAAGGAGCAGCGTTAGCTCCATATATTTATTCATTACGAAACACTCAATTATTAATCGAGGAAGGAATACCAGTCGATTCACGATCGCGAGAAGGAAGAAGCGCCCTCGAAACTGCTATATTAAAGCATAACGATCACACCGTGAGGATTCTTCTAAATAAAGGTGCTAAAGTAAATATACATACAGTCACGGAAGATAGTATGTTACATGTCGCGGTACAATACGGAACAATCGAGACCACCCGTTTGATATTGCAAGAGACTATTGACGTTAACGTTAGAAACACCAGTGACTACACAGCGCTTAAATTAGCGTGCATAGCAAATAGTTATCGCAAAGCCCAAATGCTATTGGCAAAAGGGGCCCAAATATACCCGGAAGGAAAACCATTGCGCTATTTCTACGCGGACGAATATCCCTGGCTAGCAGCGACATTACTTTTACCTGCACTAGCACGGAACACTGCATCAGGAGGGATTGTAAATTACGAAGATTTACAATCGCTTGAAGTCAATTATCTGCGCGAATATTCGGAATATCTAGGGATGCAACGGGAGTGGCGAAAGCTGAGCAAGACTTTAGTCGGTAAGGGCGTAACTTACGCTGATCTATTAGAAAAATCAACGGAGGCGCTCCTTCGTTCTTCAAGGCTTGGGTTGCTTCCAAGATACGGAGATACTTATCATTACGAACATTTCCCAACTTATTGTGTTGAAATTTCTAAAGCTCTGAGGAAGTTAATAAAGAAAAGAGCCGTTTGGAGAGAGCACGAGAGAAGGTTGAGAGTCATTACGTACAAACGAGTTCCCAATGCGATTCTAGAAAATGTTGCATATTATTTGAGTATAATGAAAAACTAGAAATAATTAATTCAGAAATTCCGTCGCTTCAAAATTTTAATTATTTATACGTTATAATCATCCTTTTTAGTCTATTACAAGTGAGGCACCGCAAGCCAAAATCATGAGAGAAATTCGGACAAATGACAACCGAAAAGTTGAGAAGGAATCTAAGGTCAGTACTCCTTTCGCTCTGACCCTGATCAATTCCAATCATATAGAAAAGATTGAGACGATAAAAACCCCGATTCACCATGGATTAACTTCAACTCCTCGAAGCGGAAGATCTAACTGTAAGAAGGAGATAGCTCGTATTAATCGATTAGAACAAGACTGCTGTGAACGAGTATATTGACGCATTGAACAAACAGCAATTAGCCAGGGCTGGCCAATTAAACGAGTTATTGTGGCAAAGCGACACTGAGACCGTTTGGCGATCCATATACACATTTCTAAGAAAATTGAGCGGGGAAAAGTTGACGTATTTCTTAGAACTCTCGACTAAATACATGAATCGTTGGGAGGAAAAGAATCGTGTGGGAGAAAATTTAGTATTTCAGGCCGTAAAGGCAAGGAATGCTGGGAGCACAAGATTCTTTCTAAAAAAGGGGGCAAATGGATCGGTAATTACTCGAAAGGGGACCGATTTATTTTACGAAGCAATTGTCAGGGGAGACGAGAAAGTGTTATACGTCATAATTGAAAGGGGAATCAAACCATCAAAAAATGTCTGTCCATTCATCATCGCTCTAGAAAACAAAAAGGCAAACTTTACCAATACTATGGACTCATGGATTTAAGCCCAGTGATCCAGTAGAAGCATTACGAAGTGCCATTAGAAGAGAGGATGTATTGGGAATCAGATGGCTGTACACTCGAGAAACACCCGAAGGACCGATGGGATTTTTGCATGAAGCTGTAAGGCAAGGAGTGAGCGTTGAAGTGATACAACAATTGATAGATTTAGGCTATGATTACAAGGAGCGTACGCCTCACGGAAGAACAACATTACAAATAGCCATTTTCGGGAAACACGAACACCTAGTTAAATATTTGATATATCGAGGTGCGGATGTACGCGATCATGTTGACAATGACGGAGAAAGAAACCTTTTCCGATGCATTGCGAATGCAAAATATATTAGCCTCTATAATGTTATTACAAAACGGTGCTTCCTTACAAGGAGCCAACGGCAAGGGGAACACTATTGTCTATCGAGCCGCATTAGACAATGACGAAGAATTACTAGTGTTGACCTGGAGTTTCGGAGCACCATTATATGGGCCCACAGGTAACCCCATCCTTGACCCAAGAGGCGGGAATGAAAGCCAACGAGCTATAGTAAGGAGAANGGGGAAAAGTTGATCTTATGAAATATTTAGAAATATTACAAGATGATTTTACGGACGATCAAAAATCTGAGTATGACAACGAAATTACAGACTTAGAATCAGCCGACACGTATTTTAAATACGTACAAGACGAGAGAACTCACGTAATACGTAGTAGTCTTGACGGATTCGAAGCAAAAAAGAACGCGAGTCATGAAGACACTTTTAGTGAATTTGATCGGAAAATTCGACAGTTATATAGGATCCAAGACACGCAAAATACAACCCGAATTGCTAGTGAAATCCTACAAGACATCGAAACCCAATTACACTTATTTCAAGAACTTTTTGACGGTGCGCGGGAAACGGTTCGTAGTTTAAGGACTAAGCAAATATATCCAGGCCTTTTAAATTTTCATGATTTGCAAAATATAATCGATCAGACGATACAGTTAAACAAACCTCATAAATTCCCTCTGGAGAAATATCTTTCACACATAGATGTACTCGGATTCATATCATGCATAAAAGTTGGACGCATTAATGATCGACTATTAATTAGTATCAAATTTCCTCTGATATCAGAATCAACTTTTGTTATATATCGAGTCCAAGCCTTACCGATTGCAGTAAGATTAAATACCACTAACGTCGCGACGGTATATGTGGAACCTCGATCACCTTTATTGGGAGTGTCAGAAAATGCCAGTTATGCATTGACAATAGAACAATATGAGCAATGCATAGTTGCCCCAGATGGAGTGTTCTGTCATCCCATTCAGCCTATTCGTTCGGAATTAGAAAACGCAAGTTGCGAATTTACATTACTGTATCGACCAGATGATATCGATTATAGACAATGCAATGTGAGATATAGAGATGATGGAGATGATAGAGATGATGATTTTGTGTCATTTTGGAAAACCTCTAATAAAAATCAAGTTTGGATATTTTCTCTTAGTGAACCAAAAGAATTACAAGCCCTATGTAAGAAAAGACGAGAATATTTAACAATTGACGCTACGGGAACATTAAAAATAAAGTCGGGATGCATAGCTATTGCAGGTCGGTATCAATTATCACCCACCATGCAGGTTATAGATCGTCTCGCGACAATAATATTTCCAAAAGTTGACCTAAGTCTTGATAAAAATAATTCTTTAGCTGAAATTTTATCAAAATTAAAATCAGAATATTTAAATGAAACTTATCAAATTGATTGGAATAAGGACCAGTCCTTTTGGGAGTTAGAAACAAGAGTAAATTCAGTAGAATTCTCGGAACAATATGGAGGGGGCGTTAAAATTAGACTTTTAATCATAATTTTCACTGCTTCGGCAATCACAAGTCTGTTGTCGGGTATAATATTAGCAGTCATCTGTTTCAAAACTATGGAAAACGGGATTAAAAGAAACGGATCCGAATTACGAGTACATTACCATAGAAAATCCGCCGAGATACACGTACCTATTGAAGAATTGTTAGATCGATATTATTTGAATCAGCGTCCCGAATTAAGTGTCGCTTGCTCAGTGGAACCACCTACATCAGCAGTATAAGAAATAATAAGTCCTCACACTATATCACATTACCGAACCCAGAGAGAAAACACAGCAACACGAATCACTGACACATAGAAAAAGAGAACCGGATAGTTTTGCTGTTTCAGAAATGGAGATCGTCTACTATCGGATCTTGGCTTCCGGGATAATCGGACAATGCTCAGGGAGTCGTTTAGCAGGGTTCGATTGCGGAGAGCAACTAACAAACTTGACAACTATCTCGCTCCTCAACGTGGGTGAATGTGACCTTGAGATGCCAGAATTAAATATCACTAAGCAATATATTCAATTATTACAAGCCACGGAATTTACTAAGACGCACGTAGTACAATGTTCGGTTAAAATCACGAGGCATATAACTCACTGCGGAATGCATTCGCACGCATCCGAAGTATTAGACGGAGAAATTAGTTATTATCAAGAAATTTCGCGTGATGAATGTATGAGAATGTTCGACGGACGTTATATCAATATCGCGGGCACTGCCATAAATAATTTACCGAAAAATAGTACTTTTTCAACACCAGTAACTTTTGCAGGAACTGTAAACACAGGAGCAGACTGCACCGGGACAGCTTATTCAGACCCTTACGGACATTGGAATAACGTATTAGTACAGGGATTCGTAGAAATTTCATTGGTTGATTATTACGCTACAGTCAATTTAAATTCGAATAGAATACAGTTGAGATCGGGAACCAATTGTCAATTAACAAATGTACAATGTAGAGATATGTTAGAGGGATATGCCTTTTGGGAGTCGTTACCGGAAGATAATTGTGGGAGTAAAAAGTACACAATACTTTATGAAGGATATGCCAACAAAACTAAAGAAAGTAAATCCGATCGTGTAACATACATGTTAGAAACACAAGATATAACGTTCGCGTTGAGCAGTATCGGCGAAATAAAAATTTGCGGGCATAATTTGATTCGTACCGAGCATCCAAAATTATTCGTATTAGAAGATTTTCAGGAGAAGACATTTTTATCAAAAGCAAATTCACCCGTAGAGAATTTGGATATTTTCACGTACGTCAATTCAAAATTCGTGTATGTGGAAAGACATTTTAAAAGTCAAATAAATCAAATGTATTACGACCTCTTAAAACATAAGTGCGAATTAGAAAGGCAAATCTTGACAAATGCCCTATCTATAGCAGTTCAATCTCCCGATGAATTCGCGTTTCGCTTAATGAAGGAGCCAGGACATATGGCTGTAATAGCTGGGGAAGTGATTCATTTAGTTAAATGTTTGCAAGTAGAAGTAAAGCGTCGCGACACAAAAGAATGTTATAACCAATTACCGGTAACTCGTGGAGAAGAAAACTTCTTTCTCTCTCCAAGAACGCGAATTTTAACTCGAGCCGGTACACAAATAAGTTGTAGTGGAGCCATGCCACCAATGTTCAACATGGGCACTCAATGGTTACAATTTTTACCTGCACCGTCAAGTGTAGTACCACCGGAGACACTTCGTCTGCAAACTAAGAGTACTTGGGAGTATGCCGCACCTAGAGCTATAGCAGTAAGCGGAATTTATACTGAATCAGATTTAAATAGTCTACGCGATCATATCATGTTCCCTTTAGAAAAATCATCAGTATTGAATAACGTAGCCATGGGTATGTCCGGAAAATCTATTACGGGGAAAGGGATATCAATAAATCAATTTCTAGACCCCGAAGTACTAGAATCGCTTGCAAATAACACTTGGGACCATTTATGGGGACGCTTTCTTACATTTGGAACCGCTAGTGCTGGGATACTTGGCATAATTTTAATTACCAGATTAATTAAAATGTTAATTGACACTATTTTGCATGGATACGCTATCTATAGTGTGTACGGTTGGTCTATTCATCTTCTAGGATCGATATGGAATTCAGTGACACAATTATTGTTACATTTGGGCACAAAAAAACCGGACAAACCGCAACCGTATGAAAGACAATCAGAAAAAAAGGAGACTCCAAAGAAAAACGTCAGCCCAATTTACGATGATGTAGAAAGGAGATCGGTCATTATAGATGAGGATCAAGAAAGTCGTCGGACAATTTAAATAAAAAAATAACGAAATTTACACAATTTTTTTACAATGTCTTATTCTGAAGTTCTAGGTAAGAAAGTCGACCTTTTATGTAGTAAACAAAGTGATGGAGAAAGTGCTCGTGCATATTATTATCGAGTCAAACAACTTAGGAATGAACACAGAATCATTTTAGCTCAAGCTCGCGCGAATTATACAAAATTATTTGAAACCACACTAACGACCGAAGAATCGGCAATAATTGGATACATTTTGGAAATTAAAATAGAAATACAAAAATATTTACACGCGCCTTGTGAATATAAAACTCTTATCGAAGCAGCCAGACACGCGATGAGGGTAGAGCATAGATTGAATCGATTGAGATTGCCGGCTATATTAGAAATGGGAGAGGAAAGTGAGAGAGAGAGAGGATAAAAAGGAAAACTAATATCGTTATATATTGTTGTGTAGAAAATGAAATTGCCACCCACATCACCGAAAAGGTACGACGGAGTACTACCGACAGACTATCCCAGATTTTATTTTGAAATAGAGGAAATATTTTGTGTAATTCAGTGCTCATCTGAGGAGGTCGTATATTTAAATAATAGACTCATAATAAAGTGTAAAGATTGTTACGAAGGAGGGCAAAATTTGCAAATCAATAATGTCCGACAATTAACGAATTGGCACCATTATAGAGACGATGATTTTCCTTTGAATTGTAATCAGTGTAATAAAGTATTATTCAATAGACGACCAGTAATGGACTGTCCGGATTGTAGAGACAAGTACATAGACGTATGGTTTGAAATACACGACGGAATTCATGAGGAAATGAGAAGAATCGTAAACTATGTTAACGCGTAACTGGTTTTAACACAGATATACATGCAGAGAGAGAAAGAAAAGAAAAGAAAATTTATTACAAATCTAAAGGAAGATTATCTCGTTACAGATGGCGTCTCCACGGCCGATACGAAACATATATAAAATAGAATATTTTAATCACAAATCTGGACCGAAGATGTGTTCAGACTGTCATAAACTATGGAAAAACTCTAGACATAGGAACCTTAATCACATAATACGCTATTGTATCAAAGTAACGCGACCTGTCTTCTTATGTAAAATCTGTAAAGTTGATTTAATTAAAGAGCAAATTCAAGCGGCTAATCCTATTAAACTGCAAAGAATATACACGGAAATGATGTGGCGGGCAGTACAACCGAAAGATTTCGAAATGAAAATTACGCAAATTCCAGACGAAAAAGCAGGAGATCAAACGTTGATAACTGTTCCCTCTGAACCAACCACGCTTGATCCATTTTTTCGTAACGAGGCATAGAGAGAGAAGGCGAGAAAATAAAATAAAAGGAAAATAATTCTCTTATAAAGATTAAGTACAATAATTACAGATGCCAGGAGTTCGAAGTAGTAAAATCGAAAGATATATGAGAGTCGACAAAAAGGAAAAGAAGTATTGCGGTAAATGTTATATGCAAGTGAGGAAAGAAGGACAAGAATATATTCGTCAAACCATATACAGGCTTAATACAGCAATACTTCCAACTTTTAAATGCGCGAAATGTAGAGCATATATTCAAGCCCGCGTAAGAACATTTACGGATACTGAGGAAGTAACGCCGTTATTAGATTTGTCGAGATTGCCAAAAACAGAAGAGTCACTTTCAATAAAAATAGAAGAAAGAATAGAGTTAGGATCGTTAATAAACTATGATACAACTATCAACAAAGCGGACGAAACGAATCCAATAGGGGAGGAGGAATTAATTGAAACATTTTTAAAAGATATTGAGAAGATGGAGGAACCAGGAGAAAATCCAATGCAAAGCATATAAAATAAGCAAAAAAGGGGGGGACGAGTAATACTATACAGTTGACTGTTTCAGGGAACACCGGGAAAATGGAAATAAAAGTCAGCAAGTTCCACGATGAAAAACCTCCGGAAAACAAATCAGTAAGAATGGATGAGTTAACTTTAATACTAGAGGTAATAAATAACGATTTAATGGAATATCCTATGGATATGCCATTAGGATTAGACGAATTTCCACACATAAAATTTTGATATAGGGGATTATTTCGCGCAATTCACTCCAAGAGAGTTTCTCCCCGACAATCTTCTTGAGATCGAAGATAATTATGTAGAATTTATGTCATCATCAATAATCCCAGTCAATCGACAACCTCAACGCGATCCTATTGAAGTAATACGCAAACCCTTACATCGAAAACAATTAGAGAATTTTGCAAATTATTTAGAAGAAACGGTTGATGAAGATCCGTATGGATTAATACAATTATTCAGAGAAGAGTAAAATCGAGACAGAAAGAGGGATCAAAAAGAGAGAAAAGGGGGGGGGGAAATTAATTATAATTTAAATGTTATAGAAATGGCCAAAGCCGAATTCATCGAGCCACAAGGAGCAATGCCAAAAGTCAATAAGAAGAAGGGGAAACAACCATTCCGTCCAAAATATATGGACTATATATCCTGTGAAGACCGAATAAACACATTCCAGGAATGGCCAGCCGAAAATGGACAAAGCATCAGAGAATTAGCAGAAAACGGATTTTGCTACGACGCACATAAAAGGCAGGTATTCTGTTTTTGCTGCGGCTGCGAAATCATCAGAATACGTCCAGAAGAAGAATTATGGATAAAACATGCATACCTCAGTCCAGAATGTGTACACTTACGAAATCAAAAAGGAGAAGAACTTATAGAAGAAGTACGCGCCAAAGTATACTTTTATGGAATGCCACCGTCCAGAAATCCAGATTTAGAATCCAATCAGGTACCTCTTAGTACAAATAAATTAGAATCCGTAAAAATAAGTTCAATGATTGTAAAATATGTTTCGGAAAAGAAGTCAAAATTCTATTTCTTCCATGCTCACATCTGGTAGCGTGTGCTAATTGCGCAATCAGAATGGATAATTGTTGTATATGTAACGAAATAATTAAATGTATGGTACGCGTTAAACTCCCAGGAGATAGGAATTAACTTCTTTATCGAACATTAAAAGTACAAAGTAGAATTAAGATTAGACAAAATATTGTTAAAAGGAAAAGGTAATTGAACATCATTACTTCTAAAATTACAATTATATTATTAAAATAAATCACTAGAAAGTTAATAAGCTATCTTAGGACATTACCAACACGAACTATTAGTAGTATTGGATATAATTATATACTATTCTCAATCATTTAAAACAAATTTAATATTTAGATATAAAATTATAGGTATATAAAAGTAAAAACTCTTAAAAGAAAAAAAATACAATAATAAAATGTTATATTGCAAATTAGACTAAAAATTATATGAGCACGATAATATGGCTCCTAAGATTATTTTATTCTCAAAAAACTATGAAAAATTATGTATCTAATATTGGTGAAGGGAAATTTTAAAGAAAAAAAAATGAAAGAATAATACTATTATAAGCTAAAGGAAGAAAATTCATAAAAACATTAAAAGATTACTGAAAAATTAGGAGATTAGCAGGAAAATTTAGACTGAATCATTATGAGAAAGATAGAAAGGAAGCGAATGAAAGAACAAAGACTTAGGAATAGGAGAACTACAATTCCTATCAGACTGAAATTGTTCCTAAAGAAAAAAAAAAAAAGATTTTATTTTATATAACTCCGCGTATTTTAGTAATAATATTGGTGAAGGGTATTTAAGGAATATTGTAACATCGATTATAAAGAAAAATTATAATAATATTATGGATTGAGTATCGCCAATTTAAGTATATTTCATATTGTATTACTAGGAGAGCTGAGAAATAAGAATGTTAAATTGAAATATCAGGTAGACGTATCATGAGAAATACTGCGACGCTGTGCCTCCCAACACAGGTGCGCAACACCTAGCGCCTCCGTAGGCACTAGGATTTCTTTATTTCGCGGGATTTTACACGCGATCGCCGACGTATGGGAGTACGCTGGGGAGAGGTGGGAAACAGGAAAGAAGTCAAACACAAACAACACTTTATTCACTTTTCTGCACATGTATTTCGCCCAGCCCTTCCCTACAACGTGGTGGCCTTAGCCGCCCACGCAAGGTAGCCACGCAGGGCCCGCAGATACTCGCAAACTCCGCACATACACACTCTGCCACGCTATAGTCCTGAGGCTCTCACCTCTGAACACAGCTGACCCTCTCTCTCTCTCTCTCTCACGTACCCGCGCTAGTCCCCAATCCGTAGCCGGTGACGTCACGCAACTCTCCGTCTCTCTCTCTCGCACACACACACGCGCCAGCCGCACGGCCGGCTCTCCCTCGTCTCGTTCCCTCTCTCTCTCTCTCTCTCTCTCTCTCTCTCTCTCTCTCTCTCTCTGGTTCTTCGCTACTCCGCGCGCAGGCTATGCCCGACGTTGACGGCAAGCCCGTCCTGCTGCTACACACGCACAGCGTTCCCGCGCTTTCTTCGCGTCTTCGCTCTCTCTCACACACACACACTCGCGAGCACTGGCTCGACGCCTCGCGCAGATGACATCGTGGTGTGCGCCCGCACCACACACCGACACTCTCGTCTCTCTCTCTCTCTCTCTCTCTCTCTCTCTCTCTCTCTCTCTCTCTCTCTCTCTCTGGTTCCTCGCTACTCCGCGCGCAGGCTATGCCCGACGTTGACGGCAAGCCCGTCCTGCTGCTACACACGCACAGCGTTCCCGCGCTTTCTTCGCGTCTTCGCTCTCTCTCACACACACACACTCGCGAGCACTGGCTCGACGCCTCGCGCAGATGACGTCGTGGTGTGCGCCCGCACCACACACCGACACTCTCGTC
>CM053171.1:16729429-16748668 GCA_012977825.3 Pteromalus puparum
TAGAGTAACGTCGTGAGTTTATCATTAAGAGACTATGGAAAATACGTATCATAAAATTAAAATCACGCGAGACTGATCCGCATAAATTCGGGCAAACGAGCTACACTGGTAACAATGAATACACATAGATTGCCAATAAGCACACTAGTAGGAGAATTGCAAGAGTATCAAAAAGAAGGAGATGCGTATCCAAACAGCGAGTACATGTGTATAAATATATCATCAGAAGGAGAGCCTTGTGCAAATCTGCCGAAGAAAGAACCACGCTTCGGAACTGCGAGCGCCTGCACACCTGCAACACCAGCAGGAGGGCTTCGTCTTAAAATCTACGAGAATATTATGAAGGAGAAGGCAAGCGTTCGAACAGCAAGCGCACGTGCACTCCCAACACCAATGAGAAGACTACACCGAGGTCGTGAGTGCAGAAGAAGACGAGAGCATACGTGAATTTCGTCGTCGTTACAAGAAGACGGCATATTAATGAGCAGAAATAGAAATCCTAGACCACTTGCTCTCGTGTATAGATATACGAAGTCAACGGCGGCGACTCTATCCAAAAAAGAGGAAATACACTCTACAGGGGAGCGAGGGAAAAAACCCATCGTCGCTACAAGCACAAAGGAATGCCGTTTAAAAAATGCCTACAACAACAAGCCTAAAGAGACCATAGAAGGAAATATGCAGCGTTTAAGCTCTCTGATTGGATGTACTATTCACGAATGTTCACTACTACCTATGTGCGTAAAGGGTATCGGTGAGGGCGATTTCGAGTATATAAGGCCCTCGTCCGCCGGGCTAAAAAACAGTCTCTCTTACAAGTTCGCCACGCGAAAGCTCTGCCCGAGCTAGGATTCATTTACGGTAAAGTGCGCGGAAGCTCTGCCCGAGCAGAGTCCGGGTTCACAGATTTTAGTAAAACTTAGAGTCCGATGTATTAACAATTGATAAATTTTAGAGTTTGTAAATGTTGAGTCATTATATGGTTCCTCTGTACGGACAGAGTCGGGTCTGCATAATCGAGTCGGGACAATAGAGTCGGGAATCAAGAGTCAGGTAACTGCAGTCGCGACTCCGTTTTTTTTTTTTTTCGCGCTCATTTACATAGAAGACGACAAAATTTTGGAAAGGGCACAAACAAAGAAAACGAATAATATTAAAAATTAGTACTCGAGCCATATCGCTCTGCAAGGAGCAGAGCTCAGTCTAGTTCGAACAGTTGCTCGGAATAGTCGCCTCTCTGCCTCTGAAATTTCAGTGCATCGTCCGATTCTTTTTTTTTTATATATAGAGTATAAAGTATATTCTCATCGTTAGAAATTACGAGTCATAGTGCGTGAAAAAGTTTCTATTTTATTAATTGAATAAATTGCACCGCTTTAAGAAAATCGAGTGTTCAGTGTTATTCAAAAGAAAAGTCATCACTCCATCCACCCAATCCTACTACAAGCGAATACCGAGGGATTCGTAGCAAAAGAGGGAATTAACTGCGTTCTAAAATATTCATACACATATTCATATAACGACTCCGACTTGAAGGAAGGAAGGAAGGGAGCTTTATCCTCATCTAGTTGACGGCAGTTGCATTCATCAAAAGGTAAGTTCCTTTAATTACAATCGTAAATACAGAATAGGGCTCTCTCTTTCTCTCTCTCGCATATCTCTTCACAATAATTACCGCACTTTTATTATTTTGCATTGCACTTAATGCTTATATTAACGAGTCGCCCTTTTCATACTCTCTCTATCCCTCGCTCAGCAATTGCCATGCTCTCCCCGTTAAGATCAGAATAGTTTCTCGGCGCCTACTGGAGGCCGTTTCCAGAAAGGAATCGCGAAAGTAGGCAGGTACCGACGGCGCTAAGCTTTGTGTATCGAGCTTTGTCTCCGCCCGTACTTATAAAGATTTACAACCCGTAGAGTTACTGTCCGGTGACAACTATCATAAGTTTAGGACATAACAATTACTAATCGGAAACTACCTTCAGCCACCGTCTTGACGCAGCGAGTGCTTTTTGATCGCGGTTTTAGGCCCCTGAAAACGCCTGGGGAAGCTCCAGAGCGACGAGGAGGCTCTTCCTCCGTAAGATAAGGCTTTTACGCGATTACTAGTTGAAAACTACCTCCAGCCGCCGTCTAGAAGCAGTAAGTGCTTTTTGATCGCGGTTTTCAGCCCATGAAAACGCCTGGGGAAGCTCCAGAGCGACGACGAGGCTCTTCCTCCGTAAGATAAGACTTTTTCCCGATTACTAGTCGGAAAATACCGCGAGCCGCTGTCTCGACGCAGCAGGTGATTTTTGATCGCGGTTTTTAGCCTCTGAAAACGCTTGATAAAGCTCCAGAGCGAAGGGGAGGCTCCTTCTCCATAATATAAGGCTTTTTCGCGATTACTAGTTGGAAAATACCGCGAGACGCCGTCTCAACGCAACAGGTGCTTTTTGATCACGGTTTTCATTCCCTGAAAACGCCTGGGGAAGCTCTAGAGCGACGAGGAGGCTCCTTCTCCAGAAGGTAAGGCTTTTTCGAGATTACTAGTCGGAAACTACCTTCAGCCACCGTCTAGAGGCAGCAGGTGCTTTTTGATCGCGGTTTTCAGCCCCTGAAAACGCCTGGGGAAGCTCCAGAGCGACGAGGAGGCTCTTCCTCCGTAAGATAAGGATTTTTCGCGATTACTAGTTGGAAACTATCTCCAGCCGCCGTCTAGAAGCAGCGAGTGCTTTTTGATCGGGGTTTTCAGCCCCTGAAAACGCCTGGGCAAGCTCCAGGCTCTTCCTCCGTAAGATAAGAATTTTTTGCGATTACTAGTCGGAAAATACCGCGAGCCGCCGTCTCGACGCAGCAGGTGCTTTTTGATCGCGGTTTTTAGCCTCTGAAAACGATTGAAAAAGCTCCAGAGCGACGTGGAGGCTCCTTCTCTATAAGATAAATCTTTTTCGCGATTACTAGTCTGAAACTACCTCTAGCCGCCGTCTAGAAGCAGCGAGTGCTTGTTGATCGCGGTTTTCATCCTTCGAAAACGCTTGAAAAAGCTCCACAGCGACGTGGAGGCTCTTCCTCCGTAAGATAAGACTTTTTCGCGATTACTAGTCGGAAAAAACCTCGGGCTGCCGTCTAGAAGCAGCGGGTGCTTTTTGTAACGTACTGTTTGAAACCAAACTAATTATTAACATAACAGAGATAAACTATAATATATTTAGCAGAAATAAAATATAAAATAATTTTATAATATAAAAATCAAATATTAATTTTCATTATGATCATAATCCGGATCATTATCATCATTATCATCATTATCATCTTCGTCAGTCTCGTCATCTTCATTCTCATTATTATCATCCACGTGATGCTCATTCTCATCCTCATCCTGGTTATTTTCATCATCATTATTTTCGCCGTCATCTCTGGCTCTTCTCCCTCTTCGGCAGTGCTTAAAATGGCCCCCTTCCCCGCGAATACATGCAGTAGCACGTCGCAAGGTATCTTGAGTTGCTCGCCGAATCTGGTCATCTGTGACATGATTAACGTGCTCCCCGATTCGGTTTCGCAACTCCTCGACATTTGCTGGAGCAACATTATGGTACACCTCCTCCTTGGAGTACCCCCAAAAGAAATAATCTAATGGGTTCAGATCTGGCGAACGAGCTGCCCATGGTGCCGGCCCTCCACGTCCGATCCACCTCCCGGGGAACATGTTGTCCAAATGGTTGCGGACGTCAATCGCAAAATGAGCTGGAGCTCCATCGTGCATAAATATCATATTTTGCTGCTGTTCTGGAGTCAAGGCGCCATTTAAAAGAGCAGGCAAATCTTCCTGCAAAAAGTGCAGATAATTGTGCCCATCCAATCTGTCTGGAAGCTCCCATGGTCCTATGAGCTGATCTCCAATAAGCCCTGCCCACATATTTACGGAAAATCTGTTCTGAAAGCGATCTGTAAAAATAAATTACAAATTTTTACTACATATACTAAGTTTATACGAAATAGATTATTTTTCAACATTATGTGTGCAAAAACAATATTTTGTATTCATATTATTGAAAATTTTTGTTCGGTACACGTGCTAAAATAAATTCCATGCTTACATTGTTCTTGACTCGCCTTGCTTGGGTGATAAATTCACGCTCGTGCAAGAATCAACTCTTTTGTATTAGCACTGAAATTTAATATTATTAGTTACCTTCTCTGGCTAGAAATGGATTTTCGTGTGCCCAGTAATGTTCATTATGCGAGTTTGTCATTCCTGTGCGCACATACGTTGACTCATCCGTCCATAAAATACGGTCGAGAAAACCGGGGCCCCTTTCATGCTCCCGCACGATCATGTTGCATAGTGCAAACCTATTTTGACGATCACCTTCCACTGTAAGAAAAGCGTTGAAATAAAATAATTTTTCACCACACTGCGCATAAAGTACTTACTTTATCCTCGCCGAGCCGGACTAAAGTGCTACATGTACTCCCTACCCCCACTCCAGCTTCAACTATTAATAAAATACAGATTTGACTCATTTTTTTCAAAATTTTTTATTGCGTCTATTTAGCAAGAATCATAAAAGTAAAAATGATTCTTAAAGCGGTTTCCAAGATACGTCGTTTTTGAAGCGGATCCCAAGATACGTCGTTTTCGGAGCAGATTCCGAGATACATTGTCGTCGAAGCGGATCGCGGGATACGTCGTTCTCGAAGCGGGCTCCGAGACATGTCGTTATTCCTCTTAGAAGTCGATATACTCGTGAGAATCTCGTATATTTTTAGCTGTTATTTTCGAGGTTATTTTCAGTAAGTCACATAAAAAATTAAATCATCGCTATACACTTTTTACTGTAACGAAAATAACAGCTAAAAATAATGGCATTTATGACAAAAAAGAAAATGCTATGTTTCACGTTTTACTATAAACTGAACTTTACTATTACCGTAGTCTTATAAATCAAATTAATAACACATGTTATAGTGTATTCTTTTCACGTAAGATAGCAAAGCCCTTGAGTACTTACAGATTTCATGGACGCGACGGTATTTGAAGTCGTGCTGACCATCTTCCTTCATCACACGTTGGCACGTAGAGTATGACGTCCCGACGAATCGGGCGGTCTGCCGTAAGCTCGTCGTACGGTCCTCGGCAAAGCAATCCAAAATTGCTTCGCCATGCTCGGCTCTCGCACCGCTTCGACGACCTCCATCAGGATTTCGCACTTGCACACTGCCTGTTTCAGCCAGACGTTGATAAACGCGTGCAAATGTACCTGCGTCTGGATGTCGGCGATTCGGGAATCGTCGCTGATATTCAGCAGCTGCTGCACGGCCCACTTGATTGCACGCACCGTACACTATGAGCATATCAGCATTATCTTGGTTGGTATAACCAGCATTGCGTGGTCGCGGACCTCCTTCAGCCATATCGTAGCAATATCACGATGTGCACGGACAGAATTAACTAACGATACTGAATATCTCGATAGAAGTGGGAAATTGCAAAAGATAAAAACAAATGACACACGCAATCGTGAAAAACAGAGACAGTCGAGGATTATGTATTTATGCTGTAATCAAATAAGTGAAGCCGTTTCTCTTTTAACAACGACTGTCGAGTATTTTACCTAATTATTCTATAGATTCACACCCATACAAAGATGAGCTTGACGAGCTATGCTGCGTCTCAATCGATAAGTTATCGAAAACCTTTTATGTTTCGGAGGACGAGCCTGTACAACTCTGGAGCTTTTTTCAAGTTAGAACAATTTACTTTTGTGCACGACATTATTGCTCTAGCGGCGTCTCATAGGCTGTGCTTTAATGTCTATCGATTAGTTATCGAGAAAAGCTCTTGCGATTTGCAGTGCCAGGCCGTTAGTCGCTCTGGAGCTTTTTTCGATCTAGAAAAATTCATTTCTGCGCAAAGAATTACCTTTAGTGGTGTCTTACAGAAGCCGACAATTCTTTCGATATACTGCTGCTCCAGTCGACTAGAAATCGAAAAAAATCCTTATATCTCAAAGGAGAAGCCTTCTCGTCGCTCTGCAACTTTTCTATTCAAAGCCAATTGATCGCCAGCAAAAAAACGCCGGCTGCTTCGAGACGGTTGCTCGAGGTTTTAATCGTGTAGTAATCGCAAAAAAACGTATCTTATCGAGGAAAAGCCTCATTGTCGTTCTGGAGCTTTTTCAGGCATTTTCAGAGGCTGTTAACCGCGAGCACAAAGCGCCCGCTACTTTGAGACGGCGGCTCTAGGTATTTTCCGACTAATAATCGCGAAAAAGCCTTATCTTTTGGAGAAGGAGCCTCCTCGTCGCTCTGGAGCTTCCCAAGCCCTTTCCAGGGGCTAAAAACCGCGATCAAAAAGCGCCCGCTGCTTCGAGACGGTTGTGCTAGGTTTAAAACTAGTATTAATCGTAAAAAGGCTTTATCTTATAGAGGAAAACTTCCTCGTTGCTCTGGAGCTTCTCCAGGCGTTTTCAGAGGCTTAAAACCGCGATCAAAAAGCCCCACTTCTTCGAGACGGCGGCTACAGGTATTTGCCGACTAATAATCGCAAAACAGCCTTATCTTGTGGAGGAAAAGCCTCCTCGCCACTCTGGAGCTTTTTCAGGCATTTTCAGAGGCTGAAAACCGCGATCAACAAGCGCCTGCTGCTTCGAGACGACTGCTCGAGGTTTAAATCGTGTAGTATTCGCAAAAAAGCCGTATCATATCGAGGAAAGCCTCCTGGTCGCTCTGGATCTTTTCCTGGGGTTTTGAGGGGCAGTTAAAAACGCCGGCTATTTCGAGACTAAAAATAAATTTCGTGATTGTGCGACCTACGTGACAGTTAATTTTTCTTTATTGGATTTCGCCACATTGACAATTTTTAGGTCCAAACTAGTAGACGGTTTCCAAATAACAATTTATTTATTGATATTTATATTATAAGTACTAGTTTAATGCTTATTGGGAAGAATTTAAGTCAAAGGAAATGAAAAATCAACGTAAATTACATTCCCCGAAGCGTGCGCAGAAGCCCAGAGTTTCCGGAGTAACCGCCCAACTTCATGGGATTGCTGTGATTCCCGAAAAACCAAAACGAATAGTATCGCGATCATGCTAGATATGCTTTAGGATAGCTGATGGAACTGCTAACTTTTGCGGCTTGATTCTTTACCTCCGATCTTGGAGATCAGTGTGAACATTAAAGTCGCGTTTTCTTGAATTCATAAAAAGTGGACTTAGGCGCTTTTTCCGGGAAGCCGTACATAGAATGTAAAACGTTCGAGATAGACAATTGAAGGTTAGTCTCTAATTTCGCGTTGTGGACATACATACGCAAAATTATCCTTGTGACGTCGTTTAACCCCATTTTTCGAGTCGCATATTCTTATCGATTGAGAAAAAGTGGTTTACGTTAAAATGCCGAAGTCAGTTTGTTATCGGTTTTTAGACAATCCAATGAAATATCAGAAGCTTATAGCTGTTTTAGTCGAAATAAGTGATTTCGCTGATATCCTAACATCAGATGTGCTAAGAATTATTTTTAAAGAGGTTTTTCTAAAATATCCATCTGGCGAAGAGGTTCTACAGTTTCGGAATTATGTTTGTTCTCGTCAAAATTATATTCAAGAACACATCAAGTTAGTTAATTTGTTTATAATCTTTATAATTGTGCGTAATGCACAAATTTGTTCTAAAGAACTAATTTGTTTATTAGCTACTGGAATGTTCAAAATCGGCACATGATTTTGTTACAAGAACACGAAATGGATATAACTAATAAATTGAAGCTTTTTGACGTCATTGTGAACACGAAATTTGAAGTACTACATTTTCGGATTGGACTTAATAACAGAAATTACAGAGAAAGCTTGGGATTGTGCGCCACCGACTAATGCAAACTCTTTGGTTATCAGCTCTTTGAAAAACCACTATAAAGCTTTGAAAAAATCGAAAATTTTATCAATTCCTGAAAAATGTGAAGGGTACAAGATTGTAAAGGTTCGTATAATTGCTGACGGCTTTATTAACTGGAAATTTAATTATTTGTAGTTTATACACGAAAAATAAAAATCAAATAAGTAGTTTTCGATATCAGTGCCAAAGTTGAGATTCTAGCAAGAATGTAAGGTTAAACTTACGTTCGAATTTTTCAGGCGACAATAACATGAGTACAGAATCAACTTTTGCACTTGTATCGAACACTTTTTGGATGCCAAAGACGATAATACGACTTTAAAAATGAGCTGAAGGAATAAACTTGAACTTTACGAACACAATGTATTCTTTTCATCATTTTTTAAGCTCTTACATGACTTATAACTAACACATAAAACACAGTATTGCTTTGCTATTCTAATTTGAAATATTTTTTATACAATACTCTTGTTTATTTGTAAAGAACAGAATTAAGAAGATCAAAATTTGTGAACAAAAGCTTATCTGAAAAATGCATAACAATAGTAGTATGCATAACAACGTAGGTTGGATAAATTTGTCAGAGCAGCGTATTGACGATCTAATTTAAAGCAAAGACCTGCTAGATGTACAAGATGTCACATATGCGCGTCTTGGAGATATGTTTTTTGATGATGACGTCGATACAACCATTTTAAAAAATTTTATGCTCACCGCAGCATTTCAAAAAATGCGAAAATTATTAGAAAAAAAAGATGATCACACTTTTACATGAGGTAACTGCAGTAAAACAGTTACTGATGATTGCATTCGATGTGACGATTGCTTAATATGGTACCATTACCACTGTGCTGGTGTTCAAGCGTCTACTAACACGTCGTTGAGCGACGTTGATTATTATTGTTCTAAATGTATTGAAAACTAAAATAAAATATAAAAAACAGTATTTTTTCTATTTAAAAATCAAAGTACATACAAACATAACTTTAAAAAAGGCTTCAGTTTCAACAATCAAGGAACACTTCTATGGGTATGAAAGCACAAGCCTCTGCGTCGCTCTTCAGATCTGGCTGCCATTGTCAATCTTTTCCAAGGCCCACCTACGACGCTTTGAATCAGTGGGGCAACCACTCTATCTATTAATTCGTGATCGCGAGAGACGCTTGTGCTATCGAGCATACGCTCTTGCGACGCAATGCCGCTTTTTTCGAGATTCTGAGAGGCCGTTGAGGGCCAGAAAAGCGCCGGATTCATGGAGACTACTGGCTAGGTTTCAATCAACTAGTAATCGCAGAAAAGCCTTCTCTTAGGAAGGAAGAGCCTCGTCGTCGCTCTGGAGCTTCCCCAGGCGTTTTCAGGTGCTGAAAACCGCGATCAAAAAGCACCTGCTACGTCGAGACGGCGTCTCGCAGTATTTTCCGACTAGTAATCGCGAAAAAACCTTACCTTATGGCGAAGGAGCCTCCACGTAGCTCTAGACCTTTTTCAAGCGTTTTCAGAGGCTAAACCGCGGTCAAAAAGCAATCGCTGATTCTAGATGGCGGCTAGAGGTAGTTTCCGACTAGTAATCGCGAGAAAACCTTATCTTCTGGAGAAGGAGCCTCCTCCTCGCTCTAGAGCTTCCTCAGGCGCTTTCAGAAACTGAAAACCGCGAGAAAAAGTACCTGCTGCGTCCAGAAGGCGTCTCGCGGTATGTTCCGACTAGTAATCGCGAAAAAGTCTCATCTTACGGAGAAAGCTCGTCGTCGCTCTGGAGATTCTCCAGGCGTTTTCAGGGGCTGAAAACCGCGATCAATAAGCACCTGCTGCGTCGAGACACCGTCTCGCAGTATTTTCCGAAAAGTAATCGCGAAAAAGCCTTATCTTCTGGAGAAGGACCCCCCACGTCGCTCTGGATCTTTTTCAAGCGTTTTCAGAGGCTAAAAACCGCGATCAAAAAGCACCTGCTTCTTCTAGACGGCGGCTAGAGTTAGTTTCCGACTAGTAATCGCGAAAAAGCCTTATCTTCTGGAGAAGGAGCCTCCTCGTCGCTCTAGAGCTTCCCCAGGCCTTTCCAGGAGCTGAAAACCGCGATCAAAAAGCACTCGCTTCTTCTAGACCGCGGCTGGAGGTAATTTCCGACTAGTAATCGCGATAAAGCATTATCTTCTACGGAAGGAGCCTCCTCGTCGCTCTAGAGCTTTCCCAGACGTTTTCAGGGACTGAAAACCGCGAGCAAAAAGTACCTGCTGCGTCGATACGGCGTCTCGCGGTATTTTCCGACTAGTAATCGCGAAAAAGCCTTAGCTTCTGGAGAGGGAGCCTCCTCGTTGCTCTGGTGCTTCCCCAGGCCTTTCCAGGCGCTGAAAACCGCGATCAAAAAGCTCCTGCTGCTTCTAGACGTCGGCTGGAGGTAGTTTCCGAATAGTAATCGCGAAAAAGCTTTATCTTCCGGAGAAGGAGCTACCTCGTTGCTCTGGTGCTTCCCCAGGCCTTTCCAGGAGCTGAAAACCGCGATCAAAAAGCACCTGCTTCTTCTAGACGGCGGCTAGAGTTAGTTTCCGACTAGTAATCGCGAAAAAGCCTTATCTTCTGGAGAAGGAGCCTCCTCGTCGCTCTAGAGCTTCCCCAGGCCTTTCCAGGAGCTGAAAACCGCGATCAAAAAGCACTCGCTTCTTCTAGACCGCGGCTGGAGGTAATTTCCGACTAGTAATCGCGATAAAGCATTATCTTCTACGGAAGGAGCCTCCTCGTCGCTCTAGAGCTTTCCCAGACGTTTTCAGGGACTGAAAACCGCGAGCAAAAAGTACCTGCTGCGTCGATACGGCGTCTCGCGGTATTTTCCGACTAGTAATCGCGAAAAAGCCTTAGCTTCTGGAGAGGGAGCCTCCTCGTTGCTCTGGTGCTTCCCCAGGCCTTTCCAGGCGCTGAAAACCGCGATCAAAAAGCTCCTGCTGCTTCTAGACGTCGGCTGGAGGTAGTTTCCGAATAGTAATCGCGAAAAAGCTTTATCTTCCGGAGAAGGAGCTACCTCGTTGCTCTGGTGCTTCCCCAGGCCTTTCCAGGAGCTGAAAACCGCGATCAAAAAGCACCTGCTTCTTCTAGACGGCGGCTAGAGTTAGTTTCCGACTAGTAATCGCGAAAAAGCCTTATCTTCTGGAGAAGGAGCCTCCTCGTCGCTCTAGAGCTTCCCCAGGCCTTTCCAGGAGCTGAAAACCGCGATCAAAAAGCACTCGCTTCTTCTAGACCGCGGCTGGAGGTAATTTCCGACTAGTAATCGCGATAAAGCATTATCTTCTACGGAAGGAGCCTCCTCGTCGCTCTAGAGCTTTCCCAGACGTTTTCAGGGACTGAAAACCGCGAGCAAAAAGTACCTGCTGCGTCGATACGGCGTCTCGCGGTATTTTCCGACTAGTAATCGCGAAAAAGCCTTAGCTTCTGGAGAGGGAGCCTCCTCGTTGCTCTGGTGCTTCCCCAGGCCTTTCCAGGCGCTGAAAACCGCGATCAAAAAGCTCCTGCTGCTTCTAGACGTCGGCTGGAGGTAGTTTCCGAATAGTAATCGCGAAAAAGCTTTATCTTCCGGAGAAGGAGCTACCTCGTTGCTCTGGTGCTTCCCCAGGCCTTTCCAGGAGCTGAAAACCGCGATCAAAAAGCACCTGCTTCTTCTAGACGGCGGCTAGAGTTAGTTTCCGACTAGTAATCGCGAAAAAGCCTTATCTTCTGGAGAAGGAGCCTCCTCGTCGCTCTAGAGCTTCCCCAGGCCTTTCCAGGAGCTGAAAACCGCGATCAAAAAGCACTCGCTTCTTCTAGACCGCGGCTGGAGGTAATTTCCGACTAGTAATCGCGATAAAGCATTATCTTCTACGGAAGGAGCCTCCTCGTCGCTCTAGAGCTTTCCCAGACGTTTTCAGGGACTGAAAACCGCGAGCAAAAAGTACCTGCTGCGTCGATACGGCGTCTCGCGGTATTTTCCGACTAGTAATCGCGAAAAAGCCTTAGCTTCTGGAGAGGGAGCCTCCTCGTTGCTCTGGTGCTTCCCCAGGCCTTTCCAGGCGCTGAAAACCGCGATCAAAAAGCTCCTGCTGCTTCTAGACGTCGGCTGGAGGTAGTTTCCGAATAGTAATCGCGAAAAAGCTTTATCTTCCGGAGAAGGAGCTACCTCGTTGCTCTGGTGCTTCCCCAGGCCTTTCCAGGAGCTGAAAACCGCGATCAAAAAGCACCTGCTTCTTCTAGACGGCGGCTAGAGTTAGTTTCCGACTAGTAATCGCGAAAAAGCCTTATCTTCTGGAGAAGGAGCCTCCTCGTCGCTCTAGAGCTTCCCCAGGCCTTTCCAGGAGCTGAAAACCGCGATCAAAAAGCACTCGCTTCTTCTAGACCGCGGCTGGAGGTAATTTCCGACTAGTAATCGCGATAAAGCATTATCTTCTACGGAAGGAGCCTCCTCGTCGCTCTAGAGCTTTCCCAGACGTTTTCAGGGACTGAAAACCGCGAGCAAAAAGTACCTGCTGCGTCGATACGGCGTCTCGCGGTATTTTCCGACTAGTAATCGCGAAAAAGCCTTAGCTTCTGGAGAGGGAGCCTCCTCGTTGCTCTGGTGCTTCCCCAGGCCTTTCCAGGCGCTGAAAACCGCGATCAAAAAGCTCCTGCTGCTTCTAGACGTCGGCTGGAGGTAGTTTCCGAATAGTAATCGCGAAAAAGCTTTATCTTCCGGAGAAGGAGCTACCTCGTTGCTCGGGAGCTTCCCCAGGCGTTTTCAGGGACTGAAAACCGCGAGCAAAAAATACCTGCTACGTCGAGACGGCGTCAGTAGAATAGGTCATCGCTAGGTAGACAGGGGGCGTGGCCTACTGGTGCCGGTGACGTCACAGATGAAGGTGTGGGGTCTTATGGTGGGGGGAGAGAAGGGTCGCGGTGCCTTTGGGACCAGCACGTGTCGAGATTTTATCTTTAATAGGCAATAAATATCATCGTAGGCGGGTGACATTTTTAAGCATATATACTGGTGGCAGTGCAGATGTAAAGATGAACTCGCCAGCGCGGCGCTGTTGCGTCGCTTGATTAGCGTTGACCTGGCGATGTCTCTGTATTTTTTTTTGCGTCGTAGAAATGTAACCCTGTAGTACGAGGATCGTTATTTTTTTTGCTGCACCAAGTTTTTTTTGCTGCCCCGACTTTCACTTACATGAAGTGGTGCCGCAAGTGTAAAGATGATTATCGTTAACCTGGCGGTGTCTCTGTATTTTTTTTTGCGTCTTAAAAATGCAACGCTATGGTACGAGGATCGTTTCTTTTTTTTTTTCGCTGCATCGACTTTCGCTTATACGTGATGGGTAAGGATGCATTTTTTTTCTGTGTGTTTCTTGTGAGGGAGTTTAAGAGGAAGATGGAACGGTTAATAAAAAAGAGAGATTGTTTTGTAGGCATTTTCAAGATTTTTTTATCATAAAATATATATGTTATACATTTAGATTTTTTGCGCATTGTTCAAACAAAATCTATTATAAATTTCTNGAGAGATTGTTTTGTAGGCATTTTCAAGATTTTTTTATCATAAAATATATATGTTATACATTTAGATTTTTTGCGCATTGTTTAAACAAAATCTATTATAAATTTCGTCATGAAAAATATGGTGGTGTAGTACAATCATTTCTAGAAAAACGATGTCAAAATAATGTTGTAAAAATACAGAATTTTGTGGATTGTATTTACTTAAAAGTTTTTCTTTGATAGAATGTCGTTCCTCAAAAATAAGATTTTTAACAGTTTGTTCANTTTGTTCGGTGTTTGAATTTTCGTAGTGATACATAGTTAACCTATCTTCGAGCACGTCCATTAACAAATCTTTAGAATCGTTAATTTCTGAAAGAACACGTTCAAGTCGTCGTGCACGCTCATTGATACACACTATAAGACTTCTTAAACCTTCGAATGTGCGTTTCTGCATGGTGATGGAAGGTGACACAGCTCTCTTCTTTTTCTGGACGTAAGATGTGTCCTCAAAGGTGGGCTCCGGTGTATTTTGGCAGAACATTACGGACTTCATTCCGTAGGATGTTGTAAGTATGATGTCGATTTTACTTAACTTTATGCGTTCCTGTTGTTGTATGCATAAGTTGCCCGACGAAGCGTTGAAATATTTAGATATATCTCCTAGTTTTTGTTGGATTTCTTCCCAAGTGTTTATTTCAAAATCTAATTCTCGGGAATAATAACTGTTTTTTAATTGAATTATTGGTTTGTACTTTTGTAGAGTTTCGTCATACGTTAGCCCAACGAAAGCTTTTTTTGAACCAGAATAATTAAGCTGGTAAGTCGTTGCACATAGCAGTCAATTTCGAAATTTTTTCGAGGTTCCATTGTCCGTAAATTTCTCTCTGGAGGCGGTCTGCGATTCCTTGTTTCTGAGTAATTGTGCTTCAGCCATGGCGATAACGAAAAAAGTGCACTGGCGGTAGTCTTGTGAGATGACGAGATTACTTCCCCGTGGAAACTTGTCAACGATTTTAAGAAAGACTGTAAATTCTCGTGAGCAAAAAAATTAAGTGCAGGACGCTTTTATGTTCGGATGATTACTGCGCTCGTTAGATCACAGTAAAGTGAGCCCTTTTTTTTGGCTGTGGAAACTTATAGGGCTCGACAGGTGTCGGTCCAATACAGATGCTGCGTGGGGGGATGCTGCGTGGGGGACGCTGCGAGAGGAGGGGATGCTTCTTCAAGACGAGTTTAGGGGTAGTGGAGAGGGGGGTTCGATGAGGCCCCGGAGTGACACCCTAATCCTATTTTTAAAAAAATCACCCCCTCTAAAACAGAGCGACAATTGCACCGACTCGTTAACGTGATTGGAGGAAAGTAGCTAAGGTGACACTGCTGCTACTTGAGGAGGTGGTGGCGTGTAAGGGGGTGTGTACGAAAATCTTAGACACCTGTGTGCGGAGAAATGTTGGGAGAGTCCTCAGTTTTCATTGATCCGTCGAAAATAAACTTACGAAAATGTCTTCCGACGCTCTTTTAACTCTGCGTAGAGCTGTGTTCCGCGTAGTGTGCGTAGTTATCACGACTAACGCTGTAGTTAAAAATAAATTAAAGCAATCGTGGCGTGGTGACGTAAAAAACGGAAGTGAAGAGTGTGTGTTAAAAATATTTTAAAAAGTGCTACAATCAGCAACGACTCGTGAGATTGCAAACTCACTTAGGCACATTTTTACTAGTGAAACGGCTACACAGGTAGCCGGTGATGTGTGTAAGAACCGAGTTCATTACACGGCGGAAAAAGGTCTTCTGAAGGAGTTGTACAACCGTCATTTGGCACTACGTAAGTGTACTCTTATTTAAATAGTAATAATAATTTAAAAAAAACAATAATAGTAATAATAATAATTTAAATTGTTTTAGTTTGTGTACGCGACTCAACACCCTCGCAAGCCCAGCTGGTTCCGCTGGACAATGTACCACAGGGTTTTACGTTTGAAAGCCGTATCGATGCGATCATTGGACCAGATAACGGGTTCAATTTTGATATTGGTAAGTATTTTCTAAATAATTTAAGAATTAAAGAATTAATATGCTTAATATGCTTAATAACTAAATAATTGTATGTACTTTTTTTTACAGCATCACCCCCAGTGATCGACCTGACAAATGTCGACTTCAGGACTCCGACACCTCCACCGCCTGTGATCGACATTGAGTCGACAAACGCGGATTTCAGAACTCCGCCACCCGTGATCGATATTGCGAGTCCTGCCTCCTCGGCCTCGTCGATCGTCGAAATAACTGAGGCGCATATCGATATTTCGACTCCAGTCAATTTTGGAGTATTCGAGGAGTTTATGGATGATACTCCAGCTCATGTACCGACTCCGGCTCCTGTCTATGTAAACGAAGAAGAGATGTTGGATGCAGACTCTGTCTTGCAACAGATACCGACGGATCTTAGTGACAGACTAATGCTTGACATTCTAAGGGCGAGTACAGGTCACTTAGAGGAGCAGCAGCAGCAGCAGCAGCAGGTACAATCGCAGCAGTATTGCGAAAAAAGCACTCAGCGAATAGAAGAGAGTGCTTCTGCTGCTGTGATAGAGAACCCTTATGTTCTCTCCATGGATGATTTTATTGAGCACCCGTTCATGTCTGCTGAGGATCTCATAACCGGGTCAATTCAACCGCTTGGTTGTGATGTCCCCGCTGCTCTGCCGCAATTTTATACAATGGATGTGCCCAAGCATAGAGAAGAAGAAGTGCCCGCTACTCCGCCTACAGAAATTCAGTCGCAATTCTTCGTGACTATGGCGGACGTACACACGGAGTGTACAAACCGTCAATTAAGTCAAGATATGTTCCTTGGCGACGATACGGAAACTGCCCCAGCGGGTGTGTATGCACAGTCTCAGGAGGAGGATGCTATCCATGAGATAGAAGAAGAAATTCAAGATATGGTGGCGGAGGAGGAGGCACCCCATGAAGAGTCTACCCCGGAGGAGATGCCACAGGAGAACGAGGAGGAGATGCCCCAGGAGAATGCTGCTGAAGAGGAGGAGGAGGAGGAGGAGGATACGAGCAGTGAGGATGAGGCTAGCGATAGTGATAGCGTTAGTGCTAACAGTGATGACAGTTCGAGTGATGAGTTTCTGCCAAATCCTCACCGCTCACCGTATCAACAGCAGCCACAATATTCGCCGGTATCTGGTAAGTTTATATATAAAAATTGATTTTTATTTTTAAAGCGTGAATAATATAAACTAATTTAGGGCTTTTTTTATCCTCCTATGTCGCCGAAGATATCTGAAACCGGGGTTTTTTTTTTTATATCAGAAGTCGGCGACGACGACGACGAAGACGAGGACGACGTTGCAGTACAAATCGGCGGCGGTATACAGTTTAAGCGAGTTAGGGTAGTGAGCGAGGGAGAACGCCATCTCCGTAACTTTAGAGTAGCGTCGCGCGAAATAATTTTTAGCTTCATTTCAAATAGGCGGATAATTAATCCTCTGGCATATTTTCGATTAGGGTTATTAGAAATATATAGATACATTATAAACGGGCGTAATGAAACCGATAAAATAGGGATTACATTAAGTAGTGATAGGTTTTCGCAAGGAGACGGATGGTTTCCTGTTAAGTACATTAGGGACTTAAACTATAATGATGTATGGGACGTGCTGGGTGGAATCGTACAAAGTAATGAGAATTTCGAGATTAATGATTCATTAAGAGTTTCCGTAGTGTATATTGAAATGCCCCGAGGTCGTGCGAACGAGAATGTAGTAGTAGACGGGGTTAAACGTCAATCGATATTATCTATAAAAAATAACGATAAATATTGTTTGCCACGTGCAATAGTTTGCGGCTTCGTATACTTGAAAAAAACTAAGTGCGCGTCAAAAGTAGAGTGGGAGAAAGAATGGCGGAAAATAACTCACAATTCAAAGAACTATCAAAAAGAAAAAGCTATAGAATTATTACAAAACGCTCAAACGATCGTTCCGGATGACGGTTGCGGTCACGATCAATTTATTTCGTTGCAGAATTATTTGATTAAAAAAAGAACGGCTATAGTTATTTATAATTATAGTTCCATAGGTTACGGTGTCCCACCTTTATTCGATGGCCGATCTTTGTTTCACGAAAGAGACATTAATATAAAAAAACAGATAAATATCGCATATCACGAAGACCCGGGGCATTTCAATTTGATTTTAAACTTAGCAGCTGTTTCTACCAAAGCATGTTCACGTTACTATTGCGAGGCGTGTAACTTTGCGTATAGTAAACCCCTTACTCATAGCTGTAAAAATATTTGCGATGCATGCAATACTTCTCCCGCATGCGTAACTGGGGAAGAAGTTATAAAATGCAACGATTGCCAGCGTTCGTTTAAAAATGTAACTTGCTATACGAACCATAAGACTGAAGGTTCGTATAGCAAAATCAAAAGTGCGAGAGTAAAACATAAAATTTGCGATATGATTAAAGCGTGCGAGTATTGCGATAGCGTGTATGACCTAAATAACGGAAAGCATGATTGTCGTGTTTCGTACTGCACAAATTGCAAATCGTCACATGACAAAAATGTTTTCTGTTACCTTCAAATAAATCAGCTGAAGGAAGCGCGGAGCAAAACGAATAACTGGCATCCGGATACTCTATTTGTTTTTTACGATTTCGAAACAACGCAAGATGCAGAATTCAACGTAGAATCGGTTTTTTTACACGAGGTAAATTTGTGCGTTGCACAATTAGTATGTTTAGCGTGTATACACGAAAGTTGTTTGGATAGTATTTGTAATTTCTGTGGGGTACGTTCATTCGTGTTTTCCGAAAACCCCGTAAAAAATTTTTTTAATTTAGTAATCCGTAAAAAATCAGCTTTCAAAAAAATAATATGTATTGTGCATAACGCTAAAGCGTTTGACGCGCAATTTGTTTTAAAAGATATAGTTGAAAACCGAATTTTAAAAGACGCGGGCATAACACCTAAGTTAATTTTAAACGGGCGTAAAATTATGTTATTAGATTGCGGGAAGACGCGATTTATAGATAGTTTAAATTACATGCCTATGAAGCTCTCTGCACTGCCTAGCGCATTCGGTTTGCCAGCGGAATGTAAGAAGGGCTTCTTTCCGCATTTATTCAATACAAAAGCGAATGAAAATTATGAAGGGGAGTATCCGGATGCCAGATATTACGGACCCGAGTCAATGTCTTCAAAAGAGCGTGAAGAATTTTACTCGTGGTGTGACAATGTACGGCGAACCGATATTTTTAATTTAAAAAATGAACTTGAGGCTTATTGTGTGCAAGACGTAACTGTCTTGAGATTAGCTTGTTTAAAGTTTCGTGACATTTTCTTAAAATCAGCAAAACTCTGCCCCTTCAGCGAAAGTGTAACGCTGGCAGGGTCATGCTCGCTCGCGTATAGACGCAATTTTCTGGCAGAAAATTTCATTGGCGTAATTCCTCATGGTGGTTACGTGCGTGCTGATATGCAGAGTGAGAAAGCCATTAGGTGGCTTCTGTGGGTAGAAGGACAAGTTGGTCGTAACATTGTGCATGCAGGTCGAACACGCGAGCATACGATTTTCGGTCGTATTAAAGTTGACGGTTTCTTACGTAATCTCGAAAATCCAGAAACTGGCACGGTTTACCAGTTTCACGGGTGTTTATTTCACGGTTGTATTGTGTGTTATCCAACGCGACGTGATCAAAAGCTATTCGATAAAACTACGTTAAATACACGTTACGAAAACACTTTAAGAATATCGAAAAAAAACATGATAATGGATATGAATTAATTGAAATGTGGGAGCATGATTTTGATCAAAATATTGCTAAGTTAGACGCATTTAAAGAATATATAACTATGAATCCACTAGCAAAAAA
>CM053171.1:16769944-16791682 GCA_012977825.3 Pteromalus puparum
CACTGGCTGTGGGAGAGAGGGTGAGTGTTAAATCTCAAGTAAAACTGTGTTCCATTACGTTATCGGCAACTATTGTAAATAGCGTACTGAAGATATACAAATAAAGTATTGGTAATTATCCTATCAAAGAGTAGAAAATCATCAATAATCTTGGCGTAATTTTCGATTACAATATGGATGGGACAAACCATGTGAAAGTATGGGTAGAAAAAAACGAGATATCTCTTGTTTTTATTTTTGCCAAAATCAAGAGTTTCTTTGACTCGAAAAACGCTCCTTGATAATTTATTATGGCATTTTTCCAAAGCCATGTCAAATATGGTATCATAGCGTGGGAGGAGCCTACGATAGTTGTCTTAACTTAATTCAAAGAATACAGAACAAAATTTTGAAATAAAAAGTCATGTTGCAGTGAACGATTTACCATTATCAATCAAGCAGTTATTCAAAATTAGAGGCGTTACATATCATTATATACGTTTAAAAGCAGCAATATAAAATAGCTCTAGTATTACTAGGAATAAAACTACATAATACCCAAAATCACTTAAATCAATTAGTCAAAAAGACAGCTATTATGCTGCAGTTAATGTCTTCAATATGCTGAACAATGATCTCAAAGTTTTAGATCTTAGTAAAGCTACAATAAGGAATAAATTAAAAATGTTCATAAGCGAGAAGGTACCCTAGACGAGTACAGTTTATTTCTTTTTGTTGATTTGGATGACTTTTAACTTTTAACTTTTGTAAAAATATTACGATCTATAAAATGTCATCGAACATGATTTGTTTTTTTTTTTAGTTTATAAGTTTAGTTTATAGGATAGTTTGTAAGTTTTTGTTTAGTAATCCACTCTATGTACAGGCAAGCTATATCTTGCCTCTGTAGAATACCTTAATTGGTATATGTAAGTGGAAATAAATAAATAAATAAATAAATATTACGAAATATGAATAAATGAGCAACACCAATATTGAAAATTCTAACATTAATTGTGGGCGGAATAATCTGAGAGAAATGTTCTTTATTAATGCCCGGTTCATTTTCTCCTCCACATTATGTTAATCTTATTAAGCTTATCGTTATACATTTTCTTTACTCTGAATTTAATATTTTAGTATTATAGAAAAAATTCGGAATCCTCAGAATCTTCTATTTCTTCTGTATAATTTTCGTCTTCAATAAATACAACTTTATTTTCATATTGACCTGTTTTTAAGCTCTTCCTGAAAATAAATTTTGAAAGGGAATATTATGAATCTAAGTAAATAGCTTCTTATTAAATCTAAATTTGTATCGACTTGTTTCAATACATTTTTAATTTATAGTTTTTTTTTAACATTTAATCTGTTTAAAATTAATTCAAAAATTTAGTTTATGAACTTTAAGGGGGTCCGAAAGTCAATTCAAATCTAGATTTCGCGCCACAAAATAGCAGACGACAAAAGTAACTATATGATTTTGAGACATTATTCGAATGCCATTCGGCGAGATATTTATTTATAAGTATCAAACTTTGTAAAATTGTAGATAATTACTTAACGGAGGGCAGTGATGTCCCAGTTTTTCATAACTTTGCTTTTATTGTTTGTTATGAGCAAATTAGTTACTTTTGTCGTCTGCTATTTTGTGACGCGAAATCTAGATTTGAATTGACTTTCGGACCCCCTCAAATTACTACAGTATAATAATCTTATTCAAAAACCATTTAATAATATTACAAATTATCTATTTACCAACCTTTCTTTCATAAATATCTTGGTATCATTAATCAATTCTAATTTATATTTCTTTATGCGATCATTAATATTTATAAGAGAAATTTTTGGATCGCTTAAATATATCATACGTTGAAATACGTCAATAATTCATTGAATCGTGTATTTCCTAAAAAAATTATGGCTTGTTTCTAGAGCATCTTCGCGGCATAGTATGCTACTGGTAAAGGAAATTGCTTTATAATGTCGCATCCATGCACAAGTGCTTTGTGTACAGTGGGGCCCATGCGCGCCCATGGATACAAATTAAAATAAATTATTATTGTATTATTACATAATATATCAACAAAACTTAGATTTAAGGATTCTTTGCATCGATACAACGATATTATAGTTGCTAAGTTACAAACAAATCTTTCATTAAGTTCTAGACAATTTGCAAATTCTCTTGGATAATTTAAACATTTTCGAGCTAGATTACCCGTTATACATATGTTGATCTATGAATGTATTTTAGAATTCTTAACACAATTTTGAGTGTTAAAAAAACGTATTTTCGAATTTTCATAATTTAAAATTTCAGAAGAATTTGATAGGTGGAAAAAATTTGTCAGCAAGTAAAATACTAATTAAAATCATCCATCTCAAAAATTGACTATTATGGCTAACGTTTCCAAAAAAATAACAGTTCTTATTTTTTTCCGATTTAAAAAAATTTTAACGTATTTTAGAAAGCCCCTTGATTTCATATTTTAAATTTAGAATTTGAATGACTCGCATTCTGGGATACTATGACGGTATCGTCTAGCAGTAACAGTAACTGTACTCAAAATATACAGATACTATAGAACGTGAAACTCGATCAAGGCGACTCCGCGGCTAGCGAGCAAGAGGAGAAACTTTTGAGCTTCACTAACGGACCTTTCCCCACCACAGGAGTTTCGAGACCTGTATATACGACCGTGCCTTCTTCGCATCCCATCGCGGGCATCCTCCGCCAGTCACGGTGGCCTCGGCAAGGCCCCCCACCCCCTGACCGCAGCAGGGCCCTGTTCCGGACGCCATCCGGCACTACTACGGCCAAGAAGATTTTCGCCGGTTGATAGGGCAACCAGGAGGTGATACCGTACGGTAAGCAGGCGCTACCCTTAGTGCACCTATCCGGTACACTGCCGATATGCTCCGCGCGTAGCTATTCACCTTCATGGCGTCTGCCCATATTGGGGCTCCGTACAACATAATTGACGTAGTCAAACTGGCTAGAAGCAGCCTTCATTTTTGAGTTGGCCATCCTACATTTGANTCCTACATTTGGCATCAATCGCGATAAAGCAGCGCCAACATTTGCTGCCTTATCGCTCACTGCTTCCAGATGCTGCTTGAAGGTAAGTCTCGCATCGATTGTTATGCCTAGATATGTGATCGTTGGTTGAGCGACAATCTCATTCCCATCTACTGTCAGTGTTATCGACTCTAGCTTTTTCCTAGAGGTGATAAGGATAGCTTCGGTCTTATGGCTGGCTAGCTTTAGGCCTGTTTCTATTAGCCATTCGTGTATTATACGAATTGCCTCGTCCGCTATTTTTTTCACATCTTCTATGTGTTTCGCTACAACTACTACTGCTATATCGTCCGCGAATCCTATGTCCGTTGCCCCTTTAGTCCGGGGGCCCACAATACCTGCCGTAGCAAATTCGAGGTCGACACTTCCACCAAGACTTTTCTAATGTATTTTTGACTCCTGAATCCGAATCGCGAGGGTGGATCGCTGTAAAATGAGTCTAACAATAGTTATTAACAATTTATTGTTGAAAACTCGAAAATCGCGGTTTAAACGGGGTAAAAAGGTTTCGCAAAGCTATTTCTTTATATGCTACACCGAATATACTTAGTTTAAGAATAAAAAATGACCGGTCTTGCAAAAATCGTGATTTTTTTATTTTTCGATGTGGTTAACATTACCCTGCTTTACCGACCGCGCGGTCCCGCCTCGTGCGCGTTTTCGCGGGCGCTTCGTTCATTTTAAATTCCAATGCTTTGTTCTAATCGTAACAATAATTATTAATAAAGTTTTGTTATGCAAAATTTTTTATTTGACTTTTTTACTTAACATTTATATCAGTTATAAATTCTTTTGTATCAGAAAAATGTTTCTCATTCACAGTCGCGGTATTGCTTTTTTGTACATTAAACTTATTTTTACATGACTGATTTTCTTGACAAGAACAAAATGAGCAGCATTGTACCATATTTTTAACGCAAAAACATGTTCTGTTTGAACAAACCTTACATCTGCAACTAGGAATTAAATCAGTCATAGGAGGTATCAGAATTTTCACTTTTTCAGATACTAATAATTCATCTTGAATTTCATACCCAAATAATTCGGGGTTCAAGGCTATTTGGTTCAAATCTAAACATTTAGTTTGAAGATTTACGATATAAAACCCACGCAAAATGTGCAATCTAATCGATGCACTTGTGGGTGGTAAGTCATTAACCAAAAAATGTTTTGAATAGCGATAAAACCAAATACGTAATTCATTGAACGATGTATAGTTAGCATTTTTCTTAATTACTTTAACCAAGTATTGTTCAGCTGCAAGTAAATATTTTTCGATATTTAGTTCAGAAGAATCTATAAAAATACAATAATTTATTAGTAATTTAATATAATAATTTATTTATAGGTCTTCATGTACTTCATATATAATTCAAATGAAACTATACCTTGTCCAAAATTGATTAAATAATCTTGAGGATTCGCTTGCAATGCTGACAACTTTGTACCTATTTTGCTCGTGTAGTCCGAGCCTGTTAAATGGTGAAGAGCAGGTAAAACCGAACATAACTTTTCTCCATGGTGGGAAGCTAGTTTGTGCAATGGAATGTTACGTGTACTAGTAGATGTACCTGCACGAATCCAAAGAGCCTAAAAAACATTTTAAATTTCGTAATTAATTATCAAAATAATTTAAAATAAAGTAAACTTATATTATTTAAGTTCCTATATGTACCTCTAACCCATGATTTTCAAAAGTTTTCCAAAAATATAATGCTAAAACTATCACATCAGTGTCTAATGAAATAACATAAACGTTTTTAAACTTTTGTACTGTAGCATCTTTGATATGCACCATAATTTTTACGTCTGCCTCTTCTATCCCATCGCACTTTAAATTTTGTAATGATGAATCGGAGTTGAGTGACATACATGGGTCTTCAATTATCGTACTAAATATTATTTTTTGACCTGAAAAAATTTCAGGATTTTTTGTTATGTAGCTTCTTAAAAATTTCTGCAATAAAATTTTGTTTTCCGATGATCCTCAAAATTTGTCTGCCTGTTTAGGAAGTGGTACCGATTCACTGATAGTGTTATATGTAATGCATTCGGACTTACGCCTACGTAGACGTTCAGAACATTTTATCGATTGCTCAAAATACGAATCGAATATAAAATCAATCCTTATAGTATTTTGAGAAATTCGGCATTTAACGAATTTACAAAAATTGTTTGCAATGTCCTGGAATGTACGTGCTTCTTTCCAAGATAAAATACGCATTACTAGCATCACGTCAACAATCATACAGGTCAAAAGGTCATTTTGTATACATTCTAGCGCATCAATATTAACATTTTTCTCCAATTCTCCGATTAGTAAACTTTTATTCTGTTCTTTCTTAAACAAGCCGTCATTATCAAATAATGAATTTTCAGTCGTTAAATCAAACGTAAGTAATTGTTCAAGTGGATAAGCCCTCTCATTAGCTAAAGCTATAATACGATTAACATTATTATAAAAGTTGTTTTTCTTATTGGTTTTCTGATTGGTAGAAGATGGCACACTATTGAACGATGGTAAATTATTCCTAGGAATAGTTGCAGAAAGTGGTTTTTCTTTTTCAATAAACCTTTCTTTTCGGAATCTTTCATACAGATCAATCCCGTTACTAAATATATTTAAAATATCCTTCGTGATATCAGAATGCACAAGTTCTCCAGTAACTAAATTTCTTAAACGTTGGGATCCAAGCATAAAAGGATTAATCTGTTTACTTTGAAAAAAATCCAAAATCTTAGTAACGGAATTTTCGCCGTTATGTGTAGCTGCTTTAGAATATTCATGGTGAATTTTTAGTTCTTCATTATCATTATTAATATTTGTAATTCGTTTAGATAAATTTGACACAACTAAAAATTCGTGATATGTAATGTTCCAAGCAGCTACGGTTTCTTTCTTTTTAGTGAAACCAATAATTCCACCGGTATCCTTAGCCGAACGGTTAATACTTTGCTCGAGCGCTTGATCTGCGCTAACAGATGTGCCAGGAACGTCTGATGTATTTACAGTAAAACGTCCTTTCGAGACTCGTTCATATAATTCTGGAGCTTTACTTTCTAACATCGCCATGTCTTCTAAATATAAAGATGACCAACGCGCATAATTCGTCCTATCCATTATGTGAAAAATGGGCTGTAGCTTACGAACGGTGTCTAAATGTAATTTCCAATTGCCATATCGATCAGCTCTTATTAAATCGTTCATAAGAGACGTTAATATTGAGAAATTATTCCAGTACTTTAACAGTTCTGATTCTTTGCACCTAGCTAAAACGAAGCTATGAAAATCAGAGAGTAAGGCGGAGCAATTACTTCTTAGATCAGCTACGATATGCGCGCAGTCATCGAATTCTTCAGCTTGAAAATTTTCTTGTAGTAACACAATCGAAATTATGTTCTGTTCATATTTTTCAATATTTTTTTCCGAAAAAAATGTTGACAATTGTAATCTCCTTAGGGCTTCTGCTAATAAATTAAAACCTTTCACAGACCTTGCATAATTAGTTCCATAAGTACTTGGTCTGTTACACAAACTCCAAATAATTCGGTTTCTATAAATATACTGTCAGCTCCACTATCTTTTATCTATTTTCCAATACAACTAAGCAAAATTTTAATTATATGAAAACCACCTAAAAATAATACAATACTATTAAATTTTTCTTCATTTTCTAAAATAACATGCCTCGCAATTTTGCGAGCTAGATGCTTTTTGTTTAACTGTGATAACAGATCCACAAAATTTTTTAAGCATGTGTACACAGTAGAGGGGCCAGTCACAGGAAAAGGTAATACTGGTAGATATCCTACAATTTGTTTAGGACGATTATCTGTGCTTACTGACGAATTAAATGAGCTCCAGGATGGAATTACCTGCTCTATTGGTTGAGCAGAAATTTTATTTTCGTCTGTTGAAACTGCCATTCTAGATAGAAACCACAGAAAGTCATCTAACTGTAGATCAGTTTCATAAGCTTTCGTAGTTAACAGTGTCCTATCATTAGTAACGGTATAATTTTCAGGTAAATTGATTGTTTTTGATAAAGTTTGAAGTTTTTTTATCTCTTGACATTTTAAATTTGTTGTAAATGATCTTGATCTATTGTCAGTAATCACGCTTGAAACACTCGGTTTAGTTTTTAAATGATTTTCATCTAAATCCTGAAAAATAACAGCTACTGTGTCATGTGTTGCTCCTAATCCCGACAAAGTTGTCTCGTTATGGTCGAAATTATCAAAAGCAGCTGTAACATAGCTCTCTGAATTAAAATGACTTGGTAAGGCATGCTAGTTTGAGAGGTAAGCTTAGCATACGTAGCTAATCGAGTACGTATTCTTAATATTTCTTCGTAACATATTGATATACCCAATCGATTTAAAATCGTTATCGTACTTTTACTTCTCGTCGTATTGAATACAAACAATCCTGTGAGAGTTTGTAATGGTGCCTTTATTTTTCCTTTGTATTTAATAAAATGAATTATTTGAAATAGGCTTTTTATTTTAAGTGCTTTTACCTCATTAGCAACAGGCAAGGAAGTGTCCATGAAATCGTTGTATTTATTTTTACGAGATCGTCTTTATCTATATCAAAAAGTTTGGAAAAAAACTTTAAAAATTCCTCTGGAATTTTTAAATTTTCCCAGGCTAATCTTAAGTCAGTTTCATCGCAAAATTTGTCGTGCAAATCAAAATGTACGTCTTGCAGTGATTTTTTAATGTATTTGCGCATTCACTGATAGAATCCTTGTTATAAGAATCTTCTATTACTCTTGTAACTTTCGAACCATAAAATAATTGGGACTTTTTTTTCTCTTTACGATAAATAAAACAGATTTTCTCACCATAATAATCAATCAGACATTTTTTAATTTTAGCATTCCTAACCGTAAAATCTGAACCATATTCGTTTTTAAGGATTTCAGAGACATCACTCAATGAAAAAATTTCACCGGAATCTATTCTCTTTTCTAATATTTTTATAACATTAATAATAGAGTTGCTGCTATCTACTGAATCATCCAATGGTTCAATTTGAGCAGTCAAATTTTGACTGAGGGATTGTCGATTACGATTACATTTTCGTTCATAACTTCTCAAACACGTTTCATGAGCTTTTAGATTCAAGCATGTAAAATCGTCGGCATTATCTACTGATTTAGTTCTCAGAAAAACGTCATCTTCGAATTCACGACAAGACGCGAATAATCGTTTGCTTCATTTCTTTCCAATAGAATGTAGTTTATCAGTTTTTTTCTTAGATTTTTCACAAATAATACAGTCAAGTAGATTAAACTCAAGTGATGCTACATTATATATTTCTTCGCTCTCTTGACCCACCAAAGGAATCTCTAGTAGAACGTACTCGATAATTTCTTCATCTTGCTGAGAAGTTTCTAATGAATTATTAATTAGATTGGGACTTTCAGATCGCTCACCTACATTATTTACAACAAATTCATGCGATTCAACTATTGAAAAGTTTTTCTTATGCGTATACTTTTTATAACAACTATTGTCCATATGATAATAAAATATTTCTGAAAAAAAAAATCTTTTTATATTCCATGCTTATAATAACAAAGATCGTATAAATTTAAAGTCTTCTGATTGTATAAAGAAGTCACAACAACGTTTTTAATGATAAGCCGAATTCGATCTCGGCCATGCTCTGTTGATATGACATTCACGTTTGTCTTGATCGTTTGGCAAATTATACATTTGCTTTTCTCAATATCGAATGATTTTGACATTTTGATCGATATAACGTCCCTTCACATTTTTTATTCCAGAAAATTAACACGAAATTTGATCGTCAATAAACTTTGAGCACTCGTCAACGCGAATACATGAACAGCAATGCGCTTAAGAGAGCAGCCGGGACCTAACTTGTTATAAACAAGTTAAGGGGGTCTCAAACCCAATTTTTACCGACCGAGTCAATAGAACGAGTACTCGGTAGAAAATGGCTTGAAACTAAATAAATACGGTGAATTATCAAAAACCAAGACATAGTTGCCCTTCGTCTCGGAATCATCTACCACAATGCAAAGTTTCAAGTCAATATTTAAATGCGTTAACAAATGGCATTTGAACAAAAACCAGTAGCTGCAGCGTGTGCATGTTGAAAATTTCGTTCAAATGCCATTTTTATATGCGTTGACAGATCGACTTGAAACTTTGCACATAGATATAAAATGATGAGAGAAAGGGCAACTATGTCTTGGTTTTCCATAATTTGAACAAGAAAAAAATAGTTTTATTATCATCCAAGCGATGCCGAACAGCTGTTCGTTGCTCTGTCCGCGGCTCTGGCGAAGTGAGTACGACGACTGCGCATACATTGTGCGCGTCGATCTGGGGACCTACTGGCGTCTGCGGCGACACGTTCACGCAGCCGCCACTCGCCAGCCGTGCCTTGTGTTTTGACGTTTTGAAGCTGCATCCCGGCCTTCGCTCGTTCGGTTCAACTTCAAGTTATTCAAAGGTATTGATTGTATAAGTGCAGCACGTCGACGCGATACAGCAGTGTTAGTGTGCTAATCAAAAGCGCATATGTTTTCAAGCAGCCTCCGCTCAGCGCGATCTCGCTCGCGGATCTGCTGCTCACAGCGAGACTCGCCAGTACTTCGTTTACTTCTAATGCAGTGCGAGAAGTATATAAAAGTGATGCTCCGGAATATCAGCTACGATGCAGTGTGTGAGTGTCAGTCCGTCAAGGAGTGCTGCAGTAGAGGAAAATACGCAACTCCAGCAAGAAACTTGACTTTTTGCGCTTGGAGGTTATCCCTTGTTTTGGTGTCTGCTTCTGTTGCTGCTGCTGGTGCTCTTGCTGCTTCCACTTCTGCGTATACATTCAACTTTCAAGATGCATTCTAGATGTGGATCGACTATCACTGTTTGTGCTGCTACTTCTACGGCTGTGCTGATACCTTCCTCCGACATACTGTCTGGATGAAGATTCGTCGACACTCAAAATTCACAAGTATTTCTTGTGTTATGTGCAGTGAAATCAGTGATTACGTGGTTTTATTATGTGTAGATGACTCTATAGCTGATTTACACTGTCTGTGCATTATAGGTTGGCATTGACGGCTACAAACAAGATGACTCTGGAGCTGGATAAAAACTGTCTGCTGCTACTGATGCTGGTTGGCGTTTCGAGAGGCTTCAGTTATCTGGAGACGACACTGAAACAGGTTCACGCTGTTTGGTGGTGATGGCTGGCGTTGCTGAAGGCTTCAATCAGCTGAGAAGGATCTTGGAACCATGTTCACACTCACTGGTGGTACTGGCTGGCGTTGCTGGAGGCTTCGAACATCTGAGGACGACCATGGAACCAAGTTCACGCTCTCTGGTGCTACTGGGTGGGGTTGCTGGAGGCTTCAGTCATCTGAGGATGACCTTGGAACCAGCTTCACGCTGTTTGTTGGACAGGTTAGCGTTGCAGGCCCATTTCAATCATCAGAAGACATCCCTGGAGCTGAAATCACGCTATTTGCTGGCCTGGTTAGCTTTGCTGACCTGTTTTAATCATCTTTAGATGACCCTGAAGTTGGAAGTTGCTGGTATACATTTTACAGCTGTACATCAAGGATCTACAGTAGATCCTCGACCAGGGTCTGCTGTTACTAGTACGGAGTCCAGTGCTGCTGGAGTTACTGGTCCACAGTGTACTCCAGCTGCATATTCAGGGGCCACTGCTGCGACTGCTGTGTGTGCAGCTTTTGCTGCTTATATTCATACAACTTTTGCTGCTGCTGCTACTCGAGCTTGGTCAACTGCTGCTGCTGCTATACAAGCAACTCCTGCAACAGCTGTATGTTCGGGATTACCTACTGGTCCTCGACCAAGATCAACTTGCTGCTTATACTAGTACATCTCCTTTTATACGGCTAATTAAGTAGCTTCTGACGCTTCTTGTTCCTTCCAAAAAAAAAAAAAAAAAAGCTTTTTTGCAGGCCAAAATTTGTCGCAAGTCTATATGATGATATTAGCACAATCTACGATAAATTTAAGTTTTTAGATTTGTTGTGCGGTTAAAAATTGTAGTATCTCAAACTTCATGTAACATATACACTTCGAAACTTATATGCAAGCCCTTGTTATGTATTTCAACATATTTATACAGTTTAGTGACTTAAGTGTAACCAAAAGATATATTTTGTTCGAAAACACTTGCGCTAAAAGCGACAATTTAGAACAAACTAGATCTTCTGGTTACGCTTAAGTCACTAAACTGTATAAATTTGTTGAAAGACATAACAAGGGCTTTTATACCAAGTTTCAACTTTATACAATGCATCATTTATAAATAAACTCATTTTTTTCAAATTTCTGGGAAAAAAAATTGCACATCTCAAAAGTAGTTTTTTGTCATAAGAAAAGCGTGTATTCGAAACACGTGTGTATATGCGAAATACACGTAATTATTTATTAATTTTTATAATATAAAAAGCGTGTATTCGAAACACGCGTGTATATGCGAAATGCACAGTTATTTTATTGTAAAAAATGCGTGTAGTCGAAACACGTGTGATGTATATACGTAATACAGATCATTATGTATAGGCATTTTTCGTTATATCAAATCTGCGTGTACGGCAACACGCAGTGTGAGTTTCGATATTGCAAATTTTTGTAGTGGTTGACGCCAGATGGCGCCAGAGGTTATTATAAGCCCTACCTGCACTACCGGCCGCAAGGTCGGTAAAATCGCAGAAATGGGTTTGAGACCCCCTTAAAACGTGCACGCTCTGCAATACTCGAGCATGAAACTCGCGCGAAATTTAAAAAACTGTCTGGCAAACTTTTAGAAAACTTAATTACATCTAAAACAACTATTGATGATAATACTGACAAGTTAAAATTATTGTTACGATTAAAAATATGTAGCCATAAACTAACAAATTTCACTATGACCTTACCTTTCATATTAAAATTGTATTTACACATTACATATGTGGCCACAATTATGAGTACATAACTGTGGAATTGCAATTATTAATTAGTCGTCTTAATGTTATAAATGTTGAAGAACAAAGCATCAAAATTTAAAATGAACGAAGTGCCCGCGAAAACACGCACGAGGCGGGACCGAACGCGCCTGGTGCGTGCANATAAAAAAATCGCGATTTTTGCAAGACCGGTCATTTTTTATTCTTAAACTAAGTATATTCGGTAGCCTATAAAGAAATAGCTTTGCGAAACCTTTTTACCCCGTTTAAACCGCGATTTTTGAGTTTTCAACAATAAATTGTTAATAACTATTGTTAGACTCATTTTACAGCGATCCACCCTCGCGATTCGGATTCAGGAGGCAAAAATACATTAGAAAAGTCTTAGTGGAAATATTGACCTCGAATTTGCTACGGCAGGTATTGTGGGCCCCCGGACTACTTGGGGCAGTGGTAGGCGTAGTACTCCATCGTACATGATGTTCCAGAGCGGTGGACCAAGTACCGAACCTTGGGGGACGCCTCCTGTGACTTTATAGGACTTGATGCCGTCCTCAGTATCATACAGCAAGATTCTGTCCTTCAGGTAGTCGGACATCATCCTTCTTATGTACACAGGTACATCTCTCCTTCGGAGTGCCTCATGTATTTGGCTCCATTTAGCCGAGTTGAAAGCATTTTTTACGTCCAGTGTAGCAATAGCGCAGTACTCCTTTTTGCCTTCTTTCCATCTTGTTCCCTCCACTGCTTTTCGGGCAGTGTGAATCGCTAGGCTAACTGCGTCCAGTGTAGAGCGTTGCCTCCGGAATCCGTACTGGTGTTCTGAGAGTCCTTCTGATGTTTCCATGGCTTGATCCATTCTGACGCAGATTATACGTTCTAGGATCTTGCCCGGGGTGTCCAGCATGCAGAGCAGTCTGTATGACGTAGCGTCGTCAGGTGCCTTCTTTCTCTTAGGCAATAGCACTAGGCACTGTTTCTTCCAGTTAGTGGGAAATATCCCTTCCTCGAGACATGTGTTGTACAATATGTCTACGAAGGTTTCCAGGTGTGCGTGTATAGCATACTTCAGTGCAATATTGGGTATGCCAGTAGCACCTGTCTCATCCTATTGTCTGGGAAACAGTGTAGTCACGACCCGGTTTGAGAATTCCGGGCACTTGGGAGGGGGTACACGACCTCCCTTGATTTTCTTCATAACAATTTTATATGGTCGACCCCAGGGATCTTGGTCTACCTCGTCCTGTAGTTCCTTCAGGCCCCGCAGCTTACTGTCGCGTATTGCCTTTTTCAGCTTTCGTTTAGCCTCCTTTACTTCCTGATCGCAAGCGTCCACTACTTCCTGGCCTCTTCCAGTTCTGTAGAATTTTTTTCTAGCTCGCTGTTCCCGTCTCCTAGTCCGGTGGCATTCACTACGGGCCATAGCAATATCATCGTTCCACCAGTATACTGGCGGCCGACTATTATTTACCACTCTTCGAGGCATAGTGGTGTCGCAGGCTCGGGCAATGTTTTCCATCATATGTTCTGCCTTGTTGTTCGCCGTTCCAACCAGTTGCAGTTCTTTTAGTAATAACAGGAACATTTCCTTATCATAATCCTTTGCTTTCCAACCGACTCTATTGGTGGTTGTACTCGCACTGGGTTCCTGCTTTGGCTTACCTACCTCCATTATTATGGCCTGGTGGTCACTATGGGTGTAGTGTTCACTCACCCTCCATGAGCCAACTGAACCGATAAGGTCGCTGCTAACAAACGTTAGATCTACAATAGACCCTGTGTCTCCTCTTCTAAAGGTGTGAGTACATCCTTGGTTGACGAGGACCAAGTCCAGGAGAGCGAATGCTTCTAGGAGCACTCGTCCTCTTTGGTTAGTCCTTAGGCTGCCCCACTCTATCGCCCAGGCATTGAAGTCGCCTGCGATCAGTACCGGTTTTTTCACTGCCGCATCTTGTACGAGCCGGTCTAACAGTTGTTGAAACTGCTCGATTGGTGCGTTGGGAGGGGCGTAGCAGCTGTAGATATGTACGCCTGCCACCTTCACACGCACAAATCTCTCTTTGCGGGTCATCGTTCTTTCCTGGAAAGCAGCGTTACCACAAGCCCATATCGCTGCCTTTCCAGTAGTGTCCATATCCCACGTTGGTTCGTCTAGATCCCTGTATTGTTCGCATACGATCGCTACGTCAACTTCTGTCTCGCGGACATACTGATTTAGTAGGTCTTGTGCTATCTCGCAATGGTTTAAGTTTAACTGTACTAGTTTCATTTTCTTCGTTTTTCAGTGGCTTCTACTGCAGCAAGATAAGGGCATGCGTAGCTACCAGCTGCATGGTCATTCTTCCCGCCTGTGCCTCCTTCTTTACAGAGTACGCAGTTGGGTTTATTCGTACACTCCTTTGCTTTGTGTCCATTCTTTCCACATTTATACCAGAGCCTGCTTCTATCTTCAGTTGCTGTGCAGTATTTGCCGATATGGCCGAAACCCAGACACTTGTAGCATCTAAGTAGGCTTGCGTTTTTCACCGTTTTTCGCCGACAACCCAGCCTATTTCGATTTTCCGCTGGGCTATTATCTCTCGTGCCATCCTTGATGGCATTTGGATGACGGCAGTCTGCGTGTCACCGTATGATTTGCGCAGTGATCTTACTACCGACCCATCAACCTTCGTTGAGTCATCACTAGTTGACTCCCTACGTAGTGCTGTCACTACGTCCTCCTTGCACGTTAATACGTCAAGGTCCTTGATCTCGAAGACCACTAAGTCTTGCAGGGTTCTCACTTTAGTATTCTCCCCTAGCGCTTCTTGCACAGCTTGCTAAAGTTGCTGTGTCTTACCTCCCATTGTGCGTTGGAGTTCCAGCAGCAGGTCTCCCGCTGCGGTTCTGCGTATTCTGTTCACGCTGTTCCCGAGCATCTCCAGTTTGGGCTCTGCTTTCATCTTCCTTAAAATGTCGGCATACGACTTACCTTCCTCGGCCTTTATAACAAGGGCCTGTGGGCGGGTTGGTCTCGCCCGTGGTGGTTTCCCTCTTTTGCTTGCCTTTTCACCTTTGCCTTCTTCTTTTTTCTTTTTTCCTTTCGTACGCCTTGTTTCCACCTTTTGCCAACCTGTATGTGCTGTCTGTGTGGTCGGCTCGAGCACTGGTAGCTGTGGCTCACTAGACTTCGCCGACTTCCTGCTCTGTCNTAGCTGTGGCTCAGTAGACTTCGCCGACTTCCTGCTCTGTCGAGGCGGCAGTCTCTGTTCCTCGTCCTTCTTCTTCTTTAAGGAAGTCTCTTGTTCGGGTGAGCGCTCTTTCCTTTTCCTCTCTGCGCTAGGCGTCTTCGGTTTCTGTGACTAGCCGGTCTTCAGCTTCAGCCTGGAGCTAGGCTTGTTCTGCACCATCAGCGCAAAGCTCTCCATTATTTTCCTTGTACCTTCTCGTGCGCTACTAAGGCACTTCATGTTCAGCTGCACCTGCTTCATGTCTTCCTTCAGACACTTGTGGATATTGTGTGCGGTGAACGCAACTTCGTATGCGCTTTCCAGATGTTCATCAATCGTCTCCAGCAGCTTTTGCTCTACATCCGCTGCTGCCCAGATTCTATTCCATCCATACATCACCTGGTATGTCACTATTTCCTGCAGCCTGCTGCCTGCCTACCGATGCGTTCTCCTCATTTTGGTAATCAGAAGCACTTACAAAGCTGCATATACTGCTGTTGCTGCATGTTTTGTGGATAATGTATCCACTACCTTGCGATTCTTAACTTGCAGAGATCGATCGTCTATGGGGTCTATAAGACTTCTAACCTGCTTCAATTTTTTTATGTATTCCGTTGCTGTCATATTTTTTTCCGTTGTATTCTGGGACGTAGTTTATAACATCCTTTAGATTTAATTTTATTGGCCTTGCTGGTTCTGCTGGGGGAGCCATGTTTATGCTTGCTCCTCTTTGCTCTGGATTTCTTCCGTTATTATAGTGTTGGTTTGTGGCGGCTTGGATTTCTTCAGAATGATTCTCGTTATAGTTGTTGATCAGCTTGTTATCAGTTATCTCTTGTATGGATCTAATTTCTTCTCTGATTTGTTTTCCGAAGTCTATTAGGGCCTTATCTTCGTCTACGCTTGTGTTTGTCGAAAAATTTGCCGAAGGCTCGTTGTATTTTAGTAGGTTTTGCTGCGGATCTTTTGCTGTTCCTACTACGAGGCTTTGTTCTGCTAGAAATCCTCCTATGTCCGAATATCGCCCGTCTTTTTCAAATTCGAACGTTTGTCCTAAAAATGAGTCGTTGCCTGATTGAAAAAATGATAGGTTAGTTTGAAAAGTTGTTTTGTCCGCTGTTCGGTGTTTATCTGTAGATTTTCTTGATTATTTTGTTGATTTGCCACTTCTTTTATCTTGCTCTTCTGCTCTTGTTTGTTTGTTATTCTTTGGTTTTCTCTTCAATTTTTTGTTCACTGATCCTCTTTGTTGTGTTTACGATTTTTTGTTTTGTGCTCGTATTCTGTAGTTCTTTACTGTCTGTCTCTTCTTTCTTTTGTATTCTGACTTGTTTTGGGGGTGTCCATTGTATTTTGGCACTCTTCTTAAACGCCTGTTCTTCAAGTGGCCCAGATAATAAACTGCTTTTTGAATTCGGGTTTCGTTGAACGTGTTGTCTGTTAAAAAAACTTTTTTATTGTTCATTTATTTTACATTTCCTTCATTTTTTTCAAAAGTACTGGAATTATAACTACATTTGTTTGCGCAATTCTTCGCCTGAAACGTTCTCGGTCACGTGCTGCCTGCTCCCACTTCCCACATCGGGCTTCATGATGAGCGAATCTCCATGTATACATTAAGTGAATGGTTGGCTCTTCCTTGAATCGTACACACTTCTTTTTGTTGCTGGAATCAAACGTTTCTAAATTGAATTTTGTGTGTAAAATACATGTATAGTTAATACGAACTTACCCATTTTGCAGTATGTTGTAATGTCCCCAGGCAAGTGTATCGGTACTGTTCTCTTGGAGGAATCTTTTATCGTCATAAGGACTGAGAGCAATCTTTCTCTGTCTAATCGTTTCAACGTTATGAAGCTTTGATCTTATAGCATACTGCTCCCGACTCTGAATGCATGAATTTTTCAAACAGTCCAAATAGTCATTAAATTCTACGGTTTTCTTTACAACTGAAGCCTTAATACCCTTAATTTTTTTCATGCTATCTTGATTATTAACACGTGTACTGTACATTTTGCTTCTCAATCCAACAAATTCAGTGAGAATCTGACCATTGCACTCATCCTTCATGAGTCCAACAATTTTCTTATTAACACGTGGCATGTTAAATATATTATCTACAGGATAATCTGATGTATCAAACATGTGAATATTTCTTTTCATATCTTCATAAAAATCATCACATTTAATAGCATAGATAAAACTATCAGTATCTGTATACAATAATTTACAATCATTTTTATACACCGGTCGCATATAATTATAATGAAAATCATACATCAGTGTCTTGGAGAGATCTAGAACTGTAAGCCCAACATAGATTGGTTTATCTATAAGTATGTCAGTCTGATTTAACTGTATGGCAACTAAATTTTCATTAAATATTGAACTACTGTGAAAGTTTGGCTTTGAAATTTGAGCTTCTACGCCATATCTTCCATCATATTTACTCATAAGCTTGACTGAAACTCTTTTTCTTACATTTTCCATAGTCTTGCCAAATACTGCATTATTCATCAACTTGAAAAAATTCTTTTCAAATTCATTTTTTGCTACTGCTCTCATACGAGTGTTCAAATCAATGTATGATTTGAGCCATGGAGACTGCTTGAATCTTAGAATTTTATGTATTCTAATGAGTCGAAGACCATTTGAGAGAGCCTGTTTTAGAGCCACATAGTGGATAATATAATTTCTTTTAGGATGAAGTGTAGCTAAAAGTTTTTTTTGCTTAGAACCCGGAGGTTTTGCATGTTCCGGACAAAATGGTAAGTCATTATGCTCATCATGTATTTCGCTAGGATAATCTAAATCAACCTCTAAAATATAACCATGAGAAGCATCTGATGCGATGGAAAATAAATCGAAATTTTCAAAATTTTCAAGCCACTCAAATTCATCATATGGAAGACATTGTGAAAGTCCGAATCCATACAAATTATTTGCATCTAAATAAATTAAATATTCATTTTCTTTATCTTTATCATATTTTTCAAGCATATACTTATGATTGGCTGCTGCATACCGATTTGAACATTGACTTAAACCACCTCGGATTCCACGCTCTATAAAAAGTACCATATCAATATCTGTTAAAAGTTTTAATTGTACACCTGTATGTTTGAGCATTGCATCCCAGGAAAAGCCTGGAGTAGTATAATAGTGAGCAGGGTCGAGACCATAGACTTGCAAACTCTGGTCTCGAAAATTTTCAAATACATCTGCTAGTAGCAAGACGTCAGTTTTCATGTAGAGGTCAGAATATTCACCAAGTTTTTTAACATTAAATGTTTTCCACACATTTTGTGCATGCTCATAATCTTTATCAGATATATGTGAATCATTAAGCATACTAAAAAAAGCATCTTTTTCGGGTAATTCACATTCTTCTAGCTTGTCCCATGAGCTTATATACTCATAAGGTAAAACACCTTTTCTCGTTAATAGGTCAACTTGTTCTCTGCTATGATAATTAAACTCTTTATTAACAATTTTATAGTCCTGCAGATATGATGCCAATTTTTCTAGAGAAGAAGGCATGAACCGAAAAGAATCTAAAAATCTAAATTTAATTTTACTATTCTCAACATGTTTTGTGAATGAAATATATTTTTCCTTTGTTAGAGGTAGTAGATCAATCTGTCCTGGAAAATGATTTGATATATCAGATATAATAAAGTGAGCGTCATAGCCACTTAAATTATGAAACACCACTGGTACTATTTTTGAATCTTGATAGTTTAGATTACATGTAGTATGTGCAGGTCCTCGATATTTTCCAGTAAGATGACAGTGATCGCGTACCTTGACATCATTATTTAAATTTTTTTTACAAATATGACACGTTTTTGAATTATAATAATCTGTTATTTCAGCTTGAGATAGAACTGGCATAGGTAAAGGATTCGCATATAAAGCACTTATTTTTTCTTCTATATTTTTTAACTGTTCAGCAAACCATCTTGAAGCTTCATGACCTCTATAAAAATCATATTTCGATAAGGAGTCATTATAGCTGCATTTAAGATAGTATCCTATACTATAAATTTCATGACTTTGTACTGGTCGAGTGTTAGTTTCCACATCTTGTCTTATTGGTTTTAATAAACATTCACAGTCTGCATATATTATAAAAGGTAACTTTTCATTATAGCAATGATTTTTAAACATTATAATATTATTATTTTCACTGGGAAGTCTAATTCTACAATTATTTAACTTTTTACAATATTTTTCATGTCTTGCTAAATTATCTTCTTTGAAAAAATAATTTAAACATCTATCACATACAAATAGTTTTTTCTTCTGTTTGCTTAAATCATTGCTAACAAAACGCGATAGCTGTTTTATGTATACATAATGTGATTTTGTTGCAAACTCATCATCATCATCATCTAAATTCTCATTCGTGAGTAAAAGAAGATTTATATGATTACTCTTTTTACATGATGTTAAATAGAGAGGTACAATATTTTTATTGTCTAAGCCAAACACATTTATAGAGATTGTAGTATTTTGTTTCTCGAAATTTGGTATTTTTTTCAATGACACAGGAAATTCAATACTTTTCATATTCAAGGTGTTTTTATATTTAATGTAATTACTCACTCTATTAGGATGATTTTTACGAATTGGTCAACAGGATATAATTCTGATAAAATTGCCCATACGAAGCATTTGTTATCATAATTTTGAACATTGATGCATGCTTTTCTTTTCTCTATAAATGCTGGTAAGGGTATGTAAGAGCTGCCAGTACGCATTGGATTGAATTTGTTTATATTTATCTGTAAATTTTCAATCGAATGCAGAGTCCAGCCAGAGTCACGTTCCTGAAATTCCTCAATATCTGTGAGTAGAGGTTCAATAACATTAGATTTGAACCATTCGTTTAACGATGATGCAGATAAAATTTCATGATTTTTTGTGTTAAAATATTTTATCTCAATGCACTCTTCTTCTTCAGCACCTTCATTATGCTTTACAGATATTTTTTTAAATTTACATGACAAAACAGTGTTCACTTTTAAGGCTTTGTGTTTAGCAATCGTATTTTTTATTCCTCGTGAAAATAATATTGATGCATCTTGTAGAAATTTAAGTACATCAATATGCGTTAAATTTGTACTCCACCTCCACTTTTTCCTTTAACCATAACTTCAAGTCTTGCCTTCATACATTCTACTTTTGCTAAAGTACATAAAATACTTTGTTTTTGTGCAACTGAAAGTTTTTTATTCCTTAAAACCTTTCAAAAATTCTTTATTGATAGGATAAAGTGGTTTTTCCACCGTGTTATGGTGGATAAATGGTAGCGTAAGATTCTACTGTACAAGAGCAGTGTCGATGTGTGTGTGCGTGAGTGTGTGAGAGAGAGAGAGAGAGAGAGAGAGAGAGAGAGAGAGAGAGAGAGAGAGATGGCTGTAGTGTCACTAACGTGTGAGAGAGATAATTGTCGCATAAACTAGCAGTATCGGTTCGAGGGCTGGGAAAACTGAAGAAATGTGAGACTGCAGGGTAGAATTCATAAACGCACTGTCGTTTCTACATATATTTTTTCTTAAATTTTTTTTATTTAAAGTAAAATTAATGTTATTTATACCAGTAAAGTCCCAGCTTTATATTATAAGATGCTTCCTCCAATTAAACTGATAAATTAATGATAATAATCCGTGCAGCAAAACAACTTTAGACAACTGAAATGCATATCGTCTGAAATTTGGTTTAAATAGCATAATAGCTGAAAAAGTGGGGGTCATTTTCATAATGTAAAAGCATTACAAATATTTGGTCCTGCAAAGAATCTCTGCACCGCACGCTGTAGGAAATCAGTGCACCGAAAATACGCTTCCAGACGCCTGAGTGGGGACTATGGAAAACGCATTTAAAAGTATGAGAGAGAGGGTAGCTGTGTGTGCTCAAAGAAAAATCCGAGGATCTAGCTGTTTCAGTTCGCATCGCGCGCGCTGTAGAGAATCGATGCACTGAAAATACGCTAGAGTGGGGACTATGGTAAACATATTTAAAAGTATCAGGGAGAGGGTAGCTGATCTCGTTCGAAAAAAACACAGCGAAGATGTGCCCTGTAGAGGAGTGTAGCATTAAGCTGTATCGGTTGCAGGCACCCTGCAGAGGATTCGTGTAGCGTCAATCTATAGCGGTTGCGGCTCTCGCTCGCTGTAGAGTCAGTGCACGGAAAACAAGCCTGCAGGGATCTGAGTGGGGACTATGGGAAACGCATTTAAACGTACGGCGGAGAGGGTAGTCGAAAAATCCGAGGATTTAGCTGCTCTGCACCGCGCGGGCTGTAGAGAATCGGTGCAACACACCAGAGTGGGGACTATGGGAGATGCGTTTAAAAGTAGGAGAGTGAGGGTAGCGAAGAAAGCGTGAAAAAGTTGAAAATCGGTGCGCTTCGGATGAAAATTCGTCTCCAGACGTTTGAGTGGGGACTATGGTAAACATATTTAAAAGTATCAGGGAGAGGGTAGCTGATCTCGTTCGAAAA
>CM053171.1:16797689-16845861 GCA_012977825.3 Pteromalus puparum
TTTTTTTTTAATTTTAAAGTTCTTACAGGAAGCTTCTGTGGGAATCTTTCTTGAAACTATCGCTGGCAAGCTTTCGTGCTATGTGGGTAGTGCTATGGGTAGTGGCGAGGCTGGAAACAATGTTAGTACGCGCCTAGTACTCTACCTCTATCGCTGTTAGTATGAATAAATAAAGGTATTTACTTTTACGATGAATCTCTGGAAACTAGACAGGTACTCGTTCTACTCGTATCAGATTAGTAAGGTACTTGTGTTGAAATGGGTTGCACTCGCATGGAGAGGAATTTCCGCAATAAATAAATTGAACACACACGAAATTGAGATAGAAGAATAAGAATTTATTCAGATTCTTCGCGATGATTAGAATATTGTATATAATAAATGAATAACGTCGAGCTTTCTAAATGGGCGGATATAAGCAATGGAAAATCTTATTCGCGTTGTAGCGACGTTTCGTTGAATTGACACCGATTGTCGGACCGGCGCGATACGGAGCTCGTGACTGGCGACGAAAAACTACCGAAGTAGGCCGTGCAAGGCTTATTTAAACCATCGCATCTTTTCGCAAATCGAAGTCATATTACAAAATTAATTAGTTTGCATTTTGTGAACTCGACTCATAAGCGACACTGACACACTAAAACATTTTAGCTTGCAATGAATGCTCAAAAATTGAGATTAAGCAGTTTGGTTTAATAAGGATACGTCGTACGACGTAACACCTGGGGGGCCAAGTTATTGCAATAGAATAATTGCAATAATAATATAAATTATAAAGTCGGTCGGTTATGAGTGAGCTTTACATGTGGAGATAAAGAAGTTGACAAATTAACATTGATTACAAACAAAAATACACAGAATTCACATTCTACCCGATTGTCTATTGGATATATCTTATTTTTCATAAAGACGATCGAGTGGAATCTGATTCAGACTGTAAGAAGTACTTCTTTGTTCAGAATTATCACATTCTACCCGATCGTCTCCTGGGTATTTCTTATTTTTTAAAAGGACAATCGAGTGGAGTCGGATTAAAATTGTAGGAGGTACTTAGTTTACACAGAATTCACATTCTACCCAATTGTCTCCTGGGTATTTCTTATTTTTTTAAAAGGACAATCGAGTGGAATCGGATTAAAATTGTAGGAGGTACTTAGTTTAAATTCTACCCAATTGTCTTCTGGGTATTTCTTATTTTTTCAAAAGACGATCGAGTGGAATCGGATTGGGATTGTAAGAAGTACTTCTTTGTTCAGAATTATCACATTCTACCCAATTGTCTTCTGGGTATTTCTTATTTTTTAAAAGGACGATCGAGGTATTTCTTATTTTTTAAAAGGACAATTGAGGTATTTCTTATTTTTTAAAAGGACAATCGATGTATTTCTTATTTTTTAAAAAGACAATTAAGTGGAATCGGATTAAAATTGTAGGAGGTACTTAGTTTCACAGAATCCACATTCTACCCAATCGTCTCCTAGGTATTTCTTATTTTTTAAAAGGACAATCGAGGTATTTCTTATTTTTTAAAAGGACTATCGAGGTGTTTCTTATTTTTTAAAAAGACGAGAGAGTGGAATCGGATTAAAATTGTAGGAGGTACTTACTTTTCACAGAATTCACATTCTACCCGATTGTCTATTGGATATATCTTATTTTTCATAAAGACAATCGAGTGGAATCGGATTATGATTGTAGGAGGTACTTAGTTTACAGAGAATCCACAGAATTTATTTTTTAAAAGGACAATCGAGGTATTTCTTATTTTTTAAAAAGACAATCGAGGTATTTCTTATTTTTTAAAAGGACAATCGCGGTATTTCTTATTTTTTAAAAAGACAATCAAGTGGAATCGGATTAAAATTGTAGGAGGTACTTAGTTTACACAGAATTATCACATTTTACCCGATTGTCTCCAGGGTATTTCTTATTTTTTAAAAAGACAATAGAGTGGAATCGGATTAAAAATCTAGGAGGTACTTACTTTACACAGAATTCACATTCTACCCGACTGTCTATTGGATATATCTTATTTTTCATAAAGACAATCGAGTGGAATCGGATTATGATTGTAGGAGATACTTAGTTTACACCGAATCCACAGAATTTATTTTTTAAAAGGACAATCGAGGTATTTCTTATTTTTTGAAAAGACAATTGAGTGGAATCGGATTAAAATTGTAGGAGGTACTTAGTATACACAGAATCCAAATTCTACCCAATTGTCTCCTGGGTATTTCTTATTTTTTGAAAAGAAAATAGAGTGGAATCGGATTAAAATTGTAGGAGGTACTTAGTATACACAGAATCCAAATTCTACCCAATTGTCTCCTGGGTATTTCTTATTTTTAAAAGGACAATCGAGTGTAGTTGGATGAACATGTAAGAATTACATCTTTTTACAGAATTATCATATTACCCGAATGTCTCCTGTTTATTTCTTATTTTTCATAAAGACAATCGAGTGGAATCGGATTATGATTGTAGGAGGTACTTAGTTTACACAGAATCCACATTCTACCCATTTGTCTCCTGGGTATTTCTGATTTTTTAAAAAGACAATTAAGTGGAATCGGATTAAAATTGTAGGAGGTACTTAGTTTCACAGAATCCACATTCTACCCAATTGTCTCCTGGGTATTTCTTATTTTTTCAAAAGACAATCGAGTGGAATCGGATTGGGATAGTAAGAAGTACTTCTTTGTTCAGTATTATCACATTCTACCCAATTGTCTCCTGGGTATTTCTTATTTTTCATAAAGACAATTAAGTGGAATCGGATTAAAATTGTAGGAGGTACTTAGTTTACACAGAATCCACATTCTACCCAATCGTCTCCTAGGTATTTCTTATTTTTTAAAAGGACAATCGAGGTATTTCTTATTTTTTAAAAGGACTATCGAGGTGTTTCTTATTTTTTAAAAAGACGATAGAGTGGAATCGGATTAAAATTGTAGGAGGTACTTAGTTTACACAGAATCCACATTCTACCCAATCGTCTCCTAGGTATTTCTTATTGTTTAAAAAGACAATAGAGTGGAATCGGATTAAAAATCTAGGAGGTACTTACTTTACACAGAATTCACATTCTACCCGATTGTCTATTGGATATATCTTATTTTTCATAAAGACAATCGAGTAGAATCGGATTATGATTGTAGGAGGTACTTAGTTTACACAGAATCCACATTCTACCCATTTGTCTCCTGGGTATTTCTTATTTTTTAAAAAGGCAATCGAGGAATTTCTTATTTTTTAAAAGGACAATCGAGGTGTTTCTTATTTTTTGAAAAGACAATAGAGTGGAATCGGATTAAAATTGTAGGAGGTACTTAGTTTACACAGAATTATCACATTTTACCCGATTGTCTCCTGGGTATTTCTTATTTTTCATAAAGACAATTAAGTGGAATCGGATTAAAATTGTAGGAGGTACTTAGTTTACACAGAATCCACATTCTACCCAATCGTCTCCTAGGTATTTCTTATTTTTTAAAAGGACAATCGAGGTGTTTCTTATTTTTTCAAAAGAAAATCGAGTGGAATCGGATTGGGATTGTAGGAGGTACTTTGTTTACACAGAATCCACATTCTACCCAATCGTCTCCTAGGTATTTCTTATTGTTTAAAAAGACAATAGAGTGGAATCGGATTAAAAATCTAGGAGGTACTTACTTTACACAGAATTCAAATTCTACCCAATCTTCTCCTAGGTATTTCTTATTTTTTAAAAGGACGATCGAGTATAGTTGGATGAATATGTAAGAAGTGCTTCTTTTTACAGAATTATCACATTTTACCCGAATGTCTATTGGATATATCTTATTTTTCATAAAGACAATCGAGTGGAATCGGATTAAAATTGTAGGAGGTACTTAGTTTACACAGAATCCACATTCTACCCAATTGTCTCCTGGGTATTTCTTATTTTTTGAAAAGACAATAGAGTGGAATCGGATTAAAATTGTAGGAAGTACTTAGTATACACAGAATCCAAATTCTACCCAATCGTCTTCTAGGTATTTCTTATTTTTTAAAAGGACGATCGAGTATAGTTCGATGAATATGTAAGAAGTGCTTCTTTTTACAGAATTATCACATTTTACCCGAATGTCTCCTGTTTATTTCTTATTTTTCATAAAGACAATTAAGTGGTATCGGATTAAGATTGTAAGAGGTACTTCTTTGTTCAGAATTATCACATTCTACCCGATCGTCTCCTGGGTATTTCTTATTTTCAGAAGGACAATATAGTTGGATGAATATGTAAGTAGTACTTCTTTTTACAGAATTATCATATTACCCGAATGTCTCCTGTTTATTTCTTATTTTTCATAAAGACAATTAAGTGGTATCGGATTAAGATTGTAAGAGGTACTTCTTTGTTCAGAATTATCACATTCTACCCGATTGTCTCCTGGGTATTTCTTATTTTTCATAAAGACAATTAAGTGGAATCGGATTAAAATTGTAGGAGGTACTTAGTTTACACAGAATCCAAATTCTACCCAATCGTCTCCTGGTAATTTCTTATTTTTCATATAGACGATCGAGTGGAATCGGATTAAGATTGTAGGAGGTACTTACAAGGGGACACCAAGGCCTCCGTATGACCAATCTTGCTCAAAATTTTTTGGGGGCTTCTTTTGACCTAAAACTAAGAACCGCTGCCAATTCATTGGCACGTAGCTTCCTCCAACGAAATTTATTGTTCCAATAAATAAAATATTGTTTTAAAATACAGTGTATGAATGCTATTTTAAATATTTCCAAGTTTAATTATTTTGTTGTAGAAGCACTAGACATCCATATAAGAGGAAGCCAAATTTTTGAGAAAAATCGGTATATATATATATATATATTTATATATTGTCATGTACGCACAATAACGTGCGTAGCATGGCAAAAGCCAAGAAACAAACTACTCAAGCTTACTCCTTGGCCTTTTTAGTTTAACCCCGCACTCCTCTCCACGTCCCTGGGTTTGATCCTTAGACGGCACAGCCGAGAACCTCACCACGACGCAACACACTACTTAGAGTTCCTCCCGCGAGCAATAATATAATAAATTAATGAATATATACATCATATACATATTCGATATAACATAAATTCATAGGGAGGGCTTTAAAACGTGCAACCACACCCTTAGAAGAAAAAGCCAAATTTTTGAAAAAATCGGTTTTTACATTTTAGCTCTTTATTGAGAACTGCTCAACAAAATCGTTTAAAATTTTAAGCGAACGATAGCTTTGTTTATGATGAATCACCACATAAATTTTGAGGCATTTGACTAATTGTTTTAAGAGTATAAAGAAATCAAAAAATTTATAAAAAAAATTCAAACCTTGAATATTTGAAACCATAGGGGTTTAAAAGCTGCGCAATGACTTAACAAGAACATAATAAAATACACCTTTTCCCAAATCTCAAGTGCATTAGCTTTGTTACGCACCGAATCGGAGCGACAAAAAAAAACCATTTTTTTTCAGTTTTCGATTTATTACTGAAAAATAGTAGCAAATACTGTTGAAATTTTGAAATGAAATATAGTTTGACATGTGACCCAATTATCAACATGATTTTTTCGTTGAGGTTATGATGTTAGTTTCAGAGATATGAATTTTTTAAAAAAAGAATCACTTTTTCATTTATCTGCGACACGACGAGCGGGTCGACGTCCCGAAGGCACAACGGGGGAAAATAATTTAATTTCTATTATCTTTCAAATGCATTTTAGCTGAATTGTTGTAACGAACGGATGATGAAAAACAGGAAAAAAGAAATTTTTTTAAATCAAAAAATCGCCATAAAAAAAAATAATTAAATAAAAGTTAAAAAAAAAATGTTATTTCACGCCGAATTAGAATTCAGAAATAAATATGCATGTTTAAACATTTGATTAATATTGACGACGATAAGACAAGAAAATAGACGGATAGACATCGCACAACGCCAATCCACAGGACACAGAACACAACCACAAGATGAATGTGGGCCACGAACACACACACACATCCATACAGACATTTCCTAAAATCACGTAATTCGAACTTCTAACATCTCAAAACATGTTTCTATAAAGATTTAGCGAAACCGAAAATTTTACTATTACAAAGCTTCCTCTAGGAGGAAGCAAAATGGAAAATTTCGTGATTATTTCGCTCCCCTCAGTTGTTTTGAAACTATTTACTTCAATGAAATCAAATTATTCTAAAACTCAGTAGTCGTCGTAAACAAATGTTACCACCCTGCTAATAGCTGAAGATTAAAAACGATAAAATTTGATTAATTTTAATCACATTTTAATCATTCTTAATACTTCTAATCCTCGTGATCATTTCAGAAGAATCAATTTTAATACATTTTAATCATATAGCAATTAATGCTTATTTTTAGCATTAATTTTAATCGTTTTTGACCCGCATTAACACTAACGATTCGATTTAATTTAATTTTAATCTATTTTAATATCCTTGAAATCGCTGAAAATAATGCGGCAATGTCAGGTTTAATCCAAAGTAATCGTATTGTTTTTAAAAGACTATATTATAACTAAAAGTAATAAATTTTAATTCTATTTGATTGTTTGTTAGTTAAACGTAATTAATGATGAGCCAAATGAAATTGTTTCTAATCGCATATAATTAAAATCATTTTAATCGTTTGTAATATACAGTATTAGAATCGCAAATAATACATCTTATAGCTGTTAATCACCATGAGTCATATTTCGATCATTGCTCATTGCTATCATTTTTGATCGTATTTAATGCATATCATTGAAATCATTTTCAACTACTTATAACGCAATTAAATGTGATATAAACTTTAATTGTTTGTGATTGTTAGTTGATGAATCCGAATTACACAAATAAAAAATACGACACGCACTCCCTGTGACCCATGATAGCTGACCCGAAAAACCGACACCGTTTATAAGCATTCTTATATTTAAATTCCAAAAACTACGGAGCGTTTTTACTAGACTCTGTCATTGGCGATCTAGAGCTCCTACCTAGAAGTTGCATTACTCCACTCTAAAAAATGTGAGTGCATTAAAACTGTACATCTTAGGCTTTAAATTTAATAATATTTTGTAAATGTGAGATAATACATCGCCACTCCCTACGAAGAGTAGTACATTTCAGATCTCGCACCGAAGACTAGTACATTTGGTTATTCGCCGCAAACACTAGCACTTTTCACTTTTCGCCGCGAAGAGTAGCACGTTTCACGGCCCTAACTAATGCTTTTGTAGTATGAGAAAAACGTATGATAATTTAATCATTTTTGTACTAGCTGACTCTTTGCATGTGAATATTACTATTATGTACCACTTTGGCGTTCATAAATATCATGAATTGTTTAAGTAATAAATTCCCGAAACCACTAGTGTTTTCGTGAAATGTGCTAGTCTTCGCGGCAAAGACGCGATACGTGCTAGTCTTCGCGGCAAAGTTGTGAAAAGTGTTAGTCTTCGCGGCAAGGGCGCGAAATCTACTAGTCTTCGCGGCGAAAAAGGAAAAGTACTACTCTTCGAGAGGGATTTAGAACGTGCTAGTCTTCGTTTGGAGCGACGATATATGACCGATTGTGAGAAAACGTGAAATACAGTGCACAAATGTTACTATTATAAAATGAACGCTTTTCTGGGTTGCCAATATAAATTTGTAAAAATGTGAAACATTTTGAAAAAACATGAAAATTTGTAAAAATTATGACAGGTTTCATGTTAGCGATGCTCCAAATTTAAATGTAATATTTTTATTTTTCACATTATTTTACATTCCAACACAATTACTGAAAGTTTTTCACATTTATCATTTCCACAACATTTTTATTGTATTGAACAATAAACAATTAAAAAGTATTAAAATCTTCTACTAATATTATATGTTAAGAACAATTAAATTAATCTTGATTAAAAACGATAACACGACATTATGGCCCATTGAATTTCAGACAATATAAAGTGCATTGCAACAAATTGTCGCATGTGTCACAGATGAAACGCGTGATTACTGATAATTTTATACCAAATAACAGATCCATTCGATTATGGAAAAAACGATTGATTATACTAAAGACGATTAAGAATGATCGTTCGCCAGGTGGCGTCCCGGATTTTATTACTCGCAAGTGGTAAAGAATATGATGTCAGTATGTTTAACGCGCTGTGGGAATTTCCCCGCGCGTTCGTTAGTCGCGGCGAGGCGAGCTGCGGGCGCGTATTGCTAGCAGACGACGTCGGCGGCCGACGTCGACCGTTAGTACAGGCTGCGCGAGAAAGCGAACGGAGAACTCGGTTCGCTTCGGCGCGTCACATCGGCCGTATACCGCTAAAGTACGACGGTCCTTACCGCCACCTGGCGTACACCGTGACCACCGATCGCGTCATCACCTGGAGGGACGCTCCACGCGCTGTGTACGGGGCCCGGGTTCCCGTGGAGGTGCCGTAGGAAACGTGAGGCGAGTTAGCCATCAGCGAACCAGCGACGAGTAAGTTGCCGTTTTATACTAGCTTACCGCGCGAAGCTGCGCGCAGGTCTGGACTGTCGCTGCACCGAGTCCTCGACCCGGCTTCGTGCCTGACGTTGTGCGTGATCCTCTCGCCATCTCGCCAGCGTGCGAACTTTGTAACAATTGTATCGATTAGTTGGAGTCCAAATATATCTTTCTTTTAACGTCGATCCACCCTGTTATTCTTTTGTGTTTGTCCGAGTACCCTCTCGCTGGTGACTCAACGGTTTACGCGGAAAGCGTTCTGTACCCGGGCGTAGCACGATTTAACGGAAATGGCAGGCAATGCCGGCGCGATGATAGTGATTGCACTACCGCGTAACATCGCGCACTTCATCACGCCGATAATGCGGAGGGACCAGGCAGAGCTATACGCGTACACTGGTTGTCCGACGTACGGCATTTCCGCGACCGCACGCATTGTCAAGTCCACCCCGTACAGTATATAGACCATTCAAGGTAATGATAATAATTCATTGTAACATGCGTGTAATACATGTATTAAGTAACAGTAGTAAGATTAGGCAGTACGAGTGTGTATAATAAAAGTGTTCAGTAAATATGAAAAAAGTCCTAAATATAAAAATGATACAATGATATATTAAATACGATTATAAGAGATTAAAAACGATTAGATTTATAAATGCAGTTTATAACATCAAGACGATAAAAACGATTAATATATATAACGCGATTTTTAATACATTTTATAATAATAGTTTAATCGTTTTTATACCATTCTAAATCGTTATCTATTCTAATCGGAACTGATACATACATTCCTAATACTTAATAAAGCTAAATTACGTTACACAAACGACTATCAAAACGATTACGGTTTTTGAAATCGTTTTTAATCTTCGGCTATTAGCCAGGGAAGAAAAAACAACAACAAAATTTATAACAAATTTTAACTTAAAAGTCGAATAGAAAGTAACAAAATTGGTTTTTTAGGTTAATGGTTCGTATTAAAAAATACTACATGACTAAAAATTTACAGCGTATGATGTATAATCCTCGGGCCCAGATGGCAATAGAAAATAATAAAATCTCTAACGTAGTTTCTAAGAATATCTTAAAAAACTAATGGTGCCCACGTTTCACAATTATCATAAACTATTCTAAAATTTTAACTATATCCCTATTTTTAGAAACATTTAAGGAAACGTATATTTAATCTAAACTCAAAGAGAAAATTCCATTATTTTTCGGGATTTGAATAGTAGGCTTATTCGGTGCAACGATTGGTGGTCTGTTTGGGATAGGAGGTGGTTGTATGGGTCTAAAAATTGCTGGAATGACTTTGATCTCTTGCAGTTCCGTCTCTTCATACACTTCATTTCTTTTTTACTTATTCTTGGAATCCTTATTTCCTGGATTATTTTGTAGTGATGTCTATATATATATATATATATATATATATATATAAAATTTTAATTTTATATCATTTAAAACAAATTCTTTCAAAGTCATATGTATATATATATATATATATATATATATATATGACTGAAAGAATTTGTTTTAAATGATATAAAATTAAAATTTTTTTTTATATTCCATAGTATTACTCCCTTATTGGAAATAAATATCGTATGTTTTAGTTACAATTTCGTACGATTACGCATAGTGACGTACGTTTGCGTACGTTTTTGTTACGATTCGAACATTTTGTACAGCATTGTACAGAAACGTACGTGAACGTACGGAAAGGTACAGTATACAGGTGCAGAAATCTACAGAAATGTACAATTACGAAAAAAATATAAGTCCTAAATATTATATGTATTATTTATTTACTTTGCATAAATATCAACAATGAAAAGTTTACGAGACTTAAGAATACTTTATTCAATTGAAATTTTATATTACTTGTTTGTTATATTAAGAAAGAAATATGTCTGAAAATTTATACAAAAAAATAGCTTAGGCAGTTGGGCGTTCGATTGACACGCTGGAAACCCAGGTTCGCTCCCATTTGGCATTCTGAGCGTAGCAGCCGTAGCGATCGGACGTGTCCTCACGCGCTCTCTCGGCCCTTAAGGAGGTTCATCTGATTTAGAAATAACAAACAGATTCGGGGGAAAAAATTCACACACGTAGATATGTCTAAATGAAAAGCTTACGTGAAATTTTGAGTCATTTGGATACCTTTGAGACGAGATATTAATAATAAAAGTATTTTTTCCATTTTTACATGGAGTCTTATGGAGAATCACATTTTCCTCGTTTTAATTTGCAAATAATTATTGAATTAACAAACAGTTTCTGTTGCAAATTTTTGTATGAGAAAAGTAATATTTGATGAATTCAAATTGCTTTTGAAAACGATTGACGGGTACCTCTATGCATACTAATTAATTGACTTAATAAAAAAAATGTGCACTTAACCTCAAAAACGAAATCAAATGTCGTCTGTATTAAATTTTTTGTCACATAAAGAGTTCGATACCTTTATCTAAAATCATTCTTTGTTATAAATTAGCTTTTCATAAGTCCTAAATAAATATTATGTCTCTTGTATCAAAAGGAAATAAGAATTTATATAAATTATCCTCTTTTTGACTAGCGACGTACCAGATGAACCTCCTTAAACCAATCCATTGTATGCGTGCTACGTTCAGTTTAAATAAGTTACTGTGACCAGTTTTTAGAGACAAAATCGATCAAATAACCGCAGATCACACTGACAGCTCTGAATAGGTGACGCTTCGCGTCCCTGTTTGAATTTTGCATAACCCCCAAGCAGCAATAATGGGTGAAAACGACGACGAGATGTCCCTTAGCGGACTAAATGAGACGGCGTCTGAGGACGGCCGCAGAAAGTTCTGACAATCAACGACCGAAACACAATCACCTAACAAGACACACGTACCTTCAGTGACAGGTCGACTCACTCCCGGTGCAGGAAGAAACCCAAACTCTACTACGCTCGATAAGCTTTTTAAGAAAGCTAAGAAAGAACTAGGCAGCCGTAATATTACCACTGTGCAGTCCAATCTACCCAAAAAACGTTCACGAACGACTACATCCCGTTTGCAAAATGTCACATGAGATCTCAGGTGAGATCTCACGTCAAAATCTCACCTAAATTAGAAAGGCACCCTGTTGAAAAACCTCAGAAGAGAATCAGATGAGAATCAGATGTGAGTTTGTCATGCTTTTCAGATAAGAATCAAGTGAGTCTCATTTGATTCTTACTTGATTCTCATATTCTCATCTGATTCTCATCTGGTGCTTTTTTCATTCTCATGCGACAAAATTCAAATATTATTTTGTCGAATTTTAATTTAGATTTAACTCTTACTAACCTTACAAATCCTCACAAATTCCTTACAAATCTAAATCAAAATTTGACAAAATAACATTTGACATTAGTCAGATGAGAATCAAATAAGAAGCAGATGAGAATCAGATAAGAATCAGATAAGAATATGAAAATCAAGTAAGAATCAAATGAGACTCACTTGACTCTTATCTGAAAATCATGCCAAAATCACATCTGATTCTCATCTGATTCTCATCTGAGGTTTTTCAATAGGGCACCGTTATTTATAGATCAACAAACCTAATAAATCGGCTTTAAATCTTAATTGACACGCCATAATGGTGCTACCATCTAGATGATACATCGGAAAATGGGGATACTAAAGTTTTTTAGAGCGAATTTTGCCATTTTAAATTTTTTTACAAAATTATTCATGAGATTTCATATGAGATCTCACTTGAGATATCAGCAGAGATTTCATGTAAAAATCTCATGTATAATTTGTAAAAAAAATTAAAATAGCAAAATTTGCTCTAAAAAACTTTAGTACGCTCATTTTCCGATGTATCATCCGGATGATAGCACCAATATGGCATGACAAATAAAATTTTAAGCCAATTTATTAGATCAGCTTTTGATCTATAACTAACTTTGCCCTCCTAATTCTGATGAGATTTTAGCGTGAGATCTCACCTGAGATCTCATGTAAGATTTTTCAGTAGGGTTTCGTTGCACGAAAGTTTCTAACAACTTGCTTTCAACACGTTTAGAAAACGTTGTTAAGACGTTGAGTATAAGGACAACGTTCTGGCAACGTCGCTAACTCTATAATCTTAAAACGTTTCAGCAACGTTCGACGAAGTGTGACTTTTTCTTCGTTTCTGCAACGTCGTAGCAACGTTGAATACGTTTTAGGGTATAATGATCTTTGATTTCTATTAGTGCAACGTTGCAGCAACGATCCCACGTTTCCTGCTGTGTGGGAAATTATACAAGAAAAAATAACTAATAACAGCCCTATTGAAAATTTATTGCAAGATCTGAGATAAGATCTTACATAAGATCTGGTACAAGATCTTGTCGAAGATCTTATACAGATCTTATCATCGATTTTCAACCACGAACTTACGTTAGATCTTACATAAGATAACCTACAAGATCTTATGATCATGATACGGAAAATCATCTTTATAAAACATTCATTCAAGATCTTTCACAAGATCGTGTACAAGACCTTGCATAAGATATTATGTAAGATCTTTTACAAGTTCTTACATAAGATCTTATATAAATCCTTATATAAGAACCTATATTTCACTTAAACTCTTTTGATTATAGTTTACACAAGATTTTACATAAAATCTTACAGAATATCTTAAGTAAATTATTAATAAAGACGTTTTTCTTTATGTATTATATAAGATCTTATATAATTCCTTATATAAAAACTAATGTTTCAATTAAAAAAAAAATGTTTGTTTATAATTTACTCAAGATCTCACATAAGATCTTGCATAAGATCTTGAGTGAATAATCAATGAAAACGTTTTACTTTAAGTGTAACACAAGATCTTATATGAGAACTTATATAAGATCTTATATAATACATAAAGAAAAACGTCTTTATTAATAATTTACTTAAGATATTCTGTAATATTTTATGTAAAACCTTATGTAAACTATAATTAAAAGAGTTTAAGTGAAATATAAGTTCTTATATAAGGATTTATATAAGATCTTATGTAAGAACCTGTAAAAGATGTTACATAATATCTTATGCAAGGTCTTGTACACGATCTTGTGAAAGATCTTGAATGAATGTTTTATAAAGATGATTTTCCGTATCATGATCGTAAGATCTTGTAGGTTATCTTATGTAAGATCTTACGTAAGTTCGTGGTTGAAAATCGATGATAAGATCTTGTATAAAATCTTGGGCATGATCTTGTACCAGATCTTATGTAAGATCTTATCTCAGATCTTGCAATAAATTTTCAATAGGGAGTATATTGTGCAACAACCAGTGCGGAAAAATTGTTTTTTCTCCACACGGCGCGTAAAGTGCCTAACTGTACGCCCTCCGGGCGGAAACCACACTACGCATTTTACGCTCCTCGTGGAGAAAAGTACTATATGCACCATGAGAGTAAGTAGAGAAATCCTCAGATCGCATATTATAAATTATATGCGATCTGAGACATTCTCTACTTTTACTCCCTTGGTGCATAATGTACTATTTTTTTCTAGCGAGGGTGATGATTTGAGCTCAAGTGATCAGGTGAGGGCGCTGTAGGCACGAGTGCTCAAATCATCACTCGAGTCTGAAAAAGCTTTCCTTCCGTGTTGCACACCGTGCTTTTTTTGATAGGTCTTCTTCTCTTCTGTGTATGGAAAAGAAATGGGAAATTTAGAACTGAATTGAGAATTATCAAAAATTTTCAATATTAAAAAAATTATCAAAATAATTAAAAGTTTAAAATTTATAATAATTTTCAAGCTTTCGTAGAATTAAATTAAAGAATTGAATGACAAGTATGTCAGATGTAATTTATAATAATAATGTAGAATCATTATTGCAACCATAACCATGTTTACAACTAGTCCAGGTTACGTTACACCGGGAAATAAGCGGGAACAAGAGGAATTAGGATCTTGTTTCGTCTTCTTCCTCCTTATTTTCCATTCCCCCGAAGTTAAAGTTTTCAGGGCCCTTTTCATGCACACGCTAAACGCCAAAACGCCAAAACAGAGTAGTGATGTATATTCACTCTAGGTAGTTTTTTATTCTATGACTAAAGCTAACTGGAGTTTCGAGCGTCGACGCTAGAATCTGAGGCTAGAATGCTAGAAAACATAACCTCTAATTTCTCGTGTATTTATACGCTAGTTTGTTGATTAATGATAGACATCATATCAAGTTAAAAAAGTTTAGACAATAAGTTTATTGAGAATATAGTACATTTGACTGTATGTACAGTATAGTTCGTGCTAGAATGAGTGAGCGCGTTAACGAGTGTGTGAGGGAACGCACACATGCAAGTATCCCCTCTCGCGTATGAGTGTGAGTCACATGACTACTTGCGGTGTCGAGACTAAACGAGTCTCGCACATCGCTCTCTTGGGAACGAGCCGTCGCCGAATACACAAGGTGTGTGCGACGCATAGCTGTACATAGAAGGAGAACAATAAATCCACATTGTTATAAACATTAATCCTCTGCTTTACCTCATTTATCTAACATGGTAGCAGACCGGTGGTTTGTATATTTATTTAGTTATATAGTTACTTTCGAGTACTATAAAGCTAATTAAGTGAGGTTAAAAGCCACGTGGTGAAGAAATTTTTCAAAGTGAAAAATCAAAGTGTTTCAATAATATAAGAAGAAAAATACAAGTGAGAATAAATAGCTAAACAAAAGGACTATTGATTAGTAGAAAGATTTTTTGGAAAAATCGTAAAATCAGTGTGATGCACGCGGATTAAAAAGTACATGTGAAACACGTGGCAGAGTGCATGGAAAACCGAGAGACGCCGGAAACGAAGAAAATTAAAGAGGAAGATTCTGAACACGAAGGAACGTTCGAGAATCAACTAGAAATTGAAGAGAATTCTGAAATAGAAGAGAAAATCGAGTTTCAAGGAGACGAAATGGAGAAGAAAGAATTTGCTATACCGGTGTTTGATGGAGAGGATTACAACATGTGGAAGAAGAGAATAACGATGTTTCTAAAATTAAAAAAGTGTCATGAAGTAATAGACAAAGAAAAGCCCTCAACAGGAGCAAGCGAAACATGGGATGATAATGATCTAAAAGCGATTAACATAATTTATTGTGAATAGTTATTATTATTCTTCTCCATTATAACAACAACAAGTAAAAAACAATAGTGGGAAGCAACCCTTCGGAGCATTAACTGTGATGCTGCTTATGTTGGCCAAACAAAGAGAAGTCTCAAGAAAAGAATAGATGAGCATAAAAAAACTCCAGTCGATAAACTCTTACCTATTCCGTCACATTTAAAAAATAACAATACTCATAGTTTTGCTTTTGACAATGTTAAAATTCTAGATAGAGAAAAAAACAGATATAAACGGTTAGTTTCTGAAAGTTTTCTTATCAATATGAATAGCAATAATATTAATAGACAAGAGGACTTCCAATTTATTAGTAAACAGTATTGTAGATTAAAAAGTTTGTTTAACAGAATAAACAAGTAATAATTGGTCTATTTTTGCTCACTATTAATTTCTTGTATTTGTTGTTTTTGCGGTGTACATATTTATTGGATTAAATTATTAAATTATTAAATTATTAAATTCTATTAAAATCGAATTATTAAATTAAATATTTATATTATATTACCTTTATTAATTTCTGTTTGGCCGATGTTACAGTTTCCTCAGTTATCCGTATATAAAGAAATTCGCTAAATACGTATAGATATGTTCTGGTGTTAGTTACGTAAGAGTGTATACGACGCTGTTTCATACAGACCTATTATATCTATAGACATACACAGTAACTGACCATACCTTCGACATGTGATAACTCCGAGCGTGTGGCCTGTCTATTGACAATGTTTTTTTGATTAGTTAACTGTTTATTTGGTAAATAATGTATGTGCTTTGATAAGTATTGGTTTGATATTTGTATCGACGCTTTCAGGTATGTATAAATGTTTGTTTTCTCTTACATAATAAGGCTTGAAGAAGCCCTCCATATGACTGAAACGTCGCCAATTGTTTAAAACGATGTGTGAGTGGTTTTATTGTTAATGCACCCCCCTGGGACGCCCCCGCCCCCGAAGGCGTTTGCTCCCCAACTATTGTTTTTGACTTGTTGTTATAGATTATTGTGGCTAATTTCGTAATAAGCGAATTAGAGGTGTCGTGGCGAAGAGCACTACCTGCCGTCGCACTCAATCAACACAGCTAGCCAGTATGTATTTAAAAAATCCTACAGCACTGCCACACTCTCTGCTCGCACACGCCACAGACTTGAAAAACATAAGATTAAATAATTATCGTGAATGGCGTCATTTTCTCTAGCCCCTCGACTCTTTGACGAACGCAGTGACATGATTCGACAAGGCCCGGACGCGTGCATATCAAAGTGAAAAAGAAAAAACTTAAACACTATATGCCTGAACACGTGCCAAGCAATGTACCAGCTACAATAGGTGATTTAATTGATACATTAAAAGAAGCAAGATCAGACAGCTCATCTACGCTTAAAAATAAAATTAACGCCTTTCCGCAGATGCAAACACGGCAACTGAGATTCCGAACGAAACAGTGCAACAACGTTTCGCAACAAGCCAAAGAAGATGCCTACAACCTGTGCACAAAACCCGGTCACTCCCCTCGCAAGAGAACCCTGCAAAGAATGGCGTCACCGCCAAGCGCACAGCGGTGCGGGAACAATGGGCGGGGGGGGGGGGGGCGGCGGAGGTCCCTACCCGCTAGTCGAGCCCCGCGCGAGGAAGAAGAAGCCAACTACCGCAAGGGCCGCGCGCCAACTCTCCCGCAGGCAGCCAGCAAGGTCGCAGCTAACCGCAGTCAACGAGGGGCTCCGACGCTCAGCGCCCTCGCACTCAGCACCCCACGCGCCCATGCGCGCGAAATAAAAAAGGACATAGGTTACATGAAATAAACATGCGTTTGCTAGATAGCTGGACTCGCTTCAGACACATTGACTAAATACAATGATAGTTCACTTTTGAAACATTGCTCATTGAACGTTAAAAGAAACCATTAAAATTTATTCGTCAGGACCTAGCTACGTGAGTCCTACGAAGCAACTACAAATCGTCAATTACGCTCACACGATTAACTTTTACGCCACGTCTCTCTCCGCACGACACACGCCAAAATAAAGTAGGTAATGAAAACTCTCTACTCACTACACCCAGAACGCCACACACACCAATTGTAAATTAGCTACGCGAAACTCTCGCCCACAGATACGAATACGAAAATTCTAAAGGAAATATATCTAAAATAATTGATGAGAAAAGAGAGATTAATAAGCATAGCGTATAAAGAAAATCGTACAATATAAAATTACGAGTAGATTGGAAATTGAAACAAAAAATTGCTAAACAATGCTCAGTATTTAATGGTAAAATGATAAAAAAGAAAAGTGGCATAGAATGCTAGGGCATCTTGAATTTGGCTAATTTAAATTTGTTTAGTAGAAAAACAGTTGTGACGGCATTCCAACTGAGTTTGAATCGGAAATATTAAAATGAAATTTGCATAGAGAATAAAAGCATAATTTTACCGTTAAACATAAACAGAACAAGAGGAAAGATATCTTAGAGTTATACACACTGACGTTTTGTGTAGCTTCAAAGACCCCGGGTCCCCAAACGGTGAAAAATATTTGTTTCTATGTATCGACGAATTTACAGCAAAATACCAAATTACTGCATTAAAACAAAGGATGAAGTATATGAATTGTAAGATAAAGTATGTAAATGAAGTAGAAAACTACAAGGAAAAGAGTAAAACATACGATGCAAATGTACAGCAACCTAAATAATCGAATTATAAATTTGCGAAAGAAAAGGGTAGTTATATAAACAATTGTCCAGCGTACGTACATGAGTTAAAATGTAGCTGGGAAGATTTAAGAACCAATTTATGGATATTGGCAGTTGTTTATTAAGGATGAGGCACAAGTAGATCACAAAAAAAATATTGCCAGAAAAATAATTAAGTGCTGACAAACATATTTGAAATCGTACTTAGCCAACACGATTGAAAAAGAAAAATCCAATCATGAATATTTTCAGAAAAAGACCAATTGTTTTGAAATCTAAAGTGTATACGTATAAAAGCTTTGTTAGAAAACCGAGCAACAAAAGATCATCCAAAATGGGTAAAAAAGCGAAATGGAATTGTTACTAGGTTACAGTGCAAGTAGGTTATACGAGTTTTGTGAACGGTAGCAGTAACAGTTCATAGCACATGTTGATGTTGTAGAATCATATCAAAAATGTATTGGTCTTGATTATGCACGAACGAACAATATTCTTCCCGTACCCCCGACTTCTGAGCGAGTAAGACTAGCGAACAAGAGTTTCGAAAAGCGAAATCGATGATGAGTATTTGAATAGCGCAGATGAAAATGAAAAGTAACCGAAAAAGATCAAACAAATGTAAAGAATATCGATAAAAATAGTTTGAAACCAAAATACTGCCCGTCGATCAACACAGTGTGAAAAAGAGTCCGATAAGATATTCGGAAAATAGTACAATAGAGTATCCGTATTATTATTGTAGAGTAGATACACTTGTACATTTTGAGGAGGCGAATGAATAGCGATGAATGCGATAGTTGGAAAAATGCTATGGGATAAAGAAATGAATAGCTTGCTATGAGAGAATGGACTATACATTGCAGAGAGAGCTTATTAGGTCTGATACTGCATTTCAGAAAGCGAACGAGAAACATGCTTTCGAGATATATCGTAACTTGAATGCGAGCTTCTTACCAACGAAACATTGATAGCGATGAATGAATGTTTTATATACTTTTAATGTCTATACTCTTTTATTTAATTAGACAATCTGGTATAGATACTGTGTGCTCGATATAAAGCAAGAAAAAATTCAAGCTGAAGAAAGTGGGTCCATGATAATTAAATGAAAGGACCCTAAGGAGAAATAAGATGTATTATTTAGGGAATAAATACTACGAATATGATGGTATATACGATTGTGAATGACTAAGACCAAACTAAATACATAGAGTCACTAGGCATGTAAATAATCAAATAGAAAATAGTAATATAATATAAGCAACCTCCTATGGAGTACAAACTTGAAACTTGAGAAGTGCTGAAATTGGAGTCAAATATTAAGTATATTGCAAATCTTTGAATAGGTGCTTTAATTGTATATAAGTTCGAATAACGAGACCAGATATAAGTTATTAGCGTAAATCGTACTTAAGTAGCGTATACCAGAATGTTCATGACCAGACTCATTGGTCAATATGCTTTAAGAGTATGAAGATATTTGTTTAAGAAAGACTTATGTTAAATTATAAAGGAAAGAAAATGGTAATAATTACATCGACATGTCTATGTGGATGCAGATGGGCTGGTTGAATATTATTGATATAAAATCTACGACAGTTATGTTATAAGAATGTTCGAAAATGTAGATTGACTGGAAGTCAAGAAACAAATGTGTAACTAAAGCGTCGACATACGCAGAATATGTAGCCTATCCGAATCTGTAAGCGAACAGAATACATCAGAGAGTTGGTAAAGATATTCCGAAATAATATGCAGAACGCGATTAAAATTTTATGAAGACAATTCAGGGTGCAATAAACATTGCAAATAACTGGTAAATTTCTACGACAAAGTCCGCAAGCATATGGAAATTCATTTAATGCCTAGTGTAACATCAATAGGCGTGAAAAGATAAACTTGGATTGAAGTTTTGTAAAATTGATACTAATGAAAATGTTGCGGACATTTTTACAAAAGCTCTCTGTAGAGAAAAATTTGAAAAATTCAGACAGTTGTTAAATGTAAAAATATAATGTACAGTACAAATGTAAGGAGGCGTATTGAGAATATAGTACATTTGACTGTATGTACAGTATAGTTCGTGCTAGAATGAGTGAGCGCGTTAACGAGTGTGTGAGGGAACGCACACATGCAAGTATCCCCTCTCGCGTATGAGTGTGAGTCACATGACTACTTGCGGTGTCGAGACTAAACGAGTCTCGCACATCGCTCTCTTGGGAACGAGCCGTCGCCGAATACACAAGGTGTGTGCGACGCATAGCTGTACATAGAAGGAGAACAATAAATCCACATTATTATTAAATATTAATCCTCTGCCTTACCTCATTTATCTAACAAAGTTCCAAAAAGGAAAAAAAGAAAATTATGTACATGCATATAAATATTACGCATGGATTAAGGAGTGTGTGAGAATAATTGAAAAGGAGAATGAACGACAGAGAAATATAAATACAGCAGTTATATTGTCAATGTCGACAATTGTCAAGGCAAAAATGAAGAAACCGTATACTCTAAAACGTGTATGGATCGATGAAATTTATTTAAAATAAAGATGCAAATAGCCGAATAGCGTGCACGCCAAAAAGTTCAACACTGTTGAACTTTGTAGCGTCGAGGCTCGAACGGCTCGAAACTCCATGTTTTCTTCAGTCATGGAATAAAAAACTACCTAGAAAGGATGTACATCACTATACTGTACCCCTGCAGATAACAATGTGTCGGCACAGGGATAGCACAACGACGGCACGCATGACCGGATAAATGACAGCACGTGACATCCAGCTGCAGCAGCACAGAGACGGCACACGATGGCACAGCGTGCGCGCTATAAAATTGTACAGCATAGCGTGCCGTCGTTGTGCTAGCACTGTGCTTGCACGTAGGCGCTTTAATTTTTTAAAATTTTCACAGGAAATAAAAATACTTTTCAATTCATTTTAATACAAATTATAATTATTAAAAATATATATATAATAATATAAATAAATAAAATAATATAATGGCATTATACATCTATATATCTATTACACATATTATAATAAATTAAAAATAAATCTTCTTATCTGAAACATAATAAATGAATGTATGAATGAAAGTAATAACAAAATAAATTATTATAAAAATGTTAAAAAATGAATGCTGAAAAAAACTTTTTTTTATAGGTGTGAGAAGGCCCCGACCACCGCCTTTCTCTGTGAGGCACATCCTCGTAATTAGCCCCTCCACGTACCCTTACATTTTTTACTCTAAATTTTAATTTAAATACAAATAAATAAATAAATAAAACAAAAGAATTTAAATTTACATATTATTTGAAACAAACAATTGCAAGGAAATGCAAAACATAAGAGTACGTTTTGCAAAAAATATGAATTTATTATAAAATTTAAAAATCTAACAAACTACAAATTTATAAAATGAATCTATTAGCAATAAAAGAAATTATCAATAAAAACAAGTAAAAAAATTTTATAATGAATGCATATTTTTTGCATAAGCTGGAAAGAAGAAATTAATGATTTAAGTATTAAAATAAATAAAATGAAAAACTATCACCCATTGAAGTTGCTATAATGGAGGAGAAAAAATGTTGGATGGTTTGGGTATCACCGTCGAGATACTCCATCAAGTCCTCCAGCTCGTCCTCCTTTTCCTCGTCGCAGTCATCGGCTCCGTTACCAGCTCCGCTGTAGCCGTTGTCATTGCCACCGCCGTGCCAATCCTGGTTGTTGTCCTCGTTGTCGTTGTCGTTGCCACCGACATATCCACCCTGGTCGCCGTCCTCGTCCTCGTTGTCGTTGCCGTCACCGTTGCCACCGCCGTACCCAACCTGATCGTCGTTCTCGTTGTTGTTGTCGTTGCCGTACTCATCTTGGTTGTCGTGCTCGTTGTCGTTGTCGTTGCCGTAATTGTTGACGTCATTGTTGCTACCGCCGTACCCATCCTGCAGGTTGTCGACCTCGTTGTCGTTGTTGTTGCCACTCCTTTCTTCTTGTTCTCTCTCCAAGTTCATCTCGACTTCCTGCCTTTGTAATCGGCGTCTCTGTTGTTGTGGCTGGTCCTCAATTTCAGCATCCGTAACTGACCGCTTCATTTTCCGGCGCCGATATTCTTCCTTGATGCTCTTCAAGGCCTTCGTCATTGCAGTTGCAAACGTTGTTTTGTCGATTTCATCGGTGATGTTCGTATTTTCCGACATGGCATCTAAAAAATAATAAACGTAATTATTATGAATTTTTTAAATATTAATGTTAAAGAAGTGTACCTTCACAAGCAGCAGCAAAACGAGTTTCTTTCAGAGCAACAATATTGTTCTTCTTGGAACCCAGCCAGGTAACGCCGGTGGCGATGCTGTCGGTCGGCTCAATGCTTTTTTTTAAATAAAGCGCTGCAGCATCCGATGCATTAGCACCTCCGATGTAGGCCAAATAGTGAACCTGAAAAAAAAAATTAAAATTTTTAGGAAAAAATATGCATAACGTCAAATATTAATTAATGATAAAATTGTTGTTTCAAGCACGTTGTCAATGCGTCGATCGATCTTCCCGAGGTATTGTTTCTATAGAGGTATTTTGAAAAAATCAACTTATTTCCTTTTAACGTTTCGGTGGTCAATGACACCCTTATCAGAAAAAGATATAAAGAGTGGCATTGACAACCAAAACGTTGAAAGGAAATAAATTCATTTTTACAAAATACCGTTTCATTAAAACGTTGCCTCGGGAAGATCAGTAGACGCATCAACAACGTAAGAAATAACGTAATAAATACTTACGGCGTTAGAGTACTCCTCGTCGGAGACTTTTTCAAAATCAAGAAGGTCCTCCACAGTCTTGAATGGGAAGAATTGCGGCATGGTTCGGCTTTCTTTTTTTTTCTTCCTTGTGAGCTGCTGCAAGATTTTGAAGCATGCACTGAAAAAATAAGAAATAATAATCGTTATTATTTAACAGTAAATAAATATATTTAATACTAATTGAAAACAGACTTTGACGGTTTCTCCAGTTTTTCCATTCTGTCACTCAGGCTTCTGCAATGATAAATATATTAATAGTTATTTATTAATTATCTTAAATAAATGATAATAATAATGTAATTCCAAAAAATTTACTTCTGATTTTCCAAGACCTCGTAGACCATCGATATCAGATCTAAAAAGTAATTATATGTTAATAATAAATATAAATCAACATACGAATTACTTGAAAAATGTGTACCGGTATTAGATGTTTGATTGTGCGTGCGTGATTGTGTATATTGTGCGGGTGATTGTGTCCTTTGTGTGCGTGGTGATTGTGAGTGTTGTGTGGGTGATTGTATTTGTTTCTGTGGAAGATCCTGAGTGAGTGTTTGTGTATGCGTGGGTGGTGTAGTTTTCCGAGTGTGCTGTGTCTGTGATTTTTGTGTGCCTGATTGTATTTGTTTCTGTGTAAATGGAAGATCCTGAGTGAGTGTTTGTGTATGCGTGGGTGGTGTTGTTTTTCGAGTGTGCTGTGGCTGTGAGCTTTGTGGGCGTGATGGCACGTTTTTCCGTATAAATGAAGTGCCTGGAGGAAATGATTTTGTTTGCGTGGATGGTCTTGAAAAATTGTTGCTGGATAGTGTACTTTGTGTGCTGGACTGTTTGTTTTGTCGTGACTTTTCAGAAATGATTGGTTTAGATGATGTTTGGCTGTTTTGTGTGGACTGTCCATGTTGAGCGTATGCTGTACGGCTGGTAGCAGATGTCAGGCTCCGATGATTTGACGGCCCTGCTGGATCCATGCCACTCATCCGGCTTTGCATCCTCGCCAGAGCGATGCATGAGGAGACAGCTCCGGAATCTTGGTTTTTCGGCATCTAAAAATAATTATATTTTTAAAAAATTATAATCAAAAAAAAAAAAAAAAAATACGCACTATACGTTATCGACATTTATTTAATAAGTTTTGCGTGGAAATAAAAATATATATTTGTCGAAAAATACAACTGATTGAATCAGGAAGAAAGGGGAAATATTTAAAAAAGTAAATTTTAATTATTTAAAAGATGCGAACGTAACAGCTTAATAACGACAAAAACCCCTGGCTGACAATCACCTAATCCTGTCCAATAAGGCATTCTAAAGCACTTATCCTCTACTTCATCCAGTCTAACTGTAAAGGTATCTGGTGACAAAGAAGAGCAAAGAAAAACTTCCACATCTGATGAAGGACAAGGAAGAGTGAAGAAATTGATCACTGTTGAATACCGCTTGACAAGTAGATAGCAATCATTATTCTCTTGCAATCTGATGATGTTTTGCAAGACACAGATGGACCCATTCTTTAGAATAATCGTACTATCTGACTTATCTGTAGATATACAATACGTCTCTAAAACAACTTTTCTATACTGCGTATGATTAAAATCATTACCTGGAACAGTTGGACCCCTACAATGCTTACCGACAAATCTAATTGAATTTTTGGCCACTTGTTTACGAGCATTGACTTGGACATTTTCTGCTCGCCTATTGGCAATCTGCTGTAAAAGAAGATTTGGCTTCCTACACATTTTTTTAAAATAATTCATGTTATTTTCATAAGGAAAAGCAGATATAGATTCCAATGATCCAAAACGTCTTACGTCATCTGCAAGGTGTAACAAGGTGTGCGTATTGTAAGAGAGGAATTCATTGCCATAAACATCAGAAGCTGATTCAACGAACAATTTAAGCCATTCTTCAGCAGCATTAATTAATTGACGAGAAGGAGGATTCAAGAGCACTCTTATTGCTGTATGGAGAAGAATAAAATGTTGATAAACAGCAGCATCTACAAGATCATAAAATATAGCAGGACCACTGTACACAAGAATTTGTCGTTGCTCAGTGGCTTTAAATTTGCCATGCTTCTCAGCGTTAGCTGGTTTTCGAGCAAACTCTTGAGGACAGTACTCGCTGACTTTTTCCAATCGTTGATTCAACACTTTGATGTTAGCCGATGAAAGTTTGACAGAATTCCCAAATCTTCCATCAATTATCCCCATGAATATTTTTTCCATTATGCCAAGACAAACCAGATGCATATAGTCGAATACTGTATCTGAAACAATATTAAATGGAAGATCCTTAATCGAACAATCTACTCCTGTATGGTGATGATCAGAATCCATTTTTCCCAAATACTCTTCTTCTGTACGAGGGACAAAATCAACACCCTGGTATACCATAACACCTGCACGCACACAATGACCCCTAAGCCAACACCTAGAGCAAGGAGCAGTGGAATTATGTCCACGATGACCTAAAATAAAACTTCGAGCTGGTGCATCTGCAATGAAGCATCTTAACCGGACTGGTATATTTTCATTTTGAATAAAATCAATACCATCATCTAAAATTTCAAGCAATTCTTTCACAAATGATTCCACAAAGTCAGAAGCGTTGTTAGGTTTATGTGAACCTCTATAAATACCAACAACTTCAGGAGCACTGTTGGGTATATTAGCAATGCGAATTTGGATTGGCCACAGTACATTTACACTGTTTTTATCCAGCGATGCTCCATCCGTACTCCAATCAAGCAGCAGAACATTAGGGATCATATTTGCAGGAGTCGCTAAAAGTATTCTTTGTATTCCTTTTGCAACTCCTAAATGCAAATATTCGCCTCCTGCAACTTGCATAGGAACACTGGAAATAATTGGAGTGTTCAAAATACTTCTAGGATCCACACGAATAGAAGAAAAGCAATGGTGAGAACTAAGAACACGTAGAATAGCTTTTGCTTGCACATGAGACATATTAGTCTCTGTAAACGCTGCAGCAAGCTTCATTTCAATCCCTTCTACATTATCGTGGAATGAATCACCTGATGCGACTGAAGATGATGACACTGATTCCAAATCATCATCCTGAACTTGCTCGTCAACAGGGTGCTCCAGTAGATCGATTTTCGTTTCCATCATCTACTGACATCGCACTCACAGAATGCACATCCTGATTATCACTCACTGAATCACATTCATCCTGATTATCAAGCACACAACTAACATTATTCACTTCAACAATATCTCCATTGAAAGCTGGATTAGAAGGACCATCTAAACTCTGAGACACGTAAGAAACACCACTTGAGCAAGAAACACCACTTGAAGCTCGATCATCAACTAATTCACTACGAGCCTTATCAATTAAACGAAGCCTACGTGCTCTGTAAGCAGAACTGCACTCTCCTAATGGTTTGCGAGAACGAACATTCTTGATTTTAAACATTATGTCCTTTCTAGGTTATAATATAATCTAACTAAATTTAAAGTATTATTTTAATAACTAAATACTAATTCAAAGAAATAATGACCTATGGATGAAATAATAAATACTGAGGACTAATTTTTATGCAAAATTAACTACAAAATTAACTGCAAAATGGTTATGTATATTGTATATATTTAATAACAATTAGGCAACTTAACGTTGAAGAAATAATCTCCTGAGAACAATCCGTAATGAAGCAGTATAGCTGGGTCACCAGGGATCTCCACCAGGATGGAAAATTGTGCAGGAAATTCCAAATATTTTCACTTTTGATTAATTCAGCTGATGCACTTGTGTTGGAAAATCTTGCGAAAATGATGCAAAATGCACGGTGGACATAAATCCGTACATCACCAACATGGCGGGAGATAAATTTCAAATGAAATCGAACAAAAATTTTGTTCTATGATTGCGTATAAATTTAATAAATATATTTGGCATAATAATATTAAAAACAATTAAAACTAGTTTATAACATTATTCATCAAATTAATTTTACTTTAATAACTACACATAATTTACTCAAAATAAAAAAGTGATGTTTCCAAAACTGAATCACGCGTGCTGTCTCCGTGACGTCTTTATGCTGACCAAAACGTGTCCAGCACAGAGACAGCACAAGACAGCACGCCATGCTCCGAAAAAAACCGACCCCGCATGACAGCACAGAGACGGCACAGCGCCAGCACGCCGTGCCGCACAACAAGTCTCGTGCAGGAAGACCAGCACGTGCTGTTATCTGGGGTATTCGTTCCGCGTTTTGGCGTTTCAGCGTGCGCATGAAAAGGGCCCTTTAGCGTGTTAGGCTGCGGGGAGCGGGGGCATTTTCTACGTATGATAGCCCTAAATATTCAAACTACTATTACAACATTTTGATATATATATATGAAATGAATATATGATATGATGATTTGAATATGATATTGAGTAAAATAAAAAAATATTTAAAAATTCAAAATCTACTATTTTTTAAATAATGCCAATTGTTCTCTCGTAATTGTTAACCACATAATTTAAAACGTTTTGTATCATTTGTTGTAACAGGTTCTTGATACTAATTGCTGTTTTTATTTTTATTTTTTTTTTATTTCTGTTTACATAGTATAAATGTTACAAATTAAACATGTGATTCTATACGTTTTATATTGTCATCAAAATCAATTTCCAAACATCAGGAATCATATTGTAGGTTGAAATATAATAAGGTTAGAAACATTAAAATTTTCTAATGCATAAAGGAATCAGTGGGTATTTTAATTTCTAAACAGAAGAAGATTCTAATGCTTGGTTTTTTTAAATGAAGAAACTCTAGTGGTTTGTTTAAACTATAAAATTGGAGTTAAAATATGTAGATAAATAAAATGTCTTAATCATTTTTTTCAAAGGTTAGCCCTACTTATCAATCTATGACTGAAAAAACATAGCATATACTCAAGGGGATGTGAGAGCTAGAAAGCTTCCTAAATCCACCAAGAGGTATTTTGTATTTGATATGACAAAAATAAACTAAAAGTCTAATTAACTTAATGATTTATTGAACCCAATGAAATAGTGCTGTGCTATTTATATTGATCAAAATTCAAATGATAAAAAGTTAGTAAAATTAAGGAGGTTCTAACCCTACTACACTAGTCAAAATCGGTGCATTCTTTTACTTTTCGTTTATTTTTAAATATTCACTGTTAAAGAAGCTGTAACCGTAAACCTACAACAAATAACGATTTTTCGAGTAAATTTAACAATCATATTTGTCCTGATTAAGAATAAAAATTTTCCCGTAGAAACTGATTTGACTAATTTTTTGAGGTTAAATGTCCGTTTTCAGCATTCTGTAATTTTTTTTTATTAGTTAGAGGTATCCAATGATATTTTTTAAGGGCTCTAATTATTTATCAGATATTTTTCTTATAGTACAATTTTTTTCAACAAAAACTTGGCGTAAAATCTTTAGCAATACATAAATGAATACGACGAAATTGCGATTTCCCATAAGTGCCCGTGTTAGACAGCAAAAAATAAAAACATTGATTTCTCGACTTGTAGGTACCCTAGTTTTCTGAAAATTTATGTAGATAATTTTGAGGCATATGCGAACCTGTATACGAAATTTCAGAATTCTCTTGGCGTTATTTCTATTTAGTATAGAACCTTCTTAAGGTACTTAATTTTACTAACTTAGTTTTAGGTACTACTTAGTTTTAAGGTTAGTGCTGAGATCATGTAAACACCCATTCGTATTTCAAAACTTGTTGAAAAACTAAGTCCAATTGACAATATCTTTCAGTAAAACGTTTTTTTGAATATTATAGCTATTGAGCTCTGGTCTTGATTTTTCATGGTACGCCTTATATAAAAAGTTTTATGGACTATAAAAAATGTCTTTTTAGCTCCTACCCCTGCTAAAAATAGTCTATTAAAATCCATAAGATTCTCTATCGAATTGAATGGTAAGTCTTAATCACCTTATTCGCATTAAAACTCAATTAAATTCCATTAAATTAATTAAAGTATATTAAATTCTATAGAAAAATCTATCGATTTTAATTGCTGTTTTTTTATCTATCCATTTTAATTGTAATTTTCCTCATTGACTCTGAATGATTGAATGGAATTTAATTGAGTTTTATTGGGAAAAACGCGATTAAGGCTTGCCATTCAATTTTATCGACTTTTATCGATTTCAATGGAATTGTTTTAGCAGGGACATTTCTCTAAAGGATAAACAGAGCTGAAATTTGGCAAATCCGCCATGAAGTGTTTTGTATTTCAAATGCCAAAATAAAACTAAAAATCTGATTGACTTATAGTCGCGCTTATAGTTTTGCTGAAATGATTCTATAAACCTAACACTATATGCTGCTGCATTTGTTATTATAATTATTTAAACCCATTTATAATAACTTTATTTAATAAAATGAGGCTAGTTAAAGGTTAGGTGAGATTATTTTTAATCGCCAACCAGATGAGCATATTTCAAATGCCAAAAAAAAAACTAAAAGTCTGATCAACCTCTAGTTCAATTTATGCCAAACTGTGTTATAATTCCCTGTTAGAAATAGTTCATAGAAATCGATTGAATTTTTAATCGAATTTGAAGCTATTTCTTAATCCCACTTTTTGCATTAGAGCTCGATTAAAATCGATAGAATCGATAAAAGTCAATAGAATTATATACGAAAAATGACTATTAAAGTGAATAAAGGTCAATCATTGGTATGAAACATGGATTTCAATTGTTGTTTTCCGTATTGAAATTTATCGACTCCTATCGATTCTATCGGTTTCAATCGAGTTCTAATACATAAAGTGGGATTAAGATATAGCTTCAAAATCAATTCAGAATTTAATCGATCTCTATCGAGTATTTTTAGCAGGGTTTCTACATAACTCGTAAAAAATATTTTCGTTTTCAAAATTTTTGGTACTATAGCACAATTTCTATTTCTACTAGGAGTGGATAATCAGTTAATTGTCTTCTGCCTTTTCTTAGTAAGGTTAGTATATAAAACTTAACCCTGTTGAAAACGACAACGTGCTCAATTATGTATAAAAATACGTATATAAATACATACTATCGTATGTACTAAGACATTAAGTATAATACGTAATATTATAGGTTATAAACGCATACTAAAATATGTATCTATAAGTATGTATTAAAACATATCCCGTAATTGAATATTTTCAGATAGTTTTTTGTTTTGTACTATAGTAAGTACTATAGTACACCATAACCAAAAAATTTTTTTGGTAAAAATTTATAATAATGGTATTATCAAATAATGGTATTAAGGGGGTCCGAATTATATGATTTTGAGACATTATTCGAATGCCATTCGGAGAGATATTTATTTATAAGTGTCAAACTTTGTAAAATAGTAGATAATTACATAACGGAGGGCAGTGATGTCCTAGTTTTTCATCATTTTGCTTTTATTGTTTGTTATACGCAAATTAGTTACTTTTGTCGTCTGCTATTTTGTAGTGCGAAATCTAGATTTGAAGTAACTATCGGACCCCCTTAAAAATATTTGCAAGTTAAATATCATGATGATCAATTTAGTATTTTATTAATTTTAATTAGCAATACTTAGGGCGCGAAATAACTCACCAAATATTACGGTGTTAAAGTTACAAACCATAGTGGAAATAATTACGTGTCCCAAAGTGTGCCCAAGTGTGCAGATTAAAGTGGTCAAATTTGGACAAGTGAAACAGTATGGCACACTGTGGCACAGTATGGCACAGTGTGTCACAAAAGGATTTATTGAAAATTTTAAAAAAGGGCCAGAGGTAGGATCGAACCTAGGTCTGTGGTGTGCCAGTCAATCACCTAACCACCTGAGCTAGTATCTTATGTGATATAAAAATATATTTCTTTCTTATAAGGAGCACTTTATATAGGTTTTACATTGATTAAAATATTCTTAAGAGGGTGTCGGAGCCATGCTAATTGGTTCAAGTGTTACCTAACCTCAAAAATTGTTTAGATCATAAATAATACGTTATTACACTTGTTTGTAGCATGAAAATGCAATATCCCGCGGTCGATATTATAATTATCTATCTTAGCTAAGCCTTATTTTTGCGTAATTATGCATAATTTTTGCAAATAACGAAAACTACGACACGAAGTGAAGACAGTGATATCAATAAGATGACCGTCACTTATGTACACATTATTGATTAAAATATAATTTTGCACTGATCGAATCAACCAAAACTCTGTGTTCCGTGATAACCTACATAATAACAAACAATTATCAATTTGAGTTTTGATGGTATAAAGAATATTGAAAGTAAACAAAGTAAATTACGACTCGTGGTGGAGGTCACAATTGGTCACGTTGGCTCCATCATCCCCTTGAATCTCACAAACTTAAAATCAATTGTAAATTTTTATGGATAATGTATATACATAATAATACATATAATGTTTACGACTTATACAAGAACTCATATTAGTTACTCGTCATTAACATAAAAGTTCTGTGCCAAACTATGCCAAAGTGTGCTAAACTGTGCCAAAGTGTGCCAGAGTGTGCCAAAGTGTGAAATAGTGTGCCATACTGTTTCACTTGTCCAAATTTGACCACTTTGGTGCACTTTTGCACACTTTGGCACACTTGAGCAGACTTGGGCACAAAATCCATTTCCACTAGGGAAGGAAATGAAATCAATAAAAGCATATCAGATATTTATTTTTTATTTTATTATATTATTTAATATTAATTGTCAAGTAACATAAATAATATATATATATATATACTTATATGAAGCACATATTTTTTATCGCAAACATAATGTGTATGTATTTTCGCATTTACACCTACTGTGCTTCAACTAAACGCAGTTTTTAATATAAAAATTTATTATTTATTATAACAAAAATATGTTCAAATACATTACAACGCTGTTAATATCAGGTCTAGATGATGCTTGCGATTGGAGCTATTAAATATTTAGTCAGGAATTTCAAAAAATTGAATTTTTGTATAAGTGATGTGTTGTATAAACATCAAACTTAATATACAAGTCCTTGTCATTTATTATAACATATTTTTGTAGTTTGGTGGCTTCAGTTCCAGAGGACCTAGTTCGTTCCAAGTATTTGCTTTTGACGCAAGGGTTTTAGGACAAACTAGATCTTCTGGTCATCGCCAATCCATTAAATTTTAGAAATATGCTGAAACATAGTACAATGGCTTGTGTATCAAGTTTCAAGTAGTGTACACAATACACCACTTTTGAGATATGCTATTTTCAAACTCACAAAAACTGAATTTATAAAAAGGGCAATACTCTATGGACTAAAAATACCATTTCGTGCATTTACTGTGTACACAGAAATTAAAATAGTGTGTTCTTCACTCGCACAAGTAAAAGCAGCTGATAAACATGCTTATTTAGCAGCACTGCTGAAAATGTTCTTGTAGCACCAGTAGATTATACGACAGTAGCAGCAGGAAATCCTGGATGTACAGCTGCAGCAGCCTTAAGGTCTAAGGCTAAATTTAGATACATTGTACATTTATTTATGCATTCACAAAATTTATAGCATCATATGTGGCAGCAGTGACAGAGCCAGGGCGAGGAGCTGTTTTTGATTGTAGATGTGTATAATAATAACTATAGCAAAATTTATTAGAAATTTTTATCTGTGCATGGCCTGAAAATCTCTCATAAAATATTTTAAGAATATTTCTGAATTATTTCTTGATTCCTTATAGAGAACTCACAATTGTTTGTAAAATAATTCCGGAATATTCCACTAATCTTTCAGAAAACATTTCTTTGAAATATTTAGGAATTATTTATAAAGCATTTCAATGTTGAAAATCTGCAAAGAAAATTTCCGATCCAATGTGAAATTTTTATCTCATGTACTCTGTACTGTAAATTAGATACTAAAACGATATCTGTTAATTTATTTAATCAGATAGTATGACATGATGAACGCGGTGAGCCTAAACCACATTTAAATGACACTGAACGCTACTCTTACAAAACTTTCAGATTATTATTTAGAAGCAAAATAATAACAGGAAAAAGTAAAATTAGAAAAATCCGCTTAGCCCTTTTTTTTAATCGCTAAAATACCGTTTTTTGTCCGAAATTGGACAGAAAGATAAATTAACATTATGATATGCATGCAAACCATGTAAACACACGCATACCAGGTAAGACTTATTGATACAGGTTTTCGATGTATTTTTTCACGTCGAATACGATGGCGCTGTTGTTTTTATCATAAAACATAACCTTAAAGTACTAAGTACCACAAATCACTGAATAAACACTGAAAAACACGATTTTTGGCTCCTAGCGCTTTTAGCTTATGTTTCATGATAAAAGCAACAGCACCATTGTATTCTACGTGAAAAAATACATCCAAAACCTGTATCATAATAAGTCTTACCTGTATGCGTGTGTTTGCATGCATACCCTGTTGAAAAGGTAGAGGTCTAAATAGAGGTCTATAATCGGCTCCAAAAAGAGGTCTAAAAGCCTCTAAATAGACGTATATTTTGTTCCAAATAGAGGTCTATTTGGCTCCGTATAGACCTCAAGTATGTCGGCACAGCAAAACGATCGTAGCGCGCGCCAGCTCGGAGGGTAACCGAGAAATAGATGGCGCGACTTTTTACTACATGCATCTTTGAAACTTTAGGAATAAATCTAATTTTTTAGGAATTAGGAATAAATCTAATAAAATGTTATACAATATTGTAATTTTATTATTTTTTAAACAATGTAATTAAATAATTTTACATGAATTTGACATATTTAAAATTATAATAAATACGCATATGAGAAAAATAAAAGAAACATTCAGTTAGCATGCACACTTTGACTGAAGAATTTTTTTTATGCTACAGTTGCTTTTTCATTGATTTAAAAGTACATTAAAAACACTCAAAAGCTAATGATCCTGAAAAATCGGTCGGCATACTGTTCAGCGGCTTGTACTTAATGTCCGAAGGTGCCAACGGAAAATCAACGCTGTGCGCGAAAATCTGCAGTCATCAAAAAACCTTTTTTGACACTCTGTGTGCGAAATTTGATTTCTCCTAGCTGCGTAGCGTGCGCGAAATGTCTGATTTTCACACAAGTGCGCGAAATTCTGAATTTCTTGCACGGTCATCTGCTAAGAACGTAGATTAGCACACTCGTGTCAAAAACTAGTATACGTAATATACTATTTCTTCGATCAAAGTGTGCACCGCTAAATGAATGTTTTTTCTGTATTTCTTCTTATTTACATCACAAAATCAGAAAAAACGCAGTCAACAACAAATTCTCGTTAAAATTTCGCAATGCCAACAACATTTTCAGCCAGCGGGCCCATGAGGCTGGGGGGATGATTTCCGGCTGCTGCGTTGGATTTGCTGTAAAAGTTATTTTGAGAATTAGTATTGCCTCGCGTCCCAAGTAAAACAATTTTATAAAAATTTTATAGAAATTGTATAAAACCTTTTTTATATAAATTATATATAATTTGTATACAAAAATGATTCTATACTATTAGATAGAATTTGTATACAATTTATATATAAATGTTGAATTTCAACCATAGAAATTTTTATTTAGACCATACATTGATATACTTATATAATTTCTTAAATTATTTAGAAACAATATTCACATCTCTGTTATAAGCTTATTTGAAAAGAACATCAGAATAAATGGCAAATTATAAGTAACAGCAATAAAATTCTAAAATTGTAATCAATTTTTTTCTTTGAGCTTTCTCGCTTGATTGTACTTCTTCGTATCTTTCAATTCAATCAATAACTGAGATATACTTTTAATGATGATTTGATCGTCCATTGATTTCCAACTCATACGCTTAGCATACGTTCGTACATATGCTGAAAAGAGTACAAGCACGTTAATTTCTGTAAAACATATTTTTTTAAAGTATAGTGCTTACCTAAGATTGCGTTTACTCCACCAGCGTGAAGTCCTTTTCTGTACTCGGTATTTCCAGAGGCATTTGCTGGTTTTCCTTTAAGCGAGCATGAACTCAATGCTTCTTTTTTGAAGACTATTTTCATTAGAGCTCGAGCTAAATATGTTTGCTTATCGCATGTTTCCCGGGCATTTTTTAAGGCAAAGCTTTTAACGAAAATACCTGAGCCCTTAATAAGTTCGACGATCTAAAAAGATAGTTAGTAGGCATGAATTTCGTATTCTATAAGAACCAAGAAAATATGATATAAAATACATACATTGCTTGTTTCATCGGCGTGGGTGTACTGTAATGTCCAAGCAGAATCATCAACCGTTTCCTCAGGACTCTTCTCATTCTTTATGATTACAGTTTTGCGGATTTCTGTAGATACCTTTGATAGACTATCTTCCTGTTAGATAAATGAGGTAAGGCAGAGGATTAATGTTTATAACAATGTGGATTTATTGTTCTCCTTCTATGTACAGCTATGCGTCGCACACACCTTGTGTATTCGGCGACGGCTCGTTCCCAAGAGAGCGATGTGCGAGACTCGTTAAGTCTCGACACCGCAAGTAGTCATGTGACACACTCATACGCGAGAGGGGATACTTGCATGTGTGCGTTCCCTCACACACTCGTTAACGCGCTCACTCATTCTAGCACGAACTATACTGTACATACAGTCAAATGTACTATATTCTCAATACTTCCTTAGGTAAAATACTATTATTTCCATCATTTTCCTAAAAACATGAAAGAATGATTTAAGTATACATTGTTGTATCACGTATTACATCGTATATATTTATTGTTTACTTTGTCATCATCTTCATCGGAATAGATGACACGACTTTTTCTTTTCATCGAATTAGATGTTTTAGAGCTCAGTACCTGAAAAATATTGTATCTTAATAACTTTTTCATTAAGTTAAATGAAGTATTTATATTCTAATAGTTTAATTGCACGTACCGGAGATTCATATTCAAATGAATCAAAAGGCTCGTCGTCAGAGATAAAAATAGTGTTCTCATTGGGCATGTTATATGAGCGTCTCGATTGATTTTGATGAGTATTAATAACCTCTTGTTTGACACGTACAGAGCTGGAGGCTTCATCTTCAACAGGCATGTCATAAGAGCGTCTTTTCTGTGTTGCGATGGATTTATTTGATAGAGAAATATCGATTGTGTCCACAGATTTTGGAGCAGAACTAATGAGGTCATCTAATGTCTGATTGAATCAATAGGAATAATGCAAAATATTAGATGTTATTCAATTAGAATTATATTCACCTAACGATTTCCATAAAGTTTACTTACAATACTTAAGGTTTTTAGTCCATCTGCAACCACCGTAAGAGCAGCAAAGCATGCTCTCATATCAGCGTCCAAGCTTTCGATTTTTGTGCGTATCAAATTCAATGTGCTCATATCTTGCGAGTTGTTGAGTTGTATATCTCCTGATTTCGAGAAAACGGAGTTACCGTTCTTCAATGAAACACATTGCTCGCTTGATTTGCTACTACTTGGCAAACTCTCTGCTTCATTAGAGCGTTGTGGTTTGTAAATAATCTGCGGTGCAATTTTAACTCCTAGTTCACTAAATATGCTTTTGTCTACTAAGGAATTTATACGATTTCTTAACCGTTTTACTGTTGTTATAACCTGTAAAATTAAAATTAAATGTATTTAGCACTATTATATTGGATTAATTTCAATTACACATGCATTTTGTCAAGAAACAATACCTTTTCGCCACCTTCTTTCGATTCAGAGTCTGATTCGTGCCTTGCTGCCATTTTAGCTTTCTTCACTGGTCTCTTTATTTTTCTCTGATCCAAAATTGTATGCATCCTCTCGATTAACATTGATTCATCAGCTAATAAAAAAATTTACTGGTTATACATTTTCAAATCATGTATTTTAATTCAATAAATAAAAAATGAGCAAACTAGTACATGGCAGCACACATACTTATCCGAAAAATGCAAACGTTTCACATAGATGCATTATGATTCATCTACAATTGCGATACAGAAAATAAAACGCGTAAAAGAGTGAAAAACGATCCACGGTACATGCCGCCAATGTGTCAGGTGCGCATGAGAAGACACCGTCGTGCGCGTATAATATATGCATAATGTCTTACATACGCATAAGCATTGAAGTGTAGCAACGTTATATTGTATCAGCATTTAAATATATAACGCAAAGCGTAACGCGAACCAAATAAAAGAGAAAATAGGGCATCAAACGCCAAAGTACACATACGTGGACGTTAGCACGACACTGCATCGCGGATAAAAGTCAACGGATATAGAGGTTAGTGATTTTAGGTTATTAAAATCAAACTTGCAAATTTAAAAAAAAACTATTACGAATAATTTCAAAATAAAACGTATTAATGATAAAGCATGCCAATAATTACTTACTTGATAACATAATTATGCGTCCGCAAAACTCTTTCGCCTTTTCAGAATCTTCGGGCCAAAGGAAAGTAATCTCGTCTCCTTCATATAATTCCTTGCCTTCATACACAATCGATCGCTCGTAGATAATGCATAGCGATTTATCATTGCACTCCAACAAATACTGCATCTCCATTTTCTCATAAAAGCTTAAACTTTTGCTTAATCGATGTTCCGACTTCGGCAACCGTCCGCGATTTGACTGAGAAAAAAAACAAATTAGCATTAGCATCGCTTCCTCCTTCAAGCATCATGAGCCGACTTCTCGTTATTATGTATTGATCGGTCGAATGCCGACATATCAAAAGACCAAACGTATGCGTTCGAATCATCATACTTACCTCTTTATAAAGTTGAATTTTAAGAAGCAATGGCGTTTAACATAACACAACATTATCGGAATCGGATTCAAGAAGATGAAGTTTGTATATAATTCGTTAATATTTTAATAGCATTTCTTTACGTTTTGAAAATTGAATGTGTATCCAAATTCGCGCGATATTCTAACCTCATATGAACTTGACTTTTCAAAATTATAAGATGTTTAAAAGGATCGTTGAAATAATATACCATATGAAATTTTTTCAATGTAAGTTTGCGGAAATTCCGGCAGTCACTATTCGTCGACGATTGAGGTTACAAAGAAACTTGCAAGCTGCAGATGTTGCCAATAATGCAGTTGTAAACGACTTTGACGAAAATATCGAAATAGAGGTATATATATATAATCGACTATTATATATTTAATATACTTATTCCCATTTACTTAAAAGTTTAAACTCACATTTCGAATAATCATTTCAAATGTATAACGTTAGTTTTCTTAAAAATTCAAAGTATTGTATAATTACAAAAGTGATTATACTTTATAGGATCTAGATAACAGTATAAATCTGTTAGAGGAAAACGATCATTTTGAGGATTTACATTCCGAGCGATCTGAAGCGATTTCAATCGAATCATTAAATGAATCTGATATAGATATCGATGATGAACTTGAAGAACCTCTTGAAGATACGGGAAACGAAGATGACTATTGGTTCAGCAGACCTATGTACGAGGAAGCCGAATTATCCGTAGGCCAAGCGGTTTTTCTTATTCTCGATTTTTTTCTTCGACATACACTAACAAAGACGGCTTTATACGAATTGTTGCAACTCGTCAGACTTCTACTTCCAAAACCGAACTATATTCCGAAAACCAAATATTTTCTTATGAAATTTCTTGAAAAAATAATGCCCGAAAATTCATCAATTACGAAAAAACACCGTTTATGTGAAAACTGTTCGCATTACTTAGGCGAGTACAATGCTCAGCGTGTGGTTACCGAATGCGAAAATTGTAACAGTAATAAAATAAACGGTGTTTTTGTCGAATATGATTTGAAATCTTCTATAAGAAACGCATTTGAAATACGAAATCTTAGTTCTCTGATTAAAGCTCACAGCCAACTTGTTCCACCTGATCATAATTTTGTAACCGACATAACCACAAGTACGAATTTTCGAAAGCTGAAGCAAGAATTTCTTCCTGGAGATAACGATGTGTTTTTACTTTGGAATACAGATGGATTGCCTATAGCAAATAATTCTAATGGCCAAGTTTGGCTCGTGCAAGCGCAAATTGTAAATATTCCCCCAGAAAATAGAAGGAATTTTCAATTTGTCGTAGGTGTTTATTATAGTTTAGAAAAGAAACCTGACATGACTTCCTTCTTAAGACCTTTTGTCACAACATTACAAAATTTATATGCAAACGGCATTGACTGGATTGATAAGCATAATAATATAATCAATTCCAGCCGCGTATTAGCTCCGATTGCTACTTTAGATGCTCCTGCGAGAGCCCCAACTCAAAATCTCACATTATTTAACGGAAGGTGCGGTTGTACTTTTTGTGAACATGAAGGCGAAGTGTGTTTAACTGGGAAGGGACATACCAGAGTCTATCCACCGATAGCGTATGCGATACCGCGAACAAAAGAGCGAATGCTTATGCAAGCATTAGAAGCAGTCAATAGTAATGTATCACAAATCAACGGTGTAAAAGGCCCTTCCGTTACTGCTCTGATACCTGGATTTGATACAGCTTCTTCTTTCGTGCCAGACTATATGCACGCAATTTTACTCGGCGTTTTTCGCATGCTTCTTTCGCTATGGTTCGACACGAAGAACCATAAGTTCCCTTTTTATATTAAAAATCACTTGAAAATTGAAATTGATAAGGATCTTCAAAATATTTGTCCTCCAGACTACGTAACACGTACACAAAGACCGCTTAAATATATGCATTATTGGAAAGCTGCCGAACTCAGAGAGGCTCTCATACATATTTTTCCTATTCTTTTAAAAAATAGACTTGAAAATAAATATTACGACCATTTTTTAATGCTTTCTTATGCTACAACAATTTTATTACAACAAAAAATTCACATACAAGAAATTGAATTGGCCGAAAATCTTTTAAATCTATTCGTGATTGAAATAGAATTTTTATACGGACGTAATAAATGCTCTTTTAATGTACATCAACTTACCCATATAGCTGAAAATGTTCGACTATGGGGGCCTCTCTGGGCTTGGTCAGCTTTTCCATTCGAAGATGGTAACGGACAAATAAAAAAAATCGTGCATGGTCCAAATAAAATTGAAATGGAAATTGTCAATACCTTATATATATTCAGTGCTCACAAAGTTCTTAAAGATAAATTAGGTTTAATGAGCGATTTGGAAAATAAAATAGATATTGACAGTCAAGGAAAACCTACAAACAAAAATTTCAACGAAAATGAATTAGCTGCTATAACAGAATTGTGCGTGTCTCAGATGACAACAATAGACAATGTTAAAGTTTATGCCCGAGTCAAAGTAGGAAAAGATATTTTTACTTCTCGAAAATATCAACGGCAAAAGAAACGGTGCAACTACTACATTTTCTGGGATAATTCTTGTTTTGGAGTCGTACTATGTTTTTTGTCATTGAATAACGTATTCTTTGCACTCATCAGACGTTTAGTAAGATGTAATGACCCAGTTTCAAGAATTACGAATCAAAAAGTAAATATAGATTTTTCAAACTATATTATACCCATACGTGATACTTATTGTATTGAAGTAATTCCTGTACAAGTGATACAAGGAAAAGTTTCAAAAATTGGTGGTTATATTTGCTTTTCACCGAACATTTACGAAAAAAAATAACTGTATACTTATATTCGAAATAAAACCTGTATTATAGTGAATTCTATATGTATAACGTTTTTCAGTAGTTTGTATATAAATTCTATACACATTTTATAGAATCATTTTTGTATACAAATTATATATAATTTATATAAAAAAGATTTTATACAATTTCTATAAAATTTTTATAAAATTGTTTTACTTGGGCCGTAGTTGACGAAAGTTGTCTCAATAATTTTTCTTTTGCGCGTCTTAAAAGAGCGTCAGAACATTTGAAAAGACACTTTACCTCGATCTTTTGCAAGAAATGAACACAGCCTGGCCATCAAGTCGTAATACTTTGCCGATGAGTTGGCTGCTTTGTATGTTTCGCTTTAGACGTTCTGCGCAGAGTAAGGCAACTCTTCATTCTGTTGTCCATGCTGCCAGTTATTAGGCCCTTAAAAAGCAATATTTGTGTATCAAATTTGATCTTGGTAGTAGAGATTCGTACATTTTTTCTACATGCACAACCTTGGCAGTACTTTTTTTAATTGACGGCGAGACTTACATTTTACGTACATGACGGTTTCCGTTGTTAAACGTGGCGGACTTGTGCCATTCCTTGGGCCGACCGGGCTTCTGCTGCTTGATAATGCTGGTGTTCTCCAACAGTACTCCCTGTTCGTTATCATTGATAACGAAGCGGATTCGGAGCCAAATCTTGCTCCGCGTTAGGCACGAACAGCGTTGGATCCCACGCACTTCGCAGGTCAACGGTAGACTTGCAGACACGCGAGCGCGCGCCACCAGTCCTTGGAGCTACCGTGAAGTATCAAAGCGCGCCCCCACTACACCCTGTAGAACCGCACACGCTGCACGAGAAAAACTCCCCGTCTGTCCTTTATGCTTTTACTGCAGAAGCAGTACTTTCAGCGGCTAATCCCTTCAATTAATTTGTACGAGTTACGCGTTAATCCCTTGGTGGCCACCATCGGGGCAAGAGAGAGAGAGAGAGAGAGAGAGAGAGAGAGAGAGAGAGTGAGAGAGAGAGAGAGAGAGAGAGTGAGAGATGTGGCGGGAGGGCAGTACACTAGCGACGGGACAGGAGCTTCATGCACATGTGCGGCACGAGCCCGAAGGGTCCAAGCGAAAAAAAGGGTCCCGTCAGAAATTTAGAAAAAAGCGCTTGTCGACACAGTATCTTCTTACAGCGCTGAACAGTAGCGTGTGTACGCTGGAATAGAATGCTATACGAATGTATAGAACTAGTACCAGTGTCGAAAAATAGTATACGATAATCGTGCACGTAGGTGATCATCACACTCGCTTTTTTGTCAAAATGCGCTCATGCGACAATAACCTACTTTTTTATTGTTTTTAGAGTACATTAAAAACAGGGGCGTCGTTACATTTTTTCTCGAGCTATGGAATTTTGAAGGGGGGTTGGGTTAATAATTTAGATTTCCTTACACTAAACCACCTACCCCACGCACAAGCTAATGGCCTATGGACACCATAAATAGTAAACCATTAACCCACCTACCCCACGCACAGCAAATGACCGATTTAAAACTTAAATGCTAAACCATAAACCCACCTACCCCACGCACAGCAAATAACCGATATAAAACTTAAATGCTAAACCATAAACCCACCTACCCCACGCACATCAAGTGGCTGATAGAAATATTTTTGGTAAAAATGGATGTATAATCGAAAATAAAAGTAACAATAATTTATTAAACTCTTTTTTTTCAATAAAACTATTCAGTCACAAATTTAAATCTAATTCGCTCGACAAAAACTATAATTATGACTTGTATTTCATGGCGAACGTTGACATTCTCAAATTTTGCCTTTTAATGAACATATTTAATAGTTCATCGAGATCTAATTCGCTGACCATATCACGATATATATGCATAATACTTGTATCATTCAACCTCAGTTGCAACATCGTAGATCGTAGGTACGTTTTCAATCGACGCAAAGATGAAAAAGAGCGCTCGTTGCTACAGGAGGAGCCAGGTATGGTTAATAATAATTTTATAAGCTTTGTGTACCGTGGAAAAATAGCACGAACTTCTGATTTCTCCTGAAGGTACATTACTATATGTTTTAATTGAATACAATCAATTGTTTCCGTTTCCTCAGTAGTTGTTTCGCATTCCGAAGGCGCATCTTTTGCTTTTTTAGAGATTTTATTGTGTTCTTTTAAAATCTTAGCTTTTCTTAAATCTGTTAAATGTTTCACAAAAGTTTTATCATTTTTGATAGCATTTAAAAATAAAGCTCGCTCGTTTACAAGCCTATTCCCATCTAGTTCTTGCTCCTCCAAATCTCTATTATAGAAATTCGTTATTTCCTCGACATTTACATGCGCAAATCCCGTAACAAAATTCTCAAACTTATTTAGCAATTTCATCGTATCATTTTCGAATCTTGTATTCAACGACATCATGGTCTGATCAATAACCTCATAGTATAGTTTTACATAATGATCATGTACGTTTGAAAAAACATGGCTTTGATTGCCAGAGTCAATGCGTTTCGGAACCTTTCGTGGTCGCTTTAAGCTAGGCTCTTCTACACCCAGGTCCTCAGCACTAAGCGTTATTTTACTCCAAATCTTCTTGAATTTTTCTTCATCTCTCATTTGCTGAATATTATCTTTTACAAGACAAACACTTGCATGAGATTCGTTTACGCAAAGATCTTTTCTTTGCAATTCAGCATTTAGAATCTCAATCTGCTGAAAAATTTCGATTATCATATTCAATATAAAATAAAAGTCAAACGAGAGCAAGCTTCTTAGAAAGCCCTGTGATTTTGCGGATACAGAACAATCAAGTTCTCGATCAGTTGATTTTTTTTCAAAATAATTGATAGAAGGGGTGTAATTTTTAGAAAGGTTTATTAACGATCTGATTCGTACAGTCCACCTGAAATTTAAAAGCAAATCAGTAGGAAATACGAAAATAAATAAAAATATACTGTCTTAAAAAAAAAATACAACGTACCTCGTTGGGCAGTATGCAGATAAAAGTGGACTATCGTCTTCTTTAAGCTCTTTAAACTCGTTTAGTCGTTTAGGTGATTCACGTATAAAATTAATAACATCTTTTATGATTCCGATCACATTACGCACAGCTGTTATATCCTCTAACGAATCCTGAACGCATAAGCTCAAACTATGTGCGGAACAATGAACAAATAACGCTCTTGGTTCGGTTTCCCGAATGCGAGTTTGCAGACCCGTAATCCTTCCGCTCATGTTGCTCGCACCATCGTAACATTGCCCTCTTAAATGCTTTATATTTAAATTGTTGGTAGCCAAAAAGTCAGTTACTAGTTTGTATAAAGTTTCTGATTTTGTGTCTTTAGTCTCAAAAAAACCCATGAAAAATTCATTAACAGAGAAATCGTCATTTACTATTCGTATGCATATAGAGACCTGCTCTACTCTCGTGATATCAGAAGTTTCGTCGATCATAATCGAATAATATTTAACAAGCATTATTTTATTTAAAATTAATTTTCTAATCTCATTGGCCATTAAAGTATTGATTTCATTAACAATCTCGTGGTGTAACCATTTATGACCACTTCGAGCCATCCATGTTTTCAATTCGGGAAAATCTTCACATCGTAGTAATAATAGTTGATATAGATTAGAGTTTTTGTCTTCATGCCCCCGGAAAGCTAGACCTTGCTTGGCTAAAAGCATTATAGTTGAAAATATTTTGTCGAGAGCAGTACGATTGTCCATCATTTCTTTTCATTTTGCAGTAGATAAATGCTCCGTTATGTTCGGTTTTCTAGCATTTAATGTTAGTATCACAGCTGTTTTATGCAATTCAGAAATCTGATGCTTGTTAAATACAGTAGTAGCATTTTTCCATGTGCGAAATCCGTCCTCTACAAAAGCTTTTTTAGACACGTTACAACTTTGAGAGCTTGGAAGAGGCAATTTGTCAAAGAATGCTATTGAGTCAAAGAAAGCTATGTTTTGTACTATATGTTGCGAAACGTAGCTTTAATAAAGCAAAACATAGCTTTCTTTGACTCATCATATCTTATCCAACTATAATCTTTCTTCCAACTCTCAAACGATTTATCGCTAACTGAAAATTGAAAAAAAAATACAACATTTTGTGTAAATCTCGGTCAACAATACATGTTTGTTTTTATTTCACGTTCGTTCTTGTATTTTCTATATAATAATTTCTATGCGTATGAAAACTTACAAGAGTTACTCTTTGCTTTTTGAGTAAGTTCAGGATTTAAATTTTTTTGGTGATGTACATATGTCTTATCTTGTGAAAATTGTTCACTGTTTTCTACTGACGCTTCCACAGCTCGACTTAAAGATGCAGTACTCGTTTGGGCAGCAATCCCTTGCGACTGACATTCTGATACTTTTGAGGGGTCTTTCCCTCTAGTAACGTATTTATCCATTGTATTGTGTACCATTCATTTACTAACACACCGAACTGACAGAACATAACCTAATACATACGAGTAGACCGGACCAACACAAGTAAACTTCCACAGGCAGCGACGTGTGTGAGTACGTATACGTGCTTGGTGGCGACCAATCACGTGCAGGACAGCGCAGGCGGCGAAACTATCAAGGCAGCACGCATGCGCAAAGCAGGTGCAAACATTTTTCTTTATTTCAGCGCGAGTTTCAAAAACTTTATTTAGTAATAATGAATTAAAACTATTGATCCACTCTTGACCCAATCAGATATTATTGATAACAAAAATGTTTATTCTTTGTCTGAGTTTAATAATATTTCCAACGGCGACTTGCTATGCGTAGGGCAATCGGGTTTATGGTTTAACAATGACGTTCTCTATCAGCCACTTGCTTTACATGGGGTAGGTGGGTTTAGGTACTTATGGTTTATTACTATTTAAGTTTTCCATCGGTTATTTGCTGTGGATTTATGATTTAGGATTTACGATTTCTATGGGCCACTTGCTGTGTGTGGGGTAGGTGGATTTAGCATTCAAGTTGTTCATTAGTCGTTTTCTAAAAAAAAAATTTTCATCCGTCGATCTGAGGTATGGAATTCCATACCTCGCTAAAACGAATTTAAAAACACTAAAAAGCTCATGATCCTGCAAAACCGGTCGGCACATTTTTCAGCGGCGTGAACTTAATGTCCCAAGGTGCAAACGGAACACTAGACACAAAGAAAAGAGCTTCGATTTGAGGGGCGGTGGGTTAAAAACGGTTGACTGGATCAAAAGTTGTAGAAAAATCTCTAAAATTGCATGATTTTTCCCTTTTTTAAATCCTAGACAGCTTTTGATCTAGCTAACCATTTTTAACCCACCACCTCTCAAATTGAAGCTTATTTCTTTGCATCTACTTTGATCGTATTTTAATGTGGATTTTCCGTTGGCACCTTCGGACATTAAGTACAAGCCGCTGAACAGTATGCCGACCGATTTTTCAGGATCATTAGCTTTTGAGTGTTTTTAATGTACTTTTAAATCAATGAAAAAGCAACTGTAGCATAAAAAAAATTCTTCAGTCAAAGTGTGCATGCTAACTGAATGTTTCTTTTATTTTTCTCATATGCGTATTTATTATAATTTTAAATATGTCAAATTCATGTAAAATTATTTAATTACATTGTTTAAAAAATAATAAAATTACAATATTGTATAACATTTTATTAGATTTATTCCTAATTCCTAAAAAATTAGATTTATTCCTAAAGTTTCAAAGATGCATGTAGTAAAAAGTCGCGCCATCTGGTGGCACAGTTAATATTCAGTTACCGACGTTGCATCGAAGCGCCACACATTGCACGGTGGCGAAATTCGGCGCAATCTGTATTTCTCGGTTACCCTCCGAGCTGGCGCGCGCTACGATCGTTTTGCTGTGCCGACATACTTGAGGTCTATACGGAGCCAAATAGACCTCTATTTGGAACAAAATATACGTCTATTTAGAGGCTTTTAGACCTCTTTTTGGAGCCGATTATAGACCTCTATTTAGACCTCTACCTTTTCAACAGGGTATCATAATGTTAATTTATCTTTCTGTCCAATTTCGGACAAAAATAGTATAATGTGTACCGAGGTCGTAAAGTGGGCTTTTTTAGACCGAATGTGGAGTTTGCAGTACGAGTCGAAGGCGAGATAGCACGAGCCGAAGGCGAGTGCGTACCGAGCCAAAGACGAGTACTGCGCAACCACACGAGGTCAAAAAGCCCACTTAGCCCTTGGTGCACACCATATTTTTTGTGACGCATGTATTGATTTTCGCGTTTTTCATGGTTATAAAGCGGGAGTAAATAAGCCTTTTTTACACGGCTACTACACACCTATAAATATTTAGAAAATACGACTCAGAAACTTAAAATTTGCATTTTCAATAAAATTTTGCCCGCTACTGACTTTTTTTTCCCGGTGCTTACTTTTTTTGCCCGCTGCCAACTTTTTTTGCCCGCCGGTAAAAAAATGGTACTTTACGCCCGCTTAATAGGTACGAAAAACGCGAAAATCGTGCATTACATCGTGTGTTACAAAAACGGTATTTTGGCGATTAAAAAAAAGGGCTAAGCGGATTTTTCTAATTTTACTTTTTCCTGCTATTATTTTGCTTCTAAATAATAATCTGAAAGTTTTGTAAGAGTAGCGTTCAGTGTCATTTAAATGTGGTTTAGGCTCACCGCCGTGTGAAATAAACGTTGATGATTTGGTATGGTCAAATAAAATGAAGTGTAGTACATGCATATCATATAAACTTTGTACAGATAGTGAAGTAAGACTATATTGAATTCAAAAAATTGAAGTATTAACAAAATCAAACTGATTTATTTAGGTGGTGATTATCCTAACCTCTTAACCTCAAATCAGCCTCCGGCAGACATCATGGAAACTTAATGGTTCCTAAGCCACGTATTTTTTAAAATTTTAGTTTAATAACTGTTAAAACAGTTAGCTAAGTCTGAAAGTCTTAGCAAATTCGAACCGTTAATTTTCTACCAGGGATAGTGTGGCACTTTATGCTAAACTGTGCTACACCATGCCAAACTATGCCTTTTTGTGCTAGACCTATGCCAATTCGGACATTTTGCACGATTTGACACAGCTTGGCATGGTTTGGCACAATTTGGCACAGTGTGGCACAGTATGGAACAATATGGCATAATGTATTGAATTTTTTAAATAATGAAAAAATTTTTTTTATGTCAAAATTCTGGTACAGCCTGGCATAAATCGGCACGGTTTGGCACATTCGGACATTCTTTTTTTTAGATTTCTAGAATGGCTTCCTCCTAGAGGAAGCTTTGTAATAGTAAAATTTTCAGTTTCGCTAAAACTTCATAGAAACATGTTATTAGATGTTAGAAGTTCGAATTACGTGTTTTTAGGAAATATCCGTATGGATGTGTGTGTGTGTGTGTGTGTGTGTGTGTGTGTGTGTGTGTGTGTGTGTGTGTGT
>CM053171.1:16845867-16891350 GCA_012977825.3 Pteromalus puparum
TGTGTGTGTGTGTGTGTGTGTGTGTGTGTGTGTGTGTGTGTGTGTACCGTGATATTTCTGAAACTACTCCGTCAATATCAATCAAATTTGACATGCATATCTATTTTTTAACACAGCGTGTGCGCATACGCTGTGTTAAAAAATAATGATCGATACGCGTGCGAAGTTAATTCTGCACTCGTGTGATTGCCTCGCTTCGCTCGGGCGACAAACCTCACACTCGTGCCAGAATCAACTGTTTCGCACTAGTATCGAAACGTACTATTTGGATTCTGAATTCGGGAAAAACATTAAATTTTTTATTTTTTCAATTACTTTTTTTTATGGCCATTTTTTGATTTTCGAAAAACATTATTTTCGCTTTTTTCAATCATTCCATTGTTACAAACAATTCAGCTCAAATGCATTTGAAAGATAATAAAATTATCTACTTTTCCCCGTTTGGTCCTCGGGATTGACCGCTCCGTTCGGCAGATAAAATTAAAAAGGTGATTTTTTTTAAAATTCATATCTCTGAAACTAAACATCATAACCTCACGAAAAAAAGTATGTTGATGGGTTACGTGTCAAACTATATTCCATTAAAATTTCAAGTGTTTTGACTACTTATTTTTTCAGTAATAAATCGAAAACTGAAAAAAATGAGTTTTTTTTGAGCCTCGATTACGTGCGTAAAAAGGTCTTATTGCATTTGAGATTTTGGGAAAAGGTAGATATTTTATATGTTTTGGCGAAGTTTATTGCGCAGCTTTAAAATCCTTATGGTTCTTAAGATATCAAGGTTTGAATTTTTTTTTGAAAATTTTTGGATTCCTTATATCTCTAAAACAATGTAGTCAAATGCTTCAAAATTTTATTTGGCGATTCACCATAAACGAAGATATCTGCTGTTAAAATTTCAAACGATTTAGTTGAGCGGTTCTTAAGTAAAGAGCTGAAATGTAAAAACCGATTTTTGTAAAAAATTTGACTTCCTCTTATAGGGTTGTCGTTGCACGTCGTAAAGTCCCTCCCTACGAATTTATGTCAAATAAATTAATAAAATAAAATAGCATTCACATACTGTATTTTAAAACAATATTTTGTTTATTGTAACAATAAATTTCTTTGGAGGAAGCTACGTACCAATGAATTGGCAGCGTTTTTTTGCAAAAAAAAAAAAAATTCTAGAAATTGAATCCGGCTAAAACAACTAGGATTGGCTCATCCGTGGGTATTCGGAGAGAGTCAAAATTCTGAATGGTGGCTCCAATGTGGCATCATATGACCCTCCAGATCACTTAAATCTAGCTAAAATGACTAAGGTTGGCTCGTCCATGGGTACTCAGAGGTTTTCGCGGTCGCTGATGAAGATCCCGTCGTCAGATTTTCAGATCTTTTAATGTTAAGTGCTATATATCTAGGCTAATGTAATTGCTAATGTAACTGCATTGTTACTATAATGACGCGGCAGAATACGACTTATAAATTAAGTAGTATATGTAAACCTTGTGTCATACGCACTCACAAGACTAGTACCTGAAATATAAGAACTGTGATTGAACCGCTGTGAGTAGGTGAGCTATGGCCGTACGGGGCCATGGCGGTACTGGGCCAGGTAGGTGCTGGCTCCTCGCTGGCTGCAGCCCAAGTCATCAAGCTTACTGACCCCCCCCCCCTCCCCCGAACCATCAACCCTATTATCCCCGGGGCCGCTGCGGCCGTCGGTCGCCCGAGCGCATGTGTAGACTCCGCGAAGCTACTGCTCTTGCGAGTTTTGCAACGCCATCTAGCGGTGGAGTTTACTGCAAGAGTGATGGGAGCCCCAACCATCGCTCCCACTTGTGAGGTTCAACCATCTTATGTAACCTCTTCATGCAGAACAGGTTCAAACTTGTTGTTCTCATCAAACTTGTTGAGACTCAGCAAGAATCAACCTATGCGAACTCTTGAATACTTTGGTGTTTGAGATTACCCAATTCTTGGAAGATAATGTTTCCAACTCGTCTTTTTTCTCTTGCAATTAGGAACATACACCACATTACTTGGTGACTGTCCCATTATTTAAAATCTTTTGTATCCTTGTTTTTCAGGCATAGATTTGGCGTTTGTTGAAAACTTCTGCGAGTATTGCTTCCAATCTGAAGTTTGTTCCTTTTTCTCCTTGTTCTTAGAATCAGGAAGAGGAGCATATCCTGTACTGCTTGGTATTGGTCCCATCGCACACAAAATACGAATGATGTGAGTGGCAATCGATGCAACGTATTTATAGAGGCTCTCACTCCATCGATGAGCTGTTTAATGGTATACTTCGCTCCTTTAGATATTTATGCATGAGTTGCACATTATGGAGAGCACAGCTAGCTCTCTAAGATCCATTATGATGTGGACAAACAGTGACAACTTTCAACTTGTCCAATGGCGGATATCCCATCTCAGCTATGTCCTGAACATTAAACTTAAAACGTTCTAGCCATCTCTTCTTAATATAGCCCATTACTAGTATACGAGTTGCATCTCGGAATAGTTTTCGAAGAATATTTCCAATTTCTATATACTCAATATCACCGGATGACCAAGATATACCATGATAGTGTTGTTCAAGCCACATATTTTCATTTTTGTATTTCTCTGTGAGCTTCCGCCATTTAAAAGGCGCTTTGAAGAGTAACACCAGTGGTTCGGCATGCTCATCTAGTGGAATAACAGCGAGCTCTTTGAGAATGAAATCGTTGCCTGGCTGCTTGAAGCCTTGTATATCCACTAAGTACTCCATCTCGAATGATATCGAACCAATGATGCGCTCTCTTCTTTATACCATTATCCCCACCTCTTTCCCCATTCAAACGAGCTCAAACGAGTTCAAACAAGTTTCCTTACGTCGGCATTGGCAGGATTGTACTGAACAACACGGTCATGCAAAATCAAGCAATAAGCGGACGTTCCAGCAGGAAAATTCTCTCTCGACTCGAATTCTAATCGTATATCAACTGATGCATTTTTCAAAAATTCATTCTGCTTCGGACAATGGATTACAATGAGAGATAGGTAGGTGATGTAGTTTTGCTTTTACAACATAGGCTCCATACTCTTTTCATAATATTATTAATAATGAGTGAGGTAGACGGGAGGATTGTTAATAATATGTTTTATTATTCTGGATATATACAAAGCACGCCGAGCATGCGTGTGCTCTTTTCGAGCGTACAGCAACGAGTGGACTCAGTCGTAGTCGCGCATTGACTATATGTCCTACGACTCACATACATAGTACTGGTGGGGAGTCGCACATGTGTGTGTCTATCCTTACTCTATGCTACCTACGGTGCGCAACGAGACGAGACACACTGTTGAGTAGTTGCGCACAGCGCTTCTGCGCATCCTATCTCCAGATGCTATGATATAGTGTACAGACAAATGTACTATGCATATTCTAACAAATATGCATTTTGAAAGTTTGCATACATATCATAGAGCATAGCATACTGATTGCGATCAATATCCAAATTAAGATTTCCATAAGGATAGTACTGAGAAGTCAAGAAGAGTTTTACATTACTGATATTGCAATGATCGAAATGACTAGCATTCACTTCCTTCACGCCTTTTCGATTAGTCTGGAAGCCAAGAATGATAAAGCATGGCTTTTCCAACTGATTGGACGTCTTGACTGTCCAATTATGTCTTGGTTAGAGGGAAGCAGTGGATATACATACAACTCCCAACTACGAAAACTCATATCAATCGATTTACTCTTTTAAGTATGACTAAGCAGACGAATTTTATGCATGTTGGAGAGTACTACATAAGGCATGAGCAGTTCTATTTTTATCAAAGTAATTTTGAAATCTTCATATACAGCTGGTGTCGCGTTGGTTGCAGCTGTCGTAGGTGTTTGAATAACAGCATTTAAATCATTTATTGATATAGTAAGTACGAGTTCATGCTTCATATTGACTACTATCTTACGATAATCTTCAGCGAAGCATAGAATAATACTCAAAGGTATAGAAATATCAAAGTAACCATCGCTATTCGTTAAATTTTCTTTCTCGTCAACATCAAGCCAGCCAACGTTTTAAATAATAAGACTCTGACTAGGGTTGATCGATGCCCATCCTTTGATGAGAGTAGATAAACCAACATTCTTACATTTATCGATCTCGATAGCATTAATCTCATATCTGATTTCCTCAAACATATGACAGATGGCATTATTGACTAACTTATTGTTAGTGTTTCTTACAAGAGTACCATCACTCTTAGTTAGTCGACCACACACATGTAATGAACTACGGGAAGGTAAAAGACACAAGTCTTGATGTTGGACAGAGATACGTATTTCATCACTGCTATTGTAAGTAGAAGCGGTGTAAGGCTGATGAGCATGTATCTCATAATTGCAGACTGAATCATCGTACGTCACGGGAGATTGAATATTTAGAATCTCTTCCATTTCTTTGTAGACAACAGAGGAATATACACGTTACTTTCCACCAGGGCTTTTGACTCTTAGACCGAGTCCTTTTAAGAATTGTATATTTTGCCGCGTTAGCGTTCTGAATGCTCGCTGACGACTGATGCTTGGTTGCCATTTTGGCTTGCTTATATACCTTCAGACAACCAGTAACCGTGTGCAAGATCGACATTAAAACGAAGTGCACATAGTACACAAAAAAACTGAACGCCGTGCAACAAGACCCAAAGAGTTACCCGGAATACTGTGTAACGGTTTGACTTTCCCCGTGTGTTGAGTAGTCGGCCGGACGCCAGGATTTGGTTAGGGGAAAGGTTAATTGAAGAGACTTGTTTATGCAATTAATAATAATAAAGATATATTCTAATAATTAAGTTAACTAGGTGATAAATCAAATATGAGTCTCCATCTATAATAGAAATCGAAATCGCGGTGGTTTAGAATATTTCGCCTTCACAATCGGTTTAGCTTAATCTATAGCGGTTTACGGTACATTAACACGACGTTACCGGAGTTACGTGGTTTCGGTGCGGTTATCGGTTTTACGGACGCGGTATCGGAGTTTCGGACGGTGAAACGGGTTCGGGTTAACGACGGGTTTTCGGAGGTTAGGTTTCCCTCGAGTCCATGGAGTCGTGAGCGCACGGCCCTACGGATCGAGGTCGCTCGTCTCGTTCTTCCCCTGGTCCTGTGTGCTCACAGTGACCAGGCGAATCCCGAGCGGTCGGCGGGTGGTCGGTTTTGTACAGGCAGGAGTTGGCCGGTGTTTCACCAGGACGTGTGCGCACGACCTGGGGAATCGTCGGCGGGGCTTTAGTTATTTTCTCAGCCCCGTGTGCTCACGGTGGCCGGGAAAACAACCAGTCCCTTGGGATGGATGTTCAGGAGCAGGTGGCAACGTCGAGTATCGGCTACGTGTGCTCACGTAAACGAGACTCGGCGCTGTTCGGCTACTCCTGGTTGTCTTGTGTGCGCACGACGGCAACTCGGAGTTTCGGTTTCGCCAACAATGTCGTCACGTGTGCTCACGAGCCGACGTTGTTGGCGTCGGTCTAGTTCTAGCTTTTCCTCTCGGTAACGTGTGCGCACGATGCCGCTAGGAGTACAGCTCGAGTAGAACTGCCTCGCTATGCCGCGCGGCCCGCCTTATATAGGTGTGTTCGCGGCACGCCGTTCGCGCCGCCTGGCGCGTCGCCGCTGAGTTACTAGTAGAATCTCGCGCTCGTGCGGACTGGCCTTTCGGTTGGTGCGCGCGCGCGCTCACCTCGCTTCGTGCGGACTCGCATTTGTTCGCTGCGCGCGCGCGCTCGCTAGCGTCAGCTGATTTACTCGGCGCCGTGTTTGTTGATCTCGTATGCGAGACTTATGTCTTGTCACAACTGCATAAAAAACGGTGTCTTACACCGTCATATCCTTCACACGCTAGATTTTATCGACACCGATGCAACCGAGGATTGGAAAATCTGCATACCCACCGACAAACGAACCGTCATTCTAAAATAATGCCACGATAATATGACCGCAGGACATTTAGGAGTGGCCAAAACGCTTCAGCGTTTAGCACGAAGCTATTACTGGCCAGGTATGTTGCAAGAGGGCGCTCGATATGTACGTAGCTGCCAGAACTGCCAATCATACAAGGCGCAGCAACAGACGAAAGCGGGGACTATGCACGCAACCAACGTCGAACAACCATGGGAAATGGTCTCAATCGATCTCGTCGGACCACAGCCACGGTCCAGCAAGGGAAACATTTGGCTACTGGTAATGCAGGACAGGTTCACCAAGTGGGTAGAGTTAGCAGCGCTGAAGAAAGCCGATAGCCGAGCCATAATCCGACACGTAAAGGAGAAAATCTTCTTCCGCCATGGCTGTCCTAACGCGCTGGTAAGCGATAATGGTCGACAATTCGTCAGCAAGGAGTTCACAGGATTCCTGAAGGAAAACGGGGTGCAGCACCGGAAAACCCCGCCGTACAGTCCCCAATGTAACCCAGTTGAACGAACCAACAGAGTAGTAAAGACAATGATTGCCCAGTACGTCGGAAAATATCACAAAAAGTGGGATGAGAATTTATGCGAACTGGAATTCGCTTACAATACCGCCTGTAGCACGGCAACCGGCTACACCCCGGCATATCTAAACACTGGTAGAGAGTTTAGAACGCCAGGAAACCTTCTCCAGAAAGTAGGCTCCCAACATACAACATCTCTGTCTAGCAGAATCCAGCATATACGAGATGCAATCGAATTAGCAAAGACGCAAATGGCTCGGCAGTTCGAAAAGCAACGGAAACATTGCAACCTTCGGCGATGAGAATGGAGGCCAAAGGTGGGTGACAAGGTAGTCAGGAAATTAGTAACTTTGTCCAGTAAAGCCGATGCACGCAATGCCAAGTTAGCCCCGAAATACTCGAAACCGCTATCTGTCAAGAAACAGATGATCCCACACCGGTGATCTTCGACCTTCAGGACGACAAAGGGCGCAACATCAAGCATATACACGTCAAGGACCTTAAACCTTTCACCGACGAAGGAGTAAGAAGCAGCATCGAAGAAGACGAAGAAGGTAGCGACATAACTTAGCGTTTAAGAAATCCATAATAGTCATAATAAGAAGTCCGTAGTAGGTATCATTTAAGTTTAGAAAATTTGTAGTATTTAAGAGTAGACTGAAGTCTAAGAGAAAATATGTATGAAGGCCGCGACCGAGCAGACACTTATTGTAAGTTCCGTTTTTCTTTCGTTAATGTTTTTTTTTTCTTCTTTTATCTGTAATAGCACAAAATTTGCTATCCGCGAAATTTCACGCTCCGAAGAGAGGGGGAGATGTGACAAGACATAAGTCTCGCACACGAGATCAACAAACACGGCGCCGAGTAAATCAGCTGACGCCAGCGAGCGCGCGCGCGCAGCGAACAAAGGCGAGTCCGCACGAAGCGAGGTGAGCGCGCGCGCGCACCAACCGAAAGGCCAGTCCGCACGAGCGCGAGATTCTACTGGTAACTCAGCGGCGACGCGCCAGGCGGCGCGAGCGGCGCGCCGCGAACACACCTATATAAGGCGGGCCGCGCGGCATAGCGAGGCAGTTCTACTCGAGCTGAACTCCTAGCGGCACCGTGCGTACACGTTACCGAGAGGAACAGCTAGAACTAGACCGTCGCCAACAACGTCGGCTCGTGAGCACACGTGACGACATTGTTGGCGAAACCGAAACTCCGAGTTGCCGTCGTGCGCACACAAGACAACCAGGAGTAGCCGAACAGCGCCGAGTCTCGTTTACGTGAGCACACGTAGCCGATACTCGACGTTGCCACCTGCTCCTGAAAATCCATCCCAAGGNTCTTTTCCTGGCCACCGTGAGCACACGGGGCTGAGAAAATAACTAAAGCCCCGCTGACGATTCCCCAGGTCGTGCGCATACGTCCTGGTGAAACACCGGCCAACTCCTGCCTGTACAAAACCGGCCACCCGCCGACCGCTCGGGATTCGCCTGGTCATTGTGAGCACACAGGACCAGGGAAAGAACGAGACGAGCGACCTCGATCCGTAGGGCCGTGCGCTCACGACTCCATGGACTCGAGGGAAACCTAACCTCCGAAAACCCGTCGTTAACCCGAACCCGTTTCACCGTCCGAAACTCCGATACCGCGTCCGTAAAGTCGATAACCGCACCGAAATCACGTAACTTCGGCTATTATACCGTAAACCGCTATCGATTAAGCTAAACCGATTGTGAAGGCGAAATATTCTAAACCACTGCGATTTCGATTTCTGTTACAGATGGAGACTCATATTTGATTTATCACCTTGTTAACTTAATTATTAGAATATATATTTATTATTATTAATTGCATAAACAAGTCTCTTTAATTAACCTTTCCCCTAACCAAATCCTGGCGTCCGGCCGACTACTCAACACACGGGGAAAGTCGAACCGTTACACTTCTTCCCATCAACATCAAATCATGAAAATGCTTATAACTCGAGTTTACAGCCCAAAATCGATTTTTTTACAGCTAAAATACCAATTATTTGCCATAAAACTTTGCAGATTTACATTTTACATGAAAACGTAAAACTTTGAAGTAGTAGACATTTTAAAAAAATAACTTTTAACCGAACATTTTTTTGGAATTTTCCCATATTTTGAAAAGCTTAAAGTTTTATTTTGGTCTTTATTTCGTACATTTATAGCGCATAAAATTTGACAAAAAATAATATATATTTTGATTCCTTCCTAAGAAAACCTTGTAATAGTAATTTTTGGAGTTTGTCTAAAAAAATGTAGAAAATATGTTTTGAAGCATTTTAATTCAAAAAATAGTGTTTTTAGAAAATGTCCGTGTGGATGTGTGTGTGTGTGTGTGTGTGTGTGTGTGTGTGTGTTAGTATCTGATAAGAAAATGAGGTAAGGCAGAGGATTACAATATAATAACATGGTCCTTGTTCAGCTACTATGTATATATATATACGCCATGTGTACTGTGTGTACTGTGTGTACACCATGTGTACTGTACGACGGCTCGAACCCAAGAGAGCGATGTGCGAGACTCGTATCGTCTCGGCACCGCTTGTAGTCATGTAACTTACACGCATACCACGAGAGGGGATACTTACATGTGTGTGTCTCCTCACACACTCGTCAGCGCGCTCACTCATTCGAGCGCGCATACTATATTATCTATTCTGAACTTGACAGTTATATACATTATAAATGTACCATATATTATGACACGCCTCCTTACATTTGTAATTTATTATCTTATATTTAAACAACTTCTGAATTTCTCAAACTTTCCTTTACATAGTGCTTTAGTAAATATGTCTGCGATATTTTCATTCGTGTCTATCTTGCACACTTCAATTAATTGATCTTTCACGTTTTCATTCACAGTATGATAATGAATTTCAATAAGTTTAGAAATTTTCGAAAAATTACCATTATTTGCGATGTTTATTGCTCCCGAATTATCTTCATAAATTTTTATCGGTTCTTTAACATTTATGTCGAATATTTTTACAAGCTCTCTGATATATTCTGACGCGCTTACAACTTCTGATAATGCTACATATTTTGCGTATGTCAACGCTTTTGTTACACATTTTTGTTTGCGTAACTTCCAATCAATCGCATTTCCGAAACACCTAATTACATAACCAGATGTAGACTTTCTGCCTAAATGATCGCCAGCCCAATCTGCATCTACATAATAATCAATTGTTTTACAATTTTCTTTTCTCTTATAATTCAAACATAAGTCTTTAGTTAAATACAAATATTTCAGTACCCTTGTAGGTGCCCCACCGACAAGTGGCGGCACTGTCCCACCTGGGACGGCGAGAGAGCAGCGCCACGCCGCGAGCGAGCGCCTCAGACAGTTCCGCTTGGACCGCTCACGCGAGCACATGTCTGGAGAGACCTGACGTCAATAAAGAATCACGGTAAGAACCTCCTGCCTTCTCTCTGTGCCTCCCGACCACGTCATCCCGACATTGGTGACCCTGACTGGAACATCTCCAGGACCAGCAACCAGCAGCTCAGCGGTCTCTTCAGCAGCGGAAAACGTATTGGCGGGCAGCAGCAGGTCGACGCGACCGCCGCCATCTTCCTTTGTGTGCGTGCAGGCACGCCGACGCACACAAGGAGCATCAACTGCATCAACTTCTGTCTCGTCAACTCTCGAGGAAACGAGAGGAAGCATCAAGAAAAAAATTCTTTTTCATCCACTCTTCCAAGCGCGTGCAGGCATTCCGGCGCGTTTTGGAAAGAGCAACGCTGAGTGTGCGTGCAGGCACGCCGGCGTACACAAAGCACACATTTTTGATGTTCCCCACCCATCTCTCGAGAAGACGGGAGCGTCTTCTCCTATGACAAGCAACGTTTCGTTGCGCAACGTGGAAGCCCTCGCCGTTGGATTCTGGATTTTGCGTGAAGCCAACGTCACCCGCGCTTTATTGCATCACCCGCAGCAAGCAACGAGCCTCGGCGCCTGGCGGCATCATCATCGAAGCAATTCTAAGCTGCTCAACGTGGAAGCCCTCGCCGCGGGATTTTGGACTTCTGCGCAAGCTAACGTCAGAGGCACCTCATTGCACCATCCGCAGTAATCAACAAGTAACAAAGGATTTTGCGTGAAGCCACCGACACCGGCGTCTTCTCGACGATCCGGCACCTCCACAACGGCAGAGTCAACGGATCCGTCGCAGCGTCGTGCGGAACGAGCTACAAATTCGAGGTAACAGTAAAATCGCGAGTACCTAAATAACGAGCAGCGGCTTGTTCGCGCAAACAAGCGCATTCTCGGAAAACGCGCGCGCCAACTGCCACGCCGCCATCTTGCTTTCGGCGCCGACTCGTAGCGCGGCCGAACCCACGAGCTCACGCATCTCGCCGCCATTGTGTTTTGACAAGACTTTCGTTCCGAGAATTGTCAGCGCGAGCAGTAAACAGTTCCGCGAATCGTCACGCATACGTTGCGCAACGTTAGCCCCTTTTCGAAAAAGCAACAATCATATGCGCTCGTACAAATTATTATTTTGCTTTCAACTCTAACGCTCACGCTCACACCACGCGTGCATGGCCAGCTACGACCAATGCAACCTGGTGTCGCAATCTGAACTTCGGTGAAGAGTGCGGCACACAGTTGCCGCAAAGACTTCTCCACACTTGAACTTGGTCTGAACTTCGCGAATTAACGTTGAACTTGGCAATTAACGTCGAACTTGAAAATGCGATATCGAAATTGGCCTGAACTTAGAGAATTCTTTTCGCAGAAAACTTTAGAATAGGGAATTACAGTTGCACAAGACTTTTCTTCGCTAATGTTTGTACCTGCGAGTACATTTTAGTTCATTCAACAGTTCTGTACGTCTTGCTGCAACACACTCAGAGCTTAGGTACTGCGCTTCGCGGCTCATGAGTAATCGCAAATCCGGCTTAACACTACGATCGGGCAAACAAGTTTCCTCCTCCCCCTTATTTAACCGTAACCTGAGAAAAACAAGGAAACTCAAAATGCTGCTGCAGCACGCACCGATTAAGCCCGCTGACACAAGCAAGGACAACGAAACGGTTGTAGTAACCACCACAAGCGACGGACAACAAAGTCCAACGTTTTCGTTCACAACTATGAATTCAGAGACACCGCAGCACACATCAGTATTCACGATTGTCTCTTCATCGAACATTCCTCTTACTACGTTTCAAGTCAATCAATAGCTGCACACTAGTCCGACGACAGCCGGCGCTTCAGCTTTTGCTAACTCGGCCAACATGGCATCAGGATTCAACTAGCCGTTCAACGATACCCAAAACGCCTTCCACTTCGGCGTAGGCCAGCTGCCCAGCACAGCGAATAGCGGTTCCAACTTCGGAACAGACAACAGGCAGTCTCATGTCCCAACAACGGCATGGTCGAACAACAAACATTTCCTGGGAACGCCTCAAGGACAAAGCTGTCCATTCCAAGATTGAGGAACGCGGCGAAAAGACAATAGCCTGCTGAGCAGGCAACAGCTGCCAGCAAACAACTTTGCCACCGTGGATGACCTGACACAGCTGACAGAGCAGTTCAACCAGCAAGTGGACCTCAAACTGAACGCGTTATTGGAACGCCTGACTTCGGCCCAACAACAGCGAGAGTACGACTGCAAGAGACCAACCGGACCCACAGACACACACCTGTCACAAGATGCCAACTCGGGAAATTCGGGAATCGGGTTACCCCCACCAAACCTCTCGCAGGAAAGCGCTCACCTCGATCAGCAGCACAATGCATCTGCCTTCGCAAGCACCAGGCATTTGCTATTCTGGAATTTTTATAAGCACAATCCACAAAGTTGGTTCAGCCAATTGGAAGATCTTTTCTTGGCACACAACGTCAACGAAGACGAGGCCAGATTCAACTTCGTCATGAGATATCTTACACAAGATATCCATGTCGACATCCAGTTCAAGCTCAATACTATCACGAGAGGACAGAAATACCAACAGATCAAGAAAATCTTGACAAATCGCTATGCTGAAACTCCTCAGCAACAACTCGATCGACTATTTAAAGGCGTAGAAATCGGTTCAAGAAAACCCTCTGACCTCCTCGCAGAGATGCAAAGCTTGGCTCAGAACTCCATTCCGAGAGAAACCATAATCTCAGTATGGAAATCACGCCTGCCTCCACAGATTCAGATCATGGTCTGGAACTACAAGTCGGAGGTCGAATTAGTCAAGGGCGCAGACATGGCTCACAAACTAGCTTAGCAGTCTAGTCATCTGAACACCTTGCAATCGATTAATCAGCCTGCTACAGTTCCCGAAAGTACAAGTACGAAAAATTGTTAAAAGCAATCAAGTCTCAAAACAACAGCAATCAAAACAACCGTTCTAGATCCAAGAACAGGAACAAGTCTTGCTCCAACTCGGAAAACAAACGGGACACCACCCCAGCGAGATCGAAATCCAGACTACGCTTCTCCAAAGACTCAAACCTCTGCTTCTACCACCAGAAGTATGGTAAAGAAGCAAAAAACAGCAAACTTCCGTGCCAATGGAAACGTGGCCCTGGCCTTCATAGGGAAATTCGTACTTCATATAGTATGAAGTAGCACTTTTGACTTGTGACTTTTTGTGTCTCGTGGCTCTATATTTCTCGTCCGGATCGATTTCGATTTCCGGCCAGGATTACACGGTAAAAAACCCTGATGACGCAGAGGATCAGGGAAACTAAGAAATCCTACTGTTACGGAGACTGACAGCCGGTCACATTTAGCCGCACGTCTCCATGTAAGAGATCTACTCTCCAACGAAGTGTTCCTAATTGACACAGGCAGACATCTCAGTAATTCCCAAACCTAGCAACTGGCAAGGCAAGGCAGCTAACTTTCAACTCTATGCTGTCAACGACTCGACCATAGATATCTACGGCGTCAAACGTCTCGAACTGGACGTGGGCCTACCCTACAAGCTTGCATGGAATTTCACTATCGCTGACGTCCCACACTCCATCATAGGAGCTGATCTCCTCTCACATTACCATCTCCTACCAGATCTCAAATTCGAGTCTGGTAGACGGTAATCAGTTTGCCCACGCACCTACCTCCATCAAGTCAGTGCAACCAGTGCAAATATCCTTCGTGGCACCGAGCCACAAATATGCACACATAGTAAACAAATACCCTCAAACTTTTGGTCCTGATCAGTTTCGATCGACGAAAAAACGAGGTGTATGTCACCACTTACTTACCAAGGACCCCCCAGTCTCGCAAAGAACTCGCCCTCTTTCGCCTGCCAAACTCAAAGCAGCCAAGAAAGAGTTTCGCAAATGGTGCGAGCTGGGCATCTGCCACCCTTCAGACAGCTCTTGGGCCAGTCCGCTACACATGGTAATGAAGTAGAATGGAGAATGGCGTCCATGCGGCGACTACCGCAAACTTAACCTGGACACAATCCCAGATCGCTACCCGATCCCTCACATGCACGATTGCATGACCTTCTGCTACGGCAAGAAAATCTTCACGGCACTAGACTTATGCCAGGCCTACCACCAGATACCGGTATCCCCTGAAGACGTGCCCAAGACGGCGATCATCACTCCATTTGGACTCTACGAGTTCCCAGTGATGACGTTCGGATTTCGCAATGCTTCACAGACCTTCCAGCGCTACATCAACTCGGCGCTTGGAGATCTCGACTTTGTCTTCCTCTACTGAGACGACATTCTCATCGCCTCCACGTCGGAGGACGAAAATCAGAAACACCTTGACATAGTTCTCGGCGTTACAGAACTCATCTTTCTGGGTCACCTCATCACACCCAACGGCTTCAAGCCAAATCCAAAAAAAGTCAAGACTGTTCAAGAATTCCCAAAGCCACATACCATCGAAGAACTTCGAAGATTCCTAGGTCTCGTGAACAGCTATAGACGTCTGCTTGTGCACGCTGCAGACACGCAACGTCCGCTCCACGAATTTTTAAAAGGAGCCAAGAAGAAGGTCAAACGCCTAGTTCCCTGGACTCCAGAAGCTGAGGCTGCCTTCCAAAAGTGCAAGAACGACCTTGCCAATCTTGCGTTCACCGCTTTTCCAAGCGATGACGCGGAGCTGCGTCGCATCACCGATGCATCCGACACAGCCATGGGCGCAGCCCTCGAGCAACGAACAGGCGACTCGTGGCAACCACTAGCATTCTTCTCGCAGAAGTTTTCACCGGCGCAGAAGAAATATGCCACATATATGACAGAACTGGCAGCTATCTATGAAGCCATCAGATATTTTCACCACTATCTCGAAGGCACAGAATTCAAGATATTTACAGATCACAAACCGCTGATCTACGCTCTACAACAAAGCCACGACAAAATGCCAGCTATTCGCTCGCGCAGATTGTCATACATCGCCCAGTTCAACACGGAGATCATTTAGCTCTCAGGAAACGAGAATGACGTTGCAGATGCCTTGTCTCGAATCAACGCTTTCACATCTCCTGCACTCTTCGACTGGAGCGATCCAGAACTCCTCGCTGACGCATAGATCAGAAAAGTTCTAGCGAATATCAACGCATTTAAGCTTCCGACGCTGTTCAACGCGAAATAGCTGAGGGAAGAACAAGAGAAGGACGATCAACTCAAGGAGATTCTCAACAATGCGGACCATCCGCTCAAGCTTTGCAAGCTTACTTGGGGCTCCGCACACCCAGCGTTTTACTGCGACATCTACGAAGATGTCATTCGTCCATACCTTCCAAAGAAACTGAGGAGGTTAGTCTTTGATAACTTCCACTCATCATTGCATCCTGGAGTTAAAGTCACAGCTCGACTCATCCACCAACAATATGTGTGGCCTAACATGAGTCGCGACATAGCCACTTGGTGCAAAACATGCGTAGCTGGTCAAAAATTCAAAATGACAAAGCACAACAAGTTTTTGAAGATGCTGTCTTTGCAACGCGTGAAGCCTGCGTTCATTCTGCAAGGGGATCCTGACGGCGCTAAGGAAAATACTACACCTGAACCGATCAAGATTTCCTCACCAACGGATGTCAACCGCGTTCAACCAGCGCCCGGTACTTCCAAAACCACGCAGCTTCGAACAGACAACACTCAAACTGCGCCTCTTACCCCACCTACCGAAGATCCACCGGACCAACCGATTCCTACTCCTCAACCTCCGGTGCCCAAACGCGTTAGATTCGTTCCGAATATTCTTAAACGAAAAAAGAATGTCGACTTAGTTCAGTCACGCAAACGCGCTTTTAAGAAACACAACTCCTTTGCGGGGGGCGCAGTACCTAATACTACTTCCTACTCATTACACTACTTTGTAGCCAAGCTAGCGAATTTTTTTTTTTTTTTTTGTTCTTTGCATTTAATCTAGTTCTAATTTAACTCAGACTACGCACTATCTTGCGCCATGGCTTTACAGCTAACGAATATGGAGTCAGATGGAACGGAACCATCCACACTAACATTGTTTTATATTACGTTACACTACAAGAAAATACTTGTACAATCATCAGACTGTGATTCTAGTCCTAGCACTATTGTAACATTTAGCATGTACAGAGTCAAACTCTTAGGCATTATCAAGCAAATTTGCGTTAGTTAAAAAAAAAAGAAAAAATAACGTAATTCATTCGAACTTTGTATCACTCACCAGACGTATGTGACACTTTGTAATCAACAAAAATGTTGTTGATTACATTTTGTTTATTGATGAACAACTAAAATTTTCTTTTTATGTATTAGAACGCCATAAAAACACCGTAAGTACAAAATGAGACGGGCATGGCAAGTTACGTAGTAAGTATCTTGAGAGTTGTTCCTAATTGATCATTATATAACTTAACTCTAAGTTAAGTAAGCCCTTCAGTGAAAAACAAACATTTTGTTGCTTCTATGATTAAGTATAATAAACTCGACTTTGTTTGATTGATCTTAGTTCTTTTTTTTCCTGTGATTTCGTTACAGAATAGATCAAACTCGCCTAACCTTTTACTTTTTTAAAAGTTAATTTTTTTAAGAGATACATTTTTTATATGTTTTATATTATACTCTACCATTCAATTAAACTCTATAACCTACTTCACTGTAGCCTAATAATATTCCCATTTCTGCTTTTTTGTCCCATTTTGAATTTCTCTTTTGTTCAGGTTTTCGTACAAAAACTTATAACGGGGATTCAGACCGGGATATTAGAGAATGGCGGGGTCCGCACCCGTGTATAAGCGATCAGTGGCGCATCCACTGATCGGTGAATAAGCGAGAGGAAAAGTATGTAGCAACTAGTTGCAGGATTCTTGAAGGCTATGCGAAGCCTGGCCCGTAGCGCAGTATGCTGTACGTGCACGTCCTCGTGCACGTGAGCCCGCGGAGGCGTCGTGAGTGATTTGGCTACGTAGCTACTTCGCGAGATAAACTAAGAGAGAATCGCATGGGAATGGATAGAGTCAGGAGCCAAGTGACACAAGCCGAGTAATAGCAAAGTTTCTTTTTATGTAAAGACTCGAAATCAGTACAAAAGCAGCGCGGAGTAAGAGAGACGGAGCAGAGCGAATAATGCCGAGAGAGAGAGTATTGCGATCGGGCAGGTACTTACAGAAGTGCTTCGTAGAACTTGATAAACGTCTCGTGGCTTCGACCGGAGCGGCGCAGGACGGATGACCAGGGCCCGACGCTGGACAGCAGGATGGACGCCTCAAAGCCTTGTGTGTGGCCGGGTGCAGCGGGAAGTCGAGCGGCAAGCAAATGCACTGCTCGAGCCTGACACGCGGTACTGAACAACACCTGGACGATTCCCAGCGACACACGAAGAACCAGGTCACGGTTGCAGCAACAGTCCTCCGGGACACGAACGCACGCACGAATATATCCTTGAGTATGCGTAGTCGCGGAAACAAAAGGTAGCCGCGTTAGCACGACTTTACAGCTCGGCGCTATACTCCTAAGTGTCGTGGCGCGAAGCGCGACCGCGTGGTCAGTGCAATCTCTCTTCCTCTCTCTCTCTCTCATTCTCACTGATAGCGCCACACGCACATACACGCGCGCGGCTCTCTCTCTCTCTCTCTCTCTCTCTGTGTTAAGGATGTCTGCTCCTCTCACTTACTTGCTGCTGAAAGGGGTGTTATACAAGAATGTTTACAGATAGAACATGTTTATTATAATATGATGATATAGTATAGGGGAGAGAGGGACGTAACGAGTGCACACAAGGCAACTCGTTATAAACTTTACTACCGTATAACTTCAAGTTCTCAACATTTGGCCTTTTTTTAAAAAATATCTCATATGGAATTTTCTTTTCAATCGTGTTAGCTACATTACGATTTTTCAAATAAGTCGCAGCACTAACAATTGCTGGCCAATATTTTTTGTCTACTTGTACCTCATCCAATGAACAACGTGTCATATCCACAATTGTTCGATTAAACCTTTCGGCAGTACCATTTAACTCATGTACGTACGCTGGAAAATGTTTATATAAATACCCTTTTCAATATTGTTGTTATTCCTCTCCATTATAAACTTATAATATTTTTTTTCTCCAAAGATAAGAGGGCAACCCTTAATGGAAAATTAATTCCAAACCAAAGCAACACATTAGCTGGCAACGTTTCGTCCCTGGTGAGGATCTCATCAGGCCTTTATTAACAAAAATAACATAAATACAATAATATTTTTGGCAACATATGTATGCGACACTACAGTAAATTTTTTTTATTTTTTTTTATTTTTTTTTTTTTTGTTTATACCAACAATAAAGAATAATTTAAATGTAAGAGAGACAAATATGTCTCTCAAACGTCATCAGTCTTCTCTCCGTCTATAGCATTTATATGTGAAAGACAACAAGTATGTACAGAGTGTGCGCGAGGATGAACTCATCTATACACGCATACATGAAAAATGCCAAGCTCACTTATACCCGCAAACATAGGAAGCTTATATATAAAGGTCTTTTTACACAATTAAGTATAGAGCAATTCAAAAAAGAGAATTAATATAGTAAATGAATCTGGTTTATTTTAAAAATTTATTTAATCTATTATATTGTCTACTGATAGTATTGAAATCCTCTTACTTGTTAATGTTATTATTGTTAATGTTAATAAATAAATTTTCTGAAATTAGCCTTTTAAAATTATTTTTTTCTCCATCTAGAATCTTTACGTTATCAAAATCAAAACTGTGTGAAAAATTATTAATATGAGAAGGAATTGGTAGTAATTTGTCTAGTGGAGTTTTTTTTGTGCTCATCTATTCTCTTTTTTAAACTTCTCTTGGTTTGGCCTACATAAGTAGCATTACAATCCTTACACGCAATATCGTATACAACATTAGTCTTATTAGTCTCACACCATTTTCTAGTTTATCCTTAACTAACTGAATAATAATATTTAATTTATCTGTCATACACGGAACAATAGTAAAACCATATTTTTTTAAAGTAGACTTACAAGTGAAAAACAATTTTTCGTGAAAAGGGCTAGGAATGACATTTTTTACTGTAGATTTGCTATTTTTGTCTTTAAATTTTGGCTTGTTAAACATGTGATATCTAACTCGATAACGAATACAACTGTCAATGAACCTGTCAGGGTAATCGTTCTCGCTAAGCATTTTTTTAACCATAAACAAATTTTCATTATGAAATTGTTTGTGTGAAAGAAGAAGGGCTCTGTCTACTAAGTTGTAAATAATATTAGGTTTTAATTGGATTGTATGATTTGAATTAAAGTTTAACATTCTATTAGTATTTGTGGGTTTTTGATACCAATTAGTTATAATATTATTGTTATTTATTGATAAAGAGAGGTCTAAAAATGGAATTGTGCTATTGTTTTGTAACTCATGTGTAAATTGTAAATATTTGTTATAGCTATTAAATTTTTTAATAATTATGTCTAGTTCTTCTTCTTGCAAGCTAATGTGTTGCTTTGGTTTGGAACTAATTTTCCATCAAGGGTTGCCCTCTTATCTTTGGAGAAAAAATATTTTAAAAATACCCTTTTCTTTCGCGAATTCATAAAATCGATTATTTAGGTATTCTGTACCATCGTACCATCATCGCATCGTACAGTTTTTACTCTTTATCCCGTTAAATTCTCTACTTCATTTACATACTTTATCATACAATCATACACTTTATCTTTGGTTTTAATGCAGTAAATTTTGGCTATTTTGCTGTAGTCATCGATAAACGAAACAAAATATTTTTCACCGTTTGGACCCGGGGTCTTGAAGCTACCGCATGCATCAGTGTATATAATTTCTAAGATATCTTTCGCTCTTGTTCTGTTATTTTTAAACGGCAAATTATGCATTTTATTCTCTATGCAAATTTTGCATTTTAATATTTCTGATTCAAACTCAGTTGGAATACCTGTCAACAACTGTTTTCTACTCAAAAAATACAAATAGCCAAAATTCACATGCCCTAGCATTCTGTGCCACTTTTCTTTTTTACTCATTTTACTATTAATATACTCAGCACTGTTTACAGTTGTTTGTTCGATTTCCAATCTACTCGTGATTTTATATATACGATTTTCTTTATACGCTACTGCTATTAAATGTTCTTTTTTATCAATTATTTTTGCTAAATTACCTTTCGAGACAATCGTGTTACTATCAGTTAATTTCCCGTAACTAATCAAATTTGTATTCATCTCTCTAACGTATAAAACGTTTTTCATTACGGCTTTATTTTATTTATCAAAGGCTCTAAAGTAACTTACAACATTACCGATTTTAGTTGCTTCTAATTCACTATTATCTCCTAAATAAATTTTAATCGGTTACTTTAATTTAACACATTTTTCAAAATAACTATCGTTATTTATTATGTGATCTGAACATCCACTGTCGAGTAACCAATTAATTCTATTACCTACTTCACTATTTTGCGTCGCATGCGCTGTTGCTACCCAGGCGCTGCCGTCGGACCCGCTTGGTTGACTCGTACTGGCGCCTTGCTGCTGCTGACGGAAGTTGCTGCGCCCTCTGCCGAAGTTGCTTCTTCTTCCTCCGCCACGGGCTCAACCACGTGTCGGATCTCGCCATGATCCACCGCTGTGCGCTGCTTGGCCGCCATCTTTGCTCTCTCTTGCCGAAGTACCCGGTTTTCCGCATTTGTAACGTCTTTCTTTGTTTGTCACGAAGACGTTCGATTTTCTTTCAGAGTCTTCATTTCCGTGTTTCATCTCAATATACTAATATACAAATATTGAGATATGAAAACTGTTACATTTCCTTACAAAAAAAAAAATAAAAATAAAAATGCGCCGAGATATCTACCGCTTGGTAGTGAGGAAAGGATATCATTTAAATTTAATTAATACAAGATTACGTTAAATAAAATTATTTTAAAGTGTTAGTAAATAAGATGTTAGGTAAAAAAGGGAGAGTGATGTATTTTGGAGATCAGTTTAACAATTAGCTATGCAAGCTATGCGAAAGAAAGATAGGAAGTGAAAGAGAGAGAGAGAGAGATTAGATTAGATTAGATTAATTGCTCTTTATTTCTGTACATTATGTTGTACATATAACAAATATAGTGTATTGTGATAAAAGAATAAATAAAATTTGTGTAAGGGTATATAGTGTAAAGGTGTGTGTGAAACGTTGAGAAATGAAATGAGATGAAAGTGAATGTATGTATGTTTGTGCGATGTTTATGTGTTTTCCAAATTAAAGAAATAATTTTTAGCTGCTTGTTTGAAGTGTGATATGGATAGTGTGTCGCGAAGTTGAGATGGAAGGCTGTTCCAGAGGTAGGAGGCGCTGATGAAAAATGAATTCTTCAGCGTCTCCGTCTTGAAGGACGGGATGTCCAGTGGAGTCACCTCGCCCCTGACAGGCCTGAGTGCGACGTGGAAGTCAAAATAGGCTAGTAGATAAGGTGGTATTGAGGTGATGAAAATGTTTCTAAGAAAACAGGCCATGAAGTACTTCCTACGGACGGCGGTGGTGAGCCATCGCAACTCACGCCTGTAAGGGGAGATGTGCTCGTCCCTCTTTACACCATAGATGTATTGGATTCCCGTATTGACAAGCCTCTGCAGTTTTAAGTGAAGCTCTTGAGTCAGGTCGCAGTAAACAAGTGAGCAGTAGTCGATGAGGGGAAATAGGAGTGCTTGCACCAAATGTTGGCGCAATCTGAGGCTAGTGCTCTTCCGAAAGAAATATAGCCGATACATTAAAGAGTGAGCACGTTTACAAGTTTGTGTAACGTGCTCTTTCCACGTAAGTTTTGAGTCAAGCACCAGCCCCAGGTTGCGCACAGATGATTCAAAGTTGACCTGGGCCCCCCCTATATTTATATAGGTGTTAGCAGTAGAAGGTAGAGCATTGATATAGTAGGGGGAGCCCAGGACGATCGCCTTAGTCTTACTGACATTCAGCTTAAGTCTGTTTAGTGCTGCCCAGCTCATTATCCTCTCGGCGTTAGCACTCATCCTGTCAGAACAGGAATCGAGCTCCTCAAGGGGGCATTGACAGTAGATTTGCAGATCATCCGCGTAGACTAGATGGGATACATCTGAGTCAAGGCAGAAGCCGTCATTGATGTACAACGCGAACAACAGGGAGCCCAAGACTGACCCCTGTGGGACACCGGTGTTTAGTGGTAGGAATGTAGAGAGTTCGTTGTTGTCACCAATGACGGCCTGTTCTCTACCGGAAAGGTAAGATGCAAGCCAGCGGATAACCTGCTTGGAGAAACCGAAGGAGGGCAGCTTTCCGAGTAGCCTGACGTGACACACTGTATCAAACGCCTTGCTAAAATCAAAAAGAAGCAGAAGGGTGACCTTCCTCCTGTCCATTCCAAGCCTGACATCATCAGTCAGCTTGATCAAGCCGGACTGCGTGCTGTGGCCAGTACGAAAACCAGTTTGGAAATTATCAAGATAGAGTCTAGTTTCAAGGTATTCAGAGATTTGATTGTGCACCAGCCACTCCAGCGCCTTGGATAGAAAGCAAAGTAGGGAAATAGGACGGTAGTCAGTTACAGCTGTAGGAGAGTTGATCTTGTTTAATGCTCTTACGAGCGATGATTTCCAGGCAGAGGGAAAGCATGACTCACTCAAAGATAGGTTGAAGATTTGACAGATTAAAGGAGTGAGTATTGGCAATGCTTTAGAGATTACAACCTGTGGGATGCCATCGCTTCCCCTGGCCTGGGTATTGAAATGTGAAACTGCAGCTAACACGTCCGATTCTGTGATAGCCCTGAAGATGAAGTGTTCAGGGAGGTCTAGACTCTCGATGGTTCGCAGATACTCCTCGACAGTTGGAGCTTGAGGGTCATTTGAGATGGAACTGAAGTGTTCGTTGAGAGCATCTGGAAAGAACCGAGCAGGTGGAGAAGATTTAGAAGTGGTAATGCCAAGATTTTCAAGTTCTCTCCATATCTCGGCAACGTCGGCCAGAGTAGACAAGCGTGAATAATAGTAATTCAGCCTGGCTTCCTCGACCCGTTGATGAGCGTCATCCCTTGCGATTCTATAAAAGTATAGATCCCAAGGTAGACGACTTCTGCGAAAACGCCTGTAGAGCCTATTCCTTTCAGTTAAAAGGTCACGAAGAGCCGCGGTGAACCACGGGTGACGTTTACGTCCAGGTGTCACAGTCTTTAATGGGGCGAGATGATTTATGGCTTTTGTGATGTTGTCGTTGAGGATGGTGATGCATTCGTCAAGTGATGGTGTGGTGAAGGATGACCAGTCGCATGCGCTAAGGAAGTCCCTTAGCTTCTCAGCACAGATTCCTTTGTAGTTTCTGTAAGTGTAAGTTTTAGGTACGTGGCGTGGAATCTGTACGTCGAGTGTGGCTGTAATAAGGCCATGTCCATTAATGAAAGGTGTGTCAGTTTTCCAATATGAGAGCAGGCGATCCTGCTCATCGATTAAGCAGAGGTCGAGCCAGGTGTCGGAGTCTTGTCTATGATGAGTTGCACCATATGGCACTGAAGTAAGGGAGTTCTCGTCGATGAAAGCCTTGATGAAGTTGGCGTCTTCAGACGAGGAAAGTTGGTCAGCATTGAAATCACCCATGATGACCTTCGTGGAGTAGTTGTGCATGTGTGTTGTTAGTTGCTCAATAAAGTTAGATCCCTGGATGAAGGGCGAATGAGGAGGGCGATACACAACCCCCACGAAAATGGGCGATATTCCCTTAGCTGTGATTTCACAGAAAAGATACTCCGGCTTACCTGGTTTGCCCGACCATTCACCATCAGATGACGAGATGATACAAGTTGTCAGTGAGTGATGGATGTAGAGAGCCACACCTCCACCGTTCCTGTTTCTGTCCCGTCTGTAAAGAGTGTAATCGTCCAGTGAAGGGATGGACGATATCTTGTCGCTTAGCCAGGTCTCAGTCACAGCTATTACGTGGAAGGGGGGACGAGTGGACAAGAAGAACCTGATCATCTCAATGTGACCCGTAAGGGAGTTCGCACTGAGATGACAGACCCTTAGACCCCCAGACAGAGACGCTTTAGATGTAGATGTGGATGTGTTTGATGTTTTAGACGGTGGTTTTGGTGGAATGATGTGTAAGTGTTCTAATGTGTGGTGTCCGTGTTGGCTATTGTCGGTGTTCGGGCTAAAAAAGCTTCTAGATCAGCCTCTGTAGTGATGATGGTGGCCCGTTCGTTGTCTTCGCCAGAACGGATGAGGATCCTACCATTCCTCACGAAAGAGCGGCATCCTTTCCTCTTCTTTGCCTCCAGCCTTGCCCTGATTCGCAGCTTGTGAATGTCTGGAGGAAGCAGCTCATTTATATTGATGAGTCCCTGATGGTCAGGACAGAGAGCATTATGATGGAGCAGGCCAGTGCACTGGAAAAGAGAGTGACAGCAAGTGGTGGAGGTCTGCTGTCACCCGGCGCACTGGTGTTCGTTGCATCCAGTCTCCCCATGATTCTGACGACGCCACATCCCGCTTCAGGACCGTGGGATCCAGTGCAGCCAGGACAGAGTAGGGCAGGAGCTGCAGTGATGTCTCCTGGGTGTAGCCCAGGCCGGTGATCACCACCACGTTGTTGGAAGATCGCTCCTGCCTCCTCTTTAAATCAGCCAGCTCGCTGCGGATGGTATTGAGCTCCTCCGAGGTCGGCACAATACTGTTGTTCTGCTGCTCTGCAGGGCTCCTTGACGACAGCTGTTGAATTTGTGCCTGCAGCTCAGAGATGGTGGACTCGGCTTTACTTAGCCGAGTGTTGAGCACAGACAAGTCGTCAAGGGCTTTGAGGCGTTTCTCAAGCGGGACAAGTCGCTTCTCGATTTTTGAGACCCGTTCAGACACGGTGTTTTGCGCCTGAAGGGTCTCGTTTTGGATCCGCCTGATATCGTCCAGTGCCGTGAAGATGTTGTTGAGGGACGCTTCGATGGGAATCGCAGGTGGTCTCATTGGCAACTGTGTTCTAGAGCCGGCAAGAGATGGAGGCGCAGACTTGTTTTTCTTGGGCACACCTGTTACAGGAGTGCCCTTGGTGGATGTGCTTGCCGTTGCCGCTGTCGCTGCCGCTGCCCTTGCCCTCGTCTGCGTGGTCTTGGGCGTGCCGACGTCTGTATATTCTGCTGCACAGGCAGCACAGGCGAGTGTAGCATCATTCCCCACCATTATGGACCGTAAGGAGACACATATGGTGTGGAAATGGTCATTGCACAACTCGCATGTCTGCATTCTTCCCTTGGCTGCTTTGTTGCATTGAGCACACATAACAGGTGTTTCGGCACTTTTTCCGCCAGTTCCGCTCATTCTGGACGATGTTATGTCACTGTCGATAACTTCCTGGCAGTCATAAAGTAGAGTGTGTTGGAGGATAATAGCTGGTGGTAAGTTATCGACTGAGTGAGGGACTTGATACTCTCGAAGCCAGATGGAGTGCTGATCGAGAGAAGTGAGTTGACCGACCTGTTTTTGATGGTAGCGACGTTGAAAGTGGCGATACGTCCGTACAACAGGTGGTTCCACGTGGATCACTTGGGAGGAAAGAGAGACGCCGTGCAGCGAGGAGAAAAGCCGTGCGTGTTTGCAGGTTATGTTTCAGCGACAGATGTTGAAGCAGGAAAAGCGTAGTAGTAGATTGCAGCCACCAGTGAATATTATGTCACAATGAAGGTTGCAGAATAGCGCTTGCAACAAACTACAAAAGAATAGGCCCGAAGGCAACGTGCGGCAGTAAGAGTGCAGAGAAAGATGAGTAAAGCAGAGCAGGACTATATGTACTCACGTGAAGTTAGCAGAGGACTATATGTACTCACGTGAAGTTAGCAGAGAGAGAGAGAGAGAGAGAGAGAGAGAGAGAGAGAGAGAGAGAGAGAGAGAGAGAGAGATTTTATTATACACATGTAATTGATTCGAAATAATTTTATCCATCAAACAAAAAAGAAACGCTGCTAATTCATTGGCACGCAGCTTCCTCCAACGAAATTTATTGTTCCAATAAATAAAATATTGTTTCAAAATACAGTATGTAAATGCTATTTTAAGTATTTCCAAGTTTAATTATTTTCCTGTAGAAGCAATTTTCGTCTTGCAAAAGATATATAATAATTAGAAAGATCCGATCAAAATCTCTAAAATAGCGAAGTTGCAGAATCGATCGTTTAATTTTGAAGATATATATATCTCCCTCTATTATGTAGTTGTAAGCGTCATTTTTCTTAAAAATTTCCCGCTACTTCACCCTCTACTCCCCACCCTCCACCAAATGACGTGAAATCGATTTAAAATTTACGTTATTTTAAGATGCAGAATCCCCTCCATTCCCCTCCGCCTCCTCCACTCCCTCCGCCACCTCCACTACCCTCACGTGCCCTCTATGTGCCCCTCCAGTCCCCTCACATCCATCCACAAAATAACGTTATATCGCATTCAAAAGTTACGTTATATTTTGTATTACGTTACCCCTCCACTCCTCGCACCCCCTCCACCATCCTCACATCCATCCACTGGCCTTCCATTAGCCCACTCCCTCACCCCCCTCCACTTCCCTCCACTCCTCTCCACATCCCCTCCATGTTCCCTCCACCTGCCCCTCTATTTCCCTCCACCCATTGAAATATAACTGTAGATTATGGACGTTATTTGTCTCAATCTTCCATTTATGGCAGCGAAATTAGAATAAGAGGTTTTTCAGAACTATACAATGTATTCGTAAAAATATTTTTAAATGACCAAAGTAACCTGATCATTGAAAATGAATTTCAAAATTCTAAAATATACTCACGATTAAGTGGTGAACAAGATAATGGTCATTATAATATTTTAGTCCCCAATGATGATTATACTCTTCGAGTTTCTAATTTGATTTTTCGCTTGGTTCATATTAGCAGAAAACATTATTAAAACATATTAGGAAATACAATTTGGAATGGGTTTAAAACTTTTTTTACTGAAGATTGCAAAGAAAATAAAGAAAATAATGATTTATCTTACATCCAAAATATATTAAAAACGGAAGAAAGATTTTGTAAGGATTTTAGTTTACCAGAACCTGATAATCTTACTTTTAATGATGATATATCTTTCGAAAATATAATGCAAAGTGCCACTATTTTCAAACTAATAGTAAATCAATTAAATGAAGATCAACACTCTATTTTTAGGCACGACCGCGACATGGAAGTGCCTTATAGTTTTGTGTGCGAAAAATGTGTACCATGCGATATCTCGCACAATTTTCGACCGATCGGGCTGAAATTTTAGGAGAAGTCTCCTATTTTTTTTTAACCCGATCCTCTACGTCGTTTTGAAATGCGGGCACAATTTGTTTAGATTTTATGTATTTCCAATAAAAATTTTGGTGTTACACGATTAACTCTGAGAGATTTTAGTCAATCGGGCTAAAAATTTGTGTGTGAACTCCTCTTATAATAGTAAGCTGACAGTTCTATTTTGGGCTTGATCCTGCATGTATACGCAGAAAGCGGTCACCTCCAAAAATCGCTAAAAACTGTTTTTTGGCTCTAACTCGAATTCTAAGCATTCTACAAAAAAAAAGTTAAATGGAAAAGTTGTAGATCTTTGAAAAATACAACTTTTTCCTATTAACATCAAATCATGAAAATGCTTGTAACTCGAGTTTACAGCCCAAAATCGCCTTTTTACAGCTAAAAAGCCAATTATTTGCCATAAAACTTTGCGGATATACGTTTTACATTTAGTTTCATTTTCATAGATTTTATTGAGTAGATGTTAATATATAATGTATTACATTTTCCATAGAAACAAAATATTTCATGAAATTTCGATGATTATTTATGATAACATTTGGTAAACGTTTATTAATTTTTACTTGAAATTTGAAAATGTTCAAAATATTTTGAATTATATCGTTTGGTATCTGATCAAAATCAGTAAACGTTTTAGATTTATTATTATTTTTCCCATTTAAATTTATTTTGTCATAACTGTTTAATTTTTTGTTCTTCCGACTCTTGTAACATTGATTCGTATAAATTTAGTAAATATTCGTCATATTCTTGCTCAGATTGTATATAGTCATCTAAAATTTGTTGATCAAAATGTGATTGTTCGTCATCTGCATTCGCTTCAAGTATTATATTTAGATGAGGTTCCATCTTCATAAAATTCTGCAACGAAAATAATAAGCATTGAAATATTATATTGTGATACAAGTAATTTAAGTAAAACTTTTTCGCACGTTGTAAGGTTAAGGCGTGAAGTTGTAATCAGGCCGTGCTCACGTTTTACTTAGTAATATCTTACACGCTAATATGTATTCGCTACGTTCGTACATTTTGCGATGCAAAGTAGGACTGATTATGATACGGCTAAGCGTGACCTATGTGCCGACTTACGTCACACTGGGCCATAAAAATTATTATTAATACACTTTTGTATCACAAAATATTCTATGACCTAATTCCTTTTCCTTAATTTCCAGAATTCCTCAATGACCTGGCCATATTCCGATTATTGCCGATTATAAGCAGTGAAGCATTCCCTCATTCTGGCTCGAACTTATGAATTTTATATGAAGAGTAAAAAAAGATATTCTGTAATAAAAACTGAAATAAAAACCAACTTTCTTATGTAATAAAATAAAAAATTCGAAAAATGTATTAAGTCGTAATAATGTACATTCGATGGTATATAAATAATAGCTTTAATAGCTTAAAAGCTTTCTTATAAGCCCTTGCTCTGACGATAGTAAGACCACAAGAAAGAGAGACTTGTACTATGATGATGAAATGAAGAAAATATAGTTTTAAAAAATGTCCTTTCATCCGAAATATAAGAGAAAGTTATATCAGAAAAAGAATACATTGCCTTGATTTCATTCTTGAATTTCATGTGTTTCTTTTTTTTCAGTCTGTATAAAAATGCAAATTTAATTTAAAGTTAGTTTAAATACAATAAAATTCATATAATTTAAAAATAATGACATTCACACTTCTATAAGAAATATTTCTGTGCCCGAAATAAGATCTTCTAACTCCATTGGGTCATCATTAAGAATTTTGTAATGATCTTCATTTTTTACTTTTAAAATATATGTGTTACCTTGTGAATATAAATATATACAAATGTAAAATCATTTTTTAAAGCAATTCACATTGGAAATATATAGAAGTCATATTTACCATTTTCTTGAAGATCACCTATAATTTCTAGTTTAGTTCCTGTTGGATATCAGCGAGCAGATGTCTGCTTGCTAGAGACGGCAGGCCAACGCAGAGCTACGCGACTCAACTCTCCCCTCTCTATGCCGCGAGACGGTCACCGCCGACGTCGCTGTGCGACGGCAGCGCTTCACTTCGCCTTGTGCACTCGAGCGGTCAACACGCGTTTTGCTTGTCTGTTCGATTACTTTTGTTATACTAATTATAGTCTCATATAATAGCTTGACTACGTTGTATCATCAATGGATGATTAGCTTGAGGTGTTATCAATAAATAGTGTTTTATTGTGAAATCCTGTGTACACATTATTTCTCCCCAAGCATGCATGGTCCAAGCACCATAAAGTCTCAACAGTTCCTTTCTCAATATTTAAATTTAAATTATCGCCTATATTTATTGATACATCTAATTTGTATCGTCCATCAGTAATTGCTCCAAAGTATTCAAATTCATTGTTTTTATTTTTTTGAATAAAATTATTACGCAAATATCCCTTAATTTCTAGAATCATTAAAAAAGTATTTCAGTATCAGTTTAAAAATAAGTTATAACATAATATTTAAGATTGTTTTTATTTACTTACTCACGAATCCTTTTTTTGTTGGTATTTCAGAAAAATTGATTTTCAAAGGTCTATTTTTCAATAGATTAAATTCTCCTAATTTAGATATAGATGAATAATGTTGTAGATTAAGATCATAAAATATATTTCCCTTTGAATATTTTTTGGCTTTTGTGACAGTTACACTCTCTAATAAAATTTTCTACAAATCGATAATTATTGATTAAAATAAAAACTAAATGGAAAAAAAATCGATATACATAGAATTTAGTTTACCTCATTATTTTTCAACTCAGGAACAAACTTTGAAATTATTTGATCATACATATTACATTGAATTCTTACACCATCATTGTTGTTTAAAATAAACTTGAAAATTTTGAATTCTTCATTTTTATTACTATTGATAAACGTTTTTTCTCCAATGATTTCGTCTATGTAGCCAACGACAGAACTGAAATAAACAATTGATTTAAATTTTAGATAATTATACTTTAACAATTAAAAAATATAATATATAATTACGCTGATTTATCTCCTATTTGTATTTTCGTCTTTAAAAATTCTGAAGATGATAATGCAATGGTTTTTTGTTTCTTTTCTTCTACTTCAATATTTTCTGTAGCTTTTCTCTTTGACGCCATATTTATACTATTTCTAAACAAAAAATATTTAACGTTTATTATTGTATGAAACACATTAATAATAATGCATAATAATATTTTACTTTAATATGTTTTTTAAGATGACTGATATAGTTATCAGTTCTATAAAAATTTTTTCCACAATGCGTACATCTTTTTTTTTATTTTCATGTAACAATAAATGACGTTTTAAATGATAATGTCTTATAAAACATTTCCCACATTTTAGGCAAAAAGAATTTCTTATACGTGTGTGCTCATTTAAATGTCTTGCCATATTGTACTTATTTTTAATTGTTGAATCACAAAGTATGCATGTATGATTTAATTGCTCATGCTTTTGGCTCAAATGTTTTCTCAAAAAAGCGTCATTTAAGAATACTTTTCCACTATACAAACAAGTATGTTTTTCATCAATTCTGTGTACAGATAACAAAATTAGATAACAAAATAGAAAATATATGTTTCAAATATATATAAAACAAATTTTACTTGTTCATTTTAATCAATCAGACATTTTTTCAATTCGATTGCTTTCTGTTACTCTGGTAATATCAAACATTAAACAATTGTAAAATAATTTTATAATAATTTTACAACATATTAAAAATTATTACGCAGATGATTGTTATACTCTGTTTCATAACTATTGTTTCTATTGTTGTTATTTATGAAATTTTCATATAGTTTTTTTCAGAATTTTTTATTTGATATTTATATAAGTTACATATATACATATATGTCTTATATAGTCAATATGTTTTTACTTTTTCACTTATTCTTTTCTTCTTCAAAAATTATTTGCGAGTTTAGATGAACATTTAATCTCATAACAGATGAACTTCTTTCAAAATTAATAAGAGGGAGTTCTTGAGTAGTTTTTATGTATCTATGATTTCTTCATATTTGTTCATTTCAACAACAGAGCAATTGTATTTTTTTAGGTTATTGAGAATATTTTTCTTAATTTAGCACTATCATTTAAGTTTGTTTGTTCCATCATGTTACGAATTTCTGTAAATAGTTATGAAAATTAATATAAAAGAACATGGACACTATTATTATAACATAAGCAAATTATCCTACAATTTAAATATTTCTTTCCAGACAATATTTTTAATTATATTGGGATCATCTGTTTTGTTTTGAATGAATAATTTTTTTGGATTTTTGCATCGAGATAAAGCTACATATAGCTGACCATGAGAAAACAAAGGTCTATGAATATAAATTCCGACCATTTCAAAACTCTGTCCTTGAGATTTATTTATAGTCATCGCAAATGCCAAAATTATAGGAAATTGTCGACGAAATAAAATGAATGGCAAAGAAGTATATTCTCCAGTGTCCAAAATTATTCGAGGAATAAAACCTATATTTTCTTTTTTGTCGCCGGTTATGATTTCTGCTTTAATATTATATTTGTATAGTTCAAGAACTTTTAATCTTGTTCCAGTACAAAGACCATAATTCATACTTAAATTTCGAATCAGCATTACTATCGTCCCTATTTTTAAAGTTAACATGTGCACTGGAAAGCCGGGAAATCTTAATGAATTTAAATATTCGGTAGGATTCTTGTACTCTGCATTTACATCAGTTTGATCTACGCCTTTATGCCTAGCATAATCAATACTATAGTATACAATACTTTCACAATTCAAATTCAAATTCAAATTATAATTTCGCACTCTCTTTCTTTTTATCAGATGGATGTTTTAAATCTGCAGTTTTTATGTCTTGTAAATCCAATGGTAATTTAAAAGTCTTATGACTTGTCATTCCTCCGGGTAATAAAATTGAAGCGATTCCAGTCTAAGCCATTGACAAAATTTGTTTTCGTTGACTCAAATAATAATAAATCAAAGTATTGTACAAAAATGTTTTTCCTGTACCACCAGGTCCATCAATGAATATAATTTTTTCATTCTCTGAAGATTTAGTTATATAATCAAAAATATATTTTTGATCATTATTGAGTTTTGTATATAATTCAGTGAATGTTTTTTTGTAATCATCTATAGTAGATTCCAATGGTTCGTTCGTTTTGTTTAAGTTAAGTACAGGTTCTGGTAGTCCAAAATCAGAACATTTATAGTTTTCGCTATCTAAAATTTCTTGAATATGTTGTAAAGCTTGATTTTCTACGTTTTCGATAAAGTCTTCACAAAAAAAAATTTTGTATTTTTCCCAAACAGTTTGTGCTAATGGTAATTTGTTCACGATTAAAAACCAAGCAAAAAATAAACGTAATTGCTTTGGTAACATAATTGTACATGCCTCATCAAATATATGAAAATTTTCTTCATCGTTTTCAATTAATCCCATAGCTATTGCTGTTTCGGTAAATGTTGAATACGTTTTATTTTCAAAATTTGTTAGATCATCAAATGACGTTGCTCCTTTAACTTTGTGTAATATTAACTTCAAGTGAAATAATTCTCGTTCGTTTGGAATCACACAGATCAATCTTCCCAAAGTATTTGAATAATTTTTACGTCTGATCCACTTTTTTTTCGTAAAACTATAATGTTCTGGTATTTCACAATACAAAAAATTTCTAGCATGATCATAAATTTTATTTAGTTTTAACCATGCTGTTAAAGTTGTCTCATGATTGAGAGAATCAATATCGATGTTGTTTTCATCAAAAATTAATTTTTGTTGATTCGGTAAATGAATAGCTAGTTTAATTACACTGTGAGAACGAGCGCAAATTGATAATTCTTGAATACGCCATGCAGCTTCCATTGGGCCCACATATCTACAATCCATATACTCTGTAAGTTCATCATATATTACTTTATCTTCGTTGTTTTTATCCACTTTAATAAAAATGCGATCATGTACTTTGTGTAAATATTTGTATAAATATTTGATGCTCATAATAGACGCACAATATTCAACGTTGATATGCCAGTTATATTTTCTAAGAAGAGTCGGATTATACGGAACAACCATCCTATTATTAACCTTTACAGGTTTGCCATTAAGTTATTTGTTATAGACATAGTTTTTATTTTTGTTATTACGACGACGATATCTAGAACGAAAACCATTCTTTTCAAATTGTGTTGCATCACAAAAAGCTTTTGGAAATTTTTTTGAACAAGTTTTGTTAGCTGCATCATAACATAAGGTTTTTTTTGAATGAGGTCCATGTAACATATGTTTAAATACTAATTCTTGTAATTCTACATCATTATCATCAGGAATTTCAGCTGAAATATGTTCATCTATCTTATCAGGATTTGTTAATTTTGACTTATGATCCAATACTAACAATAAATGTGCATGCGGAAGACCTCTTTTTTGAAATTCAATCACATATACATGAGCAATAATTTTTCCAAAAATGTTACTACTAAGAATATCAGCTAGAATTGCCCGAAATTTACAATAAAATAATCTAACAGTGATCGTTGCAATATCATTACATGAAGGTGGAATCATGGTGGAAATTTTTTTAGTAATCTTTTCAACTCAGGCCATTTTGGATTAGTTGTTATTGTAACAAATATATCCGGTGGGCTGCCTATTTTTCGCATTATAGCCATAGAATCGAGAAAACTTTGGTGCATGTATCTAGGACTTCCTATATACGTTGATGGTAAAACAAATAAATTACCTAATCTTTCATTGTTTTCAAAATTTTTATTATTATTCAGAGCACTTTTTGTTACATGATCAACAAGGCCTTGATAACATTCTACACGTAATTTTTTCTGATTGTATCTTAAGAAATTCAGTCTACAATATTATTTACTAATATAATATACTGTTGAGTTAATCTTCCACAAAATAGAATAGGACTAAATTTTGACAGAGGCCTATAAGCCAATCGATATGAATAATATTGCAAAGGAGATAAATTTTTATTATTGCTATGATTTTGTTTGAACATCGGATTCCATCCTATATCTCCATAAGGAAACATTATAGGGAAAATCATAGGATCTATGTGAAAAGATAATTTATTCAAAATAGAAGTTGGACCTATTTCTTTCGGAGGATTTTTTGGATAAACACAAAGATCATAATCTAATGGAATCTCTCCATCTTTCCAAACGATTAATGCTGCACATTGCGCCGTGGAAGGTTTATTGCATCTATTTTTATCCAAATTGATATTTCTCGTGAAATATAAATGATATTCTGTTAATTTTTGAGATTTTGTTAACTCGTATAAATTTTTTAATTTTTTTGTGTACGGATTATTTTGGAGAACTTGAGAAATTATTTTTGTATGTTCTTCAACTAAATTTTCATTTTCGTTTAATATGGTATTAATGGTTTCCCAATCATCGTACAAAAAAATTTGTGAGAAGTTTCATATATAGACTTAATAGAATTTGATGCTATATGGCAAACTTGACCTTGAATTTTTAAGTTATAGATTCCAGATCCCCAATTATTAACAATGTTCGCTTTAAAAGTTGCAAAAGAGAAAACATTATTATAATAACGAATCAATTCTCTAAATTTTTTATCGTCATATAACAATATTTTAAAATTGTTAGGATACTCACTCAGAGGGAGTAATGTTACTTTACCATTATGGCAACAACTTTTATTTGAGTACCCTATAGACCAAAATGAAGCATTACAATATTGACAAATATAATCCATTTCACCAAAATCTGAGTATTGATCTTTCAATGCACACATTTTCTTAATTTGCTGAGTTTGTCGACGTTTATGAGATCTATCAATATTCATATTTTTAACTGAATCTGTAATTTTTTTTCTATTTATTCTGTCTTCGTTCATATTTTCAACAACATCCTTGCTTCTCTTAACTTTCAATCGTTCTTCATTCATATTTTCTGCAATATCCTTGCTTCTCTTAACTTTCAGTCTTTCTTCATTCATATTTTCAACAACATCCTTGCTTCTCTTAACTTTCAATCGTTCTTCATTCATGTTTTCTACAATATCTTTACGTCTCTTAACTTTTAATCTTTCTTCATTCATATTTTGAACAACATCCTTACTTCTCTTAACTTTCAATCGTTCTTCATTCATATTTTGAACAACATCCTTACTTCTCTTAACTTTCAATCGTTCTTCATTCATATTTTCTACAACATCCTTGCTTCTCTTAACTTTCAGTCTTTCTTCATTCATATTTTCAACAACATCCTTGCTTCTCTTAACTTTCAATCGTTCTTCATTCATGTTTTCTACAATATCTTTACGTCTCTTAATTTTTAATCTTTCTTCATTCATATTTTCAACAAAATCTTTGCTTATCTTAACTTTCAATCGTTCTTTATTCATGTTTTCTACAATATCTTTACGTCTCTTAATTTTTAATCTTTCTTCATTCATATTTTGAACAACATCCTTACTTCTCTTAACTTTCAATCGTTCTTCATTCATATTTTGAACAACATCCTTACTTGTCTTAACTTTCAATCGTTCTTCATTCATATTTTCTGCAATATCCTTGCTTCTCTTAACTTTCAATCGTTCTTCATTCATGTTTTCTACAATATCTTTACGTCTCTTAACTTTTAATCTTTCTTCATTCATATTTTCAACAAAATCTTTGCTTATCTTAACTTTCAATCGTTCTTCATTCATATTTTCAACAACATCCTTGCTTCTCTTAACTTTCAATCGTTCTTCATTCATGTTTTCTACAATATCTTTACGTCTCTTAACTTTTAATCTTTCTTCATACGTGTTTTCTACAATATCTTTACGTCTCTTAACTTTTAATCTTTCTTCATTCATATTTTGAACAACATCCTTACTTCTCTTAACTTTCAATCGTTCTTCATTCATATTTTGAACAACATCCTTACTTGTCTTAACTTTCAATCGTTCTTCATTCATATTTTCTGCAATATCCTTGCTTCTCTTAACTTTCAATCGTTCTTCATTCATGTTTTCTACAATATCTTTACGTCTCTTAACTTTTAATCTTTCTTCATTCATATTTTCAACAAAATCTTTGCTTATCTTAACTTTCAATCGTTCTTCATTCATATTTTCAACAACATCCTTGCTTCTCTTAACTTTCAATCGTTCTTCATTCATGTTTTCTACAATATCTTTACGTCTCTTAACTTTTAATCTTTCTTCATACGTGTTTTCTACAATATCTTTACGTCTCTTAACTTTTAATCTTTCTTCATTCATATTTTGAACAACATCCTTACTTCTCTTAACTTTCAATCGTTCTTCATTCATATTTTGAACAACATCCTTACTTGTCTTAACTTTCAATCGTTCTTCATTCATATTTTCTGCAATATCCTTGCTTCTCTTAACTTTCAATCGTTCTTCATTCATGTTTTCTACAATATCTTTACGTCTCTTAACTTTTAATCTTTCTTCATTCATATTTTCAACAAAATCTTTGCTTATCTTAACTTTCAATCGTTCTTCATTCATATTTTCAACAACATCCTTGCTTCTCTTAACTTTCAATCGTTCTTCATTCATGTTTTCTACAATATCTTTACGTCTCTTAACTTTTAATCTTTCTTCATACGTGTTTTCTACAATATCTTTACGTCTCTTAACTTTTAATCTTTCTTCATTCATATTTTGAACAACATCCTTACTTCTCTTAACTTTCAATCGTTCTTCATTCATATTTTGAACAACATCCTTACTTGTCTTAACTTTCAATCGTTCTTCATTCATATTTTCTGCAATATCCTTGCTTCTCTTAACTTTCAATCGTTCTTCATTCATGTTTTCTACAATATCTTTACGTCTCTTAACTTTTAATCTTTCTTCATTCATATTTTCAACAAAATCTTTGCTTATCTTAACTTTCAATCGTTCTTCATTCATATTTTCAACAACATCCTTGCTTCTCTTAACTTTCAATCGTTCTTCATTCATGTTTTCTACAATATCTTTACGTCTCTTAACTTTTAATCTTTCTTCATACGTGTTTTCTACAATATCTTTACGTCTCTTAACTTTTAATCTTTCTTCATTCATATTTTGAACAACATCCTTACTTCTCTTAACTTTCAATCGTTCTTCATTCATATTTTGAACAACATCCTTACTTGTCTTAACTTTCAATCGTTCTTCATTCATATTTTCTGCAATATCCTTGCTTCTCTTAACTTTCAATCGTTCTTCATTCATGTTTTCTACAATATCTTTACGTCTCTTAACTTTTAATCTTTCTTCATTCATATTTTCAACAAAATCTTTGCTTATCTTAACTTTCAATCGTTCTTTATTCATGTTTTCTACAATATCTTTACGTCTCTTAATTTTTAATCTTTCTTCATTCATATTTTCAACAACATCCTTGCTTCTCTTAACTTTCAATCGTTCTTCATTCATATTTTCGCGACAGATTTGACGTTTACAATCAAACTAAACAACATAAACAAAAGTTAACTATCTATATCGTGATAGTATAGAAACGAACGTTGCTGCGAATAAAATAGAACGTTCCGTTTACGCTAGAAAGAGAAATCCAATAACATGGATATTAAAATCAAAATTTTTACTACGATACGACGAACGTGAGGATTGGTCAGCGATTGCCATGAATTGTTACGTCGTTAGAGCTGCATCACGTGCACGAACCCACAGAGACGCTTGGAAGCACAGAGAGCCATTGTATGCACGCCGCCGCTTTGTACTGTACGCCAGAAAACGCTTGCGCAAATGAAAAAAGGCCATATATCGCGGAAGCTTGTCGAGCAAGATTTGAATATTGCAGTATAATTGGTTTTATTTTTCAAATGTCTGCTTGCACCCCCTCTCGCATAATATGCTTGCACAGTAGGAGCACTTTTTGGCACTGGGAAGTTTTTTCCTGTCTAGGATTTTTTTCAAGACGGAGGTCCAGCAAGTAGCATTCAACATGTAAAGCAATGTATGATAAAATTAGCACCCGATCAAGTATCCATAAATGATATCAATATAATTTGAATAACCTTATGCTGTCAGCTAGCAATACAAACATTATTAGACTCGTAAAGTTTTTTAAAGATAAAAATTATAAAATTGTTTAAATCTGGAAATTTTATATGTTTGTTATTATTTAGTTTAGTAATATTGGGTATAATTTGTTGTAAAAAATATCACATGAAGTGCTCAATTATTTTCACAATTATTAACAATTCAGTATCGCAGTGTTCCGAGTGAGAGGGGGCCCGAAAAGTGCTATATTTAGCTTTGCGCGCGGAGAGTGGGGCCTGCCGAGTCATGGCCTAAGAGCCCTGCCTTTATACGAGTATACCTATATTTATATCACTGTAACACATTCATCTAACGCATTCCATATAACGCACTTGAACTAACGCATTTCCGTAACGCATTCCAGAAGTTACAAACATTGTAGGTTCGCCGTTCCATAAGAAGTTATCACTTCAAAAAATCGACGATTATTAGAGCTAGCTCCTTTTTATTCAAAGCTATTTATCAAAGAAACAATCTTAAATACTATATGTACATAAACACACGGGCTTCGACACATGTTTATTAACATCTTGAGATGGATGGAACAAACAGGCCGATTACTCGGCCTTGACGACCTCGGGCTCGTCCGTCTCGCTAAAGTCGTCCTCTTCACCGGCCGACGACTCTCCGGCCTCTGCCCTCGTCGAAGCCGATCATCGGATTGCCCTGGTGGTGGTGGTGCTGCTGCTGCGAGTGACGTTGTGGCCCATCGGCAGCTTCGTTCGTCACGGTGTTGTTGTTGGGCGTCGGCGAGCCATACCTACACATCGAGAACATTGATTATTCTCTTTCGGTGAGAGCGTTGAAACCTGCCCTCCCAAAAACTCGCTGCAAAGTCAACTTACCTGAGACTAAGCGGCACAGTGAAGTCCTCGGCATCGTCACCCCCGCAGAGCAAGCTTCCCGCCTCGGATGGCGCGCCCCTGGGCATCTCCAGCCTCATGTCGCCTCGTCTGGGCCCGGTCGGGCTGGTTCCCTCGTTCTCGGTGCCACTACCTCCGCTATTGCTACTGCTCAACTCCGTCAGGGTAGCCGTGCCCTCGGTTTTCTCTGCAAAACGAAAAGAAGTATTATACGTATACGTGTGTGTATGTATGCGCAACGCAAGTTCCTCCGCCAAACACTTGGCCTTTTTTCCGGAAATTGGAGTTGAGTGAACATCGTCAAAAATACCATGTTCCGTCGATATTCGGGTGCTTTCTGGCATATCATCTAAGTTTAAAAACTTATAGAGAAAGGGCTAGAACATTCTTACCTTCGTTGGTGTCAGGACACTCGCAGAGGACATCGTCCGTCTCAAGAACAGCTATCATTTTTGAGCTGCCGCATTCCATTGTTGTTCGCACGTTTCCATCTTTTAGCGGTTCGTTGATCAGCTGATCACCCTTTTCAAACTTACGGAGCTTGAAGCCCATTGTTTGAAATAGGCAGATCATGCTGGGGATGTCCGGCTTTGTTGATGTTCCGGCTGGAGCACCACCAGCTCCGCACCAGTCTTCGTCCTCGTCCCTGAAAAAATACCCGGAAATACATTATATTATAGTTATATATTATAGGTTAAGTATATACTACCAATTTTCCTCCGTCTGTTCCAAAACGTCTTCCTGTAGTTGTGGCTGTGAATCTTGTTCTTCTTGTATCTCTTCTATATATCCATTTTTGTTAATGTACAGTCCGTAACTGATGTCCTTTAAATTTTGTAACCACTTGTCATGTCCCTCGTCACTATTAATACTAAATATATAGGTGTAGTTCTGCCTCGCTTGGCTTTCAACTAACGCCACTATTTTTTTGTCAACATCACTTAGATACACGTCATAAAGCATGTGATTTGCTTGACAATACAAGCGTTTTATTTTCTTGTGATCGTTACACATTGCACCAGTTGTAAGTCTATTGCATAAACAAACATCTACAAAATTGCTGTACACAACAACAGGGCACTTTTTAACTTGTTTAAAGGTTAAAAATGGTAAAAAATTGTTAAAGTATAAAAAAAGATATAAATGTAGATCATTTAAATGCAACTGATTAATAAAAAACCAAAATTTAAAACTGTATGTTTTAAAGTTAAACGTGTTATTAGTTTAGTTAGTTATTAGTTTTTTAAGTATTAGTTTCGGTTAAGCACAAATTGGTTATACTAATAATAAACAAACACACAGAACGGAACGGCTAGAAACTTTTGTTTGGGTAAAAATATATAACTTGATAATTTCAGACAGATTCTAGACGTTCCTTTCTGTGAATTTGGGGGGAATATAAATAAAAAACTAAGTAACTAAACTAATAACATGTTTAACTTTAAAACATACAATTTTAAATTTTTGTTTTTTATTAATCAATTGCATTTAAGTGATCTACATTTATATCTTGTGTCAATCGAAAAGATCGTTTTTGAGAAAAGAAAAAGCAATATCATAACAACAGAATTTGCCTGGAGTTGCTGCGTGTGCAGATAATTCACTCTATATAAATATAGACGTATATAGACCTTCTGTCTCTGGTATGTGTCTAACTCATCACTCACTCTAGCCTGATTTATGGAATGTTTCATCATGTTCGCTATATACTATCATCTCGATATAGCGAGCGTTATATTATATACACACACGTGGGACAGAGATTGGAAGAGAGCTTGTATGCTGCATCAACGTCGCATTAGGAAAGTGACTGGAACGTCTGCAACGTTGTCGTAACAGGTGTAGGTTACAAACATTATTTTAACACTTTTTGACATACAACAACTCTAGAAACGATTTTTTAAACATCAAAACGCGCTATGTAAATCTTGGCTACGCTAATTAATAATATTCTTCTGTTTTAAAATAATAATATTCTCTTCAAAGTATAATTTCTTGCTGCAACTGCTTGGCATTGTTTCGTTTTATTTTGTACCTAAAAAAAAGAATAAAATTAGAACCAAAAAAACCTCTGCACCTAAATAATATTTAAAGTAAAACTATTTATGATCTGCATCTTAGAAGCACGGAATCTGCAAAAATATAAATTACATCAATTACATGAAATCATTCAAATTATATAGAAAATATTGTACCTGAAAGTTACACACTAACAAAGCTCCATTATTATCGATGATCAGGCATATGACCAATGCCCTTGATCCTACTGCTCTTCATCCAGCAGACCACGATATATCCAGTTGCAGTATATGATTTAAACACTATAAAACAAAAGAAATCATATTAAAAACTCATATCAACAAACAATTATTCAACTCACTGATCTCACCTGATAAAAAAACTGATCCGTTAATAGTAGTGAGCAGTATTCCGGAGTCTTGATGATGCCTTCTTCCAACTCCAACATTTTAAATAAAAAACTTAGCAGTATATTGATAATAGTCACTGTTAAGATACCCGTAAGCAATAAAAAATATCTATTTAGAAAACTTAGAACATGTAAAGTATTTTAAATCAAAACCTATTAAAGATTAAATATTAATTAAACATACAGTACGAGTCATTATAATTTTTGGATATTACCATGTAGAATAGTACAAACCCATCTCCAGAGCCGTATTAAAGTGGTTGAAGTATCCAAGAACATCAATCAATACTCCCAGCAAGCATGAATCCAGCTTATTGAGAATATAGTACATTTGACTGTATGTATAGTATAGTTCATGCTAGAATGAGTGAGCGCGTTAACGAGTGTGTGAGGGAACGCACACATGCAAGTATCCCCTCTCGCGTATGAGTGTGAGTCACATGACTACTTGCGGTGTCGAGACTAAACGAGTCTCGCACATCGCTCTCTTGGGAACGAGCCGTCGCCGAATACACAAGGTGTGTGCGACGCATAGCTGTACATAGAAGGAGAACAATAAATCCACATTGTTATAAACATTAATCCTCTGCTTTACCTCATTTATCTAACACAGCTCCAAGATCATCTCGACATGGTTTAATCAGCCAGTTACGCCAACCAGGACTGTCAGAAAGCAAGAATACGGGTCCATGGTCAATTTCAGGTGGTTCAAGCAAATAGCAACGTCTCAAGGACATCCAGAAAGTTCGAATATAGCTTGAAGATTGTTTTATCAGCCAGAAGCACCAAGCAGTACGAGCAGATAATGTTGAAGTACCCAGAGACGCCAATCAGCACCAGTGCAGACAGAGTAAATCTAGCTTCAAGGTCATCTTGATGTAGTGGCAGAAGTCAACACAACAACCCAGCCTGCACTACTTAGATGGTATGAATCAGTTCCAGAGACACTTTGAGGGTTTTCAAGTAGCCAGCAACGCCAAGCTACACCACCCAGATAGTGCGAATCAGCACCATGGTAGTGCTTACATGGTCAAATTGGCAACGATAAATACTAAATTCTCTGTCCTCTGATACCAATGCCGTATAGCTATCAGTAGGAGACATCAGAATTACAACACAATGGTTCAACACTAAAAACAGATCACACAATCACATAGTCACTGATTTCACTGCACATAACACAATAAATACCTGTTTTCAAAATAATGAACACAAGAACACAGCAATACTTTTTGTGGAACTGTGTGATGCTAAATCGTCACCTAGACAGCATTTGACAAGAAATATACATCAGCACAACAGTAGAATCAGCAGGAGCAGCAGCAGGAGTTCACAAAAACGAAAGATAACCTCCAAACAAATATTCAAGTTTCTTGTTGGAGCTACATGTCTTTCTATACTGTAGCACTCCTTGATGAACTGACACTCACACATTGCATCGTCAGTGCCATTGTGGGTGCATCACTTTTGAATACTTTTTGCACCGTCTTACAAAGGACTAATCGCGAGCATCTGATCCGCGAGCGGGATCGTGGTAAGCAGAGGTTGCTTGTAAACACATATAGGCACCATAGTAGCACTTCTGTTCTGATTTTAAAACTACATATATCACTGCTGCATCGCGTCGTCGTTTCCGTTTTTCACTACGCACTCACTTATATCGTCGTAAAGTTAAACAGAGCAAAATATTGTGGTTAGCAGAGGCCGGGAGGCTATATCGAAACGTCAAAACACACGGCAGAAGGCTGCAGCGTGTGCATGTCGCCGACCGGTCGCCAGATCGATGCGCACAATGTATGCGCAGTGGTCGAGCTCGCTGCCTCGCTTCGACAGAGCCAACGAACAGCTGTTCGGCTTTGCTTAGCTGATAATAAAACTAATACTTTTTCTGCTTAAATTATGTAATAAACTATTTTTGCACAAAATTCATAACTTTAAGAACAGGATGGAATTCGGTTTGTTTAGCGTGACGTCACAGATTATATATAAACCAATGCATTTTCCACCAATAGGATAGCTCCGAATTTGGCCACTTTATGGAATTTCACGTGTATAATTTGAATTAAAGAACTATAAAAAGATAATTTTTTTTTAATCTTACGAAATAATAATGGGTTTTCAATTATATTTAAAATAAATTTCGTTGCAATAAAAGAATACATGTTAAAATTTGTATATCAATGTCTATATTTCAAAATCAACAATATTGAAAATCATGAGTCAAAAACTAAAATAATTATAAAACTTTCAAGTTATTCATGCCCAAAACATTTTTAATTGTATACGAAAAAGATAAAAAATGTATGTTTTTTCAGACAGCGAGCGCGCAGCGCGAGTACCCGGCATGGCGGGCGCGGAGCGCGAAGCGCGAGCATCGGCGGTCGTGCCTTATGCGCAAAACGCGAAGCGCGAGCGTTTTGCGTGCCTTGCATCGCGAAGCGATGCAAGGCGGCAAGCCACATAGCGGCCGAAGGCCGCGTTGTGGCGCGCTAGTTACAGAACTCATCAACAGCAAAACTAACATTTATTTCATTTATGGTCCTGGAAGTTCAGGAAAAACTTTCTTATACAAAACTTTAATACATTGTTATATTTCATTAAACAAAAAAGTCTTATCAATGGCTTGGACTGATATAGCCTTTATATTATTACCAAAAAGGGATGACAAGTCATAGAACTTTTAGATTACCTTTGGATTTGGATAATGTAGATACTGCTTTTTTAAAATAGAATCAGATAAAAAAAATTAAGGTTAGCTGATTTAATTATTTAGGATGAAGCATCTATGATTCAACATCTATGATCAAACATGCGACGGGGTGACCGTCTAAGTACGAAGTAGTCCTCTCTCTCTCTCTCTCTCTTTCTCCATGAGGCTCTGTCCGAACTGCATCACCATTAATAAGTACTTATATTAGATGGTATGCATTGTAGAGACAGAGAGAGAGCCGAGAAACAGCCGAGTAGCCGTTAACTCACATGGAGAGAGAGAGACAGAAGTAGTAGCAGCCGAATAGCAGCCGGGAGATAGAGAGAGAGAGAAGTACATAGCAGCCCGCCGCACCACTACCAGTTCAAGCACACGCACGCACATCAAGCCCGAGCAGTGCAGGCATCATCGGAGCCGCGCGAACCGAGAGCAGAGTAGGCAGCTGGGAGGGGGAAACTCCGAGCAGCGGCGAGCGCTGGCATAGGTCGCGAGAGTGTATGGGTGAGGCAGCGTATGCCTGTATTGTCGAAATCGACGTTGTAAACGTTAAAACAAAGATTGTCAGAATATGTAAATATGTGATAGATAAATGAAGAAGATGTAATTTGGTAGTTATAAGAAGTATGTTCTGTCAGAAAGCGCATAAGTCACGATGGTAAAGTGATGAATGTGTGTAAAGGCATGCGCGAGAAAGAAATGTGCGAGGCGACGCGACACGAGTCGCTAGCTTAGACTCGTGCACTTTGGTTGCTGAGCAACAGCCGATCAAAACCTCCGGTCTTGTGTTCTTTTTAGAAAGAGTCATCCAGATAGTTTTTGCAGCGTTTTCCAGAGAACGAGCCGCATCAGAACGGAGGAACGGGGTTGTAGCTGAAGTCTTGAGGAAGAAAAGGTAAAGCGTCGTGGCAAGAGTGACATTCGTGTGATGCGGCGCGAATAACGCCGGAAATCAATATTTATTGTCGCGAGAACGCGATAGGATGCCTCGGTGCACAGTTTAATCACTTCTTTATATAATACATCGAACAGACGAATCAATAAATTATGAGTCTGGTGCGCTTTATATTTATAAGTTTAAGTGTGTCCGGGAAACAGTCGGCTACCCTATTGAAATGCGTACGTAAGATCTTTCCGAGAATTCAAGTGAAGATTTTGTCTAGGTCTGTTGGGGATGATATTATGCAGGGGTGAGACATGATTGGTATGCTCTTTCAGAGGAGCTATTG
>CM053171.1:16891375-16943681 GCA_012977825.3 Pteromalus puparum
AGTAGACAACAAGCGTATATGTCATTGCAGTTCACGAATATGTGATGAACATTGATAAAGCAGGTACGAGGAAAATTTAAGAGTTCTGAAACCCAAAAGCATTTGCGAGTTCATTATGCTACAGGTCCAGAAGGCTCTCAAAGACATAACATGAACATGTTACGCATGAAATCGATTGAACCAAATTGATGATAGTTTACTTGATGATACTTTATTAAATTCGATTGCCACAATAGTTGATGTAGAGTCAAGGTGATCGAGTTTAAATGACGCCAACAGTTCAACTGTAACGCGCTTCTTCTTCCTCTTGTCTCCGTTTCCTCAATCAGTATTAGTCGTAGATATTCGTATTAGTATCAGTCATTATCATCAGGTAGCGTCAAGTATTATTTTCAATGTTTACAGTGCCCAGTCTATTTACAATTTTAACAGGATTCCTATCAGTATTATTGACCAGTAATTATTTACATCATTTTTGCTTATCCTTATGTTTAGTTCATTTGGTATTCTTACCGTCGTTCGGCTTAGGCACAGTCCTTTTGTGGGCAGTTTTATCGAACTGTCTCTTTTGGCCTTTTAATGTTTGACATATGTAGTTGCCTTTGTCTTGCAACAGTACCACTTTATGCAAACTTGTGAAATGTTGCTCGCATGTTTTACAATGACGTATTAAACACCTACACGTTTCACATTCTTACATTGTCCTGTACGTAACCAACTGTACGCGTTCTTCTTCGACAATTCACAACGAAGTAAAGTCAATATAATTAATAACAGCAGTGAACTGTTCAATCAAACCTCAAACTAATGGTATATGAATTTTCAAAACAAAAAATTAGAGAAATCGCTAACTTAAAACAATTACTTCAAAAAGATGAAAACTGCCAAGAAATCTATAAAATCAGTACAAATAGCCGCTAAGCTCAACTAAAAAACAATAAATATAAAATCATAAATTACCAAAAAGATTTTGGAAAAGTAAAACAAAAAAAATCGTTAATTTAAGTAAAATCGAAAAAAAAATAATGAAGCTTTAGATGTATATTAACAATTTGAAAAATTAAATGAAAAAACAATTAAATTTCTGGTAAATGCAGACTAATCATAATAAAAAACTAAATGGACAGATTAGGGAAAACAATTTGCTTTACAGTTGTTTTATACATATCTAGCTATAGTGTTTTTACGTAATAAAACAGGATTTTGCTCTAGTTGGTAACAAATATTAGGAAAATGGGTGTTAATTAATAGATTTTAGCTCCGGGAAAATCTGAAAATTGTCTAAATTGTTAAAAGCTAAAGCTGACGCGATGTCGTTTAAAAGAACACGCGAATGGTGTTAATGCATGGGAATAGAGATGAGCATCAAATGAGTTAGATTACAATTTCTAAAGATTTATGTTGACGGATTCACAGATTTAGCGACCCGGTCGAAGCGCGCAGGGGTAATCATGTTGTGTTTTCATGTTAAGGGGTAGGCCATATAATTGGAGACAAACTGTCCTTACATATGTATTCAATAACGCGGTTTGTAGTAACTCCAGCTCCAGTAAAATATTTTGGATATTTTAGCTTATGTTGAAAGAAACGTTTAAAGTAAAATCCAATGGTTTGTGCGATGGGGTTCTCCAAATCGAACTGCAGTTAATAATTTAAAAATTCGGAAAGATAAACCCTTACATTGGCGATGACGAACGTAAAATTTTCTTTAACTAGTGATGCTCCTCACCTACTTAAAGCCTCCGTAATAAGTTTAGCGCTTCATCAACTGACATGAGGGCGAACAAGTATCTTGGGACGTTTAAAGAATTGTACGTAAAGAAGAAAATTGCCATTTCTAAATCACACAAGGCACCTAATATAACTTGAACATCTCGAACTACTGTTTGAAGTATGGATGTTAGTTAGCGGGCTCAATTTTCAGTAACACAGTCATCTGCTATATTACTGCTTCTTTTGTAACTAGGGACAAATAAATAATCACACAGTATCAGCCCACGGGTGATGATTTTAATTAAAAAAGAGTGGATGCAACATGGAACCTGCGAAGATCTAAAAACAAACCCAGCTTGCTTGATGTTTTAGTTTAACGAAAACAGCATACTTTTACAATGGGAGGACATGAAAGCAAGCCGTGTGGTATCTCTTAACAAACGCGATAAATCAAGATCACTCGAAACTTGTTACGGGCTTAAGAGCTCGGGCGGTTCATAATCAAATCCGACAGCGATGCAATTAGACATTAACTTACAGTATACTATAGCCGCAGAAAGAGATCAGCCTCAAGTCAACGAATTGTGAGCCCCGGGTATAGGAACAGGTGGACCGTTACTGACAACAGAACAATATGAAATAAAGATTGATTTACAGAGTCCACAGAGTCCGTAAAATAACTTGTTAATAACATTGAAAGTATGAAATAACGATGCAACACTTAGTTGAGTCGCACAATAACCTTGTACGAGTAAGAATTTGATATGACAACAGCGATTCAATTCATCTGAAATTGTTGAACATGATAAATAATTCAGTAAAGGTGATGAATCCTGACACTGATTATGGAATCATGTACAGATAAATATAGAATAGCATTTATTTTGCACAATGTCAAAAATACAGGAGGTACACATTATGCTTCATTATGTTTGTCATATCAACAGTTAGGTATAATAATGCACATTTATGTCTTACTCACTATTTCTATCACGTCATTCATTTACAAAATTTACGCAATAAACACTTTACACATTTATATTATTGGACGTACAATAGTTACAATTATCACAGAAGTAATCACAGATTCTTTTCTAGTCGTCAGCGTATTTTCATCTCACGCCTGATGATACGCCGACGATTGCAGAAAAAACTTTAAAATTACTAAGCGACGGAATACCTCTCACTTCGATCGGGTAGAGAATTCCAGAGCGGCACCGTTGGCCTGAATGAGTGCAGCCCAGCATCGGTACACAGAGCAGGAATACAAGTTCCCGCGGCATCCCTCGCTGAAGGTCCTAGACTGTTCTTATGGTAAAAAAGGGCAGCAAGGGTACGGTTGGTTGTCTCATAACAATTGCTTTGATTTAGAGCAATCACCGCCCCACCACAAAACTTCCTTTTGCTGCCACTGAACCGCTATTTCCTCCTAGGGGGGAGATGTGCTCGTACTTCCTAACACAAACGTACCTCACACATGAGTTTGCATCTCTGAAGCGTGATTCGGGCATGACCTGATACATCAAGGTGACAAGAAACAGTAATCCAAGTGCGGGGTAACAGAGAAGCGACCAGCCAACTCCGACGCAGACGCACTCGGATGGTGCAGGATTTAACGCATCGGAGTCATGAAGAATCTGTTAACCGTTCGGCGAATCGATCCACCTGCGGTATCCATGTCAGGAATTTCGAATCCTATAACAACCACACGAGGTTTGTTACAGCATCAACAAAGGGCACGAAAACGTTATACCTCATCTCAAGGCCAGCCAGCTGGAGACTTGCACTTGTTAATGTTACATTCAGATCCGAAAATGATAGCTTTAGTTTTCCCAACATGAGGCATGAAGCGCGTTCTCGACGCCAAGCAATACCGAAACGTGCAACAGCGCGACAGCACCGATACCCCTGGTCAGCCCACTGTTCAGCCACTGGACTGCGACGCCGGCTGGAAATGGGTTCTGGGCTGCATTTTGAGAGAGATGAAACCTCGGCCTTCTCTCCCGACTCGTTCTTCCTCTCGTCTGAGCTCTAGACTCCATTATTCGGCCCACGGCTGTGCGTTGCTGATTTTAACTGGGCTGGTTGTACGTTGTTTCTCCTGGTGATCTGCGACCTTGTGTGATGGACAGGACAATTATTACTTCGGAGTCAGAATAAGCATCTCGGATATAGCTCACCTACTAATGCCCACTACTCTTCTCTCTCCCTTCGTCACTACTAGACGGCCATGCTGTACGCATTAGGGTTTGCCTTCGGCTTCATGACTGCACGTTGGCTGATCGACAAGGATTGACGTCAACATTGGAACACGTCTTCTTCTCCTCAACATACTTCCGCACTCTCCTTTACATTAGCACCTTCTCTTCTCACGAATGCGATTCCCGCTCTTCCTGATTTATTCATCTGGTGAAAATGCGAGAAGTACTCCGGGATCTTGTCTTGTTGACTTTTCAGTGCTGTAACACTGGCCTGGGTGGGTTCTATTTGCAATTTTGTAATGGTTGAGAGTGTCGTGTTCTTCATCCTGACTCGTCTCTTCTCTGTATTGAGCTAGGTTTCCCCTAAACCTGTCACTGCTGTTACTGCTGGACTCAACATACTGGCTGTGCTTTCGGATCTTCATCATGATCGTAACCATGTGGCGTATGAATATCACTCGAAGTTTGGAACCACATCCAAATTCCACCTCACTGCACTATGCACTCTTCTCATTTCGTACTGTACTACTGGCGGCCGGGCGTGCAGCACCAGCGGTTGTCCGGTTGCTGAGCCGACGGGTTACGCCAGCGTTCGCAAACATGTCGGCTGCTCCTCTAATCCTTCAACTGACGAACCCTTGTTTAGGCTGACAGGTGTACGCCAGCGTTCACAAACAAGATTTTCTTTAACAAAAATTGATTTCTCCTCTTCAATAAACCATTTCGTTCCGGCAAAAATTTCTTCTCTTCTAAACTCCAAATTTTTTTCTCTTAAAACATCGTCTTCTCCTTTTCTACACAACATTTTCCTTCCTCTTACGAAATTTCTCTTCTCTCTTACACCTTCTTTCGCCATCTCATGATGCTTGCTTCTCAGCTAATCACTGGCGACCCTAGTGGCTTACACCACTCTCTCCCCTCCCAAAACTGGATACCTCTCTGCAACGCAGATCCCGTATGCAGATTTCTCCACTTTCATAGAGCGTCTGTCGTGAGACCGTGCGGGGCGCATCGGACCTCTGAGTTGCTCCCGCGTTGCCAATTTCCCAACCGAGGCTAAGTTGGGGCACGTAGGGCCGTTTTGGAAGAACGCTCTATTCGGCCCAAACTTGGCATTCCTCGAAGTTCGAGTCGAAGATACACCGGCTGGAAAGGGAAAATCTTGCTTGAACTGCCTTCTGGATTCTGTTGGATGGCAGGACTGTCGTTACGACTCTATTCCGGCTTTACTACTAAGCTCCTGCCTACTTCCGGCTGGCTGTTCCATTGCCTGCTCGGCTTGAGCTGGCTGTCTGTGCTCAAACTGCTGCTGCTTAGAGTTGCTGCTGCTCGAAACTGCGCTGGCTTCGAGCTGCTGCTGCTGCCGCACTGCGCGCTCTGACTGCTGCTGCTTCGATTGAATACTTTAGAAACTCCGACTCCACTCGACTTCGGACTCTAACTCGACCACCGCATCTTCGAATCTCTTCTTTGACATCTTCTCCTTCTGTGCTGGGCTTGCTTTGCTGGCGTGCTTGGTTACCTCCTTCACGGTTCTACGGCTGGTGCACAAGCGATTTCTCTTCGTTACTCGGATTTATTGACTCCTTTCCATTAAGTTTTTTACAAGTTCTTTTAGGCGCTACGAGTTTAGTGCTAGGTTCAGGCAATTACATGATGATCTCTTCGTCGTTGCCCCAACCGTACATGGCCGGTCTTGATAACCGGAGTGCCATAGTAGGCACGTAACAGTCTATCTCGGCGTAAATCTTTAGAACTAAATGTACTACATTTAAGGATCGTAGCTGCTTTCAATCTCGGCTGTAGGAGTAGTTTAGATTTGTCGACTGAATTCCTCACCTCTGGATTCTTCGTAATTTTGCCATAATTTTTCTAAATGAGAACTCATTTTTACGTTGAAACAGCAGCTGGGATTTTGAGTGAAGCAGGTATTTCTTTCCTCAGCTTAAATCATATTAAACACTGGCTGTGTGACTAAATCCTTGCCTGTCTTAGCGGTAAAACAAAACTCAAGGCGGAAAATTTAGGTTGCAAATTGCAGTAATTTCGACAAGTCGACGACTTCTTGGAATCGAGTATTAGTCTACTATTTCTCTACAAAACAGCGATGTACACGCAGTAAACAAAAATCAGGAATTTCTCTGGTATAAATTCAAATTTGTCCACTATCTAAGATCTAATAACTACGTTATTTAGACGAATTTCCTTGTGAGATACTTCAAGATTGAGTTTAATAATCCGGCATTGAATTAACTCGTCGATTTTAAAAGCGTATCAATAAATTAATCTATGTCAAAAATTGTCCGTTTCTCAATAACAATACTTTCCCGTGAACAATTTTTGCGAGTACGGCGAATCGAATTTTAACTCACTGCAACTACAATTATTTTGATACTTGGAGAAAATTTAAAGTTCCGTTTAACGTTACCGTACAAAAAAACAACATGCCGTATCAGTCGTGTCTACGATCTGCTATGCGACTTTAATTTCTAGAAGGATGGACAGGCTGGAAACGTTTCAAACATTTCAACAAGCTCTTAACTTGGCAAGCAACAATGATCGGGTCAATCGTCTGACTGCTACACACTTATCCGACCACAACGTAGATGTAATATAATTCTGATACATAAAAATTATCTTTAATTATATGTGTACCAGAATTTATTAATTAATACTATAATTATCATGCCCATAAATAATATTTTATTATAAATCAATATTAATATATATAGGAAATTATATAATAAAAGGAAGGTACATGCTGATTACTTTATTCTGGGTAGTATATTGTCCGTAAATTCTTAATTTTGTCGCGTATGACTTGCCTCGGTAATCGGGCATGTGAATTTCTTTAAACGGCGTTGTGGCTATCCGATAGCAGCGCGGGTTGGTTGTGATTTTTAATCCCTGTTATTAACCAAAAAAAAAAATTTCATTAATCAATCACGGCTGCATATTTCTAAGTTTTCCGGCCACTGAATTTCAATATAAAAAAAAATCTTACTAGTTGTACGATTTACATGGGCCGATGTTGTGCAGCTGTGGGCAAAAAAAAAAAAAAAATTGTTCTTCCTATCTCTACTGGCCACACAAATTAAGAAGAAGACGACAAGAATTTATTTTTTTGACCTCTAAAATTCCTTCTCTAAACAATAGGGACGCTCTTCGCTTACGAATCTTTATAATCGGCGATAAATTACGCTGTAATGTACGCGTCGGAAAACCTGGATTAGCTTATGCGTAATCCCAATTCAACCGCGCTGCCAAGTTTGTCCGAAAAAAAAATCTATTCTCTCACATAATCTCAAAAACATTTCTCAACTCGAAGAAAATTCAACGCGCGTGATCCATCTAGAAAGTAACAATTTTTTTATTGTTGACTAAACTTTTACTTCCGCCGAATTCGCAACGAAAATTTTTTTTTTTTTGTGCCCTAAAATCACTAGCGTAATACAAAAAAAAAAAAAAAAATCTTACTCTGACTGAATTCGATCACGTTAAATCTCAATAAAAAAAATACACCACGACATAAATTCAACTCGCGTAAATCACGAAAATTTTCACTGTAAATTAAATTCACTCATCAAAAAAAATTATCTCGGATCACAGTCATACACAGGCTGGAATTTTTCCCAATTCACGTTTCTTCTGAAACCTCGTCCTGCTCGTGAATTACGCAATAATTTTTGCGATTGTCTATTAAGTCTAAAAAGAAAGAAAATTGCATTTCACAACAAAAAAAACAAAAAAAAAAAAAAAATCGCACACAACTCGTGATCGCTGCACTGAAATCACAAGAGAAAACACGAGGGTAAACCATGGGCTTCTCTGGTGGAACCCCAGTTTTTTTCGGGACCACCGGGTCCGCACTTTTCGACGGTTTGGCGCAAGTCTACAATTGGTCTCGACACTTCTATCGCGAATTTAGACCAACCAATTTATTTATCATTAAATGATGTTTTTTTTTTTATAATCAACAATCGGCTGGCTAGCACAGAAATGCCAGCTAAATGTTTTGCACGTGGCCGACGCCAAGTAATTCAAAAATTGGCCGTTCTGGGCTTTCCGGCGTGCAAAATGTCGGCGCACTGCACACTTAATTTCTTTCTCCTTATTTCCCCCGAACGCCCCACGTTGGCGCAGCCACTGTAAGAGGTGATTATTTACGCACTTTTATTTCGCGATTCGCGTTCTTTACTATTCTTTCACAGTAACGAGGCGTTATTTCGGTAGAACCCCGTCACCTTCGTAAATATACTCTAATTGCTGAAGGCACTCTCTAGATATCACGCGACGAATTTGTTAAACCGGCGCCAAGGTCGGTGATAAACCTATGCCACACTGCACTGCCCCACGCTCGCGTGTCCGGCACTCTAGCTCTCGCACTCTGAGGGATTCGGCCGAGGGAAAGGGAAATAATTGTATACACTCATTTAATTCACTCTTTTAAAACTATCTTTAATAATAAAGGTACGACTCGTAATCCGACTGAAACAGCTCACTCTCCTGTGTTCTCGCGACAATTTTCTACGAATATCCGGCTGCAATTTCACTCCACACACACACTTACTATTAATAGCACTACAATTATCACTCTGTGCCACGAGGCAATCTCTTCCGTTCTCGCGACAATAAATTATATTTCCGCGTTATTCGCGCGCACACACGCTGTCAACTCTTCCACGACGCTTTACCTTTTCTTTCCTCAAGACTTCAGCTACAACCTCCTTCCTCCCGTTCTGATCGATGGGCTCGTTCTCTGTAAAGCGCCGCGAAAAAACTATCTCGGGTACTCTTTCTAAAGAGACAAGACCGGAGGTGTTGATCGCGGTGTGCTCAGAACCAAGTGAACGAGTCTACTACTCGACTCGTGTCGCGTCGCTCGCACATTTCTCGCGCATGCTCTCTACACACATTCACACATTTAATCGGTGTTATGCAGCCGGATAAGAAGCCAAGTTACAGCCAGTAGTGTGAGTAACCCTATTCTATTCCGGGCTTCTAGCCCATGTAATATCGTTGACTCTTAACCTTAATTTAAGCTAATCATACCATTCTTACAGCCCTGCAGTTTCGAGACAGTAGTTGAGAGAAAGAGAGATAGGGAGAGTGACTTTTTTTTTATTAGTAGAAGAAAACTGAAACATTCGGGAGATGTTTAGTTTTGGGAGGGGGAATGCGACGGGGTGACCGTCTAAGTACTAAGTAGTCCTCTCTCTCTCTCTCTCTCTTTCTCCATGAGGCTCTGTCCGAACTGCATCACCATTAATAAGTACTTATATTAGATGGTATGCATTGTAGAGACAGAGAGAGAGCCGAGAAACAGCCGAGTAGCCGTTAACTCACATGGAGAGAGAGAGACAGAAGTAGTAGCAGCCGAATAGCAGCCGGGAGATAGAGAGAGAGAGAAGTACATAGCAGCCCGCCGCACCACTACCAGTTCAAGCACACGCACGCACATCAAGCCCGAGCAGTGCAGGCATCATCGGAGCCGCGCGAACCGAGAGCAGAGTAGGCAGCTGGGAGGGGGAAACTCCGAGCAGCGGCGAGCGCTGGCATAGGTCGCGAGAGTGTATGGGTGAGGCAGCGTATGCCTGTATTGTCGAAATCGACGTTGTAAACGTTAAAACAAAGATTGTCAGAATATGTAAATATGTGATAGATAAATGAAGAAGATGTAATTTGGTAGTTATAAGAAGTATGTTCTGTCAGAAAGCGCATAATCACGATGTAAAGTGTGAATGTGTGTAGAGAGCATGCGCGAGAAACTGTGCGAGGCGACGCGACACGAGTCGAGTAGTAGACTCGTTCACTTGGTTCTGAGCAACAGCCCGATCAACAACCCTCCGGTCTTTGTCTCTTTAGAAAGAGTAACTCCGAGATAGTTTTTCGCGCGCTTTTACAGAGAACGAGCCAGCATCAGAACGGGAGGAAGGAGGTTGTAGCTGAAGTCTTGAGGAAAGAAAAGGTAAAGCGTCGTGGAAGAGTTGACAGTCGTGTGTGCGCGCGAATAACGCCGGAAATAATATTTATTGTCGCGAGAACGGAGAGATTGCCTCGTGGCACAGAGTGATAATTGTAGTGCTTATTAATAGTAAGTGTGTGTGTGGAGTGAAATTGCAGCCGGATATTCGTAGAATTGTCGCGAGAACACAGGAGAGTGTAGCCTGTTTCAGTCGGATTTACAGTCGGTACCTTTATTATTAAAGATAGTTTTAAAGAGTGAATTAAATGAGTAGTATACAATTATTTCCCTTTCCCTCGGCCGAATCTCCTCAGAGTGCGAGAGTCTAGAGTAGCCGGACACGCGAGCGTAGCAGTGCAGTGTGGCATAGGTTTATCACCGACCTGGCGCCGTTAACAAATTCGGTCGTGATATCTAGAGAGTGCCTTCAGCAATAGAGTATATTAACGAATGGTGACGGGTTTTCTACCGAAAATATACGCCTCGTTACAGTGAATACGAATAGTAAGAACGCGAATCGCGAATAAAAGTGCGTAAATAATCACCTCGTTACAAACACGGGTTTAGGAAGCGTTATCACACAAATAATTAATGATGAGGAGAAAATAATCGCATACGCGAGTAGAGTATTACGCAAAAATGAATTAAATTATAGCACTACTGAACGTGAGTGCTTAGCGATAAAATTCGCGATAGAAAAATTCCGACCGTATATCGAAGGAAGCAGTTTTACTGTAATAACCGATCATAGCGCACTGCAATGGCTTTTCAAGAAAAAAGACCCTATAGGAAGATTAGGCCGATAGGCGCAAGAGCTCATGAGTTACGATTTCAAAATCGTACACCGTAAAGGCAAATATAATGTAGTGCCGGACGCACTATCGCGAATGTTCGAAGATGAAGAGACGGTGGAAATAACTGCAATTGCGATAAACGAGACGATTGACAAATGGTATAAAAAACGGTTATATCAAATACTCAAATTCCCGCGCAGATATAGAGATTGGAAAATAGTCGATAGGAAAATTTATAGGTACAAACCGAAAAAAGACGTCGACGACATACTAACAGATCTAGACGCGTAGAAACTCTTGTCCCTAATGAAAAACGCGAACAAATTCTCAAGAAGTCACACTCCGAACCGTCGGCAGGCCACGCAGGCAAAGATAAAACATATTCGCGATTAGCACAATTTTATTACTGGCCCGGCGCATACAAAGATACAGTCCGTTTTTTTAAAAATTGCACGGTTTGCCAGCAAACAAAAACTATACAGCAATCGAAAGTAGAATTGATGGGATCACGCGATGTTGACCGACCGTGGAATATCATTGCGGCCTACTTAATGGGATATTTCCCTGAAAGCAGAGCAGGTTTCGAGTACCTCATAGTATTCGAAGACTCATTTTCTAGATTTATAATCTGTGTCCCAATCCGGAGGAAAACTGCAGCGAGCGTCAAAAAGCGTTAGAAAATAGTTTGTTTGCGCACAATTTGGAACACCAGAAATATTTGTATCAGATAATGGCCGCGAATTCATTAACGAAACAATGAAAAATTTTCTAGAAGAAAATTCTATCTATCACGAGAAAACACCGGCATATCATCCACAAAGCAATCCGGTAGAACAATCCGGTAGAACGAGTAAACCGAGATTTAAAAACACGCATTACAGCATATATAACGAATAATCATAAAGAACGGGATAAATTTATTCCGCAATTTCAATTCGCTTATAATATTAACCTACACAGTACGACGGGAATGACCCCTGCATTTTTAGTCTTTGGCTGAGAGCTGCAACCACCAAAAGTATGGCGACAGCTAGCGTAAGTGCAATCTGAATCAGATCCCGGGAAAACGATAACGCAAATCAGCGACAATTATTCAGATAATTCCGATAACTCGAGTTCATGTTCCGACGGATCAACGCGCAAGCACAACACGAGAAACCACGCAAACAAAAGATTAGAAAAAGCGGAAAGAAAACGCATCAATGCGACAGAAAATAATCCAAATAAAGACATGACATTTAAAAGCAAAAAGTCATCCAATAACCAGTCCAGAAGTACCACTGTAAATTTCGAAAATACAAAAGAAAAATTAAGCGAATGGCCTGAGAGAATGAAATAGCTGAATCACATACATGACAACGTGAAAATTCAAATCGAGAAAGAGAAAAGTAGGCAAGAAAGCCACAACAACAAAAATAAGCGCGAACATATTTTCTAAATCGGTCAACTAGTTTGGAAAAAGAATAAAATTTTGTCGTCCACACAAAATTAGCAAAGCCGTACATTGGCCCTTACGTAGTTAGCAAAAGAATAGGTGAGAACGTTTATGTAGATAAAGACATCGATGGAAAAACACTAAGCAGCTCATGCCACGAAAAAGAACTTAAGGAGTACACGAACGAAGAAAAGCCCGAAGAAAATTCGAAGAAAAAGCCCGAAGATAAATCAAGAGAAAAGCCCGAGGAAAACAGATATTATTTTTTACGATGTTTGTGATAAAATTTATAGCAATATCAATCAAAATATTTCTATAAATTCTGTAATTTTAGCTCCTCATAATGAAAATATTAAAATCATTATCATCCTCATAATAAAAGTATTAAAATTGTTATATGGCGATGCATGGACATATTGCAGCACAGATTACGCAACACATACAGGCGTGGATCAAACTGACGAAAATATCCATCTAAATCATCCAATTGAAATGTTAAATAAAATTTGAGAAGGTCTTTCACCTTATAAATGAGACTTGAAAGTAAATGCACAGTGCAACAGTGCAACAGTAATGTTAATTCGAAATTTGAGTATAATAGATAGTCTATGCAATGGGACTCGTTTAAAAATCATTAAATTATATCAATGAACTTTATTTGTGGTATGTTTTAAAATTTGTAATCTCACAAAACAATAATACATATATATGTGATCTTTAAGAATAGCGAACAGGCATGTGTTACGTAGAAACCTGAGGGGTTTCTCGTTCATAAAATATTAATGCGTGAGTCTGTGTATCTATTACTATACAGGAAACGAGAGACAGTCTTGTCAGAACTGCTCCTCCCCAACCAAGCTATATTTCTCTCTCTTTTCTATATGTTCCAATATATTATCAGATGATTGATAAATCATTCCTTACCTTGTGGTTTACCTAGTGTAGTTGGACAAAATATTCAAATTGATGTATTATATTGGTGCGTGAAATAAATATCTCAGAACTGCTTTGATATCGGTCCAATTGCGTTAAAGCTTTTATTCTCTTTCTCTTACTGATACGCTTACAATCTCTGCTTCAAACTGTGATTTTCTGACAAATACTATTCAAAATCTCTCGGGTCTATTGATCAAGGTTTCAAGTAAAAAATCTATCTCTAACAAAATCTATCCAAAAATCTATCTGAAAATCTATACTAAGTCTTGGTCCGTTCGGCACCCTGGCTCGACACGGAGTGCCCGAGAAGCGTGGCCTGTGGATGCTCGGAAGTCTTCCGGACCTCCCACGCTGTCCCAAGCTCTACGTCCCCGCCGCTACGTCACAGCGTCGGTGGTTGTTGCACTCATTAGGCCTTACGGGGCCTGGCAACGGACAAGTGCCGAAACTGCAAGTGCAGCATCGCACGCGCGCAAGTAGCCGTTGGCGGGGAAGGTGTTTAGCTTAGCGAGATTCTTGGCCACTTGATACTTTTGTGGCCTTGAATGTTCGCTATGCTTTTACTATGTGTAACTTTCTCGCAGCCATATTCGAAATAAATCTCGAATAATAGCGACGGGAAAGTTGTCACATAACAACATGATTTTTAAAACCTTTTTTAAAATAAGGTTAAGGTTAAATCTTACGCAAAAGTACAAGAGTTACGATTTTTACTGCAATCGTTGTTCAGTAATATTGTTTTGAAAATTCGGTTTGCTAATGATACGTTTAAACGATAGAGAGCTCACGTGATCAATATGGCGGCGCGAAGGATGAAAATATATATAGATGTATGAACATATGTAAATTCTAATCCATAAAATAACCCTATTGTTTTCTCAAAAATCATAATAAAGACGAGAGATAATGCTTCAAAATCAAAATGGATTAATGATGACTGAATTTATGTACTCAAGATACGTACGTTAGGTTAGGTATTTATCCTTCGAGCTGCCATATTGGAGAGCTGTCGTTTTAAAAACTACTCAAACATATGAATTTTTAATTAATCATATTAGGGCCTAGAGGTACTAAATCAGCCAAAAATTCATACATAACGTATTCTTATGCTATTCTACTGTCTATATATGTATATAGCAAAACCGTGTATGTTCCCTATTAATAATTAAAATTAGGGGTTTGGCGAGCGGAGCGAGCAGGGGGGTACCCCCCCTAGTATATATATATATATATATGTGTGTGTGTGTGTGTGTGTGTGTGTGTGTGTGTAGAAATCGTAAGAAGGTGATGATAAGCGAGGAATAAATATAAAACCAAAACTCTCAAACTCGCTACCCCACGCGTCATGAGTCTTAATGACAATAACATAAAAGAAATATTGACGTGTAGCACACGAGTTGCAATAGAAAAATGTGTGGCAATGAAAATAATAATTTAAAAAAATAAATAATAAATGAATCAAAGTACTTCGCGTCGTCTCACTCAAGCTGTCGCAGGAGCAACATCGCGTAGAAATTGGATTACGATGAATTTTTATCTTATCAGCATTTTTCTGCTAGTTCGTGGAAAAGCAGATCATCCTGACTTTTGAGAAAAATCGGTTTTTACATTTCAGCTCTTTACATGAGAACAGCATAACGAAATCGTTTAAAATTTCAACAGCAGATAGGCTCGTTTATAGTGATTCACCAAATAAAATTTTGAAGCATTTGACTACATTGTTTTGGAAATAAAAGGAATCAAAAAATTAAAAAAAAATGTAAACCTTGTTATCTTAAGGAGATCCGGAACCTCTGTCATTGCTCACATATCGTATTTTCAATCTTACAAAGAGCCTATCCAATATAAAAACCTAAAATTTTGAGAAACAATTCTTGATATAGAATAGTTTACGTTTGGATAAAAATATTTTTAAAAAGTCAAAAAAATAATAATAAATTAGTTCCGCATTTATCCGCGAGGCGAAAAAAGTCGCTGCAATCGTGAAGCGCAGTACCAAAAATGCATTATAAAACTTGTTCGACCAAAAGAACAACGACCAATAGAGTTAACCGGAAACTATTCTGAAAAAGGTATATAACGATCACAAAAATATTAAGTTTTAGTGTCATATGAAAGTATAAAACCGAAATTCCGTCTATGCAGCTAATTCCGCTTACAGCTCCCGCTTTTATCTTCAGAAAGGGCGAGAAAGAGGTAAAAGTTCGTTTGTTTGGAAAACAACAGTCGGCGCAGAGTTTAATTTCCCCAGCTTTCCTTTTCTCAAAGATCGAAAACCGGCAGCATCCCCAACGCATGGCAGTTCGACACACGTGTTCGCCACCTGGTACCAAGCAAACGCAGCACAGTACCCGGCGGCGGTTCAGACTACCTGAGTTGTAAGTCCCAAGCCGCAGTAATCCATTTATGATGGTACATCTTGCAATTGAAAATTAAATTTATGCTAAAATTAGTTGGTTATCAAATAAGCATTGGTGAAGATATGCATCTCATAAAACCAAAACGAACAAAATTTGAATGAAAAAAATCGGATGATTCTGAGATATTTTGAATTCCGTATACAGCTGATATAGCGAGTGAGAATGAGAAATTGTTATTTAAAACTTTAGTAGGCAAATATTTGTAAAAGGCTTTCGTACTTTCTGTCATTTATTGTTGTACTAAAAAATTGCAGAAGCCTTTTTAAAAAATCATAAAGAGTATTAGAAAAATGTTGAATATGAGCGAGCAGATGTCTGTTTGCTAGAGACGGCAGGCCCAACGCAGAGCTACGCGACTCAACTCTCCCCTCTATACCGCGAGACGGCCACCGCCGACGTCACTGTGCGACGGCGGCGCTCACTTCGCCTTGTGCACTCGAGCGCTCAACACGCGTTTTAGCTTGTCAGTTCGATTACTTTGTTATACTAATTATATTCTCATATAATAGCTTGACTACGTTGTATCATCAATAGATGATTAGCTTGAGGTGTTATCAATAAATAGTGATTTATTGTGAAATCCTATGTACACATTATTACTCCCCAAGCATGCATGGTCCGAGCACGTTAGAGTCTCAATAGGTTATGGGCCCAGCACGCTTCCACTGCGCGCTGAGACTTTGCTGGACTTTTGTATGCTTGGTTGAACTAACTCGCGAGTGAAAAGTGTTGGAAGTGCTAGCCGGTTTCTCAGTTCGAAGTACTACGTTCAACCTGGACAGCGTCTCGAGAAGGACAGAGTTTGCTGTGGAGAGTACCTACCAGCGCGGCATTTTCTTTGTTCGAGATCTCGGTCAATGCAGCCCGATTTCAAGTTTGAACCTCGACGCGGACGGCGTCTTGACGAGGAAGGAGTTGTGGAGATCGCCGTGGCGGTGCAACATTTTCTCCAGTTCGAGATCTCGTTCAACCCAGCTCAATTCCAAGTTCGATGATGTGAAAATTGGCCAACAGCTCGAGTAGAAAGGTTTTGTGATATTTTAGTCAGGTAAAAGCTCGAATAATCAAGATTTCTGAAAAGTGCGCTATCGCGAGTGTTGCTGGAAAATTGTGTTTGTTTTCGTGTGCAATCGCTTTGTCGAAATTTTTGTTGGAACATGAGCATAGCGTTACCAAGTTCCAGGAAATCGCGCGAGGTTAAGCAGCAGGTTCGGACGTGCAAATCGGCATGTGGCGTCGGTATATGTGTCCACGGCGTTCCCATAAGCTTGACGGAGGGAGCGTGAGCGTTGCTCCCTGACCATAGCTTGATCGCGACCGCGCTTAGGCTGATAATGTGCTAGTGTATAACTAAGTCAAATTGTGACAGCTTGACGTTACTATCTACTAGTATACATGCACGATATATGCATGCACGCCGTTCGAATCGTGTCGCGCCGCACTGATGGTTTATAGAAAATTTGTGAAATTAAAACAAACGATACCTTGACTAAAGTTTAAATCAGTTGAAAAATCACAAAATTGACAAAGTCAATAGTTTAGCGAAATTGAAATGAAAATTAGTTCGATTTAAAATTATTTTAATAATAATTATTATTATGCTTAATTTAATGAATTAAATACAGAACAGTTATAACTGCCAATTCAGGATATTGAATTGGGAATTTCTGAAAGACATTCAGAGAAAAAAATATCATTATCTTCACAGATGAATTATAAGAAAGTTTTGTGATGTACAGAAGGACGAGAATGAGATCGATCAAAGCTCGAAGAAAATTAATTTGACAGCTTGAAAAATTGGAACGTTTCCAAATAAATATGTACATATCGAAATTCAAATAGCATTCTTTATGTGCATACGCGCGTGTGTATGTGTATTTACGTACATGTATATGCGTAAACGTGTGTACATCAGATCCAAATTATTGTGCTGGCCAGTACTTGTAGTGTAGTGTATGTTGTTGCTGACGGATTGGATAACGTGAGTAGAAATTATATAGTTTAAAAATAGTCCAGGAAAAATTAAATAAGAAACAGTTCATGGGAATGTGTCTGTAAAGAGTAAAAATGAACAGTTAAGTTGGACGTGTTTCTCTTTCTTTCTTAAATTGTTTAATATTAAAATTGACTATTTGTAATTGATTCTATGCAATTTATCCGTCAATCGTATGTGCTCGAAAGTTCGACTGAATTAAGTTGGATTATGTTCGAAAAATGTATTATAAATAGAATTGATGTCATGCTACTTTGAGTTGGTAGACATTCGTGATTTGTCTCATATGCTTGATAATCTCAAACTAACAAAACAAAGTGACATTGTTGAAATTCAAATACAGTCCTCGTGAGAAAATGGTTATATGGCATTATGTGTAGTTCGATCAAAGAGGTATAAAAGGAACTCAGTCTTTAGAAGATAAGTTATAGATATAAATATAGAGCTCGATTATATAATTAATTACTGAGTATATACTACTGTCGAAAATCTACGTTTTGTTGGAGAAACACAGATTCTTAATGAAATAGCTACTAGAAATCGTTAACAATGAATTCTTAAATATTACAATATTTAATAGGAAATACTTCGAGAGAAGTAGAAAGTTTGAGCTGGACATCTCTCTAGATGAGGTTGTTTGTGCCTAAACAAACCAAGTATTTTCATCTTGGAAGGATGATTTTCTACTACGACAATGAAGGGTACCACAAGCATAAATACACGAAGCAAGCAAGATGTGCTTTGGATGCAAGGATGTGAAATGCATGTTCAGTTCGGTTACGTTCACTCGAAAATCTCAGCTTGAAAAGTTTGTTTAAGAATATGAAAGTCAGAAAAGGCTCGATTTCTCGTATTTGTTATTGTCGGCGTGATCATTGTATTTGGAATACGAAATGTAAAATTGATAGCGCATCAGGCTGTAATACGATTGAGAAGTCTAAGTTTGATGGTAGTCAAGGCCGAGGCCAATAACGACAAAGAAATTGAAAGGCTCTAAAACTGATGGTATTTCTGTTTTAAAATCCAAACATGATTTCTAGTTGGCTCGTTGGAAGATTAAGAAGTGGTGTAGTGGTGTAGTTGTACGTCTGTCGAAGAAAGATAATTATTCAAGTGAAGATTAACCGGACAAATAAGGGTTAAAGAAGAAAATATACGCTCAGCAAAAAAGATAAAGTAGTCAAGTATTAAACAAAAAGAAGATTTTTGAAAAATAATCAAGATTTAAGTGCGATGCAAGCGGATTAAAGTCGGCAAGTGAAAAACGTGGTAAAGTGCTATATCAGAGCACGTGGCAAATTAGAGGTTAAGCACATGTTTTTGTGGCTTAAGCCTGAAGTGAATCTAGAACGAGATTTATAAAAAAAGAAGCTACTTGAAAAGAGGAAGTAAGAAATCCGATTAGAAGAATATATTTGAAGGAACTAAAAGAAAATAATTTTTTTTTGAAAAATGATGTATACGATAATATAAAAGCTGAAGAAGAAGAAATGGCTAAACAAGTAAAAATTGAGGATATTGTGATACCAGTGTTTGATGGTGAAAATTATACAAGCTGGAAAATAAGATTAATGATCCTGCTGAAATATAAAGAGTGCAAGGATCAAGCAACTCGAGAAATGACGGAAGATGAAAAAAAGGACGAAGCCAAATGAAAGAAGATTGATTTAAAAGCTCGTACCATGATAATTATAATTAGTGCTATCTCCGATAAATAACTAGAGTACGTTGGCGAATGTGAAACAGCCTTCGAGATGATTAAAAAATTTGACAAAATGTACTTGTCTCAGTCTACAGCCTTGCGATTAAATGCAGAGGAAAAATCGAAGAATTCAAATTAAATAACTATACTATAGTGGAAGAGTTTTTCGCAGAATTCGAAAAAGTAACAAATGAATTTAAATCGGCTGGTGGAAAACTAGAAGAAGTCGAGAATTTAAGATATCTAATCAGAGCCTTACCACCAAGTTACAGTTACATTGGAGATTTTATAGACGTTATACCAGAGGATCAACGAACAGTCGACTACGTCAAGTCGAAGATTAAAGAGAAACATATGACTCAACCAGAGTCTAATAATAAAACCAACGTCAGTACCTTTGTGGTATCCTCTCTTAAAAAAGTGATGTGAAGCATTTAATTAATGTCCAATTGCCTGGTACAAGAATTAAGGAACGCGAATTAGAAACGCAACATAACCTACAAACGCTTTGAACTGTTAATGCTCAGCAGGCGGCAAAATTTAAAATCATTCTGGAAAGATATAATTGATGGTATAATATAAGGTGCGCGAAGCGCACTTAGATTTCCTAGTGTGGTACAAACTAAAGGAAAATGCTATACCTGTCGGGAACCAGGTCACCACAGTAGACAATGCACGAGACCACAGCATCAGCAGAGCAACCGAGGACGAGGTGCTCATTCCAGTCAAGGTCAACGAGGTCACCAAAGAGTCTCCAACAGAGGCTACAACAGTGGCAACAACAGAGGTGGAAACTACAGAGGTCAAGGTCGTCAACGAGGCAGACGTCAAGGTCAACCCAGAGGCGAACCTTCAGGCGAACAACAGGGTGACTACTCATCCGAAGCATAGCTGACACAGGTCTGCAATCCAGAGGTAAATCAGGTAACTGCGTTAGAAAATATTCTTTGATAAATTCATTTTTTTAATAGAACCTGTTGAGGTAAAATTACCTGATGGTAAAAATTTGAAAGCTACAAAAATTGGAACTGTAAAGTTATACTTCAAAAATTATTACAACAAAAAACAAGTAGAAGTAAAAAATGTTTATTATGTTCAAGGCATTAGACAAAATATATTGAGTTTATCTAAAGTAACTGAAAATTGCACAGTAGTAGCTAAATATGACAATGCAAAAATATATAATAAATCTAGAGAATTAATAGCAGTGGCATGTAAAAAAGATAACTTATATTTTATGAAAAGTTTTGTAACACGAAAAGATAGCAAACAAATGTATGTAAATTCAATTAAACTAACTGATAAAGAGAAATGGCATGACGGACGAACTTACGGATGAGATACCCCTTTTTAGCGAAGGCGAACTTATCGCGGCAACTTCTTCCCTGAAGAGCGGTAAGGCTCCGGGACTGGATGGCATTTCTGCGGAAATACTTAAGGCCGTTGCAGGGCGTGTTCAGTCCGCGGTGGAAAAGAGCTAGGCTAGTCCTAATTGAAAAAGCTAACGGTCAGGCGGGCGCGGAGCCATAGTACAGGCCGTTGAGCCTACTCGACACTATGGGAAAGACAGGCGAATCGCTAATAAAACCGCGAATATTAAGCGCCGTCAGGGAGGCGGGAGACCTTTGAGACAAGCAATACGGCTTCAGAAAGGGACGCTCAACAATCGGCGCGATCAGAGAAGTAACGGACACGGTCAAGAAAACGGATGAAGCGTGTCATGCGGCCAGGCCATTGGTCTTGCTCGTGACACTAGACGTGAAAAACGCGTTCAATTCGGCTAGATGGGTCGACATTTTGGATTCTCTGCGATCGTTTGGGGTGCCTTGGTACATCATGCGACTCGTAGAGGATTATCTGAGGGAGCGCACGATCGAATACGAAACCGCGGAGGGACGTAAGAGCAGGCCCATAACGGCAGGGGTGGCGCAGGGTTCAATCTTGGGACCGGACTTCTGGGGCATTCTGTACGATGGGTTACTCAGAGTAGAGGTACCGGAGAATGTTAGACTGGTCGGGTACGCGGACGACGTAGCGTTGGTTATAACAGCTAGAAATGTGGAGATCGCGCAGGGCAAATTGAACGCGGTAATGGCCCGGGTGCTAAAATGGATGACCGACCACGGACTACAGCTAGCACTCGAAAAGACGGAGATAGTTCTCTTGACTAGGAGGCGTGTCTCGAGCATCATACCGATGCGCGTTGGAGACGTAACAATAACGACGAAGCCGACAGCCAAGTACCTGGGGGTAACCCTAGATACGAAGCTGAACTACGGGGCGCATTTAGACAGCGTATGCGAAAAGGCGGCGGTTAGGGTGGCGCAGCTCAGTCGATTAACGGCCAACGAGCGCGGGCCTAGGCCGGCAGTCAGACGACTCTTGGCCACCATAAACTCTATTCTTTTATACGGAGCGGAGATGTGGGCCGATGCCATGGAGAAGAAAAAGTATCGTAAGCAGATAACGGCGGTGCAACGTAGAGGGGCGCTTCGGATCGCGTGCTCGTACCGAACGGTATCCGGGGACGCGACAATGGCTATCGCGGGGGTGATTCCCGTGGATCTGCTTGCAATTGAACGCAAGCGGATCTACGAGAGTCTCCGGGAATCTGCTGGGTGGAAATCCGAACCGAGGAACGCGATAGGACGATGCGGAAATGGCAGGAGCGATGGAGTGAATGCCGCCATGCGAAATGGACGAAATCATTGATTAAGGAGGTAGGCCCGTGGGTAGGGGGGTCAATTTTTATCTCACCCAATTTCTTTCTGGACACGGCTAGTTTAGGAGTTACCTGTTCGCGATAAACAAGGTAGCGACCGCGACACCGGGTTGCAAATACTGCGGTGACGAACGGGACGACGTGAGACACACGTTTTTTGACTGCCCTCGGTGAGCTGATAGGCGTAGAATCTTAGAGGTGGCGGCAGGGGCATTTACGCCCGACACGGTAGTGAAAACGATGCTTGCTAGAAAGCAGAATTGGGACGACATAACGGAGTTCGTGGAGACGTTTCTCCGCGCGAAAAATAGTGACGGGTGCTTAGCTGACTAGACGACGATAGATGACCTATAGGTCGTAACAAGACAGGCGACCCCCCGAAGGAATGCGAAAGCGGCTACCGGGGGGGATTCTCGCGGCCCTATGAGAGGTGGAGTTTTAATGGGTATGTCTGGCGTCTGTCTCGCGCCAGGAGAGTCCCACACAAACAAACAAACAAAAAAAAAAAAAAAAAAAGAGAGAGAAGTGGCATAGGGCACTTGGTCATGTAAATTTTTAATACTTAAGTAAATTAGTAAAAAATAAATTAGTAGAAGGCCTGCCAGAAAAAAATGAAAATACAGAAATTAAATGTGCGAATTGTATTGAAAGTAAAATGTCTAATATACCGTTTGAAAATAATAACGAAAACTACTGAAATTTTAGAATTAATTCACACAGATTTAAATGATCCACATAATACAATCGGTTATGGCGGAGAGAAATATTTTGTTACTTTTGTTGATGATTACAGTAAGTGTACTAGAATCTTTTGTATTAAAAGCAAATCAGAAACTGCCAGTTGTCTGAAAGAATATGTAAATTGAGTAGAGAATAAATTTCATAAAAGAGTAAAAAAGTTGCAATGTGATAATGACAAAGAATATTTGAACCGCGAGATTTATGATTTTGTAAAGTCTAAGTGAATAGAGTTAGTAACATGTCCACCGTACGTCCATAAACTAAATGGCGTAGCGAAACGATACAATAGATCAGCTATGGTCATAGGTAGATGCTTAATGCGTGAAGCGAAAATTCACAGACGTTATTGGCCCGAAATAATGAAAACTGTTGCTTATTTAAAAAATCGTACAATTGCAAATACAGCGGAGAACAAAACTCCTTATGAAATATTTTTTGGAATAAAACTTAATGTAGAAAACTTGAAAATGTATGGAAGTCGAGTCTTTTTAAGAGTTCCAGAAGCGTTCAGAAAAAGCAAATGGGATGATAAAGCCCAATTAGGTGTACTAGTAGGCTATGTAGAAAATGGTTATAAGGTCCTAGTCAACGGTAGAGTTATTGATGCTAGACATATACAAGTAGTTGAAGAAAATACCAAAATTATGTTTAGAAAAACTTGACGATGAAAAGGATAGAGATTTGGAAAATAGCGAATCTGAGAACGTAGAAAATGTAATACTGAAAAAGGAATCCGAAACAAATGAATATGATGTAAATTCAAATCAAACAAAATCTCTTGTCTACTCAGACCTTCGGGGAAAGTAGATATAACGAATTAAATTTTGATATTGCAGAAAATAATGATTCAAGCTTAAAAGTACAAAGAAAATCTAACAGAAAGAAAAGTCCTGTAAATAGATATGAAAATCCTGTAACTCATTTTATATATATAAATCATATTGATGCAAATGTACCGAATATATTTGAGGAGGCGCTAAACTCAAATGAATATAAACAATGGAAAATTGCAAGGGATTCCGAAATTAATAGTTTAAAGAAAAATAATACTTGGCAAATTGTTGAAAGACCAAAAGAAAAAAAGGTCATTGATGTAAAATGGGTGTACAAAAAGAAAAGCAATAATGTTTATAAAGCTAGATTAGTTGCTAGAGGTTTTCAACAAAAGGAATACATTGATAATGTTTATTCACCAGTAAGAAAAATGCAAACTTTAAAAATTTTATTGTCTTACTGTTGTAAGAATAATTTATTCATTGAATAAATGGATGTAGAGACGGCATTTTTAAATGGTTATGTAAAAACAGAAGTAATGTTAATGAACCGAAGGGCTATGAAACTGAAGACAATAAAATATATATCTAACGCTCGTAAATTTACAAAAATTTTCAAGAAAATTTTTGAAGACAATAAAGTTTGTAAATTGCAAAAGGCACTCTATGGACTCAGAGAAAGCCCAAGAGCTTGGTATAATTGTTTCAATAAATACATGGAAAATTTAAACTTTGTTAGAAGCAACTATGATAATTGTCTGTACATAAATAATACAAGCAAAGATACAATATATATATTAGTATTTGTAGATGATCTCCTTATTTGTTGTGAAGATATAACATATAATAAACGTAGTAAAAGCCAGTTTAAACTGGGCAAAATTAGCCAATATATAGGCATTGATATAGATTACAGTAATGATGGACACAAAATAACCTTAAGTCAAACTTATTGAATCTTTGGCTGCTAAATACAATCTAGAAAATGCCAAACTATATGATACTTCAATGGAGACTAATTTAAAATTAGATCAAGCTAGTCACATAGACGAACGAATAAAGTACAGAAACTTGATAGGAGAACTATTATATATAAGCTCAGGCACAAGGCTAGATATATCGTACAGCGTTAATTATTTAAGTCGTTATCAAAGATGCTACGATCAAACTCATTATAAGTATGCGATGCGAATCTTAAAATATTTGTACAAGACTAAAGACTTAAAACTAACATATGGTGATTATTGGAAATGGGAAACAATTACAACACAGAATATCTTCTCTTTATAAAATTAACGTTTATTCTGAGACGCATAGAAGGAGCAAGCACATCTGAACTCTATGACGTTCTGTCGGAGACTAACTGTAGCTAGCGCATATCGAGAGTGCAGAAGGGAAAGGGAAAATCCCTAAAACAATGGCCCTACTATATAACTCGCAGAAGGACTCCAGATGGCAAGGCCCACCGAGAAGTCCGCGGCCCGCTACAACGTGTCGCAGCACGTCGTGCCGTAGCGCCGCTACCCGAGCTTATATTCATAAAAACATAAACGCATAACTAGACCCTTCTTAGCTATAAATGCACTCAAGATTTAGTTTTGAAATACGGATATTTCCAACAGTGATAATATAATAGCGAAATACTAGATTGTATGGTAGATTCCGATTTCGCAGGCGATAATGTAGATAGAAAATCCACAAGTGGATACGTAATTAGATTATATGGTAATGTAATTTTTTGGAAAACCCACAAACAAGGTGCGGTAACAAACTGTTCAACTTTTGCAGAATATGTAGCTTTATCAGAGGCAGTCTCTGAAATATTGTTTATAAGAAATTTGTTAAGCGAATCTTTCGATAAAGATTTACATGAACCAACAACTATTTACGAAGATAATTCTGGAGCAATCACGATCGCAAAATTCGGAAATTTCACTCCAAACTCAAAGCACATCGAAGTGCAATATCATTATATAAATGAAAGCTACGAAAAGGGCGAAATAGATATTGTAAAAGTTGACTCCAAATGTAATTTAGCAGACATCTTCACAAAGAGTCTGGACAAGACAAAGTTTCTAAACAATAGAAAAGGTTTAAGATTAATCTAAAATGTCCATACAAAGTCCAAGTTCAATTGCAACCAAACCAAGTTCAAAGTAATAATCGCCAAGTTCAGTTGTATAACTCAAGTTCACTTGAAATGCTCTTAATTCAATTAATGTAAAATCCGATGACAAATTGTATGAGAAATCGAAAACTCAAATGTATCGAATTATAATGTAAAATATCACGACTTTGTAAATTCAGGAGGCGTGTTGTAATATGTGAATTTACAATAGTCGTAATACACAAAATAGTACTCGTCGCGCCATCTACTGGTTGTCGACGATTTCGTACAACGTGACAAGCTCGAGCGAACGCGAGCATAGTGCGCATGCCTCGCGTATATACTTTAAGCACATACTATACTTCGTGGAGTCAGATTATGCTGTACTGTACTCCACACGCTCTCTTGCCTGTACGACTCCAAGCTGAGCGGACGCACTACTGACTATGACTTATGCCACTTACATATAAATATATTCATTATTAATATTAACCTCAGTGTTGTTTATTGATCCACACAATCCAACAAAACTAAAGAGAAAATCTCCAAGCTGGAAAATAAGTAAAGTTTTATGGGGTTCATAAAAGCAATAAGTCTAATACATTTATTCAAATTACTTTGAATGCTGGATTAGATAAAGCAATGAGCAATGCTCTAGCTATTTAAACTTTGATAATTCATTGAGATTTGGAATAAATAGTTTGAATGGGTGAATTTCTTTTAAAGCACAGATTATGAATTGATGAAATTATTTTGGTTAAGTCAGAAAATTTAGTACATTCAAGTAATCATGATAATCTTCAAAGATTTTATTTCCAATAATTATTATTGAATTGATGATTTTTAGTTTGTATTGTAGACACATTTAACAATGTTTGTTCAGTGATACATTCAAAGAAAATACAGAGTTTATAGATGAAAGAGTTCTTAGATTGAAGAGACATAACATGCGTCGAAGTCATGCGCCCTATTCAGGCAGTATATGATAGCTGGATAATAGAAAAGAAAGCGTTCCTTGCAGAATTTGATTAAAATTGGCATTGTCAGAAGCTCGAATAATGTGTTAGTTTCAGTGTAGCTATATGTCGGATGTATTAATAAGTTTGAAATTAAATTAAAGATCACCATCCCTGATATATACCTGAAAATAACGGCATTACTGAGATGACATCATACTTATAACAGTAATTCAAATTTTGAACTTTAGCGGGAACGTAAAAGTTGTACAATCCAAATCTGAGCTGACAGAAATTTGTATTTGGGGATAAATACAAAATATTTAATAAGTTCGATACGGAAAATGAGGTTTTCGTAAAATCGTAAATATTAGAAACGGAGGGAGGAATCGGACAATTGATAGCGTCACGTAAGGTTGAAGTAAACTTAAACTTACTACAAAACAAGAACATGGCAAATGTATTAGTTGTGACTGTATAAAATGATCCAAACTCATATGAACTGACTATTGGTGCAGATAACAAGCTTGAATAAGGAAAAATAGTTGGAGATGAATCTGTGTTAACAGAGGAAAAATAAAAGTTGGTTTGTCATTGATGTATCATTAAGCTCGAAAGGCAAAAGCCAATATCATTGTTTCAGAATGAAAACTTAAAAAGAAAGTTGGATTTAACAATAGTGACAGTGACATGGTTCGGTTTCTAATAAAAGGTTTCAAAGATAAAAACTCATACATGAAGTCAAACACATGCATTAAAATTAAGTGTTTAAAACTATTCTAATTGGTATTAGCTATACCAAAGAACTTTGATTTTAAAGTACAGCAGCTTAATGTTTGAGCAACCACTTTGTAAACGATTAGTAGTGAAGTGATAGAAATACTGCGAATGTTTACTATTCAACTGAAACTTGGTAAAATTAAGTTTGTAAAATTTGATGTGCCTAGTAACATTCAATAAAATAATTCAAGTCCGAAAGCTTTATGTAAAAATCTTGTCTATCTTCTTGATCAAAGAGACAAGTATTTGAACTACTGATTTACAAAGATGATAGTGATAACCAGAAATGACATAAACAAGTTGGATAAAGTTAATGTAAAGTTTTAAATCAACCAGTAATGACAAAATTAAGTTGGATGAAATTAAATTGCAGTTTGAGCTAGAAATCGATAACTTAAACACTTATTCGGGTATTGAACTTAACTGAGATAGAAGCGTAAACAAAACTTAGCTCGAGAACATATTGAACAAGCTGGTTTTTCTACAGGAAAGTTGTAGATTCTCAGTCACTTTTACCAAAAATTTTCGATTTGACATGGTGTATACCATGAACGCTTGGAGTGAAACAAGCTTATCAACGATCAAAACACATCAGAGGTCTGGGTCTCGAAGGTTGAAGAAAAGTTTGACAATTACGAGGACTTTCAGATGCTAGTCTTACTGTCCGTATCTGCTCGAATTTACAAATGGATTTGTGATCAAATTGTATGGTAATACAGTTAGTGATAAGTAGAGAACGCATCACTGTCTCACACAGCTCTGTAAACTTGTTAAGCAGAGTGCGTAGCCCTAGTGTGTATAAGCAAAGTTTGCCAGGAGATATTATATCTACAATTTTCTAAGTTTGAATTTGAAATATTCTATATGCTTGATCTGACTTTTTACTATTCTTCTTCCCCATAACTTTCTAGGATGATGATGTCTCTGAGGCTTATCAACAAGTGAGTTGCATTGCAAGGCTGAGACATTTGATCAAGTTTAATACTATGCTCGAGAACGTATTGGCAAAAATTTGATTAAAATTAGCTGGATGGTTTGAATTGAATTAAAGAAGCCGATTGATTGCTGGAAGAAATAAATAGCCAGCATATTTACAAGGGGTTTCCCTTTTGAATTGCATGCAAGGCTGACTTATTGCTATATCATAAACTCAAATAACCATGACTTTTGTTTCCTTTCAGAAGACAATACAAATAGTACTGCACAGGCTGGATGCAGTCGATTCCGAGCAAGAGCAATCTGCTCGGGAGGGAGTGTTGGTTATGAGCGAGTAGATGTCTGCTTGCTAGAGACGGTAGGCCCAACGCAGAGCTACGCGACTCAACTCTCCCCTCTCTATGCCGCGAGACGGCCACCGCCGATGTCGCTGTGCGACGGCGGCGCTCACTTCGCCTTGTGCACTCGAGCGGTCAACACGCGTTTTAGCTTGTCAGTTCGATTACTTTGTTATACTAATTATATTCTCATATAATAGCTTGACTACGTTGTATCATCAATAGATGATTAGCTTGAGGTGTTATCAATAAATAGTGATTTATTGTGAAATCCTATGTACACATTATTTCTTCCCAAGCATGCATGGTCCGAGCACGTTAGAGTCTCAACAAAAAATAATCATTTCGATTTATCGTACAGTTTTGCTGATATTCGAGTCTCGATCAGGCTTTCAATTTGTGCCAAAGCGATCCCAAAAAAATAAAGCTTAGCAAGAGGACGAACAAAAGTACTAATTTTCATATTTTTGGATAGAGCCGAAAAATTTTTATCGAACTCTCTCTCTCTCTCTCTCTCACACACACACACACACACACACACACACACACACGCCCTCCCTCTTATTCCTAACACCGTATTCGTATACTTGCTACAGTCCCTCCTAGACTGCAATAAAATAGATTAGCAAGGACTGCGGGAATACCGGCATTTACGACGATGCTTCGTTCGGAAATACGAGAGTAGAACTTTCGTTCGTCCTCTTTCTCGGCTCTAATTCTTTCGCCTACCCATCCTCTAGAAAGACTTTGAAAATTGGAACTGGAAATAGGTGAGCGAGTCCAACATCATTTTGCAACTAAATTTTATTCATCGCCTATACTTGGTAACAAGAATGTCTTCATGTTTACCCCCTCCCCCTCCCAAGGTGTTCCGTCAAAGCAATAAGCGGTCAAAATATGAAAAAAACGCGTTTTTTTAAAACTTTAAACACGTACATTTTGAAAAGAACGCGTTTTACAAAAAAATTTACGTAATTATATGCATTTCCAATCAATCACAAAAAGTATCGGACCCAACCCAATTATCGACCTTCTGTGTGCTAAAAAATACAAAGAATAGTTCAAATTAATGAAGAAATGCAAAATTATTCCCAATTATCGGTTATAATTTTTGTCTATTTTAAAATATTCATATACAAGAAGGTATAAAGTTTTTGTTATGATGGTTAAAATTAACTAATTTTTGTAATTCAAAGTTTCCTTCATTCATTTAAAATTCTCTGATAAAAGTCTATTGAAATAGTTATTTATGCATATATAATTTTAGTTATCTGTTCAAGACCGCAATAAAAAGTATTAGTGGGGACTACAGGTTACGGGGCAGCGCGATCGCCGCATTAGGTAGGATGCTAGTACTCTTTACGAAGATGCTAAAATTCCGTATTCCTTAAAATCAGCAATACACTCGAAGCTTTATAATAGATGGAGATGGAAAAGCTCGGTGCGCTTGTACGTCACCCACACTATGGAGAAAAATTTTCAACTTTGTTCAGAAATATGAAAAAGGACTCTCTTTTGTTCTCTCGCTTGGTTCCATTTTTTTTACTACCGTCTCCGAAAAGGTTCGACGACTCGAATTGGCACGACATGCTTCGTGCTACCATACTGTAGCTGGAAAGGCTTGGAAAACTTGAACTCGAGAAAAGCAAGTGTGGTCTACCATTTCACTCATCTCGAGTACTGCGTATAGAGAGTGTGAATAAACATATCTATTTTAACTAAAAATGTTACAAATATTTGCATACCACAGTTTTAAATAACAATTTTGCTTCCTCCGCAAGAGGAAGCTTTGTAATAGTAAAATTTTCAGTTTTGCTAATACTTCGTGGAGCCGGATTTTGAGATGTTTGGAGTACGAATCATACGTTTTTAGAAAATGTCCGTGCGGATGGCTGTGTGTGTGTGTGTGTGTGTGTGTGTGTGTGTGTATGTACGTATACCGCCATAATTTTGGAACCATGCGACGGATCGTAATAAAATTTGACATGCATATATTTTTTCTAATTCTGAATTTAGGTCATTTTTTGTTTTATGATTCTGACCATTTTATGGCCATATTATAGCCATTTTTCTATTTTTGAAAAAATATTTTTGCTTTTTTATAATGATATGATTTATACAATATATTCAACAATAGTGTATCTAAAAGAACATAAATTTGTCTACTTTTTCCCGCAAGATTTTCTAGATTGACTGGTTCATTTTTTATGATATAAAAGGTAATTTTTCGATAAACATATATATATAACTCCAAAAATAAATAGTTAAATGTTTTGAAAAAATTCATGACAATAGAAAACAACAATATCTACTAGTTGTAAAAATTTTAAGCAATTTTGGCGACTAGTTTTTGAGATAAAAATCAAAAACTAAAAAAAATGTTTTTTTTTTACGTCGTACGATTACGGGAGTAAAAAGGTTTAAATTGAGTTGAAATTTTCGGAAAAGATTGATCTTTTGATCACTTCGGCTAGGTTCTTTTTGTAGCTTATGAAACCTTTTAGTTTAAAAGATATTAAGATTCAAATTCTTCAACTCTCACCCTGTATACTCTGTGTGACTGAACATTATTATTTTTGTTAAACCATATAATTTGATAATAAAAGCTTAGTATATTTTGAGAGTTTTCATGGTTTTATAAAATGTCCGTGCAGATGGTTTTGTCTGTGTGTGTATGTGCGTGCGTGCGTGCGTGCGTGCATGCGTGCGTACGTATACTGTTATAATTCTGGAACTACGTGATCGATCGTAATAAGATTGGACATGCATATGAATTTGAGTACATTTTCTTTTAAGATTTGGACTATTTTATGATCATTTCATGGCCATTTTTTGATTTTTGACAAAATATTTTTGCTTTTTATAATGATATGATGAGCGGATCTCCGGTGAGACCTCTCTCCCAGGAGCTAATCTAACGTCTGGTGGATCTCATGGAAAAGTAGTAAGTGCAACTCGTGTGGCGTTAGCACAATCTACTATTACATTTAAAACAATAACAAAAAACGGAATAGGAGGAAGCTAAGTGCCAAGGACTTGGCAGCGGTTTTTTATTCTCACTCGCTGTATCAGCTGTATATGAAAATCAAAATATCTCAGAATCATCCGATTTTTTTCATTCAAATTTTGTTCGTTTTGGTTTTATGAGTTGCATATCTCCACCAATGTTTATTTGATAACTAACTGATTCTAGTATAAATTGAATTTTTTATTTCAAGATGTATCATCATAAAAAGGATTACTGCGGCTTGGGACCCACAACTCAGGTAGTCTGAACTGTCACCGGGTACTGTGCTGCGTTTGCTTGGTACAAGGTGGCGAACACATGTCAGTCCTCCAAGCGCTGGTGCCGGTAGCGCGCCGATCAGTCCGGACTACTATAGATAGAAAAAATTAAAGAGAGAAAGAAGATACAAAATCCTTTAGCTAGACAAGGATAGAATCAATTTAAAGAAGGTGGCGCTGTTAGTTTATTCTCATAATTAAAATAAACGAATAATTTGAATATTTTATCGATGCTCCGAGATGGATTATATTTTTTTACATACGTTTATTTTTACAAAATCCACGTAATTTCAAAAGAACACTAGTAACATCGGATACTATAATTTTAAGTTACCGACGCGTAGCTCTGACTTTTCACAAACGTTCCGGATCCCCTTACGAACCATAAGGGTTTCAAAGCTACGCAATGAACTTAACCAAAACACATAAATCATCTACCTTTTTTCAAAATCTCGAGTGCAATAAGGCTTTTTTACGCCCGTATCGAGGCACAACAAAAACTCATTTTTTTTCAGTTTTCAATTTATTACTGAAAAAATGAGTCGTCAAATCATTTAAAATTTTGATGGAATATAGTTTGACACGTGACCCATCAACATGATTTTTTTCGTGAGGTTATGAAATATGAATTTAAAAAATAATTACCTTTCTCCTTTTATCTGCCAAACGGAACGGTCGATCCCGAGGACCAAACAAGGAAAAGTAGGTAATTTTATTATCTTCCAAATGCATTTTAGCTGAATCGTTTGTAATAATAGGATGATTGAAAAAATGCAAAATAGTGTTTTTCAAAAATCAAAAAATGGCCATAAAAAGAAAAATAGTTGAGAAAATAAAAAAAAATGTTTTTTCCGAATTCAGAATCCAAAAATAGATACGCATGTCAAATTTGATTGATATTGACGGAGTAGTTCCAGAAATATTACGGCACACACACACACACACACACACACACGCACACACGCACACACACACAAACACACACACAGACACAGACACACAAACACACATCCATACTGTGAATTGCTCACTTCTTTCGCATTTTTGATAAATTAAAAATAGTAAAGTTATTTGTTATAAAATAAGCCAATCAATACCCTTCCCATTAGATGCAGCGTATAATGAGATTTAGGAAATTCAAAACACAGAAGTCATAAAACGCGCCCGACAGCACAAAGTAATGCTATACTTGACATCAGAACGCTACCATTTCACAGTTGAAAATATTCTAAATAGAGAACGACAGTAAATATTAATTAAATAAAAGCGTTAAACGACAACGTGATATGAAGTAAGAGTAAAACTATAATTTGATTCAAGAGTTAATAAGTAAAATCATTTCTAATAATTAATAATAATCATAGACTCACGTATAATAATGACGATTAAACAAGACATAAACGTAAACGCGCAGAATAACTAAAAGCACGAAAAAGTATAAAAGTAGAATTAAAGCCGAAAATCATCGATTCATAGAAACAATAGAGCAGAGACGTAGAAAGTGAAACGCCAAGCAAACACACTATGGCGCTATAGCAGAGGACCACTACTAAGGAGACACACCTATACGCACGCACACTATGTAGCTGGATTTTTGTAGAACTTATACAGTGTATTGATCGAGTTATAACGGTTTAAAAAATTTTACTTTTGGTGCATAACAAAAGAACGATGAACTGTAATTTAAATTATCTTCGGTAATAAGATAGGAAATATTATTCACTTTTAGGTACACATTTACTATTTTTATTAACTCTCGAAAAAATATCACAAAAAACTAAATTAAAGAATCGCTATGAAACAAAAACATTAATAAAATGAAAAACAGATATTTTTTCCTCATTATGCTACGTAAAAACAAAAAGATCGATCATCAACATTATTAGAGGCCACAGGTCATACAACAACGCAGCAATGGTTATTATAAGAAAAAGTGGTGGACCAGATTTATTTATAATTATAACATATAATTGAAAAAGGGAAAAATCAAAATTAATTTTAAAACAATTTCCAAAAATAAAAATGAAAAAAGAACTATATATTTTAAATGCCATAAGCAGTAGAAGTTCGGCGTTAATTCAGTACTTTTACTTTTTTTCTTTTGATTTTCTCTATTTCGACAAACATTAAATTCTTGAACTTTTTATAATCTACAAATTTTATATAATACAATAAGATTGTTCTTAACCAATTAGAACTTAATCATCAGATAATGAAAATAATATTTGAACAATAAAAATCACACAAAAACTAAAATGGGGGGTTGGTGAGCGAAGCGAGCAGGGGGGCGAAGCTCCACTAGTATATATAGTATATATGATGATCAAACGGCTGTTGAACAGAGATTAAATGCATATAATAATAACAATTTAATCCAATCACATATTGAGACTTTGACTAGAATCCATCAGCTAAAAATTATAAACACTTGCATCAAGTAGCTAACATTCAAAATCTTCCAAATTATAAAATGATTTTTTCACGAAAAGACGGACAACAAAAACATTTATATAACAAACCCCTGAATTGGTACTATTATAGTTTCAGACTCAGGTTTACCAGAAAATTTTGATCTTTGCGTATATCCTAAAGAATTACCAGAAAATCATTCACAAGATACATATTTAAATAAATTATCGCAATTGGTTGATCCGATGGTTTTCCCATTACGGTTTCCACTAGGTGATTTAGGATGGAGTACTAATTATTTTCAAAATTATCAGACTAAGGAGAAAAAAAGCTCACTCTTTTGCAACATTATTCATACAGACTTGCATATCGACCGAATCAAACAAATTTTAGTCCTTTATGGTATGCGGGAAGATTAACTCAACAATTTTGTATGCATTCTTACGTGATGATAGAAAATAATCGCTTGAATTATTTGAGAAGTAATAAAAAAACATTAAGGATAGAATGTTATCAAGGCTTATTAGATGCAGTAGTTAATAGTGCTTCAAATATTTCTAATAATTTTAATAATGTTGTTGCATATATTTAGGACTTCCAATATATATTAATGGTAGTATAATACAAAGAAACATTATCAAGATGCAACGGCTATTATAAGAAAATGTGGTAGACCAGATTTATTCATAACTGTAACATGTAATCCGAAATGGAAAGAATTAAAATTAATTTTAAAACGATTTCCAAAAAATACAACTCCAAATGATATACCTCACATCACCGATAGATTATTTCACACAAAATTACAATCAATATTTGAAACGGTCACGACTTTTCTCGGTCCTGTAGTAATTTAGATCTATGCAAAAAATATGTATTTTAATGATTTTACTAGAGAAAAGCAGTGAATGTTTGCTAGTCTGTGTCGTCTTTCTGACAGCAGACTAAATAGAATGATTTTATTTAATATTTATATATTTTTTAGTGAGGTCCGGGATACGAGGTAGTGGAAATTAACAGAATAATAAGACTATGATTTAAGTCCAAGACTGATACGCTTAAATTGCGATATCTTGCTTGACTAGAAAAATGTATAAGTCCTTCAAAAGTGAGAAAATATTCTAAGTATTTTAACTACCAAGGCTTAATGGTTGCTCTTGGTAGGACTAGTGCGCTGATAATTGCGCTGGAGCTAGAGACTGGCCATAGGCCGTGTAGGTCCTTATATAGGCTACGGAGAGAGCAGGACTCGAGCCGCCGAAAAAACGTTTACATACAAATATATACACACACATTCACACCTATGTACAAAACCCATTCATACAAGCATACGGAGATGCGCGCGCCGCGCTGCCGCTACGTCATCATCCCACTCTCATGCTGTGCACGCCGCACCGCTCGCTGCGCTACAGATATAGATATACGCGCTCGCTGCTGCCACTTGGTATATCTATATCGCGCTCGCTGCTGCCGCTTGGTATATCTATATCGCGCTCGCTGCTGCCGCCGCCGCGTGGTGACTCCCGCTGCCGCCGCTACTGCCTGATGGCGCTGCTGTTGTTGCTTGCAGCTGGCTGCCCAGCTGTGACCCGTAGCGTCGGTGAGAAAAGTGGGAGAGTACGCTTATTTGCGTGTAATTTTTCTAAAAAACAAGTCGTGAGACTTTAGTTTTTTATAGTTTTAAATTGAAAACCCTGCGGAGTCGGTGTGGGGTGTTACATATTGAATGATATAATACATGAAAAATATTTTTGGTAAAGTATTAGCTTATGTATATACAGTTGAGTTTCAAAAACAAGGTTTACCACATGCACACATTTTAATAACATTACATCCTGATAACAAAATAATCACATCTGAACATATTGATAAATATATATATGCCGAAATAGTTTCAAATACTGACAAACTTAAGAAATTAATTATTAAACATATGCTGCACGGACCTCATAATAATAAAAGTCTATGTTTGAATAATAAAAGCAAAAAATGCACAAAAAAATTTCCGAAACCTTTTACTGATATAACTACAATACAAAAAATGGTTATCCACAATATAAAAGAATAAATAATACTTCTGATAATCATGTTTATAAAACTCGATTCAATGAGAAAATTCCAGTCAGTAATCAAATGGTTGTACCATACAATAAGTTTTTATTAATGAAATATAAATGTTGAATATTGTGCTTCTATACAAAGCATAAAATACATCTTTAAATATATCCATAAAGGTAGTGATAGAGCATTCGTTAAAATTCAAAAAGATGATGATTGTAACAATAATGATAAATTTGATGAAATTAAAAATTACGTTGATGGTAGATATTTAAGTTTAATCAAAGTGTCAGCAATACAAAAGCAACGAAAAAACGTTATAAGAATTATTGTTTTCTTCCAGTGAAAAAAATTAAACAATAAATATAAAAAAAAACGCACCTGTATATTTACCTCCTGAGAAGTGTGGAAAAAATATAAATTTATCAAATAACAAATACAAATTTATATTTACAAAAAAAGTCGCTGGGGGCTAAGGGGGCTTCTGCGCGGGGGGGGGGCTTTCAAATTATTCAAATTACATGGAAACGAAAGAATTTTACTTTATTTGCGGGGGGGGGTGCGGAGGGGGGAGTATACACAAAATAATTATATAATATAGGAAGATATATTGTGTGTGTGTATGTGTGCGTGTGTCTGTGTGTGTCTGTGAGCACGCGTGCGTGTATGTTCGTGAACAGCGTCTGGAACAAACAACTATATTTTAGCTAAAAATGTTATCAAGTTTTTTTATCGCGTTAAACATATGTCAGGTAAAATATACTATTGCAAAAAAAGCAAACGATGTTTTTTTTCTTTATTGCGATTTTAACCTGATTTTACCCATTTACACGATGGAAAAATTCGGAATATTTTTTTTCGCAAATTTAAAGTTATTTGTTCCGGCCACTGTACTGTATATGTATATGTTTTTTTTCCTCTTGGAGAAAGAGGTATTAGGGAAAATCTCCGACAGACCATAGCGTGACTTCGCTTATGGGATCGTCGAAACAGCCCCATCCGCAATGTCAGCCGTGTGTCGGATTCACACTGACTAAACCCATCCTTCTTACAGCCAGGTAAAAAAACACCTGTCCGTCTGAAGGAACGCCCTTTTTGCCTTTATCGACTATCAGTAAAGGTGCCTGGCTCCATCTTCTGTGCTTTATATCCCCGCGGTAAAACCGTTAAGCATTGCTTCGCGGGGAGCGAACGGCTTTAGCCCTCTTCTATTTGATGTGGTCGTCATCCTTCCACCTGTTCTTCGATCTACCTAGGATCTTCGTTCTTTTTTCTTTGCCGTGTCCAGGGCGCGCCTGAATACGTTGCAGCCGCCGGAGCCAGCTACATGATTGCAGCTTTCTTCCTTTTGTCCATCTTCGTTGCAGGTAAAACAGCTTGCTTCCAACTGGCATTGCGCCATGCGATGGTCGGCTCCTCCACACTTATAGCAGAAAGTCGATCTATCTACTCCATTACACTTATTCTTCCAATGTCCAAAGCCTAAGCACTTGTGGTACCGCACTACCTTTACTCGTTTCCTAATCCTGCAACTTACAAGGCCCACGCGTATGTGTCCTATTTATAGGAGCTCCTCGGCCTCTCTCGCTGAGTATCACTATGGCCATTCTAAGGCCACTCGTATTGAGCTTTAATATAATCACCCTCCTGCCGGTGTCCGGCTTTCTAAGGGCTCCTCCTATTGCTTCTCTCACCTCTTCTTCCGTTGCTTCCGAGTCCATGTCCCTTATTTCTAGGGTGGTCTTCCGTTTTTCCTTTTTTACCTGTCCAAGGCCCAGCACTGCTTTTTCGACTTCCGCAGTGATCGCTGTTCTGTCAGACCCTTTTCCTAGCTTGAGGAGGGCATCTCCACTTCTTGTTTGTTTGACTCCCAGCACCATCGTTCCAGTCGTGTCCGGGTTTACTTCCTTTCGGATTTTCCCGAGGACTTCCGCATACGTCTTATTTTGCCCCACTTTAACTAGTAGTCCTTCTGAACGCTTGTTTTTGTTGGGTCTGGCTTTCGCCAGTGGCTCTGATGCATTGTGATGGGCTCTCGGGGCGAGAGGCTCACGTTGCATCACCGCTTTCTCATGTCGTTGTCTCTTCCTGACTTGCTTTTCCTCGCTCTTTTCTTCAGGGCTATTAGTCGGGCTTCCCCTTGACCTCTTGTTTCCTGCACTGGCTAAGACCGCGTCCTTAAGGAGCCGTCCTCGTGCGCCTCTCCTTGCATTCTCTCGTGTTACGTGCCACATTTGGTAGTAGTCTACGTCACCTTCATAGCGTCTATCTTTATTATTTCCTTCCTCGTGCTTTTTCCTTAACTGGATTAGTAGAACTTTAAGTTGTTTAGCACGTTCTGCGGTGCGTTTTACGTCCTTTGGTGCTGACTGATATTCCTCGATAAGCTCATCCACTTCCTTTTCTAGCTTTTTTATATAGTCCTCTTCTTCCTTGCGAACTTCTATGGTTGCTTGTCGAGCTTTTTTGTAATCTGCTATTTGTGCCATTAACGAGGTGCTGACCATGCTCCTAGCACTGGCAATGCTCGCTAAACTCTCCATACTGGTCGTTCTTGATCCCAGAGATTCTCCTCGTAAGCGAAGCTCTGGCACCTTTAAGAAGGACTTACTTTTTTTGTCTATCTTTCTAGCTCTTCCAACGCCTTCGCGAGGCCCGTTTTAATCGGCTCGTTCACGTTGGTTCTACCCTCGGCGTACTCGATGTTGTCCTGATTGTATCCTTCAGGACCGCTAAGTGGTCATCTTGTTGTCTTGGTTTGGGGGTTGGGAACCCCGATGTCGTTGGTTCTGGTGCCTTTAGTAGGTCCTGCTTATTATTCGCTTTCATTTTCTTTTCCTCCTTGCCTTCCCTACGCACGTGCGCCACTTAAGCCGTTCCGCCGCTTCCCTTACATGTATATGTGTGTGCGTGTGTGTGTGTGCGTTTGTTTAGAAGACTGCAAACACTATAACTTCGAAATGGCATAAAAATCCTTAACCGACTTTTCGCTGACTATTCCACCTACTCAGACGGGACATTGGCCATTCCAATTATTCGTGCTTACTCTTTAGCCAAATAGCTCCACACGTCCGGACACTTTTGTGATATCTGTCGATCTGGCTGAATTGGAGCCACAAAGGCGTGTTTACTACGAATTGACATAAAAATTATGGATGTGCGAGTCAATCGAACTTTTGTTGTTTTGATTTAGTCAGGGAAATAAAGCAATGGACTATCGATTTTTTGAGCAGTAAGACGGATCTTAATGCAGTTTTTTGCATTCGATTTGGGAGAGCGTCTACAAACTTTGTGACTGGGTCTGATTAATTGCAAATTTAAAATTGCATTATGGCATACACAATATATATTTTAATTGCATGTCTAAGAGACAGTAAATAAAAAATTTACAACTCGGTAAATAATTATGAAAATGAGTCCAGTTTTGATACTCGGGGATTTTTGGGGTCGCTGAACACGAATATCGCGACGGCAACGGTCTCTGAGGTACCCGGTGACCAAGGTGGACGGTATCAACGTCGTCTCCTAGAGTTTTACGGAAAATTGTATTAGAGCAAGTTTAAACTTGTTACTCGGGGGTTTTCGAGGTCACTGAACACGAATATAGTCACGGCGACGACCTCGTAGGTACTTGGTACCCAGGGTGGACGGTATGAATGTCGTCTCCGAGAGATTTACGGAAAATAGTTACATAATGTGTCTAAACTTGTTACTCGGGGGTTTTCGAGATTGCTAAACAGCAATATATCCACGGCGACGGCCTCCGAGGTACCTGGTGCCCAGGGTAGACCGATTGAACATCCTCTGCAAGAGTTTTACTATGAATCGTAACATAGTGAGTCGAAATTAATACTTTTTGTAATTTAAAATACTGTTAGTACATAGTTTTTGATATTAAAAAAAAATGAAAAGTATAAAAAATTACCAACATATTTGAAGTTTTCATAAATTATTTTTCAAAACATTGTTTGAATCTACACCTTTCTTATAATATTTTAATACAGGTACCAAGGAGACTGTTGCCGTCACGATATTCGTGTTTAGCAACTCCAAAAATACCCGAATAACGAGTTTCGACTCACCACGTTACAATTTTCCGTAAAACTCTCGGAGACGACGTTCATATTGTCTACCCTGGGCACCAGGTACTTTGGAGGCCGTTGCCGTTGCGATATTCGTGTTCTGGTAGAGCTAGGCACATGCCTGTCAAGGATTTTAGGCCCATCAGCCTGAACTCCTTTGTGTTTGAAAAACTCGAAAGGTTAGTGGACAGATATATACAAGGTGAAATCCTTACCATCAACCCACTACACCCCAACCAGCATGCGTATAGGGCGGGTTACTCTACGGAAACCGCACTACACTCGGCGGTCTATCGGATTGAGGAGCAGCTGAAAAAGGGAGTTCTCATGGTAGGAGCATTCCTGGACATAGAGGGGGTGTTCAATCGCACTTCAATTGAAATGGTAACTAAGGGGGCTATCAAGCAGGGCGTACTAAGGCTACTGATTCAGTGGCTTGAGGTCATGCTAAACTGCAAGACTATAGGCATACTCGGCTTCCGCCGAAACTCTGCCTCAAACCGGAATTTTTCATAAAATCAGGCAAGATGATAGCGCGTTACTTCTTTGGAAAGAAATACAAGATAATCATCCCAACACGGCAAGACTGGGAGACTAGAAGAGACACCCTACCAGGGGAAGGAGATATCTGGTACACGGATGGATCCAGAACCGATAACCGCACGGACTCCGGTTACTACTGTCGCAGGTACAGGAAGGGCACCTCCTTCTTTCTGGAGCGGTTTACAACGGTCTTTCAGTCAGAAATTTATGCCATATTAAGCTGCGCACAGAGGGTAATGGAACTCGGTGCACTTGGCAGGCGAATAAGTATATGCTCAGACAGCCAGACTGCGCTTAGGGAACTTAGTACCCAGAAGACAACATCCAAACTGGTCTGTAACAGCAAGATCACACTTAATCAAGTGGCCAACAACAACAAAGTCAGACTACTCTGAGTCCTTGGTCACACTGGAATCAAGGGCAATGAGATCGCTGACAGACTTGCCACTCTGGGAGCTCGAACTCCCCCGATCAGACCGGAACCTTCTACGGGCGCCGCAAGGTGCCTGTTAGAAGGGGCGATTCGAGAATGGGTGGAGGACGAGCACACAAGGGAATGGCGAGATACCCAAGGATGTAGACAAGCCAATGCGGTCATGGGACAGAACATTATATTGCGGACAGGACCAAGTGTACTAGCGGTGGCAACAGAAGCGACTCTAGACTCCTGTCTAAGATCATCACAGGACACATACATCTCAGCTACTATGATTGGAAGATAGGAAAGGAGGATACTTAAGCATGCAGATGATGCGAAGAAGCAGAGCAGACGCTAATTCATATCCTGACAGCATGCCCCAGATTGGCTGAGCTCAGACATCAGCACTTAGGGAATCATTTCTCAACCTGCAACGACATAGAGTCAGCCTACTCGGGGGCTATTCTAACCTTCTGGAGAAGGACTAGCTTACCCGAGTAGGGGCTGTCTACGAAGGGAGGTACAATAGGTTTGCCTAAGTGCCAGGAGTGTCTACGCCCCTCCACCCCTCCCAAAAAATAATAATAATAATAATCTCCCACACAGCTCCCAATATTTTCGGAACATGACCTGATGATTGCATTATCAGATTTCGCAGTAGTGTATGGAACCTCATTAATATTGCTGCAACTATTCAGGGAACATCGCTACTAAATTGTACAATATTTAATTATATAGCAAAAAAATTAAAATATTTTCGCATTATTATAAAAAATTTTATAATAAAGCAAAAATAATTTAAGTTCACGATTATACAATTTGCATATTACAACAATATTGCCTAAAACGAAATTTACAAGCACTCTTGAAAGTACTGCAATTTTAGCTTTTTCCAACTTTAGGTCCATAACTATTAGAACGCAGTTGCTGTAATGATTCTGAGGAGTGTAAATATCTGTCAGAAAATAGTTTTTTTAGCTACCGTTTCTAGCTGCTCTTTAATAACTTAACGGGCGAAACCCGTTAACGCTCTACCAGGGTTGGTGTATTTAGAGAGGCGAAAGATAAATATATTTAAAGAAACGAAATTTCTATGACTTATGTTTATGTATGATTTTGTCTAGTAGATGGTGTGCGGGATATATGTACGCGTTTAAGACAACAGTCGTTTTCATTCGATTCCTTCTGTTGGAACGCAGTAGAACACTCAAAGTCGTGCCTCGCACACAAGCTCTTACACACGGTGAAAACAGACCCTGATACGTAGGTTGTTGATACCTTAAATTACAATCAGTTGATGTTTTTGTAAAATTAAATGAAATGATATAACACATTCGTTTGAATTAAATTTTAAGTGAAGCATTTAAGTATCCTTAATTTTTCCAATACATGTGGTATTTGATACTAATTCAAAATCAGAACTATCTTCAAAAACACTAACTAATATATTTTCATCATACGTGCACGAAAAAGGCCACTTTCCATGCATGTAACATGAATGGAAAATCGATTTTTTCTTAGCAGCGGGAAAAAATTACTCCCTTGGGAGGAAAAGACTTTTTACTCTGCAGACTATCCGATGTGTTTTTAAAATTTTCAAAATTTTCAAAATTTTCAAAATTTTCAAAATTTTCAAAATTTTCAAAATTTTCAAAATTTTCAAAATTCTTCAAATTTTTTCGAAATTTTCAAAATTTTCAAAATTTTAATATAAATTTGTTTTACTTTGAAAAGTTCCCGAATTTCCCATTCCTTCCACATGCATGATAAGTGGCCTATTCGCGCACTTATCATAAAAAGTCGGTTGGCAACAAGGAGGGAATGGCTTTTCAGACTCGGGTGCTGTTTTGAGTTCTCGTGCTCAAAACATCACTCTCGCTAGAAAAAGCCATTCCCCCCCCCCCCCTAGTTGCACAATATACTATTATTTATTTATTTATTACAACCAGTAGTCAACATCCAGTTATACGTTCAACACCGTACATAACTAGAACTTGCAGAGGTATACGAAGATACCTGTTCGCAAGATCTGGTATTAACTTAACCTAAAACTTAAATCTAAATAACAATATGTTACATTTTCATAATAATCTATCCTTTTTCTTTTCAAATTATTACATCCTTATTAATACTCATTCATTTCAATCCATTTTCTTAATTTTTTCTTTACAGTTTTTTTACAATATTTTAATCCCTTTAGCTCATTGGGAAGATTATAAAAGACTCTAATGGTCGTAGGGAGAGATTCCTTGTTACTTATTGTCTTGTGTCTTATAGGCAATTGTACACTTTTGTTTCTAGTCCTGCTTGTTGAGGAACTAAAATTTTCGGATAACATAGAGTAATGATAAAGTAGTGACTGCAATGTAAACATTTGGGTTAAATTTAACGGTTTGTTATTTAAAGGAAAAGACTTTTTATATAATAATTTTAACAATCTGTTTTGTAAACTTTGTAATAGACCCTTATAATTATTGTAAACTCCTCCCCACGCTATTATACCATAACTTATTATGCTGTTAAAGAATGCATAGTATATTATTTTTAATGTTGCAGTATTCATTACTTTTGATAATTTGCAAAAAATAAAAATGAGATATTTAGTTCTGCTAATGATATATTCTATAGTTCTATATCTTTTATTGTCTCGTGTTTCTTTCCTATTTCATTCAGTGCTGTTGTTGTTTCGCTCTGTAAATCATCTATATAATGATTGTTATCTTTCATCTTATAAAGTTGTCTTAATTACACTTTTAATTCAAAAACACTTACTAATATATCTTTTATTGTCTCGTGTTCCTTTTCTATTTCATTCAGTGCTGTTGTTGGTTCGCTCTGTGAATCATCTAAAATAATGATTGTTAACTTGTATCTTATAAAGTTCTTAATCTAAATCTTAATAATTTCTAATAAATTTAATAATTAGACTCTAATAATGATCGAGTTTTTTGGACTCGCTTACTGAGTCCATATTGTTAATGAACTGTTAATGCGGCGATATTTTACTATCCAATGTAGTAAAAATATGACGGTCTCAAGCCCGATAACGCAGACAGCAGTCTCGGTTTAGTAGGTAAGTGGAGGAGAATTGAAGTGAAAGTGGAGGAAAAGTAAAGGGGTAGTGGAGGGGAGGTAGAGGGGGTGGAGGGGAAGTGGAGGGGCAGAGCACTAACAAAATAACGTTAATTTTGAAACAATTTAACGTTATTAGGTGGAGGGAAAGTGGAGGGGTAAGTGGAGGGGTAGGTGGAGGGGGTGGAGGGGAGTGGAAGAGCGGTGGAGGGGGAAGTGGAAGGGAGTGGAAGAGGGGTGGAGGGGAGTTTCAGAAAAAATCACGCTTACAGCTATATAATAGAGGGAGATATATGTTTAGACTACCTTATTTGCATATTACTATATTTATTTATCATTATTTGGCTATTTTTCAGTACTCATTGATTGCAAGAAGAGTAAGGCCTAACCCAAATCAGGATTTTACAGGCACATTTGCACTATAAAAAAGTATCTGCATGAATTTTTTGGTGGTTGTAGCCATGATAAAACCCTTTTCCCATTTTAAGGTTTAAAATGCAAAAAAGGACTTTAAAAAGATTTTTAATAAAAAATTCAGAAAATTTAACAAAAAAAGGTATTAAGGTATTTTTTGTTAAAAATGCATCCCTTATGAGCTACAAACCATTGAAAATATATTTAATATAAAATGTGAAAATTTGGGAGTTCGATCCGAACTCCGACTACTTTTATAGAGTGAAAAGATACCTTTTTATAGCGCAAAAGTACCTGTACAAGAGCCGAAATGGCAGAGGCCTCTGTTTTTTGGTTTCATGGGACACATACTAGTGAAGAACCTTTAGAAATGATTTAAATGACTAATAATAGCTGTGACAAAGGACGTATCCGGACGGACAGTAATAGGTTATAAAATATATATCTAACACTCGTGAATTTACAAAAAATTTTTTTTTGAAAGTGTACTACGGTAATACGAGTGAAACCCAACAAATTAATCTCAAACAAAAACAAAAATTATTGTCAGAACTCCTCTTTGATCCTGGAATGCGAGATTCAAAAGACGAGTTTCTTCTAACAATATTATACAGCGTTTCGTCCTAGACTGTTGGACTGGACTCCTCAGTAAGGATCCAACAGTCCTCCTTAGACGCTCTGCTGCAAGATGTTACTGCAGCCCAATATATGTAGGAGTCCCTCGACTACTTCAGTTGTGGGAAGTAGTCAGCCTCCTACCGGCATTTCTTTCAACCGTATGCCGAATTACAAAATATATATCTAACACTCGTGAATTTACAAAAATTTTTTTTTTATTACCGTAGTACACTTTCAAAAAAAAATTTTAGTAATAGGTTATGTTGGTTAAAAAAAATCTTACGTCATACATGTATATATATATATATATTCATCTATATTTATTTAGTATAGATATAATATTAACATATTACTTTCAGGATTGTGAACTGATGAAAAATTTAATATCGAAAAAGAAGAAAAGTTGTCGTCCAATACAATTTCTAATAGCTATGTTGAGTGTCAAATCACATTAACAACTAGATCAAGACCAGCTGTATCGCAAAATGATAATGTTTTATGAAGCAAAGCAAGTACAATGAAGCAAAATCTTTTAAATGTGAAGTCAAAATCTTTCGAATTACAAACCATCAAGGAATACCGAAGTGAACTAAGAGTCACGGACCAAAACATAAGTAAATCACAAGGAACTTCGCACTTAACGATCAATAAACGTTATACTAAAAATAAATATCCTTATAGACAAAAATCAAATTTATACGAAAAACATGTCTGGGTAACGATACCTATTGCATACAAAAAATCAAGATCATCTGATACTTCGTCAGAAAATAATTACTTCTGTGAAACCAAATTTTCTCGTATATGTGACAGAAATTCGTCATTTTTTGATAAAAATCGTTCATTTACAATTAAATCAAAAAGTGGTAAAAAGTTATTATCATTAAGACTTGACAGAAAATTATCGTCCCCAACTCATTCGCTACTTTTGAAAATTCATAAGCGGTATATAGATATACTGCAAGAAGTGAAGAAAATTCTTAATGAAGATATGATAAGTAAACGTAAACTTAAACATATTTTTAAGAAACAACACTTTTTTAACAGCAATCATACTAAAAAATTGCATTCTATTAGTATAAATGAGTGTTGCAGGACAGAAAATAAAGAAAAGTGGAAATACAATAAAATAGAAGATAATGATACTAATTTACAGTATTTACAAAACACATTAAGTATACAACCAACCGAAATTTGTGGTAGAAAATCTAAAAAATTTCATAAGTTAGGAAATATTAAAATGCCTTATACTACTCATGAATTGTTTGGGCAAGGTATAAATCCATCAACTTTTGTATGTGACTTTAACAAACATTCAAATATCGGAAGTAGAAGTCCTTCGCCAGCACTTCCATTAACAAGAGAAGAAGCAATATTAAATAAACATTTAAAAAGTCCATCGAATAAGCTATCATTAATTGAAAAGTTTGAAGAGTTAAATACAACATCCACCTATGATTTGGAATTTAAAAAAAATTTAAGATGCATAGTGAACAGTCCAACACATCCGGATATTTCAAATCGTATTGTACTTGTATCAAAATCATCTAAATCTGATATTTTAACGAACGCCATTTTATGTGAAAGATCTGATCCTCTTTTAGTAAATAAAAAAATCACTTGTGAAAATAACTCTTCGTCGTTTACACATTTCCCTTCGAAATCATGTACAGGTCAAGTAAAATGTTGTTCCTCAAACAGTTTTATTAAAAGAAAAAGTTCAACTACAACATTAAACAATAAAACGAAAGTTCCAGAAAATGATAACTTGGCTACCTCTTATTTTCAGTCAACTCTTTCAGAAACATTCGGTTCAGAAATTTCAAGATCAAACACTCCTTTTCTAAGACGGTTATCACAAGATCGACAGCAAAATTATAGAGAAAGAAGAAGTGTATCTGTTGCAAGAATGACGTGTAATTTTTCCCAAACTATATCAAAAAATTCAAAGTTTTTATTAAAACGAAGCTGTAGTAAAGACAGTAATCTAACACCTTCAAGGTAGGTGAGCTGTGTTACTGACAGTATTTATACATTGAGAAATGTTTCACATTTGTATTTAATTCTTTCGAAAAAATTTCAAATTCAACATTATGTGAACTAAATTTATAATAATAAATAAGTTCTTATATTTTATGCATTATCATTTTTCAAAAGATTCATAAAATAAATCCTTTTTCACGCATTTAAAGTGAACAGCATCGTTGCACCACACATACAAAGTGCGGTTAGATAGAGTCTGATGAAATTAGAGAACTCGTGAGATTAAAATTAAATACCAGAAGCATGAAAATAGTATATTATGGTACAAGGGCAGGAAGGCTAGGATTCCCGCACTGTGCGATATGATGCGCGCATTATATCGCACAGTGCCGTTTACGGCTTTTAGCCTTCCTGCCCATGTTTATTTTATAGCCGGTCGAACCCTGGTAGATACTTAAGGCCAGTATCTTTATCCAGTCCAGAATCGATCGAATTTTCTAATGGATTGGCAGAATCTGTGACAGAAACTTGCCAGAAAGCTTGGGAGTATGGCGACGCTTATTGGGCAGAATTCTGGTGAAAATTCTGGCAGAGGTAGATGGAGGCAATTTGAGGTTAGGAGGTTAGGATAAGCCCACACATTGATTTGGGATAACTAAATTTATTAATGATTTCAGATAATAAATCATATTGAATTCATCAGTTTATTTAATTTAATACTTCTCTATACTACAATCTCTATAAATATTATGCAGGCGTACACTACCTACACATCATTCCGCTTAAGAAAGTTCATCTGATTTAGAAATAACGAACAGATTCGGGAAAAAAATTCACACACTTAGATATGTTCTAAATAAAAAGCTTATGCAAAATTTTGAGTCATTTGAATACCTTTGAGACGAGATATTAATAAAAGTGTTTTTTCTATTTTTACATAGAGTCTTATGGAGAATCACATTTTCCTCGTTTTAATTTGCAAATAATTATTGGATTAACAACCAATTTCTGTTGCAAATTTCTGTATGAGAAAACTAATATTTGATGAATTCAAATTGCTTTTGAAAACGATTGATGGGTACCTCTACACACACTAATTAACTGACCTAATAAAAAATATGTGCACTTAACCTCAATAACGGAGTCGAAATGTCGACTGTATTAAATTTTTTTGTCACATAAAGAATTCGATATCTTTATCTAAAACCATTCTTTGTTATAAGTTAGCTTTTCATAAGTCCTAAATAAATTATGTCTCTTGTATCCAAAGAAAATAATCATTTACAAAAATAGGGATCAGACATTGCGACGCTGTGCCTCCCAACACAGGTGCGCAACACCTAGCACCTCCGTAGGCACTAGGATTTCTTTATTTCGCGGGATTTTACACGCGATCGCCGACGTATGGGAGTACGCTGGGGAGAGGTGGGAAAACAGGAAAGAAGTCAAACACAAACAACACTTTATTCACGTTTCTGCACTTATATTTCGCCCAGCCCTTCCCTACAACGTGGTGGCCTTAGCCGCCCACGCAAGGTAGCCACGCAGGGACTCGCTGACTCCGCACAACACACACTCTCATGCCACGCTATCCGCTCCTGAGGCTCTCACCTCTGAACCAGCTGACCTCTCTCTCTCTCTCTCTCGTACACGCGCTAGTCCCATAGCCAGTTAGCGGTAAAGTTTCACGCCCATTCTCGGTCTCTCCGACCACCACACACGGCAGTCCGCCACGGCCGGCTCTCCTCGTCTCGTTCCTCTCTCTCTCTCTCTCTCTCTCTCTCTCTCTCTCTGGTTCTTCGATACTCCGCGCGCAGGCTATGCCCGACCTCAGCTTGACGGCAGCCGTCCTGCTGCTCACACGCACAGCGTTCCGCGTTTCTTCGGTCTTCGCTCTCTCTCACACACACAGCCACTTCGCGAGCACTTGGCTCGACGCCTCGCCGCCAGATGATCGTCGTGGTGTGCGCCACGCACCAACACACCGACACTCTCGTCTCTCTCTCTTTCTCTCTCTCTCTTCTCTCTCCTTCTTCTCTCTCGTCTCCTCTCTTCAAATGCAAGGTAGCCTCTGGCTGGCTCGCGGCGGCTGGTTTCCCGCTTCCTCTTGTCCTCTGTCTCTCTTACTCTCTCTCTCTCTTCGCGTAGACTTCGACGACTCCGGCCTTCCCTCTCGTTCCGATCGTCCTTCTCTGTGCTTGCTCGATCGGCGGCATGGCGAGCTGGGCGGCGAGACTCTCCTGCGACGTCCTTCCTCCCGTTCTGCTTCCTTCTTCTCGTGCCTGGCCTCGGACGGGAGATGGGCAGCGGGCGTGAGGACTCTGCGATTGCAGCACAGTGGCGGGCGGCTGGATGGTCGTCTCGGCGGATGGACTCCTTCCTCGGGATCGCGGTACAGTGTCGCATGATTGCTGCTGCCTTGCTCTCCTCACACCTCTCTCTCTCCAACACTCGCACACTTCACACTCGGCGTGCGATTCTCTCTCTCGTCGACGTGTCGCGTCGACGGGATTCAGACGAGAACTGTGAGTCACGCTGCGTTCGCCGCGCTCGCGACACTCTCCCGCGTTCAGGGCCGCGTCAATAACGTAGTCGATTGCCAACATTGGCCAAGCGAGGCGCGAGACGGGCTGATTGGCTGCTCGTCTCGCGCCAGCTCGGACCGGCGAACTTCTTCCCAGAGCTCACGACGGCTGGCAATTTCCGCGAATTCCCGGGACATAGCTCACGTCCGAGAAACGCGGGCTTCGCACGCGCCGACTGTCTCTTGCTCGGCCTTATGCGTTAAGGAGAATTTGCCGCGCAAAACAGCAACACACGTTTTGCGTGGCTGCGACGTTTGCAACGTCGCAATCCCCTCCCCTTAACTTTGCTTCCCTCTCAAAGAAATGGACCTTAAACCACCCACTTGGTCCCGGGTCCAATCTTTCCTCACCACTCCACATCTTTATCTCTTTTTCACTTCTCTACTCTGCACTTCTCTCTCTTTCTCTTCTCCGCATTTGCATCTCTCTCTCTCTCTCTTCCTCTTCTCTACTCCGCATCTCTCTCCTACTCTTCTCTGCTCCACATCTCTCTCTTCTCGCTTGCTTCCTCAGTTATCCTGGCCATTTGCACCGCTGGCATGTCTGCTGTGCCTGCCTTCGCTGAGGACATTCTCTTTGCGAATGTCCTTTCCGCTGGCAAGACCAGCAGATCATCTCCGGGCATTGCGATGCTCGGTGCCCCGCTTGGCAGCAGGTGAAGCACACACTACCTCCTCGCTTCTCGTCTCGGGCCACAGCCTTAGCGGTCGGACTCACCTGGCCGCTCCTTTCTGTAGCTTTCTCTGTCCTCGCCGAAGCTCTCTTTCTCTCACTCGTTCTCTCCTCAACCACGCCAGGAGGAAACTCTTCGCCAGGGCTCGTCTGCTCTGTCCTCACGACTGCAGCGGCTCTCTGGCTTCCTCCTGTCTCCCTGTACGCTGCGCTGGGGACGCACATCTTCTCCGCGGGCAGCGGAGGCGCGTAACGGCTATTTAACTCTTTTAGCCGTTCCCAGCGCCGACCGTACTTCTCTAACTCTTCCCAGCTATCAACGCACTTGTCGCCAATAGCTCTCCGGTATTCCGGGTGAAGGTTCCGATACGCGATGCGAAGCAACTCGCGTTCGGATGGAGGTCTGCGGAAGCGCGAAGCAAGATATTGAAGATTCGCGATATACACCGCGATCTTCTCTTCTCTATGCTGCGTTCGCTTGCGCAGATCTTCCTCCAAATCCTCTCGGCAATACGGAGCCATGAATCGGCGACGAAAGGCCTTGCAGAACATATCCCATGTTCGCAGGCTCTTTCCCTTCGCTCGATACCAGCGGCTTGCCTGCATTTTGAAAATGCACGGCAGCACTGCTAGCATCTCGCGGTCTGTCACCGCCGACCCTACTCTACACTCGCACAATCGCTCCAAAAACTCCTCCGCCTCCTCGTGATCACCCTCGCCCGAGAACTTAAGCTCCCAATGCTTAAGGAACTCCAGAGCCCTAAGCGAGTCAGCTGATCTCGTTCGACGTTCGGATGACGTCAGGTCCACTGAGTTAGACTCGCAGCTTGATGTAACTCCAAGCTCGCTGTCACTACTCAGCAACCTCTCGTGCCTCCGTATCGTTCTTGTAGCGATCCTCTCTCTCTGTCCACTCTCCTCCTCAGACTCCTCTCCCGAGCTCTCACTGCTCTCTCGCACACTCGGCCGACCTCCAGAGCTGCCTCGAAAAGCGCGGCGTCGCACCGTTTCGCACTTTTTCCTTGGCAACTCTTTCTCTGTGTTATCACGATCACTCGTGGTCACAGATGGTTTGCCTCCCAGCTTGCCTATCGCAGCTGGGCGAACTGGCTCAGCCGCTATGACTGGGGTTCGCAAACATGACTTTCGCCATATTCGCTCTTCCTCCAATCTGCGCGTCTGCTCCAACGCCTCGACTCGCACTTGCTCTCGCGCCAACTCTCTCGCTTCCTCGCGGACTCGTTCTAGCCTCCGCTCATGCTCTAGCGTGTCTAACTCGTCTCGCAGCTTTCCTCGGCCTTCCAGGAGGACTTCCTCGTAAGCTTCTCTCCAAGCTACTGAAACCTCCTCCTCGAAGACTCGAGCTCTCGCCTCTATAAGAGTGAGTCCGCACTCTTCCAACTCCCTCACACGAGCGTCTCTCTCACTACGAGCAACGCTCACTCGGCTTGCATAGCCGCTATCCTCGCTGACGTCTGCGTTGGAGCCTGGACGCTCTCTCAACACATCCGCGTGGCCCTCCATCATTGTGATGGAAGTACCACAGGCCGCGGACCTTGCCGTCGTCCTCTCGGACGACTGCAAGTAACCTGGCCATTTCTCTCTCACTCTCGCCGTGCCCTCACCCTCTCTCTCACTCGAGCTCGAACTCGTAG
>CM053171.1:16943921-17005528 GCA_012977825.3 Pteromalus puparum
CCTCACCCTCTCTCTCATTCGAGCTCGAACTCGTAGAGCTCTCTCGGCCCTCAGTATCACTCGAGAGAGGAACCGGAGACTCTTCTCGCTTTCGAAATTCATCGAAAAGCTTCACTCGCAAGCCCCGCCGACGACGCTTACGACGCACCGTACACCAGCCGTCGCGGTCTGCTGACTCGCTGTCGCTAGAGCGCACGCGCTGCAGCACATCTCGCGGGGACTTGATAGAGCCTCCCACGCTATCGCGTTGAGCGTTGGGCTCTACTTCAAGTCCCGCTACGAGTGGCGGTTCCGCCAGCTGATTCATCGCACGAACATCGTGCGACTGCAACAGCTGGAGCCAGATCGCTGAGCGCTCCTCGGCATCACTCTCCTCGCGGAAATGCATCAACAGCTGGCCTCGCGGCCCGCTGTACATCTTTCTGTCCCTCACACTACGCGCACTTTACTCTCACACTCAACCGCGAAATCTTTCCTCCTCTCCCTCTCGGTGATCGCGAATCCCCACAAGGGATGCCAATTGCGACGCTGTGCCTCCCAACACAGGTGCGCAACACCTAGCACGCTCGTAGGCACTAGGATTCTTTATTTGCCGGGTTTGTACACGCGATCGCCGAACGTATGCGAGTACGTAGGGCGGAGAGGAAGGTGGGAACAACCAGGAAAGAAGGTAACACACAACAATCACTTTATTCACGTATCTCTGCACTTATATTTCGACCCAGCCCTTCCCCCCCTACAACCGTGGTGGCCTTAGCCGCCACGCAAGGTAGTCCACGCACGGGCCCCGCAGATACCTCGTGACTCCGACACAACACACTGCTCTGCCACGCTATAGTCCTCAGCTCTCACCTGCTGAACACAGTGACCCTCTCTCTCTGCTCTCTCTCGTGACACGCGTAGTCCCAAGCCGTAGCCGGTAACGTCAGCCAATTCTCCGTCTCTCTCGCACAACACACGCGCAGCCGCCACGGCCGGCTCTCCCTCGTCTCGATTCCCTCTCTGCTCTCTCTCTCTCTCTCTGTCTCTCCTCTTCTCTCTCTCTGCTGTTCTTCGCTACTGCGCGGCGCAGGCTGATGCCGACGTTTTGGACGGCAAAGCCCGTCTGCTGGCTACACACGCACAGCGTTCACCGCCGCTTTTCTTCGCGTCTTCGCTTCTCTCACAACACACACAACTCGCGAGCACTGGCTCGGACGCCTCGCCGCAGATGACGTCCGTGGTGTGCGCCACGCACCACACACCGACACTCTCGATCTCTCTCTCTCTCTCTCTCTCTCTTCTCTCTCTCTCTCTTCTCTCTCTCTCTGCTCTCTCTCTCTCTCAAATGCAACGGTAGCCTCGCTGGCTCGCGGCTCGCTGCGTTTCCCCGTTTACCTCTTGTCCTCTGGTTTTACTCTCTCTCTCTCTCGCGTAGACTCGACGACGGCGGGCTCCTTCTCGTTTCCTGCGTCTTCCTCTCGTGCCGATGCTCGACGGCGGATGGCGACTGACGGCGAGATGCTTCCTGCCGACGTCCTTCCTCCCGTTTCTGGTCTTCCTCGTCGGACTATAAGATGGCGAGCCGGGCGGTGAGGACTCTGGATTGGCAGCAGTGGCGGGCGGCTGGATGGTCAGTCTCCGGGGATGGACTCTTCCTCGGGTCGCGGTCCAGGTTCGTGATGCGCTGCTGCTCTCCTCACACACTCTCTCTCCCACACACGTCGCGACCTTCACACTCGCGTTCGCGTTCTCTCTCTCGTCGACGTGTCGCGTCGACGGGATTCAGACGAGAACTGCCGAGTCACGCTGCGTTCGCGCGCTCGGCGACACTCTCCCGGCCGTTAGGGCCCGGCCGATAACGTAGTCCGATTGGCCAAGCGAGGCGCGAGACGGGCTGATTGGCTGCTCGTCTCGCGCCAGCTCGGACCGGCGAACTTCTTCCCAGAGCTCACGACGGCTGGCAATTTCCGCGAATTCCCGGGACATAGCTCACGTCCGAGAAACGCGGGCTTCGCACGCGCCGACTGTCTCTTGCTCGGCCTTATGCGTTAAGGAGAATTTGCCGCGCAAAACAGCAACACACGTTTTGCGTGGCTGCGACGTTTGCAACGTCGCAACATGCTTTTTAAAACCTTTTTTGAGATAAGGTTAAGGTTAAATCTTACACAAATGTACAAGAGTTACGATTTTTACTGCAATATTTGTTAATTAATATTATTTGAAAATTCTGTTTGCTAATGATACGTTTAAACGATAGAGAGCTCACGTGATCAATATGGCTGCGCGAAGGATGAAAATATATATAGATGTATAAACACATGTAAATTTTAATATATAAAATAACCCTATCGTTTTCTCAAAAATCATAATAGAGATAAGAGATAATGCTTCAAAATCAAAATGGATTAATGATGACCGAATTTATGTACTCAAATGCCCGTACGTTAGGTTAGATTTTTATCCTTCGAGCCGCCATATTGGAGAGCTACTGTTTTAAAAACTACTCAAACATATGAATTTTTAATTATATTAGGGCCTAGAGGTACTAAATCAGTAAAAAATTTATACATAACGTATTCTTATGCTATTTTCTACTGTATATAAGCATTTATATGTATATATGCTAAACCACGTCTGTTCCCTATTATCCTCTTTTTGACTAGCGACGTACCAGATGAACCTACTTAACCAAACCGAGTCATTAACTTTAATTTCATTATGTCATGCTATCTGATTAAACAATTTAATCTATATTGTTTATAACAACATAATAATAGTGCAAAATGTCTTGTCTACTAGGACAGGGGGATACTGGGACATGGGGATACTAGGACATGGGGATACTAGGACAGGGGGTTACTGGGACATGGGTATACTAGGACATGAGGATACTGGGACAGGGCGGTCCTAGGACGGATGGGTACTGGCTCACCCAACTCACAGACTCACCCAACTTGATGGTTCACCCAACTCACCAGCTCACCCAACTCGCTGGCTTACCCAACTCACCGGCTTACTGACTCACTCCCCCCCCCTCCCCCACTTATCATGAACCCTTTGTCATGACAAAGGGTTCATGATAAGTCCCGGACCCGGGGCCGCTGCAGCCGTAGCCCGCGCGAGGGCACTCCTATATGTAGCCTCTGCGAAGCTACTTCTCTTGCGAGTTTCACGACGCCACGTAGCGGGAGGGTCTCTGCTGCGGCGAGTAGTAGCAATGGCTCACCCAACTCAGTAACAGTAATCCAAGAGGTCGCCCGCAGATGTCCTGTCGCCAGATCCTACATCTCGCTATCTATCGATGATATCGGGCTGTTAGATGTAGAGGGCACTCATAGAGGTTATGTTTGATTCACCATCTCGAACTTTGAGGTTAGGCGATGCTACCTTTGCATACTCGCGCAATCGAGTGAGCTTGCTAGTGCGAGAATTTGTTTTGTATCCCCAACACAAGAGCGCCATCTATTGTCAACTGTCATGTTCACACATTACAAACTAATCGGTATCTTGAACGTTTGAGGTTAGGCGATCCTACTACTGTATACTCGAGCAATCGAGTGAGCTCGCTAGTGCGGAAGTTTATTTTATACTCCCACAAATAAAACGCCAGTCAAGTGTCATGTACGCTTATTGCAAACTTATAGATTCAGTATCTCTCACTTTTGGGGTTAGAAGAAGCTACATCCTCGAGTAATCAAGTGAGCTCGCTAGCACAAAAGTCTACTTTATACTCCCCGCACCTCAAAAGCGCCATGAGTGGTTGAGCGCTATATTCTTAAAGACTAATTCTATACATATAAACGATTGAACTCTTAAAAAAAAAATTCATTGCTGTGCGGGGGATTTAAACCGGGAACCTTACGGTCGCCAGCCGTGAGTCATACTCGTTACGGGAATCCATAGTAGAATTAGAAAACCCAGCATAGCGATGGGAACTCCAATCATCGCTCCCACATGTGAGGTTTATACATCTAACTTAACCTCCCCATGATGTTACTATAACGATTTCAACAAGTTTAAACAAAGTCGGAACGAGTTTAAACAAAACTTGAACAAGTTAAACAAAGCTTGAACGAGTTTAAACAAAATTTGAAAGAGTTTAAATAAAGATTGAACAAAGTTTGAACAAGTTTAAACAAGCACTCGAGCCGCGGTATTGTCTACCATTTCGTAAGCTACTGCGCAACCTCTGTAGCCGCCTACTGCGCATCGATTGAGCCGCCGCGTCCCCCGCCACTCCTTTGGCTATTGCGCAACCTCAGTGGACGTCATCTGCGCATCACTCGTGCCACCGCTCTGAGACTTCACTGGTGGGAATATAACCTCTCTATTACAACGCTCGTAGAAGGCGTATAGTATACGATCATCAAACATGTTCGAACCGGATACACTATTTCTAGCGATGGGGCTTGACAGGTTTGAACCTGCACGCCTATTTGAGGGGTATAAAGGGAGCTGCGCCCGCCTCCCAAAATCATTCTCACCAGTCAATCGACGAGTTAACCTAGTGCAACCTCGAAGATTACCTAGTGAACACCTATTGCAAAGTACTTCTCGAAGAAGACGATTAAAATATACCTAGTGCAAACCTCGAGAAAGACGATTCAGGACTGCTCAACAATCCATGGTAAGAAATATAATAATTCAATTACTTTTTTACAATAATTACTAATTTAAACGTTTATTTATTTAGCATCGAATACTATCAGCAAACCATCAAGTGGTTGTGGGGATCCCTACGTCATGCATACAATGGTGATGCTGACATAGAGGACATACAGAGGTGGTAATTCCTAACCTCCAAAGCACTGGAAGGAGCTGATGAGATTTTGAGTACACCAGCCTTAACTAGAGAGGAAAAGCAAAAGTGTCAAACTATCTTGAGACATTTGCATACTATTCAAGATAAGCTCCTTGATCTGGCGAAGAAAGGTGGTGATCGACACGTTGATCGATCAGCTGATCCTCCCAAAGTTAGATGGGATGATATTCAATCAGCTTTCGAGACACATATCAGATCAGGTGTAATAATAACTAACCATGGTCATCTTGATATCGTTTCATTCTTCAACGATGTTCTCCCTCTCTTCGAGGAAAAGATCAAGGTAGCACTCACTGTGTCCAGCGCTGTCAAGGTCAATACCGAGCTTGCAGCCGAGTACGCTATTTTGAAAAATGATTCAAAGAACCTCGAAGTGAAGTACTTCAATACGAAGAATGCTCCCATTCATCAGACAACAGACTTCAAGACGTGGTTCCAAGAGAACGTGCAACAACCTGTTCAGACTGGAATGGAGAAATTTCAGGAGAAAGATTCCGGTCGGACTCTCCGCCAAATCCTGAGTTTGACGGTAAACATAAACAAGTTTAAACCCATGAAGGGAAGCTCATTTATCGAATTACCGGAATTCATCAAAAAGAAGAAAGCTTGTGTGAACGTGCAAAACCAGGATAACGAGGGCTTCAAGTGGGCCTCTTCAAGTAAGTTAGAAAGAGTCCGGGGTGTTCTTAAAATGGTTTATCATAGATCGATATTTAAAAAAATTTCTGCACCGAAAAAATATTTTAAGACCAAGAATCTTGTTATATCTTGATGAGTTACTCTTGTCACGGTCTTGTTCTTAAAGAGCTAGTCTTGTTCTTGTCTCGCTAAATCAAACATTGATCTCGTCTTTGGTATTGTCTTGATTTTCGAGACAATACAAGACAAGGTCAATATTTGTCTCGAGTCTTGCGGAAGCCCTACAGTTTCAACGATGAACTCAGTTTTAAAGGTATTGAGTTCCCAATACAACCCAAGGAAATTTCTAAGTTTGAGAGGCAGAACAACATCTCGGTGAACCTTTACATCCTGAAGAAGAGAGGTGAGCGCTACGAGGTATCATCATGCCATGTAACTGCGGAAAAGAAGGAGAAACATGTGAATCTGCTTTTAATCCAGTACTACTACGTAGATGAAGGTGAGGAGAAGGTGGAAGAAGAGGAGGAGCACCCTCTACCCAAGTTCCGCTACGTCTGGATCAAGAATCTCTCTCGCTTGGTGTATAGTCAATTGTCTAAACATAAAGATAAATAGTATATTTGACTCGCTGTTTACACTATTTCCACTCGGAAGATAAGTTAAAGGAGTATGAAGTTGATTGTGCTCAAGTCAACAAGTGTAAGGTTACGTTACCAACTGAGAAGGATAAAATTCTTAAGTTTGAAAATTTCAAACGCAGCGAGCGCGTTCCTTATGTCATCTATGCTGACTTCGAGTGTATCTTAAAGCCTGTGCAAGACAAGCATGCTTTCCAAGAACATCAAGCATACAGCATTGGCTACTATGTGAAAAGTAGCTTCAATAACAACCATTCTAGCTATCGAAGCTACAGACAAGAGGAGGAGGATGCGGAAACTCCTACTCAGTGGTTTGTGAGTGAGCTTGAAGCGTTAAAATCTAAGATGGAGGATGTTTACGGTAAACCAGAACCGATAGCATTGACAGAGACTGAAGAACGAGCCTTCTCTCTAGCTACCTGCTGCCACATTTGCAAGAAGCCATTCTCCGGAGGACAGACAAAGGAGCACGACCACTGCCACTTTACCGGACGTTACCGTGGAGCTGGCCATCAAGGATACAACTTCAACTTCCAAGACTCCCGCTTCATCCCGGTCATTTTCCACAACCTCTCTGGATACGATTCGCACTTCATCATCAGCTTACGAGCTTCTCAAGCGTAAGGGAGTATTCCCCTACAACTACGTCCCTAGCTTTGACAAACTAAAGGAGACGAAGCTCCCCTCCCAAGCCGACTTCTTTAGTCAGCTGACTGAGAGCGGTATAGAGGACGCCGAGTATGTGCATGCGCAAAATGTCTGGCAGCGCTTCAACATCGTGAGTCTTGGTGAGTACTCCGATCTGTATCATAAGACGGATGTACTCCTGCTCGCAGACGTGTTCGAGAATTTCCGCTTGACATGTCTCGAAGCGTACGGTCTCGACCCCGCTCATTACTACACCACCCCCGGCCTCACGTGGGATGCTATGCTCAAGTACACCAAGGTCAAGCTGGAACACCTCCTCGGACATAGACATGCTCTTGTTCGTTGATAGAGGAATCAGGGGTGGTGTAAGTCGATGTTGCAATCGCTATGGAAAAGCGAACAACCAGTACATGAGCTAGGTAATACTATAACCCACTGGAGGAGTCAAAGTACCTCATGTACTATGACGTCAATAACTTCTATGGTTGGGCTATGACTCAGGCCCTACCGTATAGAGGCTTCCAGTAGGTCAATAACATGGATCCTCGTGCCATCTCCCAGATCGATGACAACGACCCCTACAAATACATCCTGGAGGTCGACCTGGAGTACCCAGAGAGTCTCCATGATGCGCATCGAAACCTGCCACTCTGCCCCGAAGATCGAGCTGCGCCGGGCTCGAAACAGCAGAAGCTCATGATCACCCTGCACAACAAGGAGCGGTATGTTATACACTACCGCGCCTTGAAGCAGGCTCTGAATCATGGACTGATCCTGCGCAAGATCCACAGGACCCTGCGTTTCGAGCAGAAACCATGGCTCAAGCCCTACGTAGACCTCAACACCGAGAAGAGGAAGCAAGCGAAGAATGAGTTTGAGAAGCTCTTCTCAAACTTCTCATCAATGCGGTCTACGGGAAGACCATGGAGAACGTTACCGTTACTCGTACATGCGCGAGCGCTACGGTGTGGGGTGCAAACTCCTCTACACCGACACTGATAGCCTCGTCTACGAGGTTCAAGGTGCCGACGTCTACGCAACGGTGAAGGAGGACATCGCGAGGTTCGACACCAGCGACAACTTCGAGGATAATCAGTTCGGGATGCCACGCCAGAACAAGAAGGTTCTCGGCGTGATGAAGGATGAGTGCACCGGCAACGTGTGGAGTTTCTGGGCCTGCGCAGTAAGATGTACTGCGTGTGCATCGATGGCCAGAAACCCATTAAGAAGACGAAGAACGTTAAGGGTCCCGTTGTCATGAACAGGATCGACCAGGAGGACTACCACCGCTGCTTCTTCGACCGGGAAATCCTCATCCGCCAGCAACAGAACACCCGCTCAAGAAAGCACATCGTCACCACGGGAAAGCAGGAAAAGGTAGCCCTCAGCCCCCACGATGATAAGCGCCATCTGGTGATCGGCGAGACCGACACCCTACCGTGGGGGCACTACAGTCTCCGGGCGTACGAGGCAGCGTTGACAGAGGGCGCCAAGACCTGCCCCTGCAATGAGAATAAGGAGCTGGCAAGTAAGAGGTCTAAGCTGGAATAGGCAAGTTCGTAAATCTACTTTACCGACTTCAATACTAACCTTACCTTTTGTTTCAGACGCTGGAGGGTATATAGGAGAAGAAGAAACGGAGAGGTAGTTACAAATTGGCTGTACCTCACGGGTGGTGGCGTGGTTGGGGCCCCCACCACATCGGAACAACAAGTTGATACTTGTTCGAGCTCTCAGCATGCTCCGACCTGCATGCAGCTTCCCAATTGGTCAAGCGGTGGCCGCGGCTCGAGTAGTCATAGTAGGGAAAGATGAACACAAGGCCGGCTCGAGAGATCATTCTCACCAGTCGACTGACGAGCGAACCTCCTCGTAGAAGACGCATCCTCGCAGAAGACTATCCTCATAGAAGGCTATCCTCGTAAAAGATCATCCTCGCCGAAGATCGTCGTCAAGCACCCAGGGAAGCCCTATCAATAATATTGATTTACATTCAAATTGATAACCAAGTGTCTTATTCCAGATGGATCTCTCAAAATTGAACAAGGTTCTGCTGGAGGCTTCCTGCCGACGAAGAAGGTTGTGGAGTTGGAGGAGGATCATTTCTATATGGTTACATCTTTGAAAATGGTGAAAACCAGATATGGTCCGAAGATTGTAGCAACTCTAGATATTTCTCCCAGGACGAGTAACAACTACTCTCAACAAGGATGAGGCCTTATTCAATCAGCTGAGTGAAGGTGCGAATAAGCTTAAGTTGAACCTCACCTATCTTGGAGATAACGGTGTACAGTTTGGAAACGCTTAAGTGGTGGTGAAGATAACGGATGGGTAGTTACAAGTTGGTTGTACCTTACGGGTGGGGGTGTGGTTGGGCCTACATCACACCAAAACCACAAGTTGTTGTTTGTTAGAGCACATGTTTTGACCTGCTTGAAGCAGCAAGGGCGGCTCGAAGCGGTGACGGCGGCTCGAGTAGTAGTGGGGAGAGCTGTACATAAGGCAGTGAAGCGGTCAGCAAACATCATTCATTACAGAGATGGAGCTTACAAGCAGAACTCTCGTGCTGAACAGCTATCCATTGGTTACACCAAAAGAAGATCATCCTTACATGGTGACATCATTCAAACGAACGAGGACCATAGTCTTAGTCTTAGTCTGTTGGTCGGAGGTGAACTGCGGCGGCCCCTCTCGGGGACGTGCCGGTCGAGCACTCAGGCGAAGCCCATTGTGCTGTGCCTCCTGTTTCTTATTTATACCCTACAATCCTTTATTGATCGCCTCGGCGACTTGGCAAATTGATGCCAAGCTGTTTAGCCTTAGCTCCTCTGCCTCCATCATGGTGGCACCCCACACTCTCTGTCTTGCCTCCGCGAATGCTGGACATTTACACAGCAGGTGGGAGGTGGTCTCCATTTCAAGATCGCACCACCTGCAGCTCCCGGAGTCCTTTAGTCCTATGTTCCATAAGTGATATCCCACTCTCCAGTGGCACGTCAGTCAGCCCACAGCCAGCCTCAGCCTGTTCCTATTTAGGCCTCTGATGGTTCTCAGCCAGTCCTCTGGTGGGCTGTCACCCATCAGGATCCTTGCCTGTCTTAGTCCTTTAGAGTTGGTCCATTTTTCGCTCAGTTGCGAGCTCAGCCAACCCTTAATTACTCTGTTTACCTCACAGGTAGGAACGGCGACTGCGCACCTTCTTGCCCGGGTACCGTCCGCTCTACTACCCGCTAGCCTATCCGCTTTTTCGTTGCCTACAATGCCGGAATGCCCTGGTACCTACACCAGTCTTATTACGTTGTGTATCGCCAGTGGTTCCAGAGCCTGCCTACACCTTAGTGCCTCCCTTGAGGAGACGCTGATACTATCTAGTACCACGAGAACCGCCTTGCTATCGGAGCAGAAGTTTACAGTTCTGCGCCCAGTGTTCTTCGCCGATAGCTGCCCGATTTGCTGCCTCAGTTATGGCCCTGACTTCCGCCTGAAAGATCGTAGCATGTTGGTCTAGAGAGCACACTATCTCTTGTGTGCCCCCCTTTTCCCAAGCTCCTGCCCCTACGCCGTTATCATTTTTTGAACCGTCAGTGAACCACACTATACTGTTTTTGAGGAGCTCGTGTGATCCTGTCCTCCATTGTTCCCTTTCTGGGATTACGATCGAGAATGTTTTAGAGAAATAGATTCTTTCTGCCATTCTGTCGCAACCTCTTTCCTCCATTAGCGGCATTGCTTGTTCCAGAAGCTCCGCGTCCCTAAAATCCGAGCAGTTCGTTGATTCTGCTAATTTGCAGAACGTCCTGCACGCGTTTGCTCTGATTACCTTGCTTAGTGGAGGGAGTTCCAACAGTGTCTCTAAAGCAGCCGTCGATGTCGTCCGCATGGATCCTGCGATTCCTCCCATGACGAATCTTTGCACCCAGTCAAGTTTCTTGGTATGGGTTTTCAGCTCACATTTGTGGCCCCATACCAGTGTTCCATGAGTGAGTCTTGGTTTTATGATTGCATCATATATCCATCTCACTTTGTCCGGCTGAAGCCCCCAGGTGTTGCCGAAGGCTCTCCTGCAGGCCCAGAAGGTGCCAATCGCTTTTGCGCATTTTCCTATAATGTGTTTCCCCCAGTTGAGCCTAGCATCGAGTGTGACTCCCAGGTATTTGACCTCCTTAGCCAATTTTAGGGGGACACCATGGAGCTGAAGCCCTTCCATCAGCTTGGTCTTATACCTATTCGTACACAGCATGACACTGACCTTGCTGGGGTTTACCCCTAGTTTCACTTTATTGCACCATTTCTCTACCAGTCCCAACGCGAATTGCATTAAATCTGCCAACACGTCCTCGTCGTCCCCTCTGATCAGGATCACGATGTCGTCCGCATATGCCTGTACGTTAATGCCGGCCTTGTTCAGGATACGTAGTAGGCTGTCCACCACCAAGCACCATAGTGTCGGTGATAGAACGCCCCCTTGTGGGCATCCCTTTCTCACCACTCCTATGCTGGAGTGCGAGCCCCAGGTTGCAACTATCGCCCTAGTTCTCAGCATAAAGCTGATCCACCTAGCGACGGTAGTCGGGACTGCGTGCTCCTCCACGCCTGCTGAAATCGCCTCACCGGTTGTGTAGTTAAAGGCCCCCTCGATGTCCAGGAAAGCCACCAATACCAGACCTCTGTTTTTAATGCCCCTTCGAATGAAGCTGACCGCCTCCACAAGTGCTGTGTCCACCGACTTTCATTCACTCCCTCTCACCGGGACCGGGTCCGAGACCCGCCGCAAGAGCGACCAGAGAAGCCCCCTCACCGGCCCAACGCGCACACGACAAGGTGGCAACCCTTCGAAGGGGGAACGAGGACCAAGTTTGGCCCAAAAATCTTCGCCATTTTCGATGAGAAATTTTCAATGTTACTTCCAGATTATCTTTCCATATGTTTTATGGATGAGGATGTTTTGTTTTATAAAATGATATCAGCTGCGGAGCAACATAAGTTGAATCTAACTTACAACGTTGATAAGAGACTCTTTGCATAGAGTAAAAGTATTCTGGGGCATAGTGAATGATGAAGATCTATTCAACAAGATGCTACCACTTGCAACAAAAGTTGAATTTAACCTCAAACAGTATTAAGTGAGAAATCAATGGGGATGTAATTTCAAGATTGTTGTACCTCACAGGCGATGGCAGGGGTCTCCACCACCACCACCACTTATAACATCACTTTTATTAATCCAACTGTTATGAAATTTATCGAATCCAAGCCACTTGACGTAGACTTGCTTTCCTCGTTTCTTTTAAACCTTCTCTCAAGGTATATATCAGGATGCTTTGTTCTTGATAACTCCTCTTCATAAAATCCTCCAGTGATCGGCTTATCCTGATAGTCCTTGAGATGATAAGTTACTGGATTTGTCGCTGCCACTCTACTTATTGTAAGGATCTCCGTTGGAAAGTTAGGTGTATAGCCCTTCTCAAAAATCTGCTTTACTTTACTCAAGCGTACATTATCTCCCACTTTAAATTTAGGATTCTTTGTTTTTGTAACCGTACGAGCAAAACGTTCATCTTTAGTTTTAATACAGTAAACTCTAGCTATTTTACTATAATCGTCAATAAAAGAAACAAAATATTTTTCTCCATTCAAACCAGCAGTTTTAAAACTACCGCACACATCCGTGTGTATAATTTCTAATATATCATTTGCCTTTGTTCTATTATTGTTAAATGGAAGATTGTGCATTTTATTTTCAATACAAGTTTTGCACTTTATACATTCTGATTCAAGTTCATTTGGAATACCACCTAACAACTGTTGTTTACACAGTGTATCCAACTAGCTAAAATTTGCATATCCTAACATTCTATGCCATTTTTTCTTCAAACTCATATTATTATTGTTACTACTGTCTGCTCTGTTTACAATCTTTTCCTCGAAATTTGACTTACTAGTCATCTTGTAAGTTCGATTTTCTTTATAGGCAACAGCTATTAAATTATTATCATTACCTATAATTTTCGCAATGTTATTTTTCGAGATAATTGTATTATTATCAGTTAGTTTACCAAAACTAATCAAATTCATATTCATTTTTTTAGCATAATAAACTTTACTGATATTTACTTTACTTTTTTTACCAAATGCATCAAAATAACTTACAACGTTGCCAATTTTCGTTGCTTTTACCGGACTATTATCACCGAGATAAATATTTACAGGTTTCTTTAATTCTATACAATTTTCAAAATAACTCTCGTTATTTATTATATGATCAGAGCATCCGCTATCAAGTAGCTACTGAATTTCATTAGCTAACCTCTTTTCGTCGTTCTTTGCCGCGTGTACCGTTGCTATCCAGGCGTTGGCCCCTGCGCTGCTCTGCTCGTGTGTAGTGCTGGTCCCTTGCTGCTGTTGCTGGTGATGGCGGAAGTTTCCGCGCCCTCTGATGTAGTTGCATATTCTTCCTCAGCTTCTGCTGTTGTTGCGGCCACGTGTTAAACCTCGCCATGTTCCGCCGCTGTGTTCCGATTGGCCACCATCTTGGCACTCTCTTGCAAAATGCCCGGTTTGACCGCACTTGTAACATTTTCCGTTTTTTGTAAAGAAGGCGTTTGACTTTCTTTCTGAGTCTTCGTTTCCGTTCTTCATTTCAGCTATTTGAATTGTATTCTTTACGTATTCTGCTGTTTGATCACTTTCTGGTAACGTATCTCTCAAATCACCAATATAACTGTATTGGTTTGGCAGAATGTTGAGCATATAATTCAGCTTCTCTTTTTCACTTATTGTGGCACCTGCGCCTTTCAAATCATTCACTGCTTTCTCAAAATCACTGAAGAATGTGGCAGTATCACTGTACTTTTCTAATTTTAATTTTTCCAGTTTATTTCTACAGACTATTTGTAGAGCTGTCGACTCCTTCTTATACATGTTATCAAACTTTTTAATTATTCCATAGGCTGTAGTTTCTTCACAGACATATTCTAGTTGCCTATTTGAGATCGAATTATAAATTATATTCATTGCCTTTAAATCATTTTCGTCCCAGAGATCCTTATCCTTTGTCTCATCTTTCATTCTTGAAATAACTTCTTGACATTTCTTTAATTTCAAAAATAATTCTATCCTTTTTCTCCACATACTATAATCCTCTCCGTCGAACACCGGTATAGTTAAATCTTTTTTTTCCATTTCGTCTACTTGAATTTTAATCTTCTCCCCAATTTCAAAATTTTCTTCAATTTCTCGGTAATTCTTGAACGTTCCTTATTGTTCGGAATCTTGCTTTTCAATTTTCACGATTTTCTTTGTTTCTGGCGTTGCTTCGTTATTCATAAACCCAAATGATCTCTGCTTGCATTAGACCACGTGTTTCACGATCACTTTTTAATCCGCGTGCATCACACTGATTTTACACTTTTTCTGTAAACTTTTCCTTTAATTCTTTCGTCGAATACTCATAGTTTACGCTCTGGATAATATTTTTCTTTTTCAAGTTATTTTTACTAATATTTTCCTCTTTGAAAATTTTCTCACACCACGTGGCTTTTAACCTCACGTTATTTTTCACTTAATATGTCTATACGACTCGAGAGTCAGTATAGAAGATATAATAAAAACCACTGGTCTGCTGCCATGATGATAAACAGTGAGGTGGACGGAAGGATTATTTATAATAATGGTTTATTGTAATATATACAGAGCATGCCTAGCATGCGTGTGCTCTCCAAGAGCGTACAGCAACGAGTGGGCAGTGTAGTATTCGCGCAGTGAGTATATGTCGTACGACTCACATATATATAGTACTGGTTGGGAGTCGCATATGTGTGTGTCTATCCTATATGCTATGCTACCTACGGTGCGCAACGAGACGAGACTCACTGTCAAGTAGTTGCACACAGCGCTTCTGCGCATCCTATCTCTAGATACAATAATATAGTGTACAGACAAATGCACTATTCATATTCTAACAGAGGATCAACAATCGGTTTAAATGTATTTCCCACAGCTTTTTCAAAACTGTATTCCATCTTCAACATATTATACTTACGTTTGTCTACCTTTTGTGCTTTTACGAGCTAAAGTAAAATATTTTTTTCTCTTTGGATATCACCCATGTTGATGCTTCGATAGACAAAGATAAACTATGAATTTTTACGATGCGCGTGCTATATTTATAGCAAAACAGTCAAAGCCCTTCCGATATCTGTCTCTATTGATTGAACTATTCTTATCAATCATTATGAAACCATACTTATCATCAGACCAACACTTTGCGCATAAATTTTTAAACTGAATATAGCTCATATCAGAATTAACATGATCATCATACAGATGTTTGAGATTTAGATCATCTTGTCGAAAAACTACCAATAGATTGACATTGTCTCTCACAAGATGTTTCGGAACCTGTGCATAAGACTGATAGAGTTAGAAAAAATCGACTTTTTATTTTTACCCATGCAGTAATATGCTTTTATGTTATTTTGCTTTTCAGAAGCAACATCATCAAATATCATGATTGAGTTGGGAAGAGCATCATCGGGAGCTATCACGTCATCATGCTCGCTAAAAGGGAAATATTGTATACCATCGATAGGTTCTAAAAGATTTTTTAGAAATGTATGGTGTTGTAATGCGGATGGTCCGTATTACAACGAATTATCCATTGTTAATTTGGACGATACTACGTGGTCCTGGTACACATTGGGTTGCATATCGTAAGCGTGGTTCAAATGTGGTTTATTTCGATAGTTTCGGAGTTTCGAAGACCTTCAACCTCCAATAGATATATTACTTTACCTGGGTGCTGATGAAGTAAAATATAACCATAAAAGATATCAAGATTATAATACATTCAATTGTGGTCATCTCTGTCTCAAGTTTCTAAATGGAAGCCTATATAAGGAGATGAAAAAATAGCTGATATCTCATTATCAGTTTAACTGTCATGGAAGGTTCACTAATTCTGAGTCTCTCTGCTACAACTTCTATACTTGAAGCACAATACTTCCCACCAATTGAACTTTCTCCAGATAAAAATTACGTTCTTGGATTGATTGAATTGCTTACTTTCAACTCGATTCCTAACATTGATACAGGCAAAAACAAGTTCTACGTAGGTGAAGAGATAATTTTCTTACCGACGGGTAGCTACGAGATTGAAGACATAGAACATTATCTTCATAATATATTAGCTTTGAAAGGTATATCAATATCTCTCAAACCTAATAATAACACTCTTTACAGTGTAATTCAGTGTACATACAATTAATTTTCGTCCGCGAGATTCGATTGCTCAACTACTTCACACAACGCATTCTTGCAGCTAACATTATTCATAGCTCTGATCTACCAGTGTCTATTCTCAAGGTTAACGCTCTACGAGTCAAATGTAGCATTACTACTGGTGCCAATATAAACGGTCAGCAAGTGCATACCATACACAAGTTCTTTCCTACAGTGCCACTAGGCTACATGATCGTTGAAGTTCCATCATAGGTTATTTATCTTCCAATTACCGTGAAAAGTATTGATCAATTGCAGCTACGCATAGTTGATCAAGACGGAAATCTAGTTAACTTTCGCGGAGAGATAAATACAATCAGATTATATCTTAAACAGGCGTAATGGGTATTGTCTACCCCGGAAGAGGGTATATAAGCAAGCCAAAATGGCAACCAAGCATCAGTCGTCAGCGAGCATTCAGAACGCTAACGCGGCAAAATATACAATTCTTAAAAGAACTCGGTCTAAGAGTCCAAAGCCCTGGTGGAAAGTAACGTGTATATTCCTCTGTTGTTTACAGAGAAATGGAAGAGATTGTAAGTATTCAATTTCTCGTGACGTACGATGATTCAGTCTGCAATTATGAGATACATGCTCATCAGCCTTACACCGCTTCTACTTATAATAGCAGTGATGAAATACGTATCTCTGTTTAACATCAAGACTTGTGTCTTTTACCTTCCCGTAGTTCATTACATATGTGTGGTCGACTAACTAAGAGTGATGGTACTCTTGTAAAAAATACTAACTTAGTCAATAATGCCAACTGTCATATGTTTGAGGAAATCAGATATGAGATTAATGCTATCGAGATCGATAAATGTAAGAATGTTGGTTTATCTACTCTCATGAAAGGATTGGCATCGATCAATCCTAGTCATAGTCTTATTATTCAAAACGCTGGCTGGCTTGATGTTGAAGAGAAAGAAAATTTAACGAATAGCGATGGTTACTTTGATATTTCTATACCATTGAGTATGATTCTAGGCTTCGCTGAAGATTATCGTAAGATAGTATTCAATATGAAGCATGAACTCGTACTTACTAGATCAAGAAATGATTTAAATGCTGTTATTCAAACACCTACGACAGCTGCAACCAATGCGACACCAGCTGTATATGAAGATTTCAAAATTACTTTGATAAAAATAGAATAGCTCATGCCCTATGTAGTACTCTCCAACATGCATAAAATTCATCTGCTTAGTCATATTCAGAAGAGTAAATCGATTGATATGAGTTTTCGTAGTTGGGAGTTGTATGAATATTATATATGTATGAATATTATATATTAATAATTGTTCGAACAGCAAGTGCACGTGCACTCCCAACACCAATGAGAAGACTACACCGAGGTCGTGAGTGCAGAAGAAGACGAGAGCATACGTGAATTTCGTCGTCGTTACAAGAAGACGGCATATTAATGAGCAGAAATAGGAATCCTAGACCACTTGCACTCGTGTATAGATATACTAAGTCAACGGCGGCGACTCTATCCACAAAAGAGGAAATACACTCTACAGGGGAACGAGGAAAAAAACCCATCGTCGCTACAAGCACAAAGGAATGCCTTTTAAAAAAAATGCCTACAACAACAAGCCTAGAGAAACCATATAAGGAAATATGCAGCATTTAAGCTCTCTGAGTGGATGCGCTATTCACAAATGTTCACTACTACCTATGTGCGTAAAGGGTATCGGTGAGGGCGATTTCGAGTATATAAGGCCCTGGTCCGCCGGGCCCGACACAGTATTCTCATCGAAATTTCACCGCGCGGAAGCTCTGCCCGAGCCGAGTCCGGTCCGGTATATCGTCTCGGGACTCAACTTTTTACGTGTAACTCCTTTCAAAGACTTAGAATATTTTCGACGGTTCAAAACTTAGAATATTTTCGATCTTTCAAAACCTTAGAATATTATTGTCGTTTGTGTCGTTTGTCGTTCTGAGGAAAATAATAATTGTCTATGATACATCCGTTAGTTACAAGCGAGCGTTAATCAAATTCTGTCTTTAATAATTCTTAAATAAACTTGCTTATAATAAATAATCGAATCGTGAGTGCACATTTTAACCTTTAACTCCTAATTCCTGACGCGACTGTTTGCATTCGTTCGTATAATCATTCCGCTTTGAAAATCGAGCCAACACCCACTGAGAGGACGCGCTGGTAGCAGAACAGGTCAGAAGCGAATAAATACGGGGTAAGTGATATACATATCAACAGACGGCATGTCTCCATACATATTCTCTTTCTTTCTTTCATAATCCATTGCACAAATAGTCGATCTCATCTTACAAAAGTCTAAAATGATATTAGTCCGTGGTTCTGTCTTAACGATCGGAGTGACGTCCTATTTTACTGAAAGTTAAAGGAAAGTTAGTTCGTCTCAGAATTTAAGGTGTATATTCAGACTAAAATGTATAACGATTTATTGGGGGTCCAGAATAGTTTCTCGGCGTCTACTGGAGGCCGTTTCCAGAAAGGAATCGCGAAAGTAGGCAGGTACCGACGGCGCTAAGCTTTGTGTATCGAGCTTTGTCTCCGCCCGTACTTATAAAGATTTACAACCCGTAGAGTTACTGTCCGGTGACAACTATCATAAGTTTAGGACATAACATTTTGGTCAAAATTTCAAATCAGCCAATTAAAATAATAACACAATGAATCGTATTTTAACTTGTGTATCAGCTCTTGATAAGACCGGCGATGGCTCCGTAGTAAACCACCTGCCTCCCGGTCAAGGGGTCGTGGGTTCGAGCCCCCATCAGGGCGATCAGTTTTTTCAGATCCGATGGAAATCTTACTCACGACACCGGGTTTGAGAAAGGCGTAGGTGTGATGAGCCTACCCTGGAAACTTTCGAACGCTAAAATTCATCTAGAAACACAACACGATACGTTGTGAGGCCATGAACTTTCAAGTTCGAAAAAGCCACCCATTTTTTTTTTTTTTATCAGCTCTTGATAATTCAAAAAAGAGTATATATCAATAACTTTTTTAAGTTTTTTTATCAACTAGGTTTCAACTTTGTGGTTTGTTCCTTGAAGTTTACAATTAAGAGGACCTAACCACCTTAAATTGTCAAAAAATGAAAAATCGTGCAAAGTATCCACGCAGGGTACTACTCACACACTCCGTACACACACACACACGTTTCGCTAGTGCTAAGGCTCTCACCTCTGAACACAGCTGGCAGGCTCTCTCTCTCTCTCTCTCGCACTCTACGGCTCTCTCTCTCTCTCTCTCTCTCTCACTCGCACACACACACACACACGCCCGCCGTACGGTCGGCTCTCCTTCGTCTCGTTTCCTTTCTCTCTCGGATTCTCACTACTCTGCGTGCAGGCTATGCCCGACGTTGTCGACAAGCCCGTCCTGCTGCTATGCACACACAGCTTTCCCGCGCTTATCTCGCTTCTTCTCTTCTCTCTCTCTCTCTCTCTCTCTCTCTCTCTCTCTCTCTCTCTCTCTCTCTCTCTCTCTCTCTCTCTCTCTGCTGGTGAGTACTGTTCTGCTTTGCTGTCGCTCTTCTTTCTGGACNTTTTGCTGTTGCTCTTCTTTCTGGACCTCGTTTCTGCCGCTTGCCTGCCTTCGGGCGTTTTTGTTCTAGCTTGTTGCACGCTCCCTTTTGCAACCTTTAAACTGAATAATAATTCACTGGAGGCTGCATTCTTCTTCTGCTGTATTTTTCTCCGCAAACTTTCCGGCATCAACATAACCTGCAATTCTCCACCGCTTCGCTTTCTCTGACACGGCTTGGTCTTTCTCTCACCAACATCTACGTGGCGCCATCTCTCAATCGATATCGATCGACGGATCACTACACCTCTCAGTCCGTCTAGCCCAGGTTGGTAATTTCGCTTTTTTCTCTGCTGCTACGATATATAACTCTTGAGCAATAAGCTCCTTGCTCTGCCTGTAACTCACTATACCTTCTACGACATCTATTTTATCGACTGCCAGTAAGTTATCGGCAAAATGAGTAAAAATAGCGAGAAGAACAGCGAATTATCATTGCAATACACCATCATCTGCAAAACCTGCAAATGCCCTACACAAACCAGGGATCCGATGATGTGTGAGGCATGCGAGCACCACTTTCACTCTAGGTGCGGCAAATTTCGTACCATGCTAGAGAAATCTGAGGAGATCTATGCCTGTAGCACATGTTCTGAGAGCCTCCTCAAGAGGAAGGCTGGGACCGTGGTATTAACACTCTCCACCACGGGCAGCCGCTCGGCCAATACCACATCAAGTAGGGGCACTCTCCCGAAAAAGAAGAGCACCTCAGCACTAGCCTCACAAACCTCGTCACGCAATCAATCGCCGTCTCGTACAACATCTTTAAATGCGCCAACCAAGACCAAGAGTGCCACGACGATTGAGAGCTCGCTGAAGTGTATTATGGAGACGCTCGCTGACATTCGCCGCACGCAGGACGAGGCCCTTAGGACTCAAAACAACATGTCCGAAAGGGTCTCAAAGATCGAGACCAGGCTGGCCCCCATCGAAGAGCGCCTGAAAGTCCTCCATCACCGAGCTGAAGGCACAGCTGGAACGGCTTTTATCGGGTGAACAACCACCGCATAATGCAGCTCCCATGGCCAGCGAATCGGCTGTCATTGCCAACATTCGCAGCGAGCTGGCCGAAATAAAGAGGAAGCAGGAAAGCACATCGAGGGACATTATATCTGGCCTACAATATACGCAGGAAACATCACTGCGCCTCCTAGCACACACAGTGATCTTCACGCTCGACCCCACGGTCCTTAAGAGGGACATCACTGGTGCCAGAGTCATGGGAAAACTCAATGCAGTCCCTACCACCTTGACTGCAGACAGCAGACTACCACCAATTGCTGTCTTTCTCTCATCCCATGCGCTCGCGAAATCGACCATCTCAGCGAAGGCTAGGAAGCGCAAACTGCACACCTCCGAGCTTGACGCAGCTTTGCTGGAGGAAGCTAGAGCTCCAGTCCTAGACCATCAGACCTAGATGCTTTTTTAGCCCGAACGCCGCCAGAACACTCCAACATACACACTTAATCGCACCTCAACCACCGTCATCATCGACATCGTCCGCCACATCTTCATATACCTCCAAGGTAACTCTGTCTGAAGGTCTAAGGGTCTGCCATTTCAATGCGAATTCACTAACGGGTCACATTGAGATGGTCAGACTCTTCCTGTCCACTCGTTCTCCCTTCCACGTAATAGCTGTAACTGAAACTTGGCTATGTGACAAAATAACATCCATCCCTTCACTGGATAATTACATACTATACAGACGCGACAGAAACAGGAACGGTGGAGGAGTAGCCCTCTACATCCATCATTCATTGACAGCTAATGTTATTTCGTCGTCAGACGGCGACTGGTCCGGCAAGCCAGGTAAACCGGAATATCTATTTTGTGAGATATCTGCAAAGGGAGTATCACCCATCTTCGTGGGAGTTGTGTACCGTCCACCACATGCCCCTTTCATTCAAGGCTCTAATTTCGTAGAAAAACTCACCACCCTTATGCACAATTATTCAACGAAGGTCATTATGGGTGATTTCAACTCCGACCAACTTTCCTCATCTGAAGATGCCAACTTCATCAGGACTCTCATTGAGGAAAACTCCCTAAAATCGATTCCCTATGGTGCTACTCACCATAAAAAGGAATCTGACACCTGGCTTGACCTCTGTTTAATCGATGAGCAGGATCGCTTGCTCTCACACTGGAAGACAGAGACCCCATTCATCATGCAGCGGACATGACCTCATCACGGCCACTCTTGACGTACAGATTCTATGTTACATACCTCAAACATACTCTTACAGAAACTACAAAAGAATTTGTGCTGAGAAGCTAAGGGACTTCCTTAGCACTTGTGACTGGTTATCTTTCGCAACGTCATAACTCGACGAATGCATCACCATCCTTAACGCTAACTTAACGATCGTTATAAATCATCTCGCCCCATTACGAACTGTGACTCCAGGACGAAAACGTCACCCGTGGTTTACCACGGCTCTTTGTGACCTCTTGACTGAACGCAGCAGACTCTATAGGCGATTTCGAAGAACTCGTCTACCATGGGGTCTGTATTTTTACCAACTAGCAAGGAACGAAGCTCATCGACGGGTCGAGGAAGCCAGGCTGAATTATTATTATTCACCCCTGTCAACTCTGACTGATGTCGCTGAGATTTGGGGATCGAGAGCTTGAGAACCTTGGAATAACCACTTTCAAGGCGCCAACTCCTTCTCGCTTCTCCTCAGATGACTTCAACAAGCACTTTAGCTCAATTTCTAGTGATCCTCTCACTCCTGCTGTTGAGGATTATCTGCGTACCCTTGGGAGTATGGATTTTCCTGAGCACTTCAATTTCAGGACTATAACGGAATCGGATATATTAGCTGCTGTAAATCACTTCAGTACCCAAGCTAGAGGCAGTGACGGCATCCCACAGGTTGTTATTTCCAAAGCACTGCCTACACTCGCTCCCTTATTATGTCGGATTTTCAAGCTGTCCTTGAGCGAGGCTCGCTTTCCCTCTGCCTGGAAACTGTCGCTGGTGCGAGCACTAAATAAGGTAAGCTCTAGCAGCCCTGCCTGACCACCAGCCTATTTCTCTCCTCTGTTTCTTATCCAAGGCGCTGGAGTGGCTGGTGCATAGGCAAGTCACTGAGTACCTCGAATCAAGACTCTTCCTTGACGATCTACAAACTGGCTTCCGCACTGGCCACAGCACACAGTCTGGCTTGATTAAGCTGACTGATGATATAAGGCTTGGTATAAACAGGAAAAAGGTCACGCTTCTTCTTCTCTTTGACTTTAGCAAGGCGTTTGGCACTGTGTGTCACATCAGGCTCCTCAGAAAGCTATCCTCCTTCGGCTTTTCCAAGCAAGTCATTCGCTGGCTTGCCTCTTACCTCACTGGAAGAGAACAGACCGTCATTGGTGACAACAACTAACCCTCCACTTTTCGCCCCCTTAACATCGGTGTGCCACAAGGATCTGTTCTAGGTCCTTTGTTGTTTGCGTTGGACATTAATGGCATCGGCTTCTGCCTAGATTCTGATCTAATCTATGCAGATGACTTGCAAATATACAGTCAATGCCACCTGGAGGAGCTGGATTCTTATTCTGCCAAGATGAGTGCTAACGCCGACAGGATAATAGGCTGGGCTGGGCAAAGTGACCTCAAACTTAATGTCCTCAAAACTAAGGCAATCGTCCTGGGTTCACCCTACTACATCAGTACTTTACCAACTGTAGCTAACACCTTTATAAACATCGGGGGAGCCCGGGTCGATTTTGAATCATCTGTGCGCAATCTGGGATTGGTGCTTGATTCCAAACTAATGTGGAAAAAGCATGTTACACAACTGTGTAAGTGTGCTCACTCATCAAGAGGCGCGACAGCGCCGGGCTGGCGAATAAAAGTATACGAAGTATACGACACGATAACGGCGCGGGTCGCGTCCCTATTATACTTTGATATTGGATTCTCTAACCTCAAAATAATTTTCCAAACGCAGTTTATATAATTATTGTTGCACCTAAGCCTGTTCTATCGCTATCGACTTGAAAGCTATTTACCTAATCTTTCTGGAGAAAAAGATTAATTCTAAAAGATTACTTCACTAGCGAAATAGTGCAAGTTTAATTTTCGCTCAGTATATTTCTTTTCGCTGTGCATGATCTTCATCCTTTCCCGTCGTCCGGTCGCGTGGCTTCAGGTCATCGAGGCGCGAATATTTGAATAGTCGAGAAAATAAAGCAATCAATCATAGATTTTTTAAGCAGTAAGATGGAATGCGGTTATTTGTGTTCGATTCGTGAGAGCATCCACAAACATTGTGAACTAAGTTTATGAATTACTTTTAAAACAATGCATTTTTGCAAAAAAATATGCATTTTAGAAGTGCATTGCGAAAAGGCAATAAATAAAAAATTTACATTTCGTTAAATATTGATGCAAATGAGTGCAGTCTTGCTACTCAGGGGTTTTTGGGGTCGCTGAACACGAATATCGTGATGGCAACGGTCTCCGAGGTACCTGGTGCCCAGGGTGGACAGTATCAACGTCATCTCCTGGAGTTTTATGGAAATTTGTAACATAATTAGTCGAAACTCGTTACTTAGGCGTTTTTGGGGTCGCTGAACACGAATATCGCGACGGCAACGGTCTCCAAGGTAGCTGGTGCCCAGGGTGGACATTATCAACGTCGTCGCTTGGAGTTTTATGGAAATTTGAAACATAAAAAGAAACTTTTACTCGCCAATATTAATGTACAGGCTATATTTCTTTAGAAAGAGCACCAATCTTAGGCTGCGAAGTATCTCGTGCAAACGCTCCTATTTCCAATCATAGACCACTGCTCACTCGTATACTGCGACCTAACACAGGAACTTGACACTAAACTGCAGAGACTAGTAAAAACTGGAATACGTTACATCTATGGTGTAGGGAGGGACGAGCACATCTCCCCTTACAGACGTGGGTTGCAATGGCTTACCACCGCCGGATATAGGAGGTACTTCGCGGCCTGCTTTTTATGAAAATTATTTAACACAGCTGTGCCCTCTTATATCATGGCCTTTTTAGACTTCCACGTCGTACTCAGGCCTGTCAGGGGGGAGGTGACACCCTTGGATATTCCGGCCTTCATAACGGAGTCGCTGAGGAATTAATTTCATGTAAGCGCCTCATACCTCTGGAATTCTCTACCATCACATATACGTAATATACGATCCATTTCATACTTAGCTGACTCGACGGTAGATGGCGGCTGGACAGCGAAGACTCTGGATTGCGGCAGTGGCGAACGGCTGGATGGTCGTCTCCGGGGATGGACTCCTTCCTCAGGGCGGCTGTCGAGATCGTGATGTTGCTGCTGCTCTCCTCACACACTTTCTCTCCACGCACTCGCACACTCAACACTCGTGTGCCTTCTCTCTCTCTCGTCGACGTGTCGCGTCGACGAAATCCAAACAAGAACTGCCGAGTCACACTGCGTTCGCGCGCTTGGCGACACTCTCCCGGCCGATAACGTAGTCCGATTGGCTAAGCGAGGCGCGCTCATTGACTGCTTGTCTCGCGCCAGCTCAGACCGGCGGACCTCTTCCAAGAGCTTGCGTTGGCTGGCAATTTCCACGTATTCCCGGGACGTAGCTTACGTCCGAGAAACTCGTGCTTCGCACACGTTGATTGTCTCTTTCTCGGCCTTACGTATTAAGGAGAGTTTGCCGCACAAAACAGCAACACACGTTTTGCGCGGCTGCGACGTTTGCAACGTCGCATAATCAAGGAGTCGATCATGCGCTGAAAACAGGCAGGTATTCCAGCTAAGCCGAACGGGAGTCTCTTCCACTGAAAAAGTGTCCTTCCAGGTACCTTGCATGCTGTATACGGTCGATTTTCCTTCTCAATTTTTATTTGGTGATAAGCGCTGCTTAAATCTATCGTAGATATGTACCGAGTACTCTGCAGCTTACTCAGAATGGTGTCCATGAAAGGCAGAGAGTAAGGGCTTACTTTCGAAACTAGATTTAGTTTCCGGAAGTCTATACACAATCGGCGCTTCCCGCTATTGCCCTTTTTTACTATTACTACTGGGCTAGCCCAGTCACTGAACGAAGATTCAAGGATATCCGCTGCCAGTAATTCCCTGACTTGAGTAAACAGCATTTCCCCGAGCTTCTTTGAAACCGGATAGAACTTTTGTTTGATCGGTCGACATGTCTCTACCTCTAGTTCAAACTCTATCAAGTTCGTAGAGCCAAGTGGTCCATTATCCTTTGGTATTAACAGATCGAGAAGTTCTTCTAACATCCGTTGTTGGTCTTCGTGGAGATCTTGAAGGCCAATCGAGGTTAGAACCGGACGTATATTCTTGTCGGTTGCTGCCTCAGAGGCGCTAATGATTTTGGTCGAATCCTCGACCGTTAGAGTGCGTTCGGGAGTAACCTTCACGGAGATATGGTACTACCAGTGTCGTTAGTGTCCTGGTCTGACCTCCGATGGTGAAGGGTAAGTCGACCGTCCAGGTGACCATGGAGGTTTTACCAGCAGCCATATACATGCGACTATTCCATCGGATGGTTTAATTGCCGCATTACAAGCGCTGGTTAATTGCACGGACGTTGCCCCGATGCAAGTCTGAGTGGCTCCTGGGCCGTAAAGGGCTCTGACTCGGAATTCGCCTACTTGCACTTGCAACCACCAACGTTGATCTGGCAGAACAGCGTCACTCCTAGTTGCTGCACAATGTGCAGTCGTTGTTGGTTTAGGCTGTCCAGTCGACTGGGTTTTTGAGATCCTTGATAGATTCTCGGGATCAGTGGCTATCTCATCTACTGCTTCCGTTTGTCTTTTCCCGTACAGTCGGGACATGTCTTCCTAGTATAGCCTGGCAGTTTACAGTCCCAACAGGCTGGTTCTTTCTTACTTTTGCCTGTTCAGTTGTTCGACTTTCCGGACGACTTCTCACCTTCCTTGGATCCGGTTTTATTTTTATCGTCTGCCGGCGTAGTGGATTTGTCCTTCTGATTCCCGGACGATGGTTTCCTCTAACTGCATTTATTCGACCCTTTCTGGTTTGGACGGCTGTTATTATCCTTCTTAGTATGCTGAGGGTTGTTATTTAGCCAAGCCTTGAACCATAGGGAGGGTTCCGTCGTGTCCGATGGGCGAATAGCCGTTACAATCGGCTGATTTTTATTTTTACTTTTCTCTGGTGGGTTATAAGCCGCTCCTGGCAGCATAGTTTTCTCTGGAGTAGGAGGTGGTCTATATAGTAGTTTCGCCCTCGTACGTTTCTCGGCACTCAAGGCTTTACTCTTAAATTACATATTTTGGTATAAGATGTCCAGTTGTTGACGAACTGGCAGAGCTTCTGCCATTCGATTAAAAATCATATTCATGCTCACGTAGTAGTCATTTACGTCTTCTTGTGTGCCTTGCGTGCGTGAGCTAGCTTCGACGATTAGTTGCGAGCGTTCCTCGTCCATCATTCTGTACGTGGCTCTCGCTTCCTCGCAGAAATCATCCCACGTATGCCACATCGGACGTTTGACACGAGCCCATTTTAGTGCTCTCCCGTACAGCAAGGAAGTCGTGTGTGACAACGCGTCCAGTAATTCTTCTTCTGATATTCGTGGACGAGCGAGCTTCCTGCAGCCTTTGACTAGCCTAATAAACTCTTCTACATCTTCAACCGTTTCGCCTCCAAATTTGACAATCCGTTTCCGGATTTTATCGTTAATGTCGGCGGAATTTTCTCGTGCCGAGTTCTCGGACAAATTAGTATGCTGATTGCGAGACTCTCGCTCTACTACCGGACGATTCGGACGTATCGACTAGTCCTCCTCCCGCCAGAAATTTCCAAGGTTTTGATGGGGTCCGCCGGTGTGCTATGGTTTATCACCGTTTTGCGGCTGAGCTCCTTGGTGTTGGTCGTACGGCTGGTTATACTGATTATTATGACATCGACACCTGTGCTCTTGTTGAGCGAGTCTGAACTTGACTGAGGTAAAATGTACTAATTTTAAATCGGTCGTTACTGGCTAAGTGTGTGCTTGTGTGGTATCGACTGTGTATTTATTTTTTGTTGCGGTTGAATGTATTCGTTACTTCGATTCATAGTCGAAGTCGAGCAGTTTTGTTCGACTGGTTCAAAATACCTCGTAGTATACGTGTCGTTGAAATTTACATGTTTATTCCTTATTTCCGTTGCATGTGTGATCTCTCCATTCGGATGCTTAAATTTAGACGTTCCTAATCGAGTGCTGCATGCTGGAGGTTCCTTTCGAACGTTATTGGACGTGCTTAATTTTTGCATATATTCGCACATTACGCTTTCGTTTTCCATGTACCGTCCGATTTCGGCTTCCTTAGTCTTTAATTCTTTTGCTAATACTTTCGGTATTTTGTAACCACAGCCGTCATTTGCTATTCATAGTTGGAAGTCGTCGCTGATAATCACACGCATACCTGTTGCTCTGGATCGGGAGTGTTTTGATCAATTGTAGTATTCTCGTTCTGTTCTTGCACCACAGGGTTTATCTGATTTAGATTTTGATCGTCCACATCTAGTACGTTTGTGACATTGCGAAGAATATAATTCGATATGTCTCGCATTTGCGTTCGGAAACGAGTAATAGCCTAGTTCAAAGTAAAATCTTTATAAATGAATTGTTAAGTAGAGAATTGTTTTTGCAATATAAAAGCCTTAAAATTGTTGCCCACGGTCTTGGTTTCAAATACGTTTGGCACAGAGGCGGTCGTTTCCTAGCGAAAATGCGGGACGGGGAGATGTCACATGTGTTTCAAACTGCAGCCGACTTGCAAGCTATCGCGGCTTCGTATGACTGTGCGACGAGTGAAGACAATTCACCGAATAATTTGACAGCGGTACGTAGCAATAATGCGATCACTGTGCCTGCGTCGCGCACAGAATCACAGAAGGCTGATAGTAATAATAAGAAAGACTGACTAGGCGGCGTAAAAGTGAGAGGGGCAGAGTGTGACGGGCTAAGGGCGGGTTTCTTAAACGATGCCTCCCTTAATAAGCATATGGAGATGTTTCGCCAATTTTTGGCGTCTGCTCGTCCTTTTTACCATCTCTTTGGCGTGGCTGAGTCGCGTTTCGGGCCGAGCGTCGATGACGTGTTCGCTCAGGTCAGGGGCTACTCTGTCCTTCGGCAGGATAGGAATACCCATGGAGGAGGTGTAGCATTATACATTCACAACAGCTACAAGGCGACCATTTTGTGCTCCTCGCAAACAACAACGGACGGTGAAAAACCCGGTATACCGGAGTACCTTATGTGTAAAGTCCAGAGGGGCCGCTCGCCTCCTATCTTTGTCGCCGTTATTTATAGACCGCCGGGTATTTCTTTCACGAACAACTCTGATCTAGTCGACAAATTAACATTGTATGCGGAAGATTATGACCATCGAATCATTATGGGGGACCTGAATGCGAATATGTTGTCGATGTCTCAAGATGCGATTTTTATCAGAGATCTAGCCTGTGAGCTGAATCTCAAATTAGTAGATCATGGCGCTACGCACCACGTCGGGGAGTCTCACACATAGATAGACGTAATCTACACTGACAACAATGAAGTGGTGCTGAATGCGAACAACATGATGGCGACCTTTCTGAGTAGACATAACCATTGATATTACAATTAAGACTCCAAAGTCAAAATCACCTACTCTCACTCCATTCGTTTACCGCGATTTTAAATCAATCAGGCGGGAAGAACTTCTTTCTCGTCTCAAAACCTGTGATTGGTCGGCCATCAGTTGCCCTAACACAAATGTAGACAGCAAATTAGAATCGCTCAGCTGCAACATTATGACAGTCCTCGACAAATTAGCCCCCTTAAAAGAGTTCAAACCCAAAAACAAGAAGGTTTCACCATGGGTCAATGCAGAATTGCAAGAGCTATATGATCAACGTGATGCTGTCCGGCGAAGATATCAGCGAACCCGTGACGAGAGGTTCTCGCAGGAGTTCCAGTCTCTTGCGCTTCAAGCAGAACAACGCACGATTGAGGCGCGAGAGACTTTTATCCAGAATAGAATTTCCGAGACCTTGAACAATAACAAAAACATCTGGAACGAGCTTCGCAATCTGGGACTTTTGTCCGCGACCAAGGAGGAGCTACATGGCTTCTCCCCAGATGAGCTTAACGCTCACTTTGCCGGGGTTTCTGTGTCTGAATCCGAGAGCGAGGTGAACTTGGATGACATCGTGGCGATTGCCAGTGAAGCTGGTTTCACCTTCCGTGAAATCACTTTTTCGGATGTCGTCCTCGCCGTTGCGCACTTCTCTTCACAGGCTAAAGGGGAAGATGGTATCCCTCAAGATGTCATTGCTAAATCCCTTCCAGTCCTGGGTCATCACCTCGCTTCTATTTTTAACTCCTCTCTGTCTTGTGGCGTTTTCCCTGGAGCCTGGAAAAAGGCCTGCTTAGTGCCTCTTAAGAAAACGGCTATTCCATCAGCCGCCTCAGACTTTCGCCCGATCGCTCTGTTGTGTTTTCTTGCCAAGGTTCTGGAGAAGATTGTTCACGATCAGATATCCGAGTACGTAGAGTCAAGGAAACTTCTTGATCCACGCCAAACGGGTTTCAGGCGGTTTCATAGCACGCAAACAGCACTACTGAGTCTGTCAGAAGACATTAGGGCAGGTATTGATAGCAAAAAACAACTGCTTACTATCCTCCTAATGTTTGATTTCAGTAAAGCGTTCGACAAGATCTCGCCCTCCAAACTTCTCCGTAAGCTAATAGGAATGGGATTCTCTAGGTCTGTTGTCCTGTGGATTAAGTCGTATATTACAGGTCGTAACCATCGAGTGGTTACGAAAACAATTGGCAATTCTGATTGGCTCACAACCAATCTCGGCGTTCCACAGGGCTCGGTTCTGGGGCCTTTTCTGTTTAGTCTTTATATTAACGATCTCCGAGACATTTTGTCTACCTTTAAAGGCCCTAGAGGCCCTGAGGGCGAATTATTGGATGGTGTCGAACATTTGCTATATGCTGATGACCTTCAAACCTATACTCAGGTGACAAGGGACGACTTGAGCAGGGGTGTCGGTCGTCTGTCCGCTGTTGCACGCTCGGTATCGGCTTGGGCGCCCGAGAACGCGTTTCATCTCAATGTTGGGAAAACTAAAGCTATCATTTTCGGATCTGAATGTAACATTAACAAGGTGCAAAGTCTCCAGCTGCCTGGCATTGAGATTGAGGATAACGTTTTCGTGCCCTTTGTTGATGCTGTAACAAACCTCGGTGTTGTTATGGATTCGAAATTGACATGGATACCGCAGGTGGATGCGATTAGCCGAAAGGTTAACAGAGTTCTTCATGGACTCCGATCGTTTAGATCCTGCACCACCGAGGCGCTGCGTCGGCAGTTGGCTGGCGCTCTCGTTACCCCGCACTTGGATTACTGTTCTCTTGTCTACCTTGATGTATCAGGTCAGCAGAATGCACGACTTCAGAGATTGCAAAACTCATGTGTGAGGTACGTTTGTGGTGTAGGAAAGTACGAGCACATCTCCCCCCATAGGAGGAAAATAGGCTGGGTTCCAGTGCAGGCAAGAAGGGAGTTTTTTGCGGCGGTGATGCTCTACAAAGCAATTGTTATGAGACAACCACCGTACCTTGCTGCCCTTTTTAATAAGAACCAGTCTAGGACCTCAGCTAGGGATCCGCGGGAACTTGTAGTTCCTGGCTCGCGTACCGATGCTGGGCTGCACTCATTCAGGGCCAAAGGTGCACGCCTCTGGAATTCTCTACCGAGCGAAGTGAGAGGTATTCCGTCGCTTAGTAATTTTAAAGCTGCAATCCGTCGGCGTATTCATCAGCGTGAGATTGAATACGCTGACGACTAGAATAAGATATCTGTGATACTTCTGTGATAAATTGTAAGCTATTGTACCGTCCAAATATAAATGTGTAATGTTATTGCGTAAATTTTGTAAATAATGACGTGATAGAATAGTGAGTAAGACATAAAATGTGCATTATTATACCTAATCTGTGATATGACAAACATAATGAAGCATAATGTGATACCTCTGTATTTTTGACTTGTGCAAAATAAATGCTATTCTATTCTATTCTATATGTATAGCGCGCGTCGTGTCGCCCGTAACCTAAACAACTCTTCTGAATCTAATAACTCTAAAGATGGCAATTCTCTGGTGCATAATCTCCCGCTAAACATCTAAATATTCTATTTGTCTTTAGGTTGTCCTCTATCTTGTAAACATAAAAACTCTAATGCTTGGCCTGGTATTCGCGTTCATCGAGTGGACGTGCTTGTGTAATGCTACGTAAGACCTACTTAAGTCTATATGTGAACCTGTTACCGACATTGTAACCGAGGAATAATTTGTCATCTACTAATGAGTAGAACTGAACGAGGAAAAAAACAAAACCAAAAATTCAACAATAACTTCAGCTGATTTACAAAGTTATTTATCTATTAGTCGCTAGTCAATAACGCATTTGTGTCTCAACTCGTAAAATCCGAACAAAACATTCAATAGTTTTTAAATAAACAAATTGCTTTAACTAGTTTGTCGTAATTTTATTATTTAACGGCTCGTTCCGTCGTGCAAAAAATTTTTTTCTTCTAATCGCGAACTTGAAAAAGCATTTATAAGCCAGAACGGCTGTGTCATATACATATACGAATACGTATCTATAAACACGTACACAGCTTACCTTCCGATAAACAGACTAGACTCGCGTAATCTTAGACTTGTTTTGTGATCAAACCTTTAAATTTTTAACAATTACGTACGTAGTCAAGATACGCGAGAGTCAGACATAACCTGTAGTCGGGTTAAGGGTACGGATACACCTTAAAATGTCAAAAAATTGAAAAATTGAATTTTTTATTTATAATTATGATAAATTTCTGTAAAGATTGTTTAAACAATGGTATAAACTCAGAAACACTGTAAAAACCAAAAACAATGTCTGTATATGTCATATACCAGATACAACAAGTCTTCGAAGGCCAGAATTCATGATTTTCATTTTTACATTGTAAGGTGCATCTGTCCCCTTAAACCTTGTAGCAAGATGCCACACAAATTTTCGAGACAACTGTAGTATTCGTAATAAGCTACTAGAGTTGTGCAAGTCAAAAGTCGACTTTTATATGGGTTATGACATTATGGTGCATATAATTAAAACAAAGATATAATAATAGGTTAGGAAAGGTTGAAATATAAGTCAAAATAACTAATCAAGTAATTTTTCAGGGAAAAACTCGAAAAAAAATTTGATAAAGTACTCGAAGCTTTAAGTAACATATCGCGGTTACGAAACAAGAAAAAAATCATACTATTCGTTAGATATGTATAAAACGTCGACAGTCACGGTTTAAGTAGATTTTTATCATCCCACACTTATTTAATTGCAATTAAAACAACAAAAGTTCGAGTTTGACTCGCACATCCATCTAAGCTACGGACTATGGTTCGTCTGTCTCTCTCGCACTCACTCCGGAAATCACCGCCTAACGTACGACACTGTATACGTATCCAAGCTCGCGGTTCGTGGCGTACGAATGTAAACAGACGTTTGCTGCGCTGTCCGCTACACCGATCGGTTATCGGCCGATTCGAATTTTCACGTCGGCTGTTACTAACCGCTACGCCGCTTATAATGTATGTATAAATTCGGCAACCGAATAATGCTTTACGCAGTTGCGGTGGTTCTCTTTTCCTTCGTCTATATTACGTGTTATGACACTATAGCACTCTGCTTGCTTCTACGAGCCCTGATTTACCCACGCTATTTTATTCTGACCTAGACACACGTTTGGGGCGCCATTTGTAATGTTTGCTTATTATTGGTACATACGTTACAACCAGTACTAGAAGGGCCCTGTTTATTATAATTGAATGTCGGACGTGTAGAAGACACGGCTCGGTTGACTCAGATAATGCCTGTGTGGCTGTACACGAGTCTGCGGAGGCGGTGTGGATCGGGTTAGGAAAAGTAACACAGAGGGTTAAATGAACAACGTATATTGTATCAAATTAGAATCAGTGACATTAGATAGTGCAACGTCAGCGAGAAAAAGAGACGAGAGAGAGAGAGAGAGAGAGAGAGTTATGCCTAATCAAACAAGAGCGAGTGAAAGCCGGTATTTACAATAAGTTGGCGGCACAAAGAATGCTCGTTCGGACGTAGTCCAGGCCTCGCACGCGGAACAGTCCAGCCACCCGGATAGTTGTCGCCTCAAGGTTGTTAACGGACGTCGTAGGAGCTCGGTGAAAACAGGTGGAGAACCACTTGATGTACTGTACCCACAGATCGTCTTTGGACTCCCAGTTTTTCAGATTACCACTGCAATGATCACATGCAGTCAGGTCACTAGTTTCGGTGTAGAAGAATCGAGCATCCGCCAGTTGCTCTTTCGTTTGAAAAAAATAGAGTAGACGGGCATTCAATGAAGGTCAACTACAGTCTTGCTTCGTAGTTACCATAGTCCGGGAAGTCAGGTCTCCTGGGGATAGCAATACCCATACTACCCAATCTGTCTCCTGAAAACAGTGGTTGATCTTTACCCATTGTCTGCCTGGTATGTCTGGAACCACGGTATGAGACGTAGGTGTCGGCCTCGGCTCATGGTCGGTAATCCGACATGTATGGTCCACAAACCTCACGGACGTGGACGAGGCGTAAGGATCATGTCTGAATTGACATTTATGGGCACGTTACCGCAGGATAATCTGCTGATAAAACGACATCGACCACCCCAACGCTGGTGTTTGACCATAGGATCACCTCCCTGCTCCCAGCGGCAGATCTCAGTAGGGCATTCAAAGCAGCGCACCCTGTCTATTTTTTTTGGTGAAGTAGAAGCCTACAGCTGCCAAGTCCGCTGGTACCACGTGTTCTGACGACCAGCCCTCAAAGCTTTGCAATCTTACGTCTTCAAACCTGTTTGATTAACAGAAGAAATGTCGAGTTAGTTATGACATGATTTTTTGTAATTTATTGTGGTAATCATATAGGATTGTAGTTTAAATTACCTATAATCCATGCTATCAAAATCATTCGTCACGTTGTGAATTTCAGGTGCGACATAAATGAGCTGGCCCACCGATCTAGCAATACTATTCTCTGACCTACGTAGTTCACTGATTCCGTAAACTTGGATGTCTCTCTCACAGTACAGAGTTTATAGATGTAAGGAGCACGAGTAAACTCGAAGATACGGTAATGTCACCGAGTCGCGTGCGCACGACCTTATGTAGAAGCAACACCAGTGTGACTGAACAAAAGTGTGTTACGCAGTAGCACCACCCATACCGATGTGTGCAAAGCTTCTTAAAAAAAATGTTGTCGTATGGTTTCCATGTACACGTGCACTCATTGCCTGATGATTGTTGAATTTTTCATATCGTCAACGAAAATACAATCAGTAAAAATAGATGCAGCTGTGTAGTTATACTACACACAGTGTGAATTTCTTAGGACTTCAAGAAATACAAAAGTAAGTAAGAAGATATACTGTGCAAGTACGTGATTACAGTGTGGGTGTGCAGCTGCTTAGTCTGGACTAAAAGTTTTGCAGAACCACACCTCTAAAGGAGAGCTCATGAGTCATAAAGCAGCTACGCGGCTATACTTCCCCCCAGAAGCCCATGCGACTGTCTTGGGAGCATTGTTCTATTAATTTTTTTAACATTAGCGGGCAAAGTATGACTCAGAAGATGCAGATGTGTCGATCCCGAGTAATTTTTTCATTAGTCAGCACATCCCCATATAGACAGATACAGCAAATAATTAGTGAAAACAATTTTTTCAAGCTCAGCGAGCATCAGTCTTTATCTGGACGTAAATACGTGTACATAAGTTTTTGTATCATGCGTTTGCTTAATCTGAAGTGTGCGGACGCGCGCGTGTTGGAGAAAATGAGATATTATAGTAGTATGCGGATAATGGCCAATTCACCCTTCTCTTCGTCATCAGAGACGTCCTCAACAATTGATATTAAGACTATTAGTAATGAGAGTCTCCCGGTCAGTAAGACACGTCTGAATGCGAGATGGTTTACGAAAAAATGAAAAAAGTCGTTAGACGTGTAGACAAAATAATACACATCGTCCACAACGAAGAGTAAGAATCAATGCATGTATCCCCCGTTTCTACTAGCAGCACCAGTAGTATTAGTAGTCATAGTAATGTGTTGGATAATGAGGTAAAGCAGAGGATTACTGTTTAAATATAAATGTAGATTTATTAGACTTCAAGTATATGTACAGCTATGCGGCGCGCACACCATGTGTAGTCTGCGACGGCTCGAACCCAAGAGATGTGCGAGACTCGTATAGTCTCGGCACCGCTAGTAGTCATGTGACTTACACGCTTACCGTGAGAGGGGATACTTGCATGTGTGTGTCCCCTCACACACTCGTCAGCGCGCTCACTTATTCTAGCGCGCTCTATACTATACATACAGTCAAATGTACTGTATTCTCAATATAATGAAAGTGATTTTAAAGGTTATGACGAAAAAAGTAACACTGTTTCTTGTGAAATGTGTGATTTTAAAGCGTTAAATGAGAAAGAATCGATCAAATTGATTCCTACCAAACAACTGCGCCTAACCAGGAAAGATCATTATTCCTACTGCGACAGAAGGTTTTATTTAAGGTAGAAAGATCGAAAGTAAGTAGTACTACTGCTACGGCTGCTACACCTGGGTATGTCCTAAGTGTAATCGCGAGGAGTGGCCCTGTCTCTGCCCACTTCCTTGCTTTAAGAAGCTAGTATGGAAACTGTAAAAAATAGCATGCACTGCCATCAGGAGAGGAAAAAATTTGTCACTTATTTTTTTCAAAATGAACAAAAGTAGTTATATCTAAGTTATTAATTAATCTTATTCTTTCTGATGTTTTAGAAGAAAAATAACACTTCCAAGTTATACCGAACAAGTAGAAAAAACGGCCAAACAACAAAGAGCCTGTCTCGTTCTTTGAACGAAGAGTTGAATGTCGCCCGCCATATTTGACCGGGTAGCTACCGCCTCGGGGAGCGTCGGTGGGTTGACCTCGTTGGTTGTGGGCACGGGAAGCGCCGACAGCTTGACGACGAGGCGCGTGCACTCTCCGCTTGCGGTCTTCATGGTCGCAGCCCGGCCGAGACTATCGGGGCCAGGATGGACTTGAGTGACACAACCCAGAGGTAATTTTCCGCTTGGCTGCAAAAGAGTGGCTTCGAAGATGATGATCAGGTCACCGACGCAAAGGTTGACCCGTGGCTGAGTCCATTTGTGTCGCTGCTGAAGGAGATTTAAGTACTCTTGACTCCATCTGTGCCAGAACTGGGCCCGTGACAAGCTTCCAGCGAGAGAGGTGGTCCACGTTGTCCGGCGCCATATTTAAGTCCGGAATAGCGTTCAGGGGGCCGCCCACCAGTAAGTGCCCGGGGGTGAGCACATTGAGATCCTCTGGATGGCCTGAGAGTGGGGTGATCGTTCAGCAGTTCAAAATCGCCTCGATGCTGGTCAACAAAGTGGGGAACTCCTCGTAGGTAAGATGTCTGGGGCCCATCATGCTTTTCAGATGAGTCTTAAAAGACTTTACTCCAGCCTCCTACAGACATCCGAAGTGGAGAGCAGCAGGGGGATGAATTTCCAGGTTATCCCCTCCTCGGCCAGCTTCTAAGAGAGGTGCGTCCATCGTAGATTGGCTTGAGCCAGCGCTTTGCGCAGTTCGAGGTCCGCACGATGGAAATGAGTCGGATTGTAACTCTATATCTTCCGGGTCGTCCACATCGGCCGCAGAATCGGGTCAAAGCGCCCAAAGTTGTGAGATCACCCACTAACTCGAGATGGAATGCCTTGGTCACCAGGTAAACGAACACGGCTACATATCGTCGCTCCTTACAAAGAGTAGTAGATTTCAGATTTGCCACGAAGAGTAGTAGATTTCAATTCTTGCCACGAAAAGTAACAGATCCCAGATATTTTTCATATGAATAGTTCCATTATAAAAAAAAAAACAACTATTTAGTAATTCGGTAACAATTAATAAAATTCTAATATCCTTAGAATTACCAACATTTTTTTTTTAATTTCATTATTTTTTTCTTTCGATTTATTACTGGAAAAATAAGTGGTCAAATCACTTGAAATTTTAATAGAATATAGTTTGACACATAACCCATTAACATGATTTTTTCGTGAGGTTATGATGTTTAGTTTAGTTTCAAAGATATGAATTTTAAAAAAAATCACTTTTTTCATGTTATCTGCCGAACGGAGCGGTCGATCCCGAGGACCAATCGGAGAAAAGTAGATAATTTTATTATCTTTCAAATACATTTTAGCTGAATCATTTGTAACAATAGAATTATTGAAAAAAACGCAAAATAGTGTTTTTCAAAAATCCAAAAATGGCCATAAAAAGAAAAATAGTTGAGAAAATTAAAAAAAATGTTTTTCCCGAATTCAGAATCCAAAAATAGATATGCATGTCAAATTTGATTGATATTGACGGAGTAGTTCCAGAAATATTGCGGTATACATACACACACACACACACACACACCCATCCATACGGACATTTTCTAAAAACACGTAGTTCGAACTTCAAACATCTCAAAACATGTTTCTATAAAGTTTTAGCGAAACTGAAAATTTTACTATTTCAAAGCTTCCTCTAGGAGAAAGCAATAAGTAATTCGAATTTTTCTCAGAATTTTTTACGCACATTTTAAGCCTTATTAAATTGTATTTGAATCTAGCGCAGCGCTGCCACTACAAAATTGGAAAAAAAAATCGCGTCTGGAATACGACGTTCTCGAGGCCGTGGCCGAGATACGACGTTCTCGGAGCCGCAACCGGGATACGACGTTATCGGAGCCGCGGCTCCGATACGACGTTCTCGAAGCCGTAGCCGAGATACGGTGTTATTCCACTCAGCCATTAATTTGAAATCTACTATTCATCGTGGCAAATCTGAAATCTACTACTCTTCGTAGGGAGCTACGATATGTCTTTGTCGTCCGCGATTTACATCCTTTGGCCGCCAAAACATGAAAATGCGTAGTCCAATCCTACCGGGGAAAACGGCCGCGCCGGCGTCACGCGTTGTGCAGGAAGCGAAGCCATCTTTTGCTGCAATGGTTGGGCTCGATTCTAAACGCAGATCACGCTAACATGCGCTCGGATGCGTCGGCGACTTCCGACAATTCAGGCGCAACAAATGGCGTGCACGTACGTGGATCGGAAGCCACCGTGTAGAAAGAGGCGATGGGCCCAATCAATGACCAGACGAGCCAGATGGGAAGCTGTATGCAGAAGTGATGGGTGCCACAGCTCATACGAGAGATTCGAGTATTCGAGTCGGTTACCAACTCTCAGGAGGCCGTCCGGGCTGACGAAGACGTCGAGGTTCCGTAATGGGTGATGAGCGAGAGTAGTTGGGAGGCACTTCGGACCGTCATAACAAAACTGACCTTCACTACCCATAGTACCGCAGTGTTTGGTCCACAGTACCACAGGTAGTCAAGGTCAGTTTTGTTATGACGGTCCTAAGTGCCTCCGAATGAAAAAGCGATCTATATTATTTCACCCTTTGCACAGACACGCGCGCACACACACATTTACGCACACACACGCACTTAAATTATGAAAATATTAGTATTATTTAAAATGTTACCTTCTCTATAATTAGTAAAATCCTCTTCTATCCTTTTTTTGTTTTTAGACTAAATTAAAACACTTACAGTTAAAATTGTGACGAGACGCAAGTCTCGCACATAAAGCAAGCAAATGCGGCCCTGAGTCAATCAGCTGACGCCAGCGAGCGCGCGCGCGCAGCGAACAAAGGCGAGTCCGCACGACGCGAAGTGAGCGCGCGCGCGCACACGTTACCGAGAAGAACAGCTAGAGATAGACCGAGGCCAACAACGTCGGCCCGTGAGCACACGTGACGACACTGTTGGCGAACCCGAAACTCCGAGTTGCCGTCGTGCGCACACGAGACAACCAGGAGTAGCCGAACAGCGCCGAGTCTCGTCTACGTGAGCACACGTAGCCGATACTCGACGTTGCCACCTGCTCCTGAACACCCGTCCCAAGGGACTGGTTGTTTCCCCGGCCACCGTGAGCACACGGAGCTGAGAAAATAACTAAAGCCCCGCCGACGATTCCCCAGGTCGTGCGCACACGTCCTGGTGAAACACCGGCCCACTCCTGCCCGTGCGAAACCGACCACCCGCCGACCTCTCGAGATTCGCCTGGTCACTGTGAGCACACAGGACTAGGAGAATAACGAGACGAGCGACCTCGATCCGTAGAGCCGTGCGCTCACGACTCCATGGACTCGAGGGAAACCTAACCTTCGAAAACCCGTCGTTATCCCGAACCCGTTTCACCGTCCGAAACTCCGATACCGCGTCCGTAAAACCGATAACCGCACCGAAACCACGTAACTCCGGCAACGTCGTGTTAATGTACCGTTAACCGCACTAGTTTAAGCCAGACCGATTGTAAAGGCAAAATATTCTAAACAAACCGCGATCCCGATTTCCGTTACAAATGGAGACTAATAACAGAGATTAGTAGAGAGATCGCCGATACCGTGTTAAAAAAGCGTGCCGAATTCGATCATGACGCCACTTGCGGCGAACGACCGAACCATACGCATCTAGAAGGAGAGGAGGAGAGGTAAAGTAGGGGGGGTTGTACGCATGTTGCTTCCCCGCCAGCGGCAGCGGCGGTGAGGAAAGGAGGAGAGAGTTCGCACAGGGAGTAAGAGACTCTTACTCCCTGAGTTCGCATGTCGCGGCGGAGCAGAAGAGCGGATAAATGACAAGCGCGGCGACACCGCGACTGGCGACGGTTCGCACTTCCACAGCGGTCTTATGGTTAATAAATAACCATAAATTTATGAACAATCTCAAAATTCTAATACAGGCTATCTCAAAACTCTAGTACAGGCTAAACCCTAAACCCTTAATGGGGCCAATGATCATATGTAAGTTTTGAGTATAACAACGTTGTCTTATCGGTGGTCGTGATGGCTAAGGCGCGCGCTTCGACGAGGGCGCTTGTCATTTTGCCAGAGTTCAAATCCCCAACGTTTAATATTTTTTTTTGTTATCATCGTTGTCATTGTGACAATTATAAGTTATTGTGTGACAACTATTATATGTTTAGTTTAAAATAATTTTAATTTTGAATTATTATAAGTTTAATAATTATCCATATCCATATATACATACAAAAACATGTAACTCAATTGTTTCACTTTATCGATCTCGTTAGCATGTATTTAGATTTTGTGAAGTACTAAATGATGTCCTTTTTTCTCCTTTTTTTTGTAATTATTACAATTATATATAATTATTGCAAATACAAAGTGACTAGGCTTTGACATTACCGAAATCAAGTATACTTTTATACTTTTTACTATAACGGGGCTGCTCTGCTTGTTGTCGGTAGTCGCGCAGACGTTAGCTGCGTGCAGTGCAGCTACCGGAGCGGAGAGACAACCGCGTAATAATCGAGACCAAGTCTCGTTTCCTCGGGTTTTATCGAGTTCGTAGGTGGACCTGCCAAGGTCGTATTTTGGCTAGCTGCAGTTTGTTCGCACGTGCACCGTGAAGCGATGCGCGTGCCCGCGGAGGCGGCGGGGAACTTAATAGGAATACGGACCGGTGTTCAATCAAAACACGCTGGATAGCGTAGAAAATGTAAAGTATATTGTTCAGTGAAAAGTAGATACACGAGCACACACGCGGGTGTGCGAGACGCAGACGAACGAGGCAGTTAGAGGCCGGGAGGGCACTGGTGAGAGAGAGAGATGCAGAGCTGACACTTACAGTAGACGAGAGTCGGCTCAGCCCCAGGACGTCTCCTTCGCAGGCGAGTGGTGGAGATTGCCCTAGAAGCACGATCGGTGCTTAGCGGAGTTGCGCGAAGATTCTCGGACTGGGCGCAGTCGGGATTGTCGACCCGCTGAATTGCACTGTTATACCAGGGAGCTGCGCACGTCGTCTTCACAAAGCTATCAGTGTTACGAATCTAGGAGTCAGCGGCACGATGTTTACTCTAAGCGAGTCGGAAACGAATCTGAATTCTTTCCGCCGAGACGCGGCTGCCGCGCGGAGTTCTCTCTCTCTCTCATCTCTCTCTCCTCTCTCAACTACGTGCTTACTCGTTCTCACTCTCCGCCGTTCGCCTGCTAACAGAGTTGTAACGAATTTTATACTAATATTTGGTATTGATGCTGTGGAGTTTATGACGCACAGTTAACATTTTCTCGTCATATTAAATTATTAAATTTATATAAAGAATTATCCTGATTAGAGTTTGTTATAAATATTTTTTATTTGAATACGATTGAAATTAAGTTATATAAGAAAAAATTTTATTAGTAGAGTGTATTAATGATTGCAGATTAAAATTGTATAAATCTTTATGTCAATGTTGATATTTATCATTAAATCTTATTTTTAACTTTAGATAGTTAAAATATAATTTAATTAATTATTTTTTTAAACCTTATATGTAACAAAGATTTAATAACATCACCAAGCCTCTATTATTTTTTTATATAGTAAATCTAAACTCTAATGGGAGTCAACGATTATATGTAAAGTTTTAATTTTTATAATTTATCATGTCGGTGCTTGATGTTAAGACGCGCTTCCTAATTTGCCAAGTTCAAATTCATTTTGCTTCCTCTAGAGACATGCTTCTTAATAGTAAACATTTCCAACTCCGTCTAAACTTCTAAATAATATTGGTTTTGTGCATAGAGTTGAATATGCGCGTTTTTAGAAAAATATCTACGGATGGATTGCTGCATGTACGTATAATCACCGTCATATTTCTGGAAAGTAGTGACATAGTAATAAATTTTCCATGCATGATTTTCTGTTCTGTATTAGTTAAAAAAACTTTGTTTTTATTTAACGATTATGCCATTTTATGGCCATTTTTTATGTTGAAGAAAAAATTTTCACGTTTCTTTTATAATGATATAATAATATACAACAAAAAGTCAGCTGCTAATCATCCTTCGAAAAAGTATAAAATATCTACATTTGCCGCAACGATTAATCCAAATTTCCCGTACGTTCTATTGTTATGTTAAAAAACACTTAATTTTTAAAAAAATGTATATCTTACAAAACAAATCGCTCAAATCTTTTGAAACAATTATTATAATACAAAAAACAATAAATCTACTTGTAAAATTTCAAGGCCATTTTGGTTATACTTTTTCAGATGAGAAATAAAACCCTTAAAATGGGTTTGCTATGTCGTACGGTTACGGAAGAAAAAGGCTTTTGATTCAGTTAAATTTTGGGATAAGATAGTTATTTTAGAAATCTCGGTTAAGTTTTTTGCGCAGCTAATGAAACCCATTAGTTTATAAGATATTAAGGTCCCAATTTTTTTTCTCACCCTGTGTAACTAAAAAATATTAAAAAATAGTAAAATAAATTAACAAATTCTATATTGTAATTTTATAATCTAAAAAAAGGAACTGTAAATCATTTTGGAGAAAGCTACGTGCCAATGAATTGGCAGCAGTTTTTTTTATTTCATTCATTTTTATTTCATTCTTAATTGTATAATATACACTTAATAGATATATGTTAATGTATTAAAAGTACAAAGATAATAATTAAAATTTCTTTTTGTCGAATAAATCTCATAGATGTATATATAAACAGTTTTCCACACCACCTGGCGGTACTGTTTCAGGCGCGTTGATTTTTTTTGTTATACTTTCAATAACTTCATGAGAAAAAATAGTAATGATATATGATTCAAGGACATGCTTGAATTAAATAACATTACATTATTTAATTTAATTTAATTACGTGCAGTATAAAGTTACATATAACAAAATTATTCATTAAATTACATGTTTCGTTTCTATTTTTATAAAGAACATGTTTAAAATTAAGTATATTGTCATTGTTAGGGATATAGCGTAGGTTGGAAGCGCGCGGACTTAAGCCTAGCTGGTAAGCGCAATAAAAAGACAATACGGGATACCGCGACGAGGGCACGTGCCGGCGCGCAATAAAACATGCGGCGGTTCCGGTCAAGCGGGTATTCGGGTCCTGTTACGTCATCACGCGCAGGTAGGACCGGTCCTCGGGTCGGAAAATTAGGTACGCCGCCATAAATGGCCCCTTATAACGATTGGGAAAACCCCAGCAGCCGAATGTGTTTTCGCCACGTCGTCTTTATTGCATAGGATAAATCTGTAGGGATTAGTGTACGGTAAACAGGCCCAGAAAAAAACAACAGCGGCCCTTCCATGAGCGAGAGAACGAGAAAAAGGAGACTTATTGTACCGAGCGCGAATATTGTTGTACGCCGTATTATTATTTATGTGTATGAATGTGTGTGTATGCGCATGTATAATTATATTGTAAGCAAATCGACAAGCGAGTGCGATAAGAAATTGTAAATCGACTAGGGTACAGGTGGCACAGTGATGACGTTCCGCGAGTCCGGCGCACAGACAGAGATACGAATTTTAGGTATGTGTACAATTATAAAATAATGGTTTATAATTAGCAAATTACAGTAAGTAAGCGCTTGATTATTGAGATTAAAAATAATATAGTCTATTTAGAATTTTCTTATTCTGTTTTTTTCAATTCAGAAGATGTTGTTATATATATTCCTTGTATCGAGATATAAATATCATTAAAATTGTAGTTTTTGGTGATATAAGACTATATAACTCGATTTGATATCAAACATACATTACCAGGTTATTCGTTCGTTTATTCTTGATAATGATCTAATTAGAATGGATACATTGAATCTATTATATTTGTTAAAATTTATGTTTCATTAATATCGAATTAATGTGAAGAGCTGGAAGCCAAAACAATTACTGAAATGAACATAAGCTATAAATCCCAATTGATCAATAAATCTGGTAATCAGATTTAGTTAAATGGGATTTTCAGTCTGGATAATGTGAAACTGATGAATGACTGAATAGCACAAAATCAGTAAATCTGAAATAAATCATGGATATGATTAAAATTGAGCAACTGGATAATGTTGAAACTGATGAATCTGACATAAGTTAAAATCAGTAAATTTGAAATAAATCATGGATATATAGAATTGAGAAACTGATGCATCTGACGAAAGTCAAAATCAGTGTGCCGCATTTTTAAATCAGAGCAATGTGAAACCTGGCCAGAGTGACAGAAAGATCCATTGCAGTTGTGAAAGCTGTTAATGACAGAATAATCGATGGCATGATAATGAATAATGGTCTGAAAAAATTGGACAAAGTTTGTTGATTCAGATGATAATGAATCATAGTCTTAATATGGTATGAGCGGGACGCCGCATATGAATGGACAGGATATTAAAACATGGATAGTATGTAACAGCAGTGCTGTTAATAATCTTATTTGTTGCTCTGTAGTACTGGGTGGAAAGAGCATATTTAAGTTGGCGTTGCTATGTTATTTAAGCAGCCTTACACACGTTCAAAGTGACCCAGTTACACGTTGAGCAAAATATAGCAAGTACCCAGTGGTACATGAGGCATTGCAAAGAAGGCAAAATCGTTGAAAGGGATTTCAAATCTTGTATTTAATACCTTAATATGTAAATAACGAATAAGGGTCAGAATGGAAAGAAGAGAAATATGCCACAAGGAAATGAAATAGTCAAAGTTTGAATTAATTGTAAGAAATTTAATGAAAAATAGATTTGTAATCATACAAGTAAAAATATTTAAAAGGCAATAAGTATAATATGATTGTATCAAAAGTATATAATATTATATATATATATATATATGAATTGAAATAAGGAATGAGCGGTTAAATGGATACAACGTTATAGTAATACGACTATCATAAAAAAGTCATTATTTGTATTTTGATTCTAGAACATTGAAGGTTTAGTATAGAATATTAAAAAGTGTAGTATGAATATTTGTATGTAATGCAGCAAATAGAAAATTTAGAGTTTTGAACCCATATAATTAATAAAAAGGATATGTTGTTCAAATCTTGAATCAAATACTATTGATGAACTAGTATACTATTTTAAGCAAAGTATAAAAAGGCATTTTGAAATATTTGAACAAAAGGTTTTTGGAACGTAAAAGAATTGGTAATGGAAATATTTGAAGAGGTAGTTGGCTAAAAAGATTGTTCAAATAATATACTTATGCAATTGATATATCCGGATTGAATATGTTTAAGTCTCGAAGTAGTTTATTTATTGTTATTAAAACAATGATTGAATTAATAAAGTTAGGCCGGGGAGCCTCATTAAAGTATATAGTTTGATAATTAGATTCATTGATTCATAAGAATCTGAAAGACTCTATATACTCAACATTCTAATATTTTATACCGAAATAAAATGAAAATGCTATCAACATATGTAAGTTATTAAGCATAGAATTTCCATTAAAGTTGTTATGGAATTAAAAGATAGTATTATAGATTGTGAGCATTACAAGCTATAAAAGTTTACTACATTGTGAATAGTAGATAATATGAAAATTCAGTAGATGGAGATAAAAGCTGATAAATGGATAGAGATAATAATTATTTAGTTATTCGTTAAATAATAAATTAGAGATAGTATTATTGTATTAAATTAATTAGGCAACTAATTATGAAGAATGAAGATTTATGACAGTTAAGTTTCAGAAAAGTAATGATATAATGTGTAAAGTACATGATCAAAATGTCATAAAAATTTAAAATTGTATCACAAAAGCAGAATGCGATGTATACAATCTATACAAAAATAGAAATCTTTATCAGTAAGAAATGTACATATATTTGAAAATAACTGTTCGATAAAAGTTTATGTGTGTGATAGCTTAAAAATTGAAATAGATTATAGTTTGTTCGATCTATACATGTAATGTAAATGTATGCTGCATAAGGGTACAAATATAATTCGTAATCTACTTCATGTGAGAAGATAGAAGATAATTATATACATATAAGTATTAAATGTTTATAAATATGAATGTATTAACATCATAAATGGTCTGCTTAGGTTTTACTGAGTTTCCCTAATCCGCGCAAACAAATGTTGGACCATTGATTTCCCGCCCACGAACACTGAGAGCATAAAGAAGGAGAGAACATACGTCTTTAATCTAAATTCCTATATTGTTGAAATTAATATGATTTATTAGATTTAGTTGATATATAAAAAGTGTGCGTTCTTAAGCATCTAATGAATAGTAACAACTAGAACTAATAGAATGTATTAAACTTGTGTAGCAGTGTTTTATTTTCATAGTAAAATGAAATATAGTAATTTAGTTTAAGAGATTTCATTTTTGAGGGGGAGCGTGTTCGGAATATCCGTATCTTCAAAACTAAATCTTAGTGCATTAAGGCTAAGACAGGGTCTAGTTATGGCGTTTATGTTTATGAATATAAGCCGGGTAAGCGGCCGACGGCACGACGTGCTGCGAGCACAGGTTGTAGGGCAGGCCGCGGAACTTTCTCAGTTGGGTCCATTGCGCATCTGGAGCCTTCTGCGAGTTTATTAGTTTAGGGCCATTGTTTAAGGGATTTTCCCTTCCCTTCTGCAACTCTCGATATGCGCTAGTGCTAACAGTATAGTCCTCCGACAGAAACGTCCATAGAGTTCAGATGTGCTTGCTCCTTCTATGGCGTCTACAGAATAAACGTAATTATATAAAGAGAAGCATATTCTGTGTTGTAATTGTTTCCCTACATTTCCAATAGAAATGGTTCACTGCGATAATGTTGCAACTGGAATGAATTGAATAGTCAAAATCAGGTAAATCTAGAAATAAATTCATAGATATGATTCATTGGTGCAATGGCGATATGTTGAACTGTGATGATCTGACATAAGTAAAAATCAGTTAATTTGAAGATAAATTATTGGATCTGATCCAGAATTGGGAAACTGGATGGCATCGGCTGTGACATGTCAATTCAGTGGCCTGATTTTAAATCGTCAGCATGTGAAACTGGCCAGGGATGGACAGAGAATCAGTTGCGTTGTGAATGTTATTATGAAAGGCGATAATGATTCCGATGTTGTGGTTTGAGAATTATCCGTATTCCAAACAATCTTGAGTTCAGGTATATAGCTTTGAAGTGCGAGTTATGCGTTTATGTTTTTATGAATATAGCTCGGTAGCGCGCTACGGCACAGCGTGCTGCGACCCCACGTTTCTGTGCAAGCGGGATTCGCGGTGGGCTTGCATCTGGTCTGTGCGGAGTTTATAGTAGGCATTGTTTAGGGTTTCCTTTCCTTCCTGCACTCTCGATATTGGTAGCTACAGTCTGAGTTCGACAGGAACGGTCATAGGGTCGATTGTGCTGTACTCCTTTGCGGTCTCAGAATAACCTTTAATTATGTAACGAAGACGATTTACTGTGTGTAATTGTTTTTTTTTTTCTCCCATTTCATAGGTTATGAGGCCCAGACGTACCCGATTTAAATAGTTAAGATCGATTCATGTGTAAAAATATGTTAATCGGTTGCTTCGTTACTAGATATATCTCCCACTTGTAATTGCTTATAATACAGACTGTATTAAAGTAAGTTGGGTGCATAGTTATAAGTGATTGTTACACAGTGTAATCTTGAAGTGGCGTTGATGGCCAGTGTTGTCGAAATGGAAAATAAGTTAAGGGTTTAATATGAAGCAGTAAGTAAGGTAAAGTAAGTTTATTGTGTTAGACTGTGGATTTCCTCGCTCTCTCGCGTCTGAACGTGATTGTTAAGAAATCGATTACATTTAAATGAGAGAATAGTAGCATGCATAATGTGTGATGTGGAAAGACTGGCATTTTTAAATGACCAACGTTTTCCTGAATAAACTACGAAATTAGCACCATCATGATTCCTCGTGGATCTAAATATTAATGATAGTTTCCAACAAAAGTTTTAACTGTGAAATCAGGAGAAGAAGCGATATTTTAGCTATACAAATGAATGTAACAATAATTGCAACTGGTTGAATAAATAAGCTCAAGAGAGTCTTTATCTCTATCGTATGTAGACATAAATGAATATATTAAAGTTGGCTCGTATCAACATTATTGGGATATATTTCTTCTATAAAAAGATACTTATAAAAAGTATGAAAATTATTTTGTGACCCTTCCTTGTCTGTGCATTTATAATTATGATTTAAAAAGTAATTTGTTCAGGATTGTTTATTCAATGGCATTGGACATTTTGTGCCAAAGAATATTGAAAATCTGTGCGCGCCAAAGAGAGTGAAAGGAAAGCGTTTTAGTATCCGCCAAATGTGTCACCAAGGGCTGCCCCGTTGCAATGGCTCGATTGTTCCTGTAAGGCAGTTAAGTGATGAAGGATTCGAACGCGGAAATCAACCAGAAACTGAAGCCTCATAAAGGAGAGAGAGAGCAGAGGGAGAGGAGAAAGAGTATTAGATGGTTAGAATAAATTTTTAAGGGCAGTGGCAAACTATTTTGCGTTAACTGTTGAGTTATTATTTAAATACTGGAAGGATTTTGTGGGCTATGTTTTATTTAAAGTCCTTTATAAGTTATTTTTAATGTTGTTAAATTGCCTAAAAAAAAAAATATGTTATGATTTCAGGTTAAGCTCATGTTGCATAAGGTTTATCATCTTTTTATTCTACTTTGTCATCGATTAACCTATATGAGTGGTATATAAAATATTCGTTATTCGTTCATTTAATAAAGTATAAGAAAATAAAAGCTATTTATTATGTTTTAAATTGAATATTCTGGATTTCAATTGCGCACAAGCATATGTGGCATTTGATTGAATTGTTAGATAGTTTTGGAATCCTGAAATGCACATTATTGTGGAAGTGGAGCCCACGTAAGATTATTTATGATGATCTATCTGTAGACAATGTTCAATTGAAAGATTGAGGAAATTTGAACTGGAAAAGTTTTCTATTATATTATGGTATATATCTTTGACTTTATGGTTATGTCGGAGTTTATCTTCAATTAGGTAAATCCCGTTGTATACTGTATACTGCATATACCTTCACGTTATGAGAATATTGGGTTTTTTATTGTGATTCAGAAATTCGAAAATCTACAAGAGTACAATTAGGTTCATTTGAAATTGAATGCTATTTGTTTTAACTCTGCAATGATTATAGTGTGCCAGATACAGAAATAAGATTTGAGTAGTAATGGATAGGTTTGTTACCACCAATTTTGTATTGTGACATTTAAATACTGGTGATAATTGATTCAGCTAAGTACCTACCGTGTTAATTGAATTAAATGTATCAGTTTGAATACTAGTTTTATTTCATTTTTTTTTAATAGCAGATTTGTTTTTTATATCATTGTTTAATTTGCTTATCATTCATTTAGTTTTTGTGATATATGATATATGACTTTGATTCAAACTGAAATTACTCAGTTATTTGTTGGTTTTATTCTTTATTGATCTAATTGAGATGGATATTGATTAGAATTTTTAAATTCTGTTATTAAATATGTTAGATTGCGAGAGTGGAACAATCAGTGATGAAATAGATCCGTTGACAATAAATCTTGGTAGAATCAGATTTAGTTAAATGGTTCAGCTGCGATAATGTTGCAACTGGGAATGAGTTGACATAAGTCAAAATCTAGTGTAAATCTGAAATAAATTTGCATGGATATGATTCATTGGTGCAATGGCGATATGTTGAACTGTGATGATCTGACATAAGTAAAAATCAGTTAATTTGAAGATAAATTATTGGATCTGATCCAGAATTGGGAAACTGGATGGCATCGGCTGTGACATGTCAATTCAGTGGCCTGATTTTAAATCGTCAGCATGTGAAACTGGCCAGGGATGGACAGAGAATCAGTTGCGTTGTGAATGTTATTATGAAAGGCGATAATGATTCCGATGTTCATGATCATCTCGGGTCCTGAAAATACTGAGACAAGTATTGTTGATTAGGCATGATAATTGGAATCATGTCTTTATATGGTATTGCGGGAGCGCATCTGATGCTGGACACGTATTAAAACATCTGGCTAGTATTACAGTGTGTTCATAATCTTATTTGTTGGCTCGTGTAGTACTTGGTGGATAAGGCATATTTAAAGTCCGTTTTGCTATGTTTTTAGAAGCTTACTACACGGATTTCATGACTCCCCCGAGTTAACGTGAGCGAAACCATCTAGACAAGTACCAGTTCCATGACAAGCATGTGCAAGAAGGCAATGTTGAAGTATTTAAATTTGTTTTATAACCTTAAATTGTCAGATAGTAATAAGATCAAATGGGAAACGTAAACAGATATGCACCATGGAAGTGAATAAGTTCAAGTTTGATCTAATTTGTAAGCATTTATGAAAAACTGAATCTAAGTATTATTTAAAAGGCAATAGTCTAATTACTGATGTATCAAAAGGTATTATATACTATCTACTATCTTATAATATGTTGAATGACAAGATTGAGGGATTAAATGATAAAGTATAAGTTAAGACTATCTAAACTGTCATTTATATTTGTCTTTTGATTCCGTAGAACATTGAAGTTTGTTGAATATTAATAGTGAAGGGTAAGTTGCATATTGTACTTAATGACAAATTAGAAATTAGGGTACTTGAACTCATTTTATAACAAGGATATGTTGTTTCATGATCTTGTCAAGAATATATTGATTAGGATTGGATACTTTTAAGATGCATTGTAAAAGGCATTTTTGAAATATTTGAAAAGTTTTTGAAACGTAAAAGAATTGAGCTAATGAAGATCTTTCGAAAAGTAGTTGCTAAAGATTGTGTTCTAATGGATTAATTATGCATTGATATATGGATTGCCGAATAATGGTTAGTTCAAGATGTTTATTTTAGTTGTTATTAAACAATGACTTGAATTATAAAGTAGCCAGTCCATATTAAGCTATTATGTTTTGGGATAATTACGATCCTTGTAATATAGGAATCTGAGATACTGCTGATCATAGTCAATTTATCCTTTATGAACGAATAAATGACAATGTTATCAATAGTGTAATTATTAAGCATGACTTTCCATTCACAGTTGTTATGGATTAAAGCAAGTATCTAGTTTGTTGAGCTTCAGAGCTTACAGTTTACTAACGATGTTGAAGTGTGATATATGAATTCGCGTAGTAGCTCGATGATAAATTGGAATAAGATTTTATCAGTTTATTATCGTTAAATATAATAAAGTTAGATTGATAATTCATTGCTATTAAATTATTACAGAATTATATGAAAGTGAAGCTTTATGACGATTAAGTTCAGAAGTATGATTAATGTAGTCAAGTCTGATCAATGTCACATTAAATTGAACAATGCCAGAATGCTGATGTTATCAATTATACAATAGAAATCTTTATTCTAGTAGAAGACTGTAATATCTTTGAAATACTGTTGGATACAGTCTATGTCGTTGATCGATACTTGAAATTGAAATGATGATATAGTTTGTTCGTATCTATACAATGTAATGTTATAATGCTTCTGCATAGGTAAATATATATTTGTAACTACTTCATGTGAGAAGTAGAGATACTTAATGATACATGAGTCTTTAATTGTATATAAATGATGGAATGTATTAACATCATACTGGTTGATTAGGTTTCCTGGGTTTTCGCTTATCGGCGACAATGTTTTTGGACATATGTAGTTGTGCCCAGAAGCTAGAGAGCATAAGAAGGTGGAGAACATACCGATACTTAATCTAACATTACACTGATATATTGTGTGAACTTAATATGATTTATTAGAATATTAGTTGATATATAAAGTCGTGGTTCTTAAGCCAGTTAATGGAATATACATACTCGCACATGATGAGAGTATAAACTTCGATGGTGAGCAAGTGTTTTACTCATAGTTGAATGAATATAGTAGGCTTTGAGTTTTAGAGATTTATTTTTGAGGGGGCGTGGTTGGGAGGGGAATATCACTGTATTTCAAAAATAAATCTTTGAGTGCTTTATAGTTAGAAAGGGTCTAGTTAATGCGTTTCATGTTTTATGAATATAAGCTCGTGGTAGCGGCGCTTACGGCCGACGTGCTGTCGACAGTTTGTAGCAGGCGCGGACTTCTCGGGTGGGCCTTGCGGCATCTGGAGTCCTTGCGACAGTTACATAGTTAAGGGCCTTGTTTAGGGATTTTCCTTTCCCTTCTGCACTCTCGATATGCGCATAGTGTACAGTTCGTCTTCCTGCAGCGTCATAGGTTCGATGTGGTTGCTCCTATCTCTGCGGTCCTTCAGAATGAAGTTAATTGGTATAAGAGAAGATTTCTGTGTTGTATTGTTTCATTTCCAATAGGTAAGCAAATCGCAATGGGTGAGTCGGCGACACGCGATTAAGAAGTGTAAAATCGACTAGGGTTACAGGTGGCACGTGATGATCCGTCTGCGTGCAGAGTCCGAAGCGCACGACAGACGATTAGGCTCGCGACTTTCGCCTGGCTCAAGTCACGCCTTTACGGCACGGGTGTGTGTCGCCACCGTGGCGCCCGCATACAGCTAGGGGGCGATAGCCCATCCTTAGGCTGCGCCATGTCGTGATCTCGAGGGGCTCGTATAAGTAGCGCAGTCAAATTCATGCTTCGAGTGGCGTTGGACGCATCACTCGAGGGCTGGGCAGTGCGAGCTAGGTGCCGAAGCCGGGAGCCGGAAGGCCGAGAAAGAGAGCGGTGAGGCCGGCCTGCCGAAGGGGGCGCGAGCCAAGTCAGAGGGTCTCAGACCAATGACCCTCTGTCGCGGCTGGACGCGATGGCGGACTACTTCACTCTTCGGCTACCAGGATCGACACTTGACCCGATCAGTTTACAGCTGAGAGACGTGTAACCTGCGCAGAAATTGATATGCGTTAAAAAGACGATTAGTAGTAACGTCGGCGTTGTAATGCTATTGGTGTACATCACTAATCCTCGCTCAGCTCATCCCGTAACAGTATCTTTTTTTTTTCTTGGAAAATCTCTAATTAATATAATTTAATATATTTTACTTAATGTAATTAAATTACACGGGATTTTAAAAAGTAAGGCAGGGAATTTCATCGTGAGCCGAAATGGGAAGCGCAGACGCTTAGCCATCACAGCCCCCGCAGATAAGTATAAAATTTAAACTTGATATGTTTAATTACACAATAAGAGATAAAAATGGATGTCATGTAGAACTTTCACAAATCGATACGCCCTGCTGACGGATTTATAGTGAAACAAGTGCAGTACTTTTCTTTATATGTTGTATATGGATGTTATCTAATTTAATATCAAATTAAACTTATTTTAACTTAACACTAACTACTTGTAAGCAAGTAACCTTTAAAGTTGCTCAATGACATCAAACAGGTATCAAAACAATATTAAAGTTTGGGCATGTTTGAACTCTGGGCAAGATGGCAAGCGCGCTGCGCAAGGCCAGCGGGCTTAGCGGATTCCGACACGGTAAGAGAACGCCGTTGTTATAGCTCAAATTAATATAGATCCTTGGCTCCCCTTAAGGATTTAGGGTTTAGCCTGTCTAGGTTTGAGATAGCGTTATGGTTAGCGTTTTGAGATGTGTTTAAGTTTATGGTTTCTTTATTTCCATGAGAGCGCTGCGAGGCGCGACGCATCGGCCGTCGCGGGCGTCGCCGGCTGTCATTCTCGCGCTCTTCTGCTCCGCACACCATGGAACATTCTTCCTCCTTTCCTCGTCTGCCCTCTGACGCTGGCGGGGAGTTAAGATGCGTAGCGCCGCCCGCTACTGTGTTCTCTCTCTTCGCTCTTTAGAATGCGTATCAAGTTCGGGAGAATCACGTGCGGCGGCGCTAGGATTAGCGGCTGATATCGCCTGGCACGCTTTTGCCTACCCTCATCTTGGCCCATTACTTCTATATCTGCCATGATACGTGCGATATTTTATCGTTATTTACTAGACTGTCTCTCGTCTTTTGTGCTATTATTACATAAAGCGAGTCTTCTTCACTTAACCTTTCCCGTAACCGAATCTGGCATGCGTGCCGAACTCACAAGGGAACGTGATTCCAAATGTTTACACTTACAACTAACTTATTAGTAAGCTAGTTCACTTTTTTTTTCGTCGCTTTTATATTCCAAGTTCATTTTGCGTGCAATGGTAGTCATTACTGGTCCGGGCCGAGCAAACACCGTTTCAATCGAACCATCGACAACGCTGTGACGACGAAAAATTTCCACACCAAACCAAATGCCGAGGTTTCGGCGGCACACCCTGCCTTGGTCGCTGATGATGATATTGGTTTTGCGGCGTTGTTCGATCGTTCCATGCATCCGGGTTCATTTCTTGGGACTACTGCTGTTCCGGGAGGCGGTTGTGCTTGTCTTGGCGCTACGTGGTTCCGTTCGATCGGATTTCGTCGTCGTTCTCCTCTTTCGATGCGGTCGTATGCGCCTCTCCACTACATTCATTTTTTAAACTCGGGATCAAGGCTTCGGTGATGTTTACGTTAGTCTCGGCATCAATGTCGACACCAGTTCAGCCGTATGGTCTAGCTTATCTGCTTAGATCTTTGCGAATCCTCTGTATTGTTGTTGATTTCTCGCTCCGTTGTATAATCTGTTCTTGGTTCAGCTTAACAACCCTGCCAAGACAGGTGCATTTTTCTTCTGGCGTTCTCCCACCAGGTATTAAAATCCGATGGAACGTCGGATGCATTTAAGGGAGTGGGTTGTAAGCAAATCGACAAGCGAGTGCGATAAGAAAGTGTAAATCGACTAGGGTACAGGTGGCACAGTGATGACGTTCCGCGAGTCCGGCGCACAGACAGAGATAAGGCTCGCGACTTTCCGCCGGCTCAAGTCACCTTTACGGCACGGTGTGGTGTAGCCACCGTGGCCGCCACGCCATACAGCTAGGGGAGGCGTAGCCTCCTCTAGGCTGCCATGTGATCTCGACAGGGAGCTCCGCTCATAAAGGCGCAGGTCAAAATTCAGCTCGAGTGGGTGGACGCATCCACTCGAGGCTGGTCAGGCGACTAGGTGACGAGAGCCCCGAGAGCGGAAAGGGACGAGAAAGAGAGGGTGAGGCCCGGCCCTACCCCCAGAAGCGGGGGCGGGCCCAGTAGAGGGCCCTCTGTCGAGCGCTGGACGCGGAAGGGAGGATACTCATCTGGTACCGCAAGGACTCGACCCGATAGTTCTAACACTGAACACGTGTAGCTAGCGCGAAATTGATATTCAGTAAAGGATTAGTATAACTCGGTTTAACGCATTTGTGTCATTCACTCAATCGCCTCATCCCGAACAGTCATCTTGTTGTAAAAATTACAATAACTATAATTTAAATAATTTTAAACATAACTGATAATTAAAATTACAACAGTGATTTAAAAAAAGTAAGGGGGATTTCAACTCTGGCGAAATGGGAAGCGCAGACGCCTTAGCCATCACAGCCCCCGACAAGATAACAGTATAAAAATTAAAACTTGCATATGATTATAATTACAACAATAAAGGAGAAAAAAGGACATCATTTAGAACTTCACAAAATCGAAACGCATGCTGACGAGATTAATAAAGTGAAACAATTGAGTTACGTTTTTTTATATTGTATATGGATAATTATTAAAATTATAATAATTCAAAATTAAAATTATTTTAAACTTAACATATACTAATTGTCACACAATAACTTACAATTGTCAAAATGACAACGATAATAAAAAAAAAATATTAAACGTTGGGGATTTGAACTCTGGCAAAATGGCAAGCGCGCTCGACGAAGCGCGCGCCTTAGCCATCACGACCACCGATAAGACAACGTTGTTATACTCAAAACTTACATATGATCATTGGCCCCATTAAGGGTTTAGGGTTTAGCCTGTACTAGAGTTTTGAGATAGCCTGTATTAGAATTTTGAGATTGTTCATAAATTTATGGTTATTTATTAACCATGAGACCGCTGCGGAAGCGCGAACCGTGGCCAGTCGCGACGTCGCCGCGCTTGTCATTTCTCCGCTATTCTGCTCCGCCACCACATGTGAACTCTCTCTCCTCCTTTCCTCTCCGCCTCTGCCGCTGGCGGGGAAGTTAGATGCGTACGACCGCCCCTACTTTACCTCTCCTCCGCTCCTTCTAGATGCGTATAGTTCGGAGAGAAATACGTGCGGCGGCGCTAGCTTACGGCTGCATATCGCCTGGCACGCTTTTGCCTACCTCATCGGCAATCTCTCTACTAATCTCTGCTAATAATTGAACGATCAACTTGTTATCTTAATTACTAGAATATATCTATTTTGTTATTAATTACATAAACAGTCTCTTCACTTAACCTTTCCCCTAACCAAATCCTGGCATCCGGCCGACTACTCAACACACGGGGAAAGTCGAATCGTTACAAAATGTTTTACACTTACAAACTAAAACTTATAGTAAAACTATTTACACTTTATTTTTTACTCGCTTTAATTATTAAACAAGCTCATTTCGCGTGCAATGGCTAGGATCAACATTACAGTCCGGGCAGAGCCAAAAACCACAGTCTTCACATCGAAACCACCATCGCACACGTTGACAGAAGTAAAATTTTCCACACCCAAAACAAAAATCGAGGTTTCGGCGCGGTCGCTCGACTGAAGCAATAGTTGGGTTATTGCGGCGTTGGCGTCGTTCAGCATCCGGTAAATTTCGGAAATACTGCTGTCTCCGGGAAGGCGGTTTAGTCTAGCTTCGCGCTGGTGGTCCGTTTCGGATCATATTCGTCGTCGCTTTCCTCTTCGTCGTCGTCGCTCACTACCATGTCTTTTTTTAAACTCGGATCAACGCCATCGTAGATGTACTCTACCGTCTCGGCATCACTGTCGACACCAGAATCAGCTATTATATTATCTCCCTATCTTCGAACACCTCTCTCTGTTGTTGCATTTCTCTCTCATGTTCATAATCCTCTTCTGCTTCCCTTAACAACTGCAAACGAGCTTTTTCTTCTGCGTCCTCCACAGGGTTTAAATCGATGGAAAGTGATGGTGGTGATCCGGACTCTTCGTATTTAAGGAGATGCGAAAAATTTACATGACTGGCTGACATTATGGCTGTAACCTCTTCGTCCTCTTCTTCAATTTTGAGGATCTTTGGTCCACTAATCAGCGGATCATTGTGAGGTTAGCGATAGTGGTGAATTCGTATCCCACAGACAAGAATCGTGTAACGGTGGTGGTGGTGGTGTTAAATCACGTACAGGTACACAGCACGACACAGGTGAAACGCGTAGCGGTGATATTGCGACATGACCCGCACGGCGATTGATTTCACTAACTGTCAAGATACGCATCTTGAAAAAAGTTAAAATTTATTCCAAGTTTACACGACGAGGGCTGGAGCAGGACTGAGGAAGCTGGTCTAATCTTTTATCCGCCACTACTGTATTTTACCACGACTTTTCGTAATACCGAAATGCAGTATAAGCATAATGCAAAAACCATAAGACGAATTTCTTCGTGTTACAGCTTCTGCATTATCCAGTTGCATTTTATATCTAAGTTCACGTCTCCGACGAATCTCAGATGTATGGAAAAAGAGATGAATAAGACCGTAAAAGAAGCGTATTTTGCTGATTATATTAAAATGTAAAAATATGTTTCAAAGACACGTGCGTGAGAAAACAGCCTAGCTGCCGTGCTTACGATACTTAAATAACATTTTTCGTCAACGAAAGCTAGATATATATAGAATTCTTACTTAGCTTTCTTTACTACTATCAGTATAAAACAAAATATAAAAAATGCAAAAGAAACGAAATTGAATGAGGTGGTTCATAGCTATTCTGGGAATAGCATAAAACGAATGTTACACTAACATTTTATTTATAATAATAAAATAAAGAAGGTAAAAGTAGCTGTGATGTATTAGGAGAGAATAAAACTGAAAGACGGTAGCTCCATCCAAGTCAAAGGCAGAGGAAGATGAGAACCTTGTCACTCTGCACTGCAGCTTGGCGGTCCTTATCTCTGATACTGTATACGCCCTAAGCGCTCACTGGTTAGCGAAACCTAATCCTACACGCCTTCAAGCAACCGCTGCAATGGAGCTTTTATTTTAGTTGCGACATTATGGCGTTGAAAAAAAAGTCTTATTCTTTTATCTCCTGCTATCCTAATATCTGAAGATGCCAACTTCATCAGGACTCTCATTGAGGAAAACTCCCTAAAATCGATTCCCTATGGTGCTACTCACCATAAGAAGGATTCTGACACCTGGCTTGACCTCTGCTTAATCGATGAGCAGGATCGCCTGCTCTCACACTGGAAGACAGAGACCCCATTCATCAACGGACATGACCTCATCACGGCCACCCTCGACGTGCAGATTCCACGCTACGTACCTCAAACATACTCCTACAGAAACTACAAAGGAATTTGTGCTGAGAAGCTAAGGGACTTCCTTAGCACATGTGACTGGTCATCTTTCGCAACGTCATCACTCGACGAATGCATCACCATCCTTAACGCTAACTTAACGGACGCTATAAATCATCTCGCCCCATTACGAACTGTGACTCCAGGACGAAAACGTCACCCGTGGTTTACCACGGCTCTTCGTGACCTCTTGACAGAACGTAACAGACTCTACAGGCGTTTTCGAAGAACTCGTCTACCCTGGGATCTGTATTTCTATCGACTAGCAAGGGACGAAGCTCATCGACGGGTCGAGGAAGCCAGGCTGAATTATTATTATTCACGTCTGTCAACCCTGACTGATGTCGCTGAGATTTGGAGAGAGCTTGAGAACCTTGGAATAACCACTTCCAAGGCACCCACTCCTTCTCGCTTCTCCTCAGAGGACCTCAACAAGCACTTTAGCTCGATTTCTAATGATCCTCACACTCCTGCTGTTGAGGATTATCTGCGTACCCTTGGGAATATGGATTTTCCTGAGCATTTCAATTTTAGGACTATAACGGAATCGGATATATTAGCTGCTGTAAATCACTTCAGCACCCAGGCTAGAGGTAGCGATGGCATCCCACAGGTTGTTATTTCCAAAGCACTGCCTACACTCGCTCCCTTATTATGTCGGATTTTCAACCTGTCCTTGAGCGAGGCTCGCTTTCCCTCTGCCTGGAAGCTGTCGCTGGTGCGAGCACTAAATAAGGTCAGTTCACCAACAGCCCTGACTGACTACCGACCGATTTCCCTCCTCTGTTTCTTATCCAAGGCACTGGAGTGGCTGGTGCATAGGCAAGTCACTGAGTACCTCGAATCAAGACTCTTCCTTGACGATCTACAAACTGGCTTCCGCACTGGCCACAGCACACAGTCTGGCTTGATTAAGCTGACTGATGATATCAGGCTTGGTATAAACAGAAAAAAGGTCACGCTTCTTCTTCTCTTTGACTTTAGCAAGGCGTTTGATACTGTGTGTCACGTCAGGCTCCTCGGAAAGCTATCCTCCTTCGGCTTTTCCAAGCAAGTCATTCGCTGGCTTGCCTCTTATCTCACAGGAAGAGAGCAGGCCGTCATTGGTGACAACAACGAACCCTCCACTTTTCGCCCTCTTAACATCGGTGTACCACAAGGATCTGTGCTAGGTCCATTGTTGTTCGCGTTGTACATCAATGACATCGGCTTCTGCCTAGATTCTGATGTATCCCATCTAATCTATGCGGATGACTTGCAAATATACAGCCAATGCCACCTGGAGGAGCTGGATTCTTGTTCTGCCAAGATGAGTGCTAACGCCGACAGGATAATAGGCTGGGCTGCGCAAAATGACCTCAAACTTAATGTCCTCAAAACTAAGGCAATCGTCTTGGGCTCACCCTACTATATCAACATCTTACCAACTGTAGCTAACACCTTTATCAACATAGGGGGAGCCCGGGTCGATTTTGAATCATCTGTGCGCAATCTGGGATTGGTGCTTGATTCCAAACTAACGTGGAAAGAGCATGTTACACAACTATGTAAGCGTGCTCACTCATTAATGTACAGGCTATATTTCTTCAGGAAGAGCACCAATCTCTGGCTGCGCAAGCATCTTGTGCAAACGCTCCTATTTCCAATCATTGACTACTGCTCACTCGTATACTGCGACCTAACACAGGAACTTGACACTAAACTGCAGAGACTAGTGAACACTGGAATACGTTACATCTATGGTGTAAGGAGGGACGAGCACATCTCTCCTTACAGGCGTGAGTTGCAATGGCTTACCACCGCTGGACGTAGGAGGTACTTCGCGGCCTGCTTTTTACGAAAATTATTTAACACAGCTGTGCCCTCTTATATCATGGCCTTCTTTGACTTCCACGTCGCACTCAGGCCTGTCAGGGGGGAGGTGACACCCTTGGATATTCCGGCCTTCACGACGGAGTCGCTGAGGAATTCATTCCATGTAAGCGCCTCATACCTCTGGAATTCTCTACCATCACATATACGCAATATACGATCCATCTCACACTTTAAACAGTTAGCAAAACAACATTTTTTCAACCTCGAAAACACACCGCAGTAATCATCACCTCTGACTCAGTCTTCATCCCTCATCTCACCAAATCACATCAAGCACATACTAAACATCAACATAACCTCTCACACACTCAAAAACAAAATAAAATAGCTACACATACATACTTATTTATTATCATTTTGATATATTTAATTTGTACAACATAATGTACAGTAATAAAGACAATTTAATCTAATCTAATCCCCACTTACCGTGCTTTCTCCCATTTCACTCTCCGCCGTTCGTCTGTAACAGAGCTGTAATACATTATTATACATTGGGATATTTATGCTGGGGAGGTTATGACGAGTTAACATTGTTCCTCGTGATATTCCCCCCTTCTAGACGCTGGATACCCGAACGGTGTATCAGCTCTCCATCAATTATCACCAGCATGCATATCTTTATGTGGGAAAAATAAAATGGAAAAAAAAGAAGAAAAAGAAAATAAATCTAAATTTATGAAAACTCAAAAAAACAAATTTCTGGAACTGTGCAGTGAACGATCATTCAAGTCCTGCTTTCTGAAATTTAAAGTCGGTAGGGAAAAAGAAATAATTTTGCAAATACTCTCCAGGTCTCTTTACAAGGTGTATGTATTAT
>CM053171.1:17015526-17067080 GCA_012977825.3 Pteromalus puparum
AGCTCCTGGGAGAGAGGTCTCACCGGAGATCCGCTCGGGACTGAAGCCCCGAGCTCTCTTAAGACGAGAGAGCGCGGGCGTCGGAGAAGGGCGAAAATATTCCAACCTTGTGGGTAGCAGTCTTTTAGGTACACTATTGTTGAATATATTGTATAAATCATATCATAATAAAAAGCAAAAATATTTATTCAAAAATTGAAAAATGGCCATGAAATGGTCATAAAATAGTCTAAATTATAACGGGGCTGCTCTGCTTGGTGTCGGTAGCCGCGCAGACGTTAGCTGCGTGCAGTGCAGCTACCGGAGCGGAGAGACAACCGCGTAATAATCGAGACCAAGTCTCGTTTCCTCGGGTTTTATCGAGTTCGTAGGTGGACCTGCCAAGGTCGTATTTTGGCTAGCTGCAGTTTGTTCGCACGTGCACCGTGAAGCGATGCGCGTGCCCGCGGAGGCGGCGGGGAACTTAATAGGATTACGGACCGGTGTACAATCAAAACACGCTGAGTAGCGTAGAAAATGTAAAGTATATTGTTCAGTGAAAAAGTAGGTACACGAGCACACACGCGGGTGTGCGAGACGCAGACGAACGAAGCAGTTAGAGACCGGGAGGGCACTGGTGAGAGAGAGAGATGCAGAGCTGACACTTACAGTAGACGAGAGTCGGCTCAGCCCCAGGACGTCTCCTTCGCAGGCGAGTGGTTGAAATTGCTCGGAAGCCACGGACGTAGCGGAGTTGCGCAAAGATCTCGGACAGGGCGCAGTCGTTGTCGGACCCTCTGGATTACACTCGTTAACCAGGAGCCTTCGCACGTCGTCTTCACAAGCTATCAGTGTTTCCGAATTTAGGAGTCGCGCGCACGATGTTTACTCTAAGCGAGTCGAAACGAATCTGAATCTCTGTTCGCGAGACGCGGCACGCGCGCGAGTCTCTCTCTCTCTCTCTCTCTCTCCACTTACCGAGCTTACTCCCGTTTCACTCTCCACCGTTCGCCTGTAACAGAGCTGTAATACATTATTATACATTATGGTATTTATGCTGGGGAGGTTATGACGAGTTAACATTGTTCCTCGTCATATTATCTTAAAAGAAAATTTACTCGATTTCAGAATCAGAAAACATATATGCACGTCCATTCTTATTACGATCGATTACGTAGTTCCAGAATTATAACAGTATACGTACGCACGCATGCACGCACGCACGCACGCACGCACGCACACACACACACACACACAGACAAAACCATCTGCACGGACATTTTATAAAACCATGAAAACTCTCAAAATATACTAAGCTTTAATTATCAAATTATATGGTTTAACAAAAATAATAATGTTCAGTCACACAGAGTATACAGGGTGAGAGTTGAAGAATTTGAATCTTAATATCTTTTAAACTAAAAGTTAACATAAGCTACAAAAAGAACCTAGCCGAAGTGATCAAAAGATCAATCTTTTCCTAAAATTTCAACTCAATTTAAACCTTTTTACTCCCGTAATCGTACGACATAAAAAAAACATTTTTTTTAGTTTTTGATTTTTATCTCAAAAACTAGTCGCCAAAATTGCTTAAAATTTTTACAACTAGTAGATATCGTTGTTTTTTATTGTCATGAATTTTTTCAAAACATTTAACTATTTATTTTTTGAGTTATATATGCTTATCGGAAAATTACCTTTATATCATAAAAATGAACAGATCAGTCAATCTAGAAATCTTGCGGGAAAAAGTAGTTGTGGGGGGGGGGGTGCGGGGTGGAGTAAACACAAAATAATTATATAATATAGGAAGATAATCATAAGACCTGTATTATCCTTATTTAGTAATAAATAATGCTCCATATCGAAAATACCCTAATTATATTATTACGTGTGGCACATGAAATATCACATAAGAACAAGCGATTCTTCTAGACGCTATCCGTGCAATATCATCAGGTATAAAAATTATCTGACAAACCAAATTTTAAATCATTTAGTTTTACGAGATATAGTCCGATAAATTATTTATACATTGTATAAATCAAGCTTTTTATGATACTATTTGATAATTTTTTAACCTTTTAGTTCTACAAGATACAGTCGGATGAATTATTCATCTGAATCAACAAGTTCAGTGACTTGCAGAACATCGAGACCTGCATCATCTGAATTGAGTAGATCTAGATCTCCATCCATACCCCGGCGATATGGATCACCAAGTTTTTTGGATAGAAGGCGAATAACTAGGTGAAATTCTTGTATTCAAATTTATAACTATCTATATTTGTTGAGAAAATGAGGTAACACGGAGATGATTTATAGTAAAGAATTAAATGTGGATTTATTCTCTACATAATTATGTACAGTTACTTGTTCGTCGTGTACACCATGTGTACTCAGCGACAGTTCATATCAAGAGAGCGATGTGCAAGAATCATAAAGTCTCAACACCGTTTGTAGTCATTAAACTCACACGCATACTGCGAAAGGGGATATATACATGTGTGTGTGTCCCCACACACTCGTCAGCGTGCTCACTCATTCTCGCGCACTACACTATACCTTACTGACTGAACTTTCTGTAGAGTACATTCTATATTTCAACAATACTGTTGTATTGTTAAATAATTTTATTCACGACTGATCTATAATAAAATACTAAAATTTCGCCCCTCGATTATTGCCCCTTAATTATTGTCCCTTGATTACAGCCCCTTAATTACTTTCCGTCAATTACTACTCCACAGCTACTATTCCTTAAGGGGATGTTGTCGCTAAAGCCTCGCAAATCCGCCACGGGATATTTTGTATTTACAAACTTTTAGAAAAACAAAAAGTCCCATCAAAATTTCCTTCGGTAGAACGATTCATTAAACTCAACGCTACGGAACTTCAGAGCCGGTTTTTAATTGCAAGCTTTATTTAAAAAGTTTTAAAAAATTGTATTGTTGGCTGTATCGGTCTACCCGAGGCAATCTTGGATGAAGATAAAATTATTTCATTTTTCTTTTTATTCCGACGTTTCGGCAGTCAATGCTGCCTTCGTCAGGAAGCTGTGGAGTTTATTTGTAATTAGCGATAATTTCAAAATGTACAGGTTTTCTTTTTACATTTTCAGTAGAGAAAATCTCTAACAATATAGAGATATTGCAGAGTTTGAATGTTCGAGAAGAGAGCTTTCCCGCCGGGCGGCGGGGGGGAAGCGTCGGAAAATAATAGTGTATCTCTCTCGGCTGTTCGAAGTCGTTTCTGCGTGAGTCCGATTTTCGCTCGATATTTATATGGTCGGCGCGGAGACAGTTCGAGAAGCTTGTTGAAATTTTGTCTTTTTGCCGTCGACGTCAGAGTTGCGGCTCACATGTATACATTTACAGCTGATCTCGTCGATTATTTTATAAGGCGTCCCTCATTCGAAGCGGGAGAGAGCGTCGGAGAATCAGCACGTGGATTACCATACTTTCGTTTGCATGTGTGCGACGGTACAGAATGGTGTTTATATTTTTTTCTGATCTGACGTCAGAGATGACTCATGTGTGTTGTGTTTTATTTTTTCAGCTGATGTAAGAGGTGTGTGTATACAGTGTTGAGGTTTTGTGTGTCTTCTTTTTTATTTATTCCGTTTTTCTGTAAGTGTATGTGTAGCATTTCAGATATTAGTCTTTTATTTAAATTCACTTCTCTATATTTAATTTTATAATTTTCAAAGTTGAATGTATGGTTGTGATTGTTAATATGGTCGGAAATTACACTGTTTTTTTGATTTTGAATGTTCGTTTATTCATATACACACATTTCTCTTTGTCTGGCCTACATAAGTGGCGGAGCAGTTATTACATTCAAGTTTGTAAACAATATTGTTTTCACGATCTTTTTCTGTTTTATCTTTTCGTTTAATAATAATGTTTTTCATTTTGCTATTAATCTTAGGTACAGTGTCAATGTTGTTTCATTTGCAATACTGGTTGCGAATGCAATACTGGTTTGTTCATAAAAATCGCTGATGTATGGTAGGCTGACGATATTCCGATTTACATTGTTGTTCGTTTGTTGTCTCGATGTAGCGTTTGATGCGATGGAGGCTAATCTTTTGCGTACATATTTGTCAACAAAGTCGGACGAATAACTGGTTTCATAGAGATTTTTTTTTATTTTATTAATGTTCTTGTTATGAAATTTTTTACTTGATAATTTGATTGCTCTGTCAACGAGATTATACACCATTGCAATTTTCTGAGATAATGGATGTTGTGATGTCCGTCGTGTGTCGGATTCTCACCGCCTTAAATCATTCGCACTTAATTCAGGTTACTTCATTCAACCGAAGAACTAAACGCCTTCCTTTGCCTTTATCGACTTAGTAATGGCTCGTCTTGTTCCATATTTTGTACCATTAAACCCCGTGGTAGTAACGTTAGGCAATGCATCTCGGTGAGGGATAAGGCTTCTACCCGCTTCTATAGATATGTTCATCATTATCTCTATGCTCTCGATGTTGTTACATCTAAAACTTTGCCTGCTATTTTCATTCTTTTAGGCTCTTCTCTTCTTTTTCTTCGTCATGTCCAGAACGCACCTGAATACATTGCAGCTGTGAAAGTCAGCTGTATACTTACAGATGTTTTTTTTTCTTGCCATTCTTTTTGAGGGAAGCAGCTCAGTTACATCTGGCATTCAGCCATGCGATTTCCGTCGCTTCTGTACTTGAAGCAGAGGGTCGTTCTATCCATGCCCTTCCGCCTGTTCTTTAATTATCCTAAGCCCAAAAACTTGTGGCACTGCACTACTTTTGCTATGTGCGTGCGTGTGTGTGCGTGTGCGTGCGTGCGTGCGTGCGAAAACGGTTACAACGATAACTCCCTAACGCATTTATATTTTTCACTGAAACTCTACAAGCCCATCAGAAATCTAATAAAGAACAAATTAAATTTTGGAGCCGATTCACAAAGATAAAGTGTGTTTTTCAAAAAATGGTTTATTTTGATTTAAAAATTGATAAAAATTTGTTTATTATAACTCCTGAATGCAATTGTACTCTTTGCTGAAACTTTACAGGTCATCAAGTATATGCTAACAAAGAATTGATATAATTTCTAAGCTAATTAACGTAAATAGCGTGTTTTTAAAAATTTTTTTTAAAATTAAAAATTGAAAAACGGTTGTTTTCGTTAATCATTTTTAGTTATGTAGAAACTATAAATTATTGGTAGTTTTTTTTAATTGCTCCAATCAGAGCTCGCGATTTACAAAAAATAATCAATGAGGTTGCGTCATTTGAAAAACGTTTCGCAAAAAATAACCGCCAAGTATACACGATCACGTTGTTGGCTCGTGGTATAGCACGCACCTTAAAATCACGGGGATATTGGGTCAAATCATCCTCAAATTATTAATGAGCATGGTGGTCATGGACAATGCAATTATAAGTACGTTTTAAGTTTTTAGGCACTCGCCGCGTATAAATAGTTTTAAAGAAACTATTATACCCAAGGCGAACGCCTATTGGATTTGACCGCGAAAGTGTTTTGCCTTCTCCTTGCAGAAGCTTTGGAATAATAAAACTTTCAGTTTCGCTAAAACTTCATAGAAACGTGTTTTATGATGTTCGAAGTTCGACGTGTTTTTAGAAAATGTCCGTATGGATGTGTGTGTGTTTTTTTTTTTTATGTGGCGTAGGAAGAACAAGCTCTGCACAAGTGGCCCTTCGACACCGAAACCCCACAGGCACCATTGTTAAACAATACTTCCGTGGGGCCCGTTAATCGTTAATTAGCCTAGTTGGCTTCTTCTTTAGGGTTTGACATTTCCATACATCCCCCATCCACTAAAGTGATTAGGGGTTCAGGATCAAACTCGTTCTTGTTTCTGCATCTTCAAGTCGTCTGCTTCTTGCAGCATCGTCCGGTCGTATACTTCTTACAGCATCGTCCGGTCATCCTCTGGACGGGCTCAACCCAGAAACCTACGATCCTTTGCATCGGGTGAGGGAGTCTGGGCTCCAACTCAGTTACCTACGTTCCTCTGCATCGGGCAGGGGAGTGAAAGCTCAACTTTGTGACCTACGTTCCTCTGCATCAGTCCAAGGAGCGTTTCGTCTTTACGACTTAGTGGTCTTCATATAGCATATTCTACTCGGCTGTTTCGCCTTGTCTTTCCCTTCTCTTTTCTTCGTCATTTCTAACTTTCTTGAGGATGGTCCTTACGTAGTTGTTTACTGCGTACCAACCATCCTCCAACGTTAGCATAGCTGTCATCATTGACTCAGGTGTCACTCTGGTCTGGAGGTCGTACTCGAGTACTTTTCGTTCCCTTTCGTATCCCGAACAGTCACAGAAGACATGCTCTGCATCTTCGCTAGTTTCCAAGCAGACTGGGCAGATCGGATTGTCGTCAAGTTTAAACCGGTGTAGGTACGCCCGGAAGCATCCATGCCCGGTCAGAAACTGCGTGAGGTAGTAGTTAACCTCCCCATGTCTTCTTCCAATCCAGTCTTCTATCCTTGGTATAAGGTGATGAGCCCATCGCCCCTTGTCACTAGCTTCCCATTTTGTTTGCCATTCAGCCATTGTCTTCTTTCTTAAAGCATCTCAGATCACATTCTGGCTTTTGTCATTCGTTCGTCACCTAGCTTCGAATACGTCCTTCTTTTCCAGTGCTAAAAGGTCAATGGGCTGCATGCCTACTATAATGCAGACCGCATCGTCCGATATCGTACGGTAAGCGGACGCCACTCTTAGTGTACTTCGCCTGTACACGGTAGTTAACTTTTGTGCATACAATTTTACCCGCATCGCCTCTGCGCAAATTGGGGCTCCATATAGCATAATCGACCTGATCACACTGGCTAGGAGTAACCTTCGCTTCTGAGTTGGCCCTCCTACATTTGGTATCAATCGTGATAGGGCAGCCCCAACTTTTGCTGCTTTATCACTGACTATTTCCAGATGTTGTTTAAAACTTAGTCTTGCACTATGGTGATGCCCAAGTATTCGATGGTTGGTTGAGAAGCGATCTGATGTCCATCCACCGTCAGTGTAATTTCCTCTATCTTCTTCCTACTAGTAATAAGAATAACTTCCGTTTTGTGACTGGCTAGTTCCAGACCCGTTTCCGTTAGCCATTCGTGTATTATACGGGTGCCTACTTCAGCTATGTCAGTCACTTCTTTTTTATGTTTTGCTACTACCACTACCAGCTTGGATGTTGTCTTCTGGGCACTAAGTGCCCTAAGCGCAGTCTGGCTATCTGAGCATATGCTTATTCGACTGCCAAGTGCATCGAGTTTTATGACCCTTTGTGCGCAGCTCAATATGGCGTAAATTTCTGACTGAAAGACCGTTGTAAACCGCCCCAGGGAGAAGAAGGTGCCCCTCGCGTCCCTGCGACAGTAGTAACCGGAGCCCGTGCCGTCATCGGTTCTGGATCCATCCGTGTACCAGATATCTCCTTCCCCTGGTAGGGTGTCTCTTCTAGTCTCCCAGTTTTGCCGTGTTGGGGTGATTATCTCCTATTTCTTTTCAAAGAAGTAACGTGCTATCATCATGTCTGATTTAATGAAAAATTCCGGTTTGAGGTAGAGTTTCGGCAGAAGCCGAGTATGTCTATAGTCCTGCAGTTTAGCATGACCTCAAGCCACTGAATCAGTAGCCTTAGCACGCCCTGCTTGATAGCCTCCTTAGTTACCATTTCAATTGAAGTGCGATTGAACGCCCCCTCTATGTCCAGGAATGCTCCTACCATGAGAACTCCCTTTTTCAGGTGCTCCTCAATGCGATAGACCGCCTGACCGCCGTCAACTCCCCGCTGCACTGGGCCAGCAGTAGCGAGGCCTCCACCCCTTTAACAAGAATACACGCTCTCGGATTATTACAAGTAGAGTTCCTGAAGATCCGGCCCGAACCACTCAGACCCCTGACTCTCCCTGTTACTACCCAAGGTTCTTGTATTAGGGTAGATGCATGTGTACATCCCAGCCATGCGCCTGGTCAAGAGAGCCGAGGCACCTTTGCTATGATGCAAGTTAATCTGGGTTGTAGAGAATTAAATTCTGAACAAACCTTCTGAATTGAAAAATCAAAAATATTTAATTATAAAAATGTTTCATAGAGGTGAAGCCTGATTGACCAAAACTGATCATCCCCCCCCCCCCCCCCCCCCCCCCCCCCGGGCAATCGGNTACTCAAATCAACTTTTACACTCAACCACACTCACTATATCTTGCTTACATTACATTATATACTTGTACTATGACTATATATTTCAATATACCTTATTGTGAGCCAAACACTATGCATATATATCTATATTTATGCGTATATATGATATTATTTTGTTGTGCACAAGCTTAAATCTTGAATAACTGAATTTTTTATTTACTTTTACAGATGATTACTCGCAATAGAAGAATAGATATTGAATGCACAATGTTTCTATCATTACTCACTACATCTAACTTTAAATCTTGAATTGACAAACTTTTTGCTATTGTGTCGACTAAATACTTGTACAGTCACTTTATACTGCTTTTTTTATAGCCTGTTTGTATTTAATTTCTTTCTCTATGATTAACGTATCTCTTTAGTTACCAAACCTTTCAACAGCTGTTTTTTTTTCTTTTTTCTTTTGTGTGCTGTGATTTTTCATTCTCATTGCTCCATTACATTACCACTATTTTACATATAAGACACATTAAGGGGGTCGCAAACCCAGTTTTTACCGACCGAGTCGACAGAACGAGTACGCGGTAGAAAATTACTTGAAACAAAATAAATACAGTGAATTATCAAAAACCAAGACATAGTTGCCCTTCGTCTCGGAATCATCTACCACAATGCAAAGTTTCAAGTCAATATTTGAATGCGTTAACAAATGGCATTTGAACAAAAATCAGTAGCTGCAGCGTGTGCATGTTAAAATTTTTGTTCAAATGCCATTTTTATACGCGTTGACAGATAGACTTATAACTTTGCACAGAGATATAAATGATGAGAGGAAGGGCGACTATGTGTTGGTTTTCCATAAATTGAAAAAAAAAAATCACTGCCAAATCATTGGTACGCAGCTTCCTCTAACTAAATTTATAGTTCCAATAAATAAAATATTGTTTTAATATATAGTAGTATGTTAATGCTTTTTTAAAATGTTTTTAAATGAATTTCCTATATGTAAACTTAGAAAAAACGTAGCCTAATCATTAAGTTCCGTAAGGTTTAACAAAAACAGTAATTTTCAGTTATATAGTGTACACAGGGTGAGGAACAAAAAATTTGAATCTTTATATCTTTTAGACTAATTAGTTTAATAAGCTGCAAAAAGAACTTAGCTGATGTAGGCAAAGAAGATCTATATTTTGCCAAAATTTCAACTTAATTAAAGTCTTTTTACTCCCGTAACTGTAGGACATAAAAAAAACGAATTTTTTAGTTTTTGATTTTTAGCTTAAAAACTAGTAAAAAAAGAGGCTTAAAATTTGTACAGCAAGTAGATGTTATGGTTTTCTATTATCATGATTTTTTTTCAGAACGTTTGACCATTTAAGTTTAAAGATATAAACTTTTTTTTTAAAAATACCTTTTTCATGATAAAAATTGAACGGAACGGTCAATCTGAAAAATCTTTAGGGAAAAAGTAGGAAATTTTATGCTCTTTTAAATACACTATTATTAAATATATTGTATAAATCATATCATTAGAAAAAAGCAATTCAATTTTTTCAAAAATCGAAAAATGGCTATCATTTGGACATAAAATGGTCAGAATCATAAAAAAATTTATTCCCAATTTTTCGACTTCAAATGTCAAATATTTCCTTCGTGTTTTTACACAAACTCCAAAAATTACTATTACAAGGCTTCCTTAGAAAGGAAGCAAAAATTGATGTAATAAATGTGTCACATACAACTAATTCTTATGTTCTATTAATTAGTTTAATAGCAAATGTAGAATTTGATGAAAACACTATTACGACAGATTTTATAGGACATTTAGATAATGAATGCTTATTTTGTAAAGCAAAATATTTTAAAGGAGAAATGACAACCGATAATAAAACAAACATATATCAATTGTTGTCATAAGATTAAAATTCATCTGGGTGTTAAAACAGCATATCCAATCGAATTAAAAAATTTATTATTTATTAAATATTCAAAAAGTAATATTTATAAAAAAAAAATATACGAATTTACAATAATTCTTTGGCTTTTGCAATTTTTGGGTCTAAATTAATACATTTTAATATAGTTGGACCTAATTCATACTCATTACATCCTAATGATAATAATAATTCAAAATATGGGCAGTTATATATTAATGTTAGGTGAAAACCCGTGGGGTTTTCCGTAAACTAAATATTAATATGTGAGTTTGTGTGTCATTTTTCCCATACAGGAAAATGCCTCTCGAAAGCTGGTCAAACTTCCCGTTTGGCAGATCAAACTCGATTTTCTCCTTGCCAATAAACTTTTGTTAATCAAAAATCTTACTTTGATATTGTTGTGGGCGGGAATCAATGAAACTCTGTCAATATAAGTATTAATCCTCTCCTTTCGACAAATCTCGTTATTAAAGAAATAATGAATTGGCAGTATTGTTGTTTTGGGTCCGTGGTCCATGGGTTGTGTACATGCTATCTTATATGCTAAATCGTTAGTATCATAGTTAACTTGTCCTATTTAATTCTATATATTATTATATATTTTTAAATAATTTATTGTGTTAGTAACTTATAATTGTGTAAATGTTACTTATAACTAAATTATATATTTGTGAAAAAGGGTCCACAGTAAAAGGTCCGGGTTTATTATGAAATTACAAAAATGTATTTATTGTGGTCCATTATTTTGGTCCGAGGTAGCAATACATTATTTGTGTATGAGGAAAGAAGCTTACTGGGAATGCTGGTTATAACTCATGAGACTCATTCTCTCGAGTATGTTGTCCATCTCTTCTTCCCTCGTTTCTTCTTGGTCCAGTTGTTCCGGTGATAGTGATCTGAGCAGATTTTGATTCTGCTCAATGGATTGGTCCAGGATTGATGTTGGTGCAGTGAATTGCTCTCTTCGGCCCTCATTGGTTTGTCGTTGTGGTAATTGGTCTGCTCTTATTGAAGTGTTTGGAGCTTCTACTTCTGTTTTAGACCAAGTTTTAATCACTGACAAGTTCTTTCTTTGGGGCTCCTGCTCCTCACATAGTGTTTCATGCAAGGCAAAGTTCTTATATTGGACCATTTGTCCGCAGTGGTTGCGCCTGATCTCCAGATGCGCATTTTGGATCATGCAGATTTTTTCATGATCCCTGCGTCTTCTGATCTCCGCTACTCGACCGCACACGTTGTGTATGAGTCTATACGACTAATGCCCTCTTTTCAGCTTTCCTGGTGTTGCCCATGCTGGTTTGTATTTCATGTCACATTCTCTCTTGGTCAAAGTATTGTATGAAGCCATCTTCCGAATTTCCTTGAAGTTGTCTTCATGATCGTTCATCTCTATTGCTATTATATGGTCCAAGTAGCCGAATCTCATGAATTCTTGTAGATATTCATAAGCTGTGGTCCGCAATGGTATCAAAATGCACAAATGTATGCCTGCAGTGTCATCCTCATTCATGTTTCTTGACACTTCCTGTCTTTCTTCGGCATTTTGTTGTTGTGACAGACGATTAGGTTGGTAGAAGTTATAGTCTTTTAACTCTAGGGCCTTAGTAGCGTGCTCTTCAGATTTATAAACTACTTCTGCCTTGTCCATATTCATTAAGCTTGTTGGTTTGTCCAAAAATTCGCATGTGCCTACTTTGTAGAATAGCGGTGTTATCTGGCTTTTGGGTCCTTGGTATATGACTTTTATGGTGTTATTCTGTACTTTCTCCAATCTAACTATGAAGTACTCTCGTTTCCCTTCATTCTTTACTGGCTTTTGGTGGTTCCGTCCTCTGACAATTATCAGAGGTGTTTTCCTCTTTTTGTGTTTGGCTGTTGATGGACTGTTACTGGCTTCTTCATTTTGGTCTCCATTGGTATCTGATGAGTTTGCAATGCTGTTTTCGTCTAAGGCGCCTTGAATCTCGAAGTTTGCTATTACTGCCGATGTTATGTCTTCGTAGTCTACTGAGATGGTCGACAATTCATCTTCCGCGGTCTCGATGATGATATTGTTTGGTGCATAGTTGCCAAGTATTCTTATTGCGGCCGCACGGTCTCCATTATACGTCAGCTTAATTGTTTTGGGCCGTATGTGTTCTATGCCAGAGATTCCTGCCCTTGGTGGTGATTCTCTGCCACTAGGAGTGGGTATTGGTGAGGCTGGGTTTAGTGTCAAATTGATATGGTTCTCTAACCCTTTTGCCCTGTTTCGTTGTTCGATTGTTTCGTAATTAACACGTATGGCTCCGTCTCCATCTCTAGTCGCTGGTCGGTGAATCAATTCACATGGTCCAAAGCTTTCCTATAATCTTGACGCCTTCCTGGCGTTACCTCTGACGTTAGATACAGACTGTTCGCCCCTATGGATGTCACTTTAAGTATAGTGATCGTGTCCAGGATTTCTTGCACGTTCGGGTTCATTCTGTAACAATCCAGTTTGGTTTGAATTAATATGGTCCATGTATTGCAAATTTTGGGGTTGCTTATTATCTAACATGCTTGGTTATGTCATGCTTCCTGGGTATTAGGGTCCACATTATTAATTTTTGTTTGGGTTACAGTTCTGTCATGAGGTCCAGATAGTTGTTTAAGTGCATTTCGGGATGCGTGGGTCGCAGGGTACCATTTGCTTTCTCATTCAATCCATTCTCACTCCGTTTCGGTGGACATGGTTTAATTTTGGATGGGTTTTGAATGGTAAAAAAAAATATTGGGCCGAAAGTTGGTTAGGGGTACTACCCAAAAGTTACTGCTGTTCATGGTTTAACAAGCTCTACTCCTGGTGTCGTTGGTAAACCAAGCTGGTGGCTTTTATAGAACAGATGATATTTTGGGGTGATGAGTAAACCCATACTAGAAATCCGTATGGAGGACAGAATGTTGCAAGTAGAATATGCTAGCTTGCGACTGTAGGAGGCATTAAATGTGGTCATGCTCTCCTGTGAGATAGGATCTAATAATGAAGATTATGTGATTTGGTGTAAGGTCGCTGCTCGATTTGCAGGGTACTTTACGGCCTTCACGTCGATATGGGGTTTTTGACGTAACAGAGTTCCATGAATTGGAAGGAAATTCCAATGATTTTCCTAGATTTGGAAAAGTTGAATATATAACAATATGCCATAGGGTTGAGGCACGTGTGGAGCGAACTTTCGTTCAGATGATAGATCTTGCAAAATTCATGAACGTAATTAATGTAATTCATGAATGTAATTTCTGAATCTAATATTCGTTACACTTAATGGGGTTCGTCTTTTTGTGAACTAGGCTTTAAAGTTGATCATTTATGTCTCACAGAATGTGGGAGGGTACATTGGAGGTGCAAGGGGAGTGCTTGTCCAAGAGATGCTCTTTGGACCTAGATTTTGTAAGGATATTACGAAATCATGTATTCTCTGGTTTTGTGACTTCGACAATAGAAGAATATGTTTTTATGTTGTCTGTGAGTTAGGTTTTAATAGTGTGCCATTTTCTTTGAATGGAGTTATTAGAAACATTTCAGTTTAAGTGATATTGGTGACTCACACTTGTCATCATTAACGTTTCTCTCCATGTTCTTTTTTTTATAATGGTTTTTGTGGTGTGATGGTGGTGTATTTAAGCCTGTTGTTATGTGTGGTTTGCGTGTTTTAGGATTTGGGATGCCAGAAATGGAAGTTCGAGTTTATATGAACCTGTTGGGGATAGACTAGAAGTAGGATTCTGGTTTGGATTCATTGAAATGATTTTATCTTTCATTCATCTACATTCATGGTTTCACATGTATTTTCGGTGTCTTTCTTATTTTCTAGTCGGGTTATGAAATATGTGTTGGTTTGGTCCATTTATAGGGTTAATTGCTTCTCCTCATCAGTAATCGCACTTGCTGTGTTCGGGTCCTCGATGATTGGTGCATGTTCGATTTTGGGGTCCCTTTTCTGGTTTAGCTTTGCTTGTTCTAAGCTTTCTAGGTATGCTAGGGTGTTCTTTAGTTCATCCAAAGTTGGTGTTTGGATGCTCTGGCATTCGCCCTCGGGGGTTTTGGTATGGGTCCACATGCTTTGTTTCTTGCATGTTATATCGTGCAAGTTGTAGAGAGTCAGGTCTATTTATTTTTTGCAAAATGGATGGTATTTGGTCTCCACTCCATTTTCAAAACGTATCAACTTTCTTGGTTCTGCAAATGTGGCTTTGTATATGGGGTCACTTTTGGTTCTTGCTACTTCAGCATCTTGGTCGCTGAAGTACTGTGCGTAGCCATATGACAGACGTCCTTTCTTGTCTCGTACTGTTTCATAATACACCATTGGTCCAAATTGGGCGAAATGCCTAAAGAACATTTCGTCCTTTTCTTTGTCCTTGCCTTCCAAAGGTAACAGACAGAACAATCTATTTTTGCTCAGATGGTCTTTGTGCTGCGTGTTGGTAACGACATGCACTTCTCATTTTATGGTAGTAGTCCTTTTGTGTGACTTAGGTGCGTTTTCTCTCATTGGTCCAGACATCAGTATTGCACGTCTCTTGAACTTATTTTGTTTCATGAGCGTGATTTTGAGTTCATTGGTTTTCATGGCTTGTCTTTCGGTGTCAAAGGTTAGAGTGATTTTCCTACTCTTCGGGTCCGTCCTATGGTCTTCCACCTGTACGGTATATGGTGTGCCTATAGGTTCAAACTCTCTAATAATGGTCCAGAGAGGTATCTCAATGTCGCAGAACATTGACGTACTGGTCCTTGTGGTCATCTTGTTTTGTGCTGTAAACGGATATTATGTTCACAGGGTACAAGTTGAAATGGCATAATGGTATATGGGGTATATATACAGGGTCCTTAACAGGGTTTAATAATCGCCTTCTGCGGTATTATCGAATTGGATATTTGAGCAGTGTGGCAAGGATTCCTTAATTCTATCCTTCTTTGATTTGGATTTGTTAGAGTTTTCTGGGGACTTGTTATGGTNGAATTGGATGTTTGAGCAACTTGGCAAGGATTCCTTAATTCTATTCTTTTTTAATTTGAATTTGTTAGAGTTTTCTGGGGGTATGTTACGGGCTATTTGGTTTTGAGGGGGGAGGGGGTTATCGCTAGTCATTTCAATGGATTGGTCCACCTTATAGGTTCGGGTTTTCATTTTTGGGCAAGGTAACATCATCCCGCACTTCATCCCCATGATAAGTGCTATTATTCCCACTATCATTATGAGCTGAGACTGGCGATGGCTCCGTGGTAAACCACCTGCCTCCCGGTCAAGGGGTCGTGGGTTCGAGCCCCCATCAGCGCGATCAGTTTTTTCAGATCCGATGGAAATCTTAGTCATGACACCGGGTTTGAGAAAAGCGTAGGTGTGATGAGCCTACCCTGGAAACTTTCGAACGCTAAACTTCATCTAGAAACACAACACGATACATTGTGAGGCCATGAACTTTCAAGTTCGAAAAAGCCACCAATTTTTTTTTTTTTTTTTTTTTATTNATTTGTGTGGTAATCTCGCCTCTTATGCTCTTTAATTTCATTCAATTCATTAATCATTTGGTCCAAGGGGTTTGATTGGTTAGAACCTAATTTTGGTCCAAGTACTTCAATATTTTGGGGCATGGCATTATCGAGATTTGGGTCTTTTTCGGTTAAAACTCGGTACATATCCTGGATTTTCAGGTCGATTTCAGGCTTATATAGTTACGTTGTTTGGCTGGATTTGCTTTCTTGTCCAATGATCATGGTATTAGCTTTTCTTCCTACGCATGTTGGTGAAATGCGTATGATTCCAGCATCTTTTAGGGTAACTTTGGTATCTTTTTGACCTTGGCATGCGAGTCTTAATTGTTCGGGGTTCGTTGTCGAATACATTCTCTAGATACTTCCATTGGGTCGTGGTACTGGTTCTATATCTGATGTCGCAACTTCTTAAGGTTTGGGTGCTGGGATTTAGTAACATAGTCGCTTCACAGTCCTGCACAGTTGGTGTACTTTAAAGGGGTCCTAGCATAGGACAGATATGTCCATAATGGGTCTTCATGCATTTGGTTGCAGGAGTTTCATCAAATTTTATGTACTTTTCTTCATCAGAATTTATAGAATATATGTGTGCGAAGGTTCTATGAAGGCGAGTCTAGTGGTACCGTTGGTTTTATGCTGTGGTGACTGCCAAAGCGTGTAACTTATATGTTTGGTACGGATCTTTCTCGACTAGGGGTACTTGTAGTACAGCGATCGTCCTCCCATTTTCATGGATGGCGTCGACTTTCGATATTTTGGTGACTTCTTCGATCCTCAGATGTTCTAGTGGTATAGCGAAATCCAAATTTCCGCTTGTCCTTTTTACATCAGTTGTGATTTGATGCAAAATGTTTGTCGTTAGAAGATCAGGATGCACTTTTCCTTCCTTCAAGTGTCTCAGTACTTTTAGAATCTTTTCATTTCCTCTTATCAGATGATTTAAGGTCGATTCTAGGCGTCTCATGTAAGCTGTTATTTCTGTTGGGTATTTTAACTTTTCTTCTTCTTTTAGGACTGTAGTAACTGTCTTGGTCATGGCTGCTTCAAAATTTTGGATGGCTTTCTGATGGTTCCTGGTTATATTGTACAGCTCTTCAAATTGAGCAGAGACAATGTGTGCATTTTTGTCTATTATCTGTACCATCTTCGCTTGGTCTTGAAATAGATTATCGATGTTTTTGTTGATGTCTTCTACGTCATCTGTGGTCACTAGTCCAAACAAACTTTTGCTTAAAGTACCTACTATGCCTAGGGGTGCTAATCTTCTCATCCTGATGCTTCTAGGATTTCTTACTGCTGGAAGATTATAATGTCCCATAGTTTTTATGGTTTTTCATTGATGTCATTCTGGATGCTGTTCAAGGTCTGATGCTTGAGTTTTTTTTTTTTATTATAGCCTACCCATGTCCTCTCAAAGAGTCTTATACGGCTCTTCCCTCTGCCCGATACCATACAGTGGTTTCGGCCAGAGAGGCTCCCTATAGTCGCGGTGCATGTGCATCACATCGGAATGTAGTGCGCATGCATCTCGACTGGACCTTCAGTTTAATTATACAGTGCGAAACTGTATACAGTGGGATCCGAACCACTGGAGCTTTAATGTTATAAAACACTTATGTATAGAACATACAAACGTATGTAAACATAGAGGTGTCCCGATGTCAGAAAGTGCCGAGAGTCAGGCTTGAACCCAGAACCTCCGGATTACTAGCCCGACACTCTGCCCACTGAGCCATCGCCGCTCTTGCTCGAGTTTTATCAGGTCCAGTCTTAGGGCATATCTACATTTTGTCTCTTCAATTCTTGTTATACATTTGTCGTAAACAGCCTTATAGGAGTCCAAAGGTCCGTGCGTTTGCAGGAATCCATTTACGTTGATGTAAATTTGGATCTTCCAATCAGCCTTCTTGATTTTTATTGTGTCCAATTTCTCAAAATGTATCCCGGGGTTCGGGGTCAAAGGGTCTATTTGGTACAGGGGTCCGCATTGGGTCATAGTTATAATATTTAAAATTGTAAAAATAATTAAATTTGGAGTATGCATCCTGCAAAGTCAAGTCAATTAATTTGGGATTCATGTGAGGTTAAAAATATGAGAATTAAAGTACATGATCATTATTCGGAATTCAGGTCAGAGTTTTCTTCGACATGTTTTAGTTTGTCAATATGTTTACTGACCTTCTTTCCATTGGGGTACTCGAGAATGACATTCTTTCTGCCAATGAACTCGATAAATTTTAATGCTTATTTCTATAACCATCAAACTTTCCGGTACGGGGTTCGGTAATTAATCGTGCATAACCTCCCATTTTTCCCTTAAATTTCCTAATCTTTTTGTCATGAGTTTCTTTAGACTTATTTTTATTGACGATTTGATTTTCTCCGGCCATTAATTTCACCTCATCAAGTCGCAGTATGAGGTCCCTTATATAAGTGTTATAGGTTCTCAACTTCGCGTCAGAGGGTATTTTAATTGGAAAGCGCGCAACTCTGCCGTAAACTAATTCGAAAAATGTAAAATTCGTGGCGAAATGCACACTAGTATTTTAGGTAAAGATTGCAAAGGGTGCTAGTTTGTTCCAATCATCGTATTTTTCAGAATAGATTCTGATGAATTTGACTAAGAGAACATGAATTCTTTCTAAGGAACCATTGGTTTGGGGTCTGTAACCTGAGGTGGTCAATTGATTTATTTTGAACAATCTCAACATGCATTGAACAATGTTGGAGAGGAAACTTGTTCCACGGTCGGACATTGCTCTTGGAGCACCAAATTGACATATTAAATGCCGGACCAAAGCATCTGCTATAGTGGTAGCATTCAAGTTTTTAATTGGTATAGCAATGAGGTATTTGGTCAGATTGCATTGCATAGTTAGCAAATGACAATTTCCGCTTGGTAGAGCGTCCGTGGCTCGGTTGGCTAAGGCGCACGCCTTGGCCGGCCGAGACACGCTCGCTCAAGGGGCCGTGGGTTCGATTCCCGGTGAGGTCAGCTCGGATTTTTTTTGAGTTGTTTTCAGCGGGAAAAGTACCCAAGACTCCGGCTGTTTCGAGGTAGGTTTTTCCCCGGAATTTTCCTTCAGAGTAATTCCGGGTTTTCCCTGCCTCACAGGCGTAAGCCTGGACGAATGCGAAAAAAGGGTAGGGACAATAGGTAAAGGCAGGAATTAGGTAGCCAACCCGATGCATTAGGCAGGGAGCGCCGGCATTACCGGCGTGGAGCTGGTCTAATACGGGGACCTTCTCGGGGGAAAGCTACACTGAGAGACGGACCCGATGCCCTCTCGGGGGCAGAGAGTGCTGGCTTAACCAGCAAGGTGTGTGTCTGAAAAAATATGGTCCTCACCGGAGAAGTCTCTCAGAGTGGAAAAATAATAGGGATACAGTGAGGTGGAAATCGAGGTATAGGATTGGGCACTACTTCCACACAAAGGTGGTGGAAGGCCCCCGGCAGCTGGGCCTAATTGGCTGCGCCGGTAATGGAGTAAAAAAAAAAAAAATTTCCGCTTGGAGTCAGCCTGAGTTTGCCGACTGTATCGATTGATACTTTATCGAACGCTTCTATAGGCGTATTAGTTATCAGCATAGGTTCTCGGGTTTTGAACGTTTCAATTTTCTTTTCTTGACAGCTGTCGCACCTCCTTATGTAATTTAGTATGTCGTTCCTCATGCCGGGCCAATAATATCTTTCTCTTATCTTTTGGTAGGTCTAATTGATGCCCTTGTGTCCACCGGTTAAGCTGTCATGTAGAGTAGCTATTATTCCTTTTCTCTCATGCTCGTCAGGTAATTGGACCTTTCCGTAGCAGATGGTTATTTTTATTGGCGTATGGGTGAACGTCTTCATTACTAGTTAGCTGATGAGTCCAGGTTCCAGTTCATCCGTGAGGTCTCCGCGTCTGGATATTCTGAAGCTTTTAATTTCTCGGTCCATCATGATTTTATCTCAAGTTCAGCAAAGCTTCATTCAAGTCTTCAATTTTTATGGTGTGAAAGTATTTTTCCTTCAATACTATGGAGAAAACCTCATATTTCTTGTAAGAGGTTACCAAAATTTGTCCTATTTTCGGCTTTTTGTTCTTTAAATTGAAGAGGTCGATTGTTCCAATTTCCTTTAATAATCTGCTTATGGAGCTGGTGCATTCACAGTCTTTGGATATAAAATGTACTATGTTGTCCTTTCGATATGTCAAACATTCTCTCACAGTGGTGACATTTTCACGCACTGGTGCACAAATTTCGCTCTTTTCCGTGAGACACCGTAATTGGTTTTGACACTGATTGCAGTTGGTCCATATCTTTTGTTGATTGGTTCCATAATGCCGGGAATTGGCCAAATGAAAGGTATACTTCTCTGTGGTGGTTTGAGTACCTGATGTTCACTTCTGGTTCTTCATCTTCATCAATTTCTGTTAAAATTCCTTTGTTCTTCTTGCTGTTTCTGGTGCTATTCGCCACTGGTGAGCGGTCCTTTATTTTCGATGTGTCGGAGATCCTTCCTTCACCTGGTATGACCATTACATCGTTGCTCATCTCGGATTCGTGATCTGGATAATTGTGGTCGTTGCCCAGTCTCCTTTGGAGTTTCATCTGGGTCTCTTCAATTCACTCTCTCACTTTTTCTCCTAGAACCTGATCAATGTGCTCTGTTCCGTAATGTAGATTTAATTCATGTATTCTGAAACGCATTTCTGGTATCAGTTCTTCTCCTTCTGAGAAACATGATGGTAACTCGGGTTCCTGTCCAGGATCCTCTTCAAGTTCTTCTTGATTCGTGGTTTTTTCTTCATACCTTTCTATACTCTCTTCGAATTTCTTACTAGCCTCTTCCACTTCTTCTCGACTGAGGGTTGTTTTGATAGATGACTCTTTCACTGAATCATCATCTGTATTCATGTCTGACGTTGATGGTTCCACTGCAGTCACATTCACTTCTGTGTTGCTGATGGTCCTGTTTTGGCTATCAGTGCTTGATGAGTTGTCATCCGAATCTGCGTCTTCACTTTCAAGGTCATCGATCCTCAGGCCACTGTACCTGGGGTCTGGTAAAGGCGGTTTTTCTATGTCACGTCCGGCTAGAGCCGTTGATGATAGCCACGATCTGCGTGTTGGCGAGAACTTGTTGCTCAACGGTGCCTCTGACTCAGTGTCACTCTGAGTGTCCTTGGTGCTTTCATCTTCACTTGTCACAAGTATGTCCGGTTTTGTTTTGGTTATATTGGTCGTTTTAGGAGTATTTACTGTTTTCAGATTTCTGGATGTAGTACCTTGTTTGATGTACTGGGCAATAGGGCTTTCCACTTTACTGGCTTTTCTTCGTGTTCTATGAGCTATCACACTATGGTCCAATTTAGGGGCCTCTTTGTTCGTCTTTGCTGCTACTGGTCTGCCTTTTGTTCTTGGTCCAGCTGGTTTGTCGGGAGCTGATTTTAATCTGTCACGAACATTCGTTTTCTCTGTTGGTGGTCTGCTTTTTTGCTTTCTCTTGGTCCTATAATAACCAAACATTCCAAGCACTTCTCTTATGTTTTTAGCACACTTGGGTGTTGCTAATTTTGCTATTGCTGCTACCTTTTCTGGGTTCGGTTCCACACCTTTGGCGCTGATGATGTGACCTAGAAATCCAACTTCTTTTCTGAAGAATTTCACTTTGTCTGGTTGAAGCACTAATTTCGCGTCTCTCAGCCTTTCCATGAGGTTTCGAATTCTAATCTCGTGCTCTTTTAGGTCCTTGCTGTACACGATTATATCGTCTAGGTACACCAACATTTCAATGTTTTGTAGGCCTCTGAGGACCTTTTCCATCAGCCGTTGAAAAGTCGCTGTGGCGTTCTTTAAACCTTCCGGCATTCTGGTGTATTCGTAGTGTCCATTTATGGTTGTAAATGCCGTCTTGTAACAGTCTTCTGGTGCCATAGGTATTTGTTGGAAACCACTGGCGAGGTTAAAAATGGAAAAGTACGTCGCGCCTCCCAATTGGTCCATAATATCAGCAATGTTCGGAAGTGGGTAAGCATCCCTTATCGTTTTCTTGTTCAGTTCTCTGAAGTCGATCACCATTCGCCATCTTGGATTGCCATGGCTATTTAGTTTCTTGGGTACAATCCAAATAGGTGAGTTGCAAGGAGAATTGGATTCTCTTATTATCTTGTCTCTGAGTTTCTTTGCTACACTGTCTCTTACAACCTGTTTGTGTTGTGGAGGGTGTCGATACTGCTTCGTGTTTATGGGTACATCATTCTCTAGATATATGTGATGCTCAATCATGTCAGTACACGGGAGTCTATCTCCTAGTAATAGGAATCGGTCCAAATAATCTTCGATTATGTGGTCCACGATTTCCAATTCTTCTCTGTTGAGATGACTTCTTCTGATGGCTGCTTTTACTTGTTCCAGCCTCTTAATTTGGTCCACGATTGCATCAGCATCAAATTTACTGTCAGTTTCTTGTAAAAAATCTGGTCCGATGTCGAAAGGTATCAATTCTTTCGGATCCACTTCTATGGTTACATCCTGTTCACTGTTATTTATGGCGTTCATCTTGCAGGTGTTGTTTATGTTGGTCACAACCCTTTCTCCTAAAAATAGATTTTCATTTCCCACATCTATTCTTGGAATAGGTCACTTTTAATTAAGTTAATTTGAACCACTTGTCTGGTTCTGGCCTTTATTACATATTTCACCTTGTCTGGTGCATTGCTACCTTCGGTGAGCACCTTTTGGTCCATTGACTTAGTCTCTTGATCACTCTTGGATTTCACCTTCAGTACTTCATTGGCTTGTTTGCATTTATATCCCCTCTTGAGGTTCCTAGGATTATACTCTTCTTCATGTCCTAGGAAGGGTATAGGGTTCATCACATCACCGCTCACCATTAATGCGTTCTTGTGGTAAGAAATCACTGCTTCCTTCTTTTTCAAGTAGTTTCTTCCAAGCATACCATCGTGCTTGATAGGAAAGCTGTCGTGCACGATTTGAAATTTCACTGTCGAAGTCTAAGTCGTCTTCTAAAATTCCAATTTTGATTAAGTTCACTGTCGCACCATTATCTATCATGAACTCTAGATATGGTCGTCGCGTTCCTTAAGGCACTCTAATTCTTACAGCTGTTGCCTCTCCATCTTCCTAATTATAGTTCTCAGCTCCCTTACAGTTCGTAGAACACATTCTTGCGATCTCTCGGTTTTTGTTAGGATCGCCATCACTGGTGTTTTGGTTTGGTCGTTGCTCGGATTCACTTGATTTTGGCTGCGATTCTGGTTGAACCCCTGCATTTGCTGTTGATAGTTCTGTTGGTCCACATTTCTTGTAGTCTGCTGATTCTGTTGACCCTTATTTTGGTAGTTCTGACGCTGGTGGTTGTAGTTCTGGCTCATCATCCTTGGGTCGTGACGAGCCTACTGGGAGTTTAAATTACTCCTCTGAGTTTGGTTGTCACATCCTGGGGCTTCGTTTCTCCAATTATTGCCATCTCTTCTATCAGGACGCTGTTGGGCGTTTTCGTAGCGACCTGTTTGATGATCAAAAATTCGTTGATGTCCTCGGCTCCCATTGCTATTCCACGCTCGCCAATTTCTATCTTGTTGTCGATTATTATTATAATTTGGATTATATTGTCCTCATCCATTATTTTGTCCATTATAGCGGTTCTGGTATCCACGGCCTCGATTATTACCTCTTCGGTAATTGTTTTGTGGATATGCTTGCTGTTGACGGTTATTAGGATAATTGTTAGGCGGTCCATTGTACGTTCTGTCTTCTACGTAGCCTACGTAATGCGAGTCTCGTTTTTCTTAATTTTGGTATCTGTTGCCATAATTATATCCGTTGTCATATCTATATTTGGTCTCTTCTCTATAAGGTCTAGAGTCAGGAATTATCTTCGCTTCCATTCTAGTTTCTAGTCACACTGCTTCTTCGTAAGCTGCTCGTAGGTCTGCTCGTTTGCTATAATCTACCCTCTCAGCTAGATTTGCAGGTAGTCCCTTGATAAATATATCCACAGCGAGAAACTCTAGAGGCGCCATCATCTCATCTTTGTAATCATTGCCTTTCTCTTCCTTGAGGGTCGTTTTCGAGCTGCCAAGTAGCACATTTATTTCTTCATAGAAATCTCCTACTGAGTTGTGTTCTCTTATCCTCATGTTCTGTATTTTATTATTATAATAACTGAAGTTTCTTCCGGGTCCAAATCTCTGTTTCAGATGTTTAATTAGATCTGCTACACTTGTCACGGTTTTGTTGATAAGACATTTCCTAGCTGGTCCAGTTATTTTGTAAAGTGCATTCTATAGGAATTCGGCCTGTATTGTAGGTCCGGCTAGGGCAGCTGCATTCCTTAGATCTTGTATGTATTCTCGGAGGTTCTTTCTCCCATCAAAGCTTGGTATGACGCTGATGCAGTTCATTAAAGTGAAACTGTTGGCTATTGTGGACATTAGTTGAGCCGTAGCATCAGCTGTAGCATCAGTTGTAGTATTAGTTGTGTCACTCGCGTTGTTAGCATTCTGAGAGTTATCGCCTGGACCTGGCATCTCGAATATGTTTGTTCAAAGTAGTCTAAATATGTAAAAATATCGTTGTCGTCTTTTCCCAAGTCTTTTGGATTATCGGATACGCTCTTGGTACGAGCTTCTTTCTTCTTTCTCGTTAGCTTGCTTTTTATCGCTTTGAGAATTTTTATGGATAATCGTTTTTAATTCATCACGGCCTCTAGTTCTTTCTGTCACCACACTTATAATTAATTATGTTTATTTAATGCTGTAGCAATTAAGATTTATGAAAAACGTAAAAATGATATAAAATATAAAGTCAAGACAGGGTTCAGAGTCCAAAAATAAATTCTTAAATATTTGAATTAAATCTTAAGCTTCGGTAGGAGTTGGCTTCAAACTACCTTGATAAAATTGGGTTGATTTTACACAAAAAAAATCTAAAGAATAGAATTAGACTAGGCAATTGAATAAAGAAAATGGTTAAATGATTTTAGTGAAGATTTTTTATTTATTCGGTTTGATTTGTTTATCTCGTTAAACGCGTACTTTAGAACCTCCTCAAATTTAAATTTCAAATTAATTTGAAAATCTACGTTATTTTTCTCGTTACCTTCAATTTTCTTTTCTCTCAATTTAGGATTCAAATTGGCTCATTGTAGATTAATTTCTTCAAGACGCTTAAGCAAGAAATGTTTTTCAGTTAGAAGTCGTGTTAAAAGGACTTTCTTACCGGCTCTCTATGATTTAAATGATTTCAATTTGTCACTCTCTGTATAGTGTTCTCTATTCATCTGTCGTGTTTCGTTTTGGAATGAATGACCGCTACTAAGCGAGTCTAAAGGAAAGCCGCTACTCAGCAAGCTTAGGAATCAAAAGAGTGGTCGCTGTTACAAGCGAACCTAGGGATGAGGTTGCTAAAGCCAGCAAACCATAGGATTTAGAGTGACCGCTACTGAGCAGGTCCACGGAAAATTGCTAAGAAGCACACTTGGGATGGGTGTAAAACACAATCAACAGAAACCACTAAATTGAAAATTCAAAAAGATTTTAAAAGCATTCGTTATTTGCTTTGTTAAATTATAAAAATCCAAAAATAATGTTAATATTCTATAGCATTTACGTGATGGATACAAAGTAATTTTTACCCTTATCAATAAAAATTAAAAATTGAATGTTAAATTGTGTTCTCAGAATTCCCAAGACTTTCTAATAAAAACCAAAGCAATAAATGATTTAAAGATCTGTAATTATTTCACTCGTTGAAGTCTCAATAAACTAAAGGCTAAATCCTAAAGATCTCCTATATCAAAGTCCAATAGTAGTGAAAATATTAAAATATAAATTTATTCCGTCACTAATAATTCCTCTGAGTTGCTAATATTTTGTGATTCGCAATTAAATCAATTGAACTATTACAAAAAAGATTAAACTCAAATATGCAAAGCGTGGAATTTTCCCCAAAAGATTTAAGCTAAATTATTATAACCTATTATCCCCTTATGTAGTGTTGCCTTAATTAAAAATAAGAATAATTAAAAAAAATCATGAATTCCCTCTAATTATGTGTTGTTTCAAATTTTCTTTATCCAAGAATTATTAATTATGTCTACTAGTAAACCCTGAATATCCCTTCACGAAACATTTATTTAATTATAAAAAGTACACAGAGAATTAAATGCAAATAAATAAAAATGTAGGAATATTCAACCAATTGGTTCAATTGTAATCGTTTAATTAAGTTTTATCTGTTTATTATGACAAACAGAAAATTTAATTATATATATACCATGAAATTTCCCAAAAAAAAAAAAAATTAATTATTACTCCAAACTATTTATTTCAACTCGTACTACTATAATTTATTAGTATGTAATTATTTTCTAGTTATTCCCTTGTTTAATATTAGTCTAAACGCGAAGTTTACCTGTCCAATTTGAATTGCGGGCCAATCTCAAAATGGCCGCCGCGCGCGCTCTCAGCGTCTTTACTCTACCTCGACTCGTCCGCGTCTGTGCCGCGCGCCTAGTCCCGCAGCGTTCGAAAACTCCCTAGTCGCGCCTAGTTCCACGTGTAGCGTCTGCGCCCGAGTGTGCTCTGAACAAACACGAGGCGTCGACTGCTGCCGTGTATAACCTCGCGCGCGTCGCGTTGCTTTTTTCTCGAGCAATTGTTGTTGTTAAATTACGGTCAATAGTGTGCGCGTGTGTAATTCAAATGTTCATGAATGCGTACTCTATCCGTGTGAGTGCTTTCTGGGATGTCTTGTGAACCAAGAAAAATATTGTGAATGGATAAAGTCAAGGGCCCAGGACAGTCTACTCCCAAGCAGTACACACCTGTTGCTGCTTTTAGATAAGTTTTCCTTTTTACTAATTATAAATTATACAAAGTGATTTGCATAACACGAGAACAAGTTGCTTTGTGTAAAATATTATTTTGTTCTAGGCATCCAGTGATTTCAGCATGGAAGTCGAACCCAAGATGCGTGATTTTACTGTCAATTTCAATTCAATTTTCGCGTTGCTTGCAGAATTTAGTATTAAAAGTTAAACATTTGTGCTTTTGCTTCATAAGAACTCAAAAAGGGTAATTTGGAAACGCTCAAGGATTCTATTTATTGCAAATTTAATTTAAATTTTCTTTGTATTTAGCAAAAACTTCAACTTTAATCCGCAAATTCTTTTCTCTAGACTTGTTGCATGTATTGGAGACTTTGAGCAAGTATTGAAATGTGAAAATGATCGTACAAAACTGCAGTTGACTGAATTATTAACTTAGTTTATACTTTTCAGCGTTAAACTACTGTTCACCAGAGATTAGTAGAGAGATTGCCGATGAGCATGGGGCAAACCGTGCCAGGCAATGTGCAGTCGTCAACTACCGCCGCCTCGCGGTTCTTCGTCCGAACTATACGCATCTATAGCCGTAGCGGCGGAGAGGGGGTAATACGCATGTCCCGGCGGAGCGAGCGGCGGAGCTTTCACGGCGCCGGCGGTCTTGCATGCGTTAAGGCAAACGCACAACAAGAAATCGAATATATATAATGAACAAATAAACCCTATCATCATGAACACCCCCAAACTCCATTATAATAAACTCTAAACCCCCAAATGGGGCCGATGATCATTCTATTTCAAGTTTCTATTTTGACAATGGTATGTTGACGATGGCTGTGCTCGTTAAGGCGCGCGTACCATTTTGCCAGGGTTCAAATCTACTACTAATTTTTTTTTTAGTCTTTCTTACTGTTGTAATTTTTCCTATTCTTAAATAAAATTGTAAAAATTACAACAATTAAAGATAGTATACACACATATATACATATCTCTCTATATTATAAAAAAAGTTTCGCCGCCGCCGCCGCCGCCGCCGCCGTTTCAGAAATGTTCCCCCTCAATTCTCCCCCTCAATTTTCCCCCTCAATTCTCCCCCTCAATTTTCCCCCTCAATTTTCCCCCTCAATTTTCCCCCTTAATTTTCCCTCTCAATGCATATCGTCTCAAATGTAGATTTTAGAATTCTTTACTATAGATTCTGTAGTCTCTCTATATTATCAAAAAAGCTTCGCCGCTGCCGATTCAAAAATTGTGCTCCTTAATTAGTGCCCCTCAATTACTGCCCCTTAATTCTTGCTCCTTAATTACCCTCCAATATTGCCATTCAGCTATTACCTCTAAACCACTGTTAATACTTATTCTGTAATCAGTTCTAATATTACACACACGGTTAATTCAAACTTTGAATTCCGGAAAATTTTGCCAGTGCCGGCCGCTTGTTAACTGGGGCCGACGCGCATGCGTTCTATATCAAAACGCGGCCACTCGCGTCCAGCGCATGCTTGTCGGCTCTGGATATCCCCAATGCGGAACTTGCATGAAAAAATTCATTAGGTCCGTCAGATAGAATATCGAAAAATAATCGACACGTTTTTTTTCTTTTTTCAATTAAACGATTATTAACAAAGATGTAGAGAGTTGAAATGTATGACGTCACTGATTCGGACTGTGTATGGTATATCTATATTGTCCGATTCAGTGACGTCACACGATATTTCAACCCGCTGTACCTTTGTCAATAATCGTTTGATTGAAAGAAGAAAAAATACGTGTCGATTATTTTTCGATATTCTACACGACGGACCTAATAGATTTTTTCATGCAAGTTTCCCATTAACCTATGACCAGCACTGGCGGGAGTTTCCCGAATTAAAAATTTCAATTAACGGTATGTGTACTTTTGCATGGGGTAATCGGTTTGTTTCCTTCTTACATAATAATGAACATCCATTTCTATTCTAAGATTTCATACGAATACATGAAACAGAATATAATAATCCCTTTAAATTTTAAAGATACAAATCACATTCATATTTATACAGAACAACATTGGTAGAAACGTAAGCCAACCATTTACCATTAGAAAGCCAATTGGACAATGTTGGTCAATGATTTACAAACGCTTGGATACAAAATCGTCACGCAATGAATGGAAGTCTTGGCTTATGGATAGCTTATCAAGGTCTTAAAGAAGAGGAGCACTCTATTTTTTACTAGCATTCCAGCTTTTAATACACAGATGTAAGTTGTGCTTGAAGATTATAAGCCTGTCACCTGGGACTCCGGTAGACGATGTTCAGGTGTCTGGCAGAGAAAAAGCAAAATCTTGGTAACGCGCTTCATGGCGTTTGATGTAAAGATAGATGTAAGTTGTACTCGAAGATGATGAACTCTCGACAAAATATGCCCTGTGCTTGCAAAATTTTAACCTAAAAGTCTATAATTATAAAACTAAAGGACATAAGGCAAATTTTTAAAGCGTATTTACTGAAGCCACATAAATAATTTATTGTTTTTCCGATCACATAACCTCCCAAATGCTTGAAAATGCGTTTAAAAGCAATATTGAAAATAAACAAAACAACGTCTCAGAATAGTCACGAGCACATGAAATTCAAGTAAAATAAAGCTGCAGATAAGAATAAGTATATAAAGATAGAGTTCACAATTTAAGCAAAAATAAGAATAGTTTTTCTTCGTCGTAGCTAGATCAAACGAAATATTTAAAAGATTATTACAAATCAGTATGACCAGAGGGTAGGCAAAAAATTGTTTATAATACAGCTATTAGCCGTGTATGTAGCAAAGACAAATAAGTTGATATTCAATGAGCAGTAGCTGTTATGTGCATTAACGGTCGATTCAATACCCGACGATGAAATATCACAAAACTCTTTCTTCATCTATATTTTTTCATCAGCTTCTTCTCACAGACAGGCAGACGATTTTTAAGATGGTGAAACTCAAGATGTTCAAGGAAATGGAATTTAATTCTAAGTGGTTTGACAAGGGTTAGCAAGATTGGGACTATACTGAACACCTTTTTTAAAAAGAAGTCAAGAGATTTGCGTGTTGTGATAAAACTCCTTTCGACAAGAAAGCGATCTCATTACAAAGGTAACAACCGATTTTGGATTACTATGAAAGGACTGTGCCAATTCATGAGATCGTAAGTACTTCGTATTACAATCTATTAATCAAGCCGATAGATGTAATGACTTCTGACGTAAGTTATCCTAAAATTATCGAAGAGTTTAGGAGCAAAACGTACAAGCTACTTTACCCGCTGTATCACAAGTGGTTGCGGATCAGATTTGATCACGACATGATAGAAAAATGGTCACGATCGATGACGTCGTACAAAGAGTTGCTAAGATTCGTCTACACTGAAAGATCTATAATGTATTTAAATTTATTAAGAGACGCGTTTGTTTGATCTCGAAATATTCCCTTAAGATGTTTTTAAGTAGTTTTAAGGTTTAGTTTTTAACGTGGGTAACAGTTCTGCCTCTTACATTACCTATCGGTAGACTCGCAAACTATACGACAATAGGCGCGTGCACGCACGTTGTTGTAAAATATGAAACGGCGTAACTTTTGCAACGACCGATTTATTGCGAAAAAGAAATACTGAACAATTAAGACGTGTTTGAGCTCTTGTAGGTAAATTTAATTGTCTCTACATACACAAAAAGAAAGAAATGTATTGTTTACACGTGCCCTATCATTTTAACTCCTTGGAAAGGAAAGTCCAAAACACATGCGCCGAAACAATCATATATCAACTAAAAATCTCGACATTATACCGGTAAGTTCAAAAGATGTGATATTCAATCTCGTATACGTTTAGCGCGTTATCTCAACTACAGCAAATAGCTGGCACCTATGATTCGTTATAAAAAGCTGATGCATACACAGCAATGGGTGCGTTTTCCAACGACCTTAATACCGTAAATTTGCAAATGATTATGCGCGCGAGTAGAGCGAAAAAAACTGCTCGGGCTGGCGTTGCGTATCGAACGTATCGAGCAAAATGATCAATGTATAATCGGCGGTGGCGGCTGCAATATAAAATCTAAAACGCGTTGAAAAGCGTTCAATGTTAAAAAGCGGTTAACCTCTTCAAAAAGGAAAATCCAAAACACATGCGCACGCGTGGTTAATTTTTGGCAGTAGCTACGAGCTATGATATATAATGAAGGCGTGAATAAGCGAGGAAAGAGAGGATAAGAATTGATTTTACACAATTCGCACTTCTAAAATTTTGGTTTTATTTTTTGAAGTATTCATATCAGCGCGTACACAGCCTATTGTAGTCCACGCATATACGCTTTCACGCACATTGCAAGCTAACTAAAATTAAAGTTTTTACTACGACGAATGTGGGGTTGGCGAGCGAAGCGAGCAGGGGGGAAACCCCCCTAGTATACATTAATGTTAGATACACGATTCCTATATACCGATATAAATATAAATCTAATTAATTTATTCAAATTTTCATGTTCTGCCCGTATGCGTAATTATTAAGATATAAATGAATAAATATGTATCATCATTTTTTAATACGTCTGTACATCACAGGATAAGGGGTGCGTGCACGGATTAAATTCAAAAATAAAAAACTTAAGCCCATGTACCCCAGGCGTCGCGAGTTGCTATAAAAAATATTTATTTACAAAATACGTCGGAACATCGGAGGAAGACGAGCAAAGCAAGGAAAATATATATAAAAAAAAAATACTTAAACCTACTTACCCTACGTGGAGCTGATTAAAATATAAGAATATTTATTAGAAAAATACGTCGGCACATCGGAGAAGGCGAGCAAAGCGTCAAAAACAAAAACACTTAAATCTACCTACCCTTCGCGCAGCTGATTATAATATGAGAATATTCATTAAAAAAATACGTGTAAATTTTAAAAATAATGTCGGCACATCGGAGAAAGGCGAGGGAAGCGGAAAAGATATCTAAAACAAAAATGCTTAAACCCACGTACCCTGCATGTGCGCCGCGAGTTTTCACGAGAAAGTATTTACTTAAAAAATACGTTGGCACATCCAAAGATAGCAAGGGAAAGCGTGGATAAAATCTAAAACAAAAATGCTTAAAGCCAACTACCCTCTGCGCCTTCAGTCTTATCGAAGGATACCTGTTAAATAAATGCGTTGCCCTGGCAGAAAATACGCCATAATTTCTGATGGCGCAGTTAATACATAGGATCTTCTGCCCAGAAGTTTTGCCCAGATTCAGCCCAGAAAAATTCGCTCCTGGCCATAGTTTCTGGCAAAAATTCTGGCAAATGTAGGGAGACGCTAATTTGAGGTTAAGAGGTTAGGATAATCACCAGCTAATAAATCAGTTTGGTTTGATTAATACTTTGATTTTTTATATTTAATACAGTCCTACTCTACTATCTGTACAATGTTTATATGACACTCATGCACTGCACTACATTTCACTGGACCGAACCAAGTCATTAACTTTTATTTCACTGTGTTATGCTGTCTGACTAAATAAATTAATAGATATTGCTTATAGTAGCGTGGTAATAGTGCAAAATATCTTGCTTAACAAAGCTAAACCTCAAATAAACCCATTCGAACATGCATTGTGGCTTATCGAGTACAGAGTGCATGAGATGAACATTTCACATTTTGCTTGATACGGTGATTAGGGTCAAAATATCAAATCAGTCAATTAAAGTGATAACACAATAGCGATTATTTAAACTTATTCATAAGGTTTTGGCATTTCCAAAAAGATTACACATCAATACTTTTTGATTTATAGTTCAGAAGTTATTCGAACATTCGTATCTTAGAAAATTGAAAACCACGAGCAAATGCTTAGAATCATTTTTAATTTTTCTTACAATATTCTCTGAAAAACCTCAAGGCGCTTAGGGTAGGTGGGTTGAAGTAATTTTGGTTTTTGTTTTCACCTTCCTCACTTTCGCTCACCTGCCTCCAAATTGCCGGAGCATTTTTTAATAAAAAATTCTCTTGTATAAAACTGCAGGCGCGTAGGGTAGCTGCGTTTGGTTGTTTTCGATCCGCCTTCCGCCGATAATCCGACGCATTTTATTATCAACTCTCTCCGCATAGGGTAGATGGGTTAAAGCATTTTCGTTTCAGATTTTATCCTTGCTTTCGCTCGCCTTCCTCCGATGTGCCGAGGTATTTTGTTATTGTACTCGCTACGCATGGGACAGATGAGATTAGGCATGTTTGTTTTAGACTTGATCCTCGCATGCGCTCGCCTTTCTCTGATGTGCCGACGTATTTATTAAATAAAATATCTGTTAATTAAACTCAAGGCGCACAGGGTATGTGGGTTTTTTTAGTTTTTATCTTCGCTTTCGCTCGCCTTTCTCCGGCGATGTACTGACGAAATTTTTTAAATCAATATTATTTCATAATAAATTGCGGCGTATGTGGGGTAGGGAGGTTAAAGCATTTTCGTTTTAATTATATGTAATGCTCGCTATCGCTCGCCTTCCTCCGATATGTGCCAGTTTGTTTTTTAAATGAATATTATTTTATAATAAATTGCGGCGCGTGGGGTAGGGAGGTAAGCATTTTGGTTTTACATTTGATTCTCGCTTTCGCTCGCCTTCCTCCGATGTGCTGACGAATTTTTTAAATGAAATTGTTGTTTTGCTTCCTTCCTAAGGAAGCATTGTAATAGTAATTTTTGGAGTTTGTGTAAAAACATGTAGGAAGTGTGTTTTGATGAATTTTTAGTCGAAAAATGGTGTTTTTAGAAAATGTCCGTACGGATGTATGTGTGTGTGTGTGTGTGTGTGTGTGTGTGTGTGTGTGTGTGTGTGTGTGTGTGTATGTATACGCCTGTTTCTCAGCTTCTACTTGGTGGATTTTAACCCACCAAGTCTCATTTTCTTTGTTTTTGCTAGAAGATAGTGGGACGAAAGTCCGTTTTTACAATTTATATACGCGTTTTTTTTTATAGTGATTTTTTAGTTTTGAGTTTTCAGTTTTTGCTAACAAAGTTATCGGAAAAGTTAATAAAAGTAAATTGCTTAATATGTATCTGAAAGAGAATAAAATTGCCTATGTTTTTTAAACTCAAGGTGCACAGTAGGGTAGGTGGGATAAGGTATTTGTGTTTTGGTTTTAATCTTTCCTGCTCTCGATAGCCTCCTTCGGATGTGCCGACCTTTTTTATATTCAACTCGCTGCGTGAGGGATAGGTGGGTTAAAGCCTTTTCGTTTTAGATTTCATTCTTTCTTTCTCCGATGTGCCAAATTTTTTTTTTTAATATTCTTTATAAATAGTGGCGCGTAAAGTAGGGAGGTTTAACAAATTTTGTTTTAGTTTTTATCCTTGCTTTCGCTCGCCTTCGTCCGGTGTGCCGAGGTATTTTATTATTGTACTTGATACGCATGGGGCAGGTGGGTTTAGACATTTTTGTTTAGATTTGATCCTCGCATGCGCTCGCCTTTCTCCGATGTGCCGACATATTTTGAAAATTAGTATTTTTATATATAAAATATCGCGGTGCGTGGGGTAGGTGAGTTAAAGCACTTTTGTTTTAGATGTTAATCTCGCTTAGCTCGCCTTCCTCCGACGATATGCCAAATTATTTTTACCAGGGTATTCTCATATTTTAATCAGAAGTGCGTAGGGTAGGTAGGTTTAAGCATTATGGTTTTAGATATTTTTATCGCTTTGCTCGTCCTTCTTCAACGTACCAACATATTTTTAAAATTATTATCTCTCTATATTATAAAGTTATATCGCCGCTGCCGCCGCCGCCGCCGCGTCAAGAATGGAGCTTAGCCTGTTGCCATGGCAACGGGCCCAACCACCTGTTGCCATGGTGTATGGTTACACTGTATATGGTCACCCTGTGTATAGTCACCCTGTATAAGGTCACCATTTTGAAAACAATTTAAATCTGTTAATTAACATGTGTAACATCAATTGGTAAAAAATTAGATCGATTGTCAATATAGTTTTTGTAATAATCGACTTCAATGTTAGGCTCCTATACATAAGCTCTTATGGGATAACCGTATATGTTCACCCTGTATATGATTACCTTGTATAAGATCACCCCTTCTGATGGTTGCTAACGCCGTCGCCGCATCAAGAATCGAAATTTATAGCCCAACTTTTGATCTTTGGTTATTAATAAACGATTTTTATGTTGATGTCTTATGTGGCTTCCCCTCATATTTAATTCACAGATAAAATATAGAAAAGATGCATATATACTTTTAGTTTACAGAGTTTCCATATATTTACATACATTTTGAGTATTTACTAAATACTCAAAATGTATGTAAATATTGTCATATTTTCAATCAATATTAAAAATTTTGTTCTTAATGAAAAGATATTTTTCTTTATAGTTTGTGATTTGCAATGCAAATGTTTTATGTTAAATATGCATCTTTTCTTAAAATTATCTGTGGATTAGGCCTACTGGCGATACCACATCTCTGTTGACAATTGCATGAACTGAATTTAAACAGAAGTTTGATTTTAACAATGTTAAATTATTCCAGTTGCTCCTTAAGATCTGAATGAAACGCTAAAAGTATATGAAATACATGCACAAAGTTTGGACTTATAGGAGTTAACTGTGAATAATTTATAACATTCAAATTTTTAAACATACTAATTTTGTCAACGGAGAAAAAAAACGCGCCACTCTATTTACCTCACAGGTGGTGTGGAAAGAATAGAAAAATATCAATAAATTAAACAAATTTTATGTGTAAAATCAAAATCAAAGATTATTATGCAAGTTATAAATAAGACATTGGGGGTTGGCGAGCGAAGCAAGCAGGTGGGAACCCCCTAGTTCTTATATAAAATCTCGCAGCGCGTAGGGTAGGTGGGTTTAAGCATTTTTGTTTAAGATATTTTCCTCGCTTTGCTCGCCTCCCTCTGATGTGCCGGCGTATTTTTGAAAAAAAAATTCTCGTGAATTGTGGCGTATGGGGTAGGCGGGTTTAAGCATTTCAGATTCAGATAATTTTCTAAATCTGAAAATTAGTATTCTTATATAAAATCTCGAGGTGCGTGGGGTACGGATGGTCGAAAATTGCGTAAAAAAGGCATGTTCTGTGCATTATAGAGGTACAAACATTCATAATTATTATTTACATTATTACTATCAAGTTACTGAATACATGACTATTATTTTAGTCTTAAAAAGTCTCCGAATTCGTTTAATTGAGCCTGTCCGATAATAGGCCACGCAAGTGTTCGATATAATAGGCTAAAAGTGCGAAAATCAGCTAAATTTCTGTGTATTTTTCATGATTGTTAGTAATTTTTGGACGCTATCTGATAAAATTTTGACAAATTACAGTTATATAATTTCTTTTATTTCATAATACAGAGAGCATGTATTACATCAGTATAGCGCTAATTTTGATGTAAGAATAAGAATTGTACTTCATTTAGTAAAAAAGTAATAAGCAAGTAATATTTTTTTATAAAATATAGAATTAGAAGCTCATTTTTATAAATAAAGGTCAATTCGAATTTTTCGGAACGTCTAAGTTATCAAAAAATTTCAATTATCTTCATTAGATTATTACAAAATATATAAAAATACATTTTTCATGTGCTGTAATTGTTATTTCAAACATGTAGGTGAAAAGACAATAATAAAGAACAACAAAAAATCTTCCGAGAGTGGGATTTGAACCCCGATGCATACGAATCCGCTGCACGAGCTCGTTGCCACGGGCGACGGGTAAGCAGGGTGGGGGTCTCTGGCTAGATGCGTATAGTTCGGTCGAGCGCCGCATGGTGGTGTCGTGGTCGAATTCGGTACGCTTTTTTAACATTGCATCGGCAATCTCTCTACTAATCTCTGTGTTCACCAGACGTTGCATTGGTCCAGGGGATGGTGTATTGGGACAGGAAATCGAACTTAAACCATTCACCCTCGTCAACCAGGTTTGCGCAGCAAGACTCTGTAACTTTTGGTTTATGATTTGGACTATTTGCAAGTTGTGCGTTCCAACTATGCAAAAATGGACTCACTCGTATGTGTTTCTTTCTCTTAAAAGTGTTTGGGATTTGTGGTTGACTTTAACTTTTCGACTCTGGAACTTGTAAAAAGTTTTAATGAAATTTTCCAAATTATGCATAAAAGTCACTTATTTTTCTATCAATATTCGCTTGACATGTCATTACTCACAATTTAACTGAAAAAGCATTAATTTTACTTGGATTTTACTTTTAATATTTAAAATGACTCTATACATTAAATATTATTGACTTTAACTAAAACATAGATTTTAACCTCTAAAAACACTTTTGAACTTGCTTTTATTGCCTCAAATTTCTTTAGATTGATCTCTTGATTCCAAAACTATCGACCAAAGTTATTATTCCTTGTATTTATACCATGTTTGTTCTTTTCAGAGTCAAGGGAACCTTTTAACGAGTGCTTGATGGAGTTAGCAAGTCGAGTTTCAAGACCGACCACCAGGATTTCAACAATTTTGATCAGTGATCGACAATTTTTCCTCACTTTGGGTATAGATGTGTCAATCAGGAATAGCACAAGGGCTGATTCTCCACGATTACAGCTTTCATGTGAGTATCAGTAGTGAGGTTAAGTGTAGTGCATTCAAGTTCAACTTTTGATTCGAATAACTGAATTCTGTTTCTCAAAACAAAGAACTTTGTACCAAAAATATCTTGAAGTTTAAACTCTACTCTGGATTTTATTTATAAATTCAAAATGATTGAGCAAGAAGAACCAAGGTTTCAAGTTAAATTTTTCTTTTGTATGTCAATTGAAAGTGAGATTTGAATTGGAGTACGAGTGATTTTAATAAGTGTGTACTATGTGTATGGGACTTCGCATGAATGCTTCAAAATGCGTATGCTCAATTAAACAGATAAATAGGAGTTTTGAGATCAATAATTATTTTGGTGCAATGCGTATAACTGAATGTCTTTACCAACTTGTTGTTAGACACTCAGGAAAATTCAATTATTAAATAAATATATAAAGTGTAAATATTTCAATGTATTAAAATTTTCTATTTTCCTCTTTTTGCAGAGATCACCTTTTGTCGTACCGATGGTCCAAGGAAACAAGCCTCAGATCTTTTGAGAGTCGAATCCCAGCACCTGGACACCAGCGTCGTACTACGCTCTGGTTCGACAGTGGCTGGGAAGTGCCACAAGCACTTTTGTACTTTATTTGTCGACCAGATTAAAGGTGGAATGCCAAGTTTGAATGTGAAAATGTTATAAATTATAAATGTGTTATTATCTTTTTCCTATCGGGCCCTTCTCTCTACTACAAACACAGCTTTACATTAAATATTATTGACTTTAACAATTAATTTTGTATTTTTAGTATTATATGTATGAAATTTTCCCTGTTTGTTTCAATATTTTAGATGGACCATTATCTTTCCTAATAACCTTTTTTTTCTTTTTTCAAATAATTTATAGTTGCATGACCATTTCAAAATGTAACTATGATTCTATGTTTATTTTAATTCTTTCCTTCTGCTTTTGTTCATTCAATAATGCGTATTTAGAAACTTCAATTTTTATCAACCAGCGTGCAAAAATCTAGTTTGAGAATTCAAAAGTTCAAACGTGACGTAAAATAAATCTTAACCATTACTTCTTTTTGAAAACAATCTTCATTACAAATTTAAGCCATATAATTCTTAAACGCATCTACACTGATTATAGCATTAATTACATCGATTTTCTAGGAATTCGCAAATCAATCGACACGTGTCTGGAAGGTGAATTTCAAATTCAAAATGGCCGCCCGCTTGATGCTATGCGCGCGCGTGGCGTTGCGAGGCCGCTGCCGTTCAACTGCATCTTTTCGAATGCATGCCGAGTGCAACCTGATACTTTCTCTCTACTTTGTATGCTCGAAAGCCACGTGTTTTTACACTAAATTCTTTGTATTATTCGTCTAACGCGAAATTCTTTGTTTAATGCGCACTATGTTTCGTATTATTATTTACTGAATTTTTTTACAATTATGTATTTTTTTTTTATCATGCAATCAGAATGGAATCGAATAAAATAAGAGAGAAAATCAAACTTGATTTAGACACACCGATCTCGGTGAGACCGCCAATTTTGTTAGGTGAAAACCCATGGGGTTTTCCGTAAACTAAATATTAATATGTGAGTTTGTGTGTCATTTTTCCCATACAGGAAAATGCCTCTCGTAAGCTGGTAAAAAAAGGAAGCAAAATTTGATGTAATAAATGTGTCACATACAACTAATTCTTATGTTCTATTAATTGGTTTAATAGCAAATGTAGAATTTGATGAAAACACTATTACGACAAATTTTATAGAAGATATAGATAATGAATGCTTATTTTGTAAAGCAAAATATTTTAAAGGAGAAATGACAACAGATAAGAAAACATATATTAATTGTTGTCATAAGAATAAAATTCATCTGGGTGTTAAAACAGCATATCCAATCGAATTAAAAAATTTATTATTTAATAAATATTCAAAAAGTAATATTTATAAAAAAAAAATATACGAATTTACAATAATTCTTTGGCTTTTGCAAGTTTTGGATCTAAATTAATACATTTTAATACAGTTGGACCTAATTCATACTCATTACATCCTAATGATAATAATAATTCAAAATACGGGCAGTTATATATTAATGTTAGGTGAAAACCCGTGGGGTTTTCCGTAAACTAAATATTAATATGTGAGTTTGTGTTTCATTTTTCCCATACAGAAAAATGCCTCTCGAAAGATGGTCAAACTTCCCATTTGGTAGATCAAACTCGATTTTCTCCTTGTCAATAAACTTTTGTTAATCAAAAATCTTACCTTGATATTGTTGTGGGCTGGAATCAATGAAACTCTGTCAATATAAGTATTAACCCTCTCCTTTCGACAAATCTCGTTATTAAAGAAAGAAAATGAAAAGGCAGACTCTTATATTTACTCGGTCCAATTATTTAATTATTCTCTCTACAAATATTCCCAATGGCATATTGGTAGTAATATAAACCTTGTGACAATTTTAATTTTAAAATAACTTCGAATAATGTTTCTCAATTATGACTTTGAAAGAATAAAGAATCTATCCAGAACTCTATCTAAAAATCTATCTTAAATCTCTGGTCCGCTCGGCACCTTGGCTCGACACGGAGTGGTGAGAGAGCTTGGCTTAGGGACGCTCGGAAGTCTTCCGGACCTCCCACGCTGTCCCAAGCTTTACTTCCCCGCTGCTACGTCACAGCTTCGGCGCTTGTTGCACTCATTAGGCCTTACGGGGCCTGGCAACGGTCGAGCGTCGAAACTGCAAGCGCAGTATCGCACGCGCGCAAGTAGCCGTTGGCGGGGAAGGTGTTTAGCTTAGCGAGATTCTTGGCCACTTGATACTTTTGTGGCCTTGAATGCTCGCTATGCTTTTACTATGTGGAACTTTCTCGAAGCTATAATTCGAAATAATTCTCGAATAATAGCAACGTGAAAGTTATCAAATTTTTATTTTTCTTAAATATCAGTATGACAATTCATAGCGAGAGACTTTGACGACATGCGACGACACTCCTATAAGAGAAAGCAACATTTTTAAGAAAAATCAGTTTTTACATTTTAGCTCTTTACTTGAGAAGTGCTCAACGAAATCGTTTAAAATTTTAACAGCAGATAACTTTGTTTATGGTGAATCACCAAATAAAATTTTGTTTCAGAGATATAAGAAATCAAACAATTTTCAAAGAAAAATTTAGGCCGATGCTAGACGTCCGACAGATCTGCATTTAACCGTAATTGTCGTACGAATAGTAAAAAATATGTGAATGTGGCGAAAATGATGCCATAAACACATAGAATAACCATAAATAGTATTAAGATGAACTTATGACTATGCGCGCGACAAATAATAAATGATTTTTTCAAAATTTGTCGGACAAATAAGAAAAAACTAAATACACACACGCACACGCATATATGTGTGTATATGTATGTATATACATATACATACATATATATACACATATATACATATATATACATACTAGTGGGGCTTCGCCCCCCTGCTCGCTCTGCTTGCCAACCCCCCATTTCAGTTTCTGTTTTATTTTTATTTTAAAATTATATTCTATATAAAACTATAGATTATAAAAAAAGATTAAATATTTTTCCAAATTAAGAAAATAAAAAGAAAATTCGTTACTGGAAGTAAAAGTACTGTATAACAGACGGTTTGTGTAATGGCACACGATTAAAAGTTACCAAATTATTCAAGTATAACATTGAAGCTGAAATTATAACTGGGAAAAAAAATTGGAAATAAAGTTTTCATGCCTAGAATTACTTTAAATACCGGAAATTTATCTTCATTGCCAATTATTTTATACAGAAAACAATTTCCTTTAGTCTTAGCGTTTGCTATGACTATTAATAAATCTCAAGGACAAAGATCCTAATCGATTGTTTATTCAAAATGAAAGTGAAAACAATTCAGATATAGAAAATATAGTTTGGAATGAAATTTGTTATTAGAAGTCATACTTAAATCGCACGAATACACACATACATATATATAGGTGGTTCTCTGACAAATCGTGCGCGACAAAAAAAATGTTGCCCAAACTTGGGGAATATGTTCTAGAGGTCACTACGATGTCAGCTGTAAATTTTCAGATCGATTTGATCAATTCTCTTCGAGTTATAAGGGTTCAAAGTTGGTTATTTAGGCATTTTTTGTATTTTTTGCCTATTTTCAATGATTTATAGTTCTTAAATAACACATCTTTCACTAAAAACACACTAAATGTTTTTTTTTTGTAAAATTTTCTCAACTTTTTCATAAAAGTTCCCTTATAGACCTATATATATGTTATAACTGACTTGTTTGCAATTTAAACCTTAAAATGTGAAATTCCAAGATGTGATCTTCACTCCGACTACTTTTGTACAGTCAAAAGATACGATACCTTTTCATAATGTAAAAGTACCTGTACAAGAGCCAGAATGGCAGAGGCCTTTGTTTTTTGTTTTCATGGGACACATAGTAGTGAAAAATCCTTAGAAATAATTTAAATGACTAATAATAACTATGACAAAGGACGTAAGATTCTTTTTTACCAACATAACCTACCAATGTAATATTTCTATACAAAAGTAGTTAGAGTGTGGATCACATCTTGGATTTTCACATTTTAAGGTTTTAATTGCAAAAAACAACATATATATATAAGTATAACATATATATATATATATATAAGTATAAACACATTAAAGTGTTAACAATACAAAAGCAAAGAAAAAACGTTATAAGAATTATTGTTTTCTTCCAATAAAAAAAATTAAACAATAAATATAAAAAAAAACGCACCTGTATATTTACCTCCTGGGTGTTGTGGAAAAAATATAAATTTATCAAATAACATATACAAATTCATATTTACAAAAAAAGTCGCTGGGGGCTGCAGGGGGGAGTATACACAAAATAATTATATAATATAGGAAGATATATACATATATATTAATATATATACACACACTTATCCGCATAATACTCATTGTGCTAAAGCAATCATACAAATCACATTTTATGCACTGAAAAAAAATCGACCAAGTCACATTTTTTATGTTATGAAAAATTGCTGGACACGCACACGCATATACATATATATATATATATATATATATATATATATACACACACATTATGAACGTTGGCTAACTCAATTGAGTTGTGGCGGTTGAAGGGCGCTTCGCGCCCTTCCCCCCCTAAACCTATACCGTCCTTCGCCTGAGTAAAAGTTGGTTCTAGTACCTAATTGCTGACATGACAGACTCGCATGCTTAAAAAAATAACCATAATAACCCCTATAGCACCTGATATTTTGGCAATATTGCCTCCACATTTCATTGCAAGACTAGCTAGATTCGGCAATATTGCCAGAGCTTAGAATAATATTGCTGCAACCATTAAGCAATGTTGCCACGCACTAAAATGTCCGTTTTTTCATTGCAAGGTTGGTTGTCTCCTACACAGGTCCCAATATTTTGGGAACATTGCCTGAAGATTGCATTCCTAGTTGTCGCAATATTGCACGAATCCTCATTAATATTGTGCAACTATTTAGGGAACATTGCTACTAGATTGTACAATATTTAAATTATATTGCGATAACTTTAAATTATTTCCGTATTAGCATAACAATTTTTATAATGATGCGAAAATAATTTAAGGTTATCGCAATATTAATTAAATATTGTACAATCTAGTAGCAATGTTCCTTGAATAGTTGAAGCAAGATTAATAAGGTTCCGTACAATATTGCAAAATCTGGTAATGGAATCTTTAGGCAATGTTCCCAAAATATTGGGACCTATGTGGGAGATAACCAACTTTGCAATGAAAAAGCGGACATTTTGGTGCGTGGCAACATTGCCTTGTGGTTGCAGCAATGTTGTTCTAAGCTCTGGCAATATTGCCGAATCTAGCTAGTCTTGCAATGCACTGTTGAAGCAATGTTGCCAAAATATCGGGTGCTATAGGGGTACCCTATTACCGCCCTTGGTTTGTGTTGCAGTTGGTTGTAGTACCGAGTTGCTTAACCCAATAACCCAAGTAAAGATGGTGGGTTATCGGGTTAAGTGGTCAGGGTAGTGGTTGTGTTGAAGTTTCGTTCTAGTACCGAAATCAATCAAGATACAAATTGTCACTCTGGAAATTAAGTAAATTGCGCGCGTCGCAAAGAGCTAAAAAAATCGCAATCCCAAAAGCTAAAAGTACCATCACTTCCTACTGTAGCTAAAGTGTCGTGAACGTGATGGAAAGATATGTCATTTACGTGCGAAAAAAAATGTATACGCGTTTCGACTCCGTTTTTTGAGCTCAAGAGTCGAGCGAGTGTATACAAATCCCGAAGCGCAGAGTTGTGTGTGTATGTTTCTGCTTCTCTGTATAGCGTCAACCACCGAACCACGTGACCACAGGTCGCAGCGATTTTAGCACCGCATATAAGTGATAGCCGACGTGAAACGGTCACGACTTTTCTTGGTCCTGGGTGCTTTTAGATAATAAATAATTATTGATTTTAATTTAGAAAAGTAGTGAACATTTACTGCTCTGCGTCGTGATTCTGACGACAGGTCAAATATAATGAGTTTATATTGTTTTTAAATATTTTTAATATTTATATAGGTATTAGTAATAATAATAAGATAGGTTCGGGATACCAGGTAGTGGAATTTTAACACAATGATAAGATTTTAATTTATAACAAAATAGATATATTCATCAAGATGTAAATTGCTTCTATCGGTCTATACGAGCACAAAAATAATTTTTGAAATATAGTCTTAGTATTGCATATTCTCACAATGGAGATCTGTATGCAATCTAGCCTTTACAAAAATAAATAAAATAAAAATGGCGTTTCGTCCTAGCTGTCAGAGTGGACTCCTCAGTAAAGCTATGGCAGCTTTCCTTAGACGCCTACCGCATAGCTCGAAAGCGGTTTCTTAAGTAGAGCCACCTGTCTTCTTCACTAATGGGAGAAGAAGACCATAGCCTTACTGAGGAGTCCACTCTCACAGCTAGGACGAAACGCCATTTTTATTTTATTTATTTTTGTAAAGGCTAGATTGCATACAGATCTCCATTGTGAGAATATGCAATACTAAGACTATATTTCAAAAATTATTTTTGTGCTCGTATAGACCGATAGAAGCAATTTACATCTTGATGGATTTTTTCACGAGCGATAGAGTCTCTTTCTATCTAGATATATTCATATTATTGATAGGAATGAGAATATTGCTTTGATTGTTGCATATATTCAATATCACAAAAAATAAAATAAATTAATAACTCCGCATTAATTTTTACAATTGAAATTAAATACGCGTTTATATGACATTATCTAATCAGAGTGGTAGTGTTACAAATAAATAAATTTTATACAGATAAGCTTAAATTGCGTTATCTGATCGGATACACAAATTATACAAGTTTTATCACGATTCGCAATAATCCTAAGTTTTTTAGAGAATTGTAAGTCTTTATAAGTCTTAGACGGATACGCTTAATTTGCGTTATCCTGTCTCACTAGAAATTTTTATAAGTATAATATTATTCGAAAATTTCTCTAAGTCTTTTGAAAGGAACTGAAATTTTTCTAAGTCTAGGACTGATACGCTTGAAGTTGCGATATCGTACCTAACTTAAAAATTTTATAAGTCCTTCAAAAGTGAGAAATCATTCTAAGTGTTTTATCTTCCAAGGCGTAATGGTTGCTCTTGGCAGAGACTAGTCCTCGCTTAAATTGCGCTGGAGCTAGTGTTTGGCCAAAGGCCACGCAGGTCCTTATAAAGGCTGCGGAGAGAGCGGGGCTCGAGCCGCCGAAAAAACTCTCACATACAAATATATACATACACATTCACACCTATATACAAAAACCATTCATATAAGCATACGGAGATGCGCGCGCCGTGCCGCTGCTGCGTCATCATCCCACTCTCACGCTGTGCACGCCGCACCGCTCACTACGCTTCATATATAGATATACGCGCTCGCCGCTGCCGCTTGGTATACCTATAGCGCGCTCGCTGCTGCCGCTGCCGCGTGGTGACTCCCGCTGCCGCCGCTACTGCCTAATGGCGCTGCTGTTGTTGCTTGTAGCTGGCTGCTCAGCTGTGACCCGTAGCTTTGGAAAGAGTGGGAGAGTACGCTTTTTTGCGTGTAATTTGGCTAAAAAACAAGTCGAAAGACTTTAGTTTTTTGATAATTATTTAACACACTGCGGAGCTGGTGTGGGGCGTTACAGACGACACGTAGCTCCAAATTTTAAATATCTTAAAGCCTGAAAAATTATGTATAAAAATAGTCATGGTAAATATTGTATGTGAAAACTTTATTAAATTAAAAATGTATTTGAATAACACATTTATTATAAATGATATTTCATCAATTAACAAAATTATATTGAACACTTTATATCACACAAAGGTGATTACATTATACAAACTAGTATAATTATTTTTATAATAAATAAATAATACTTCTATAAACATAGGCTTTATATGAAACGTTGAGTTCTATTAGTTATAATTAGTATCACACTTTTGATATAAACTGAATTTAAAGTTTTATCCCAAGAGCCTGTCATCAATCAAGTTTAATTTGAACATTCCACCCAATGACTGGTGCATCATGAGATGCTACATGAATGGTTTGATTAGAAGCCAAATCCCAGTATTTCACCATTTTATCACATCATGCCATAAAAACTTTTGTTCGATCCTGAAAATTACATTTAAAATATAGTAAGCAGTAAAAGAGACACATAAATATAACACATAAATCTAATACTTACATCATTATTTACAGCATGTTTTGCAAAAAAAAGGAACATTTTTGGCAGGACATTTTTTTATGCCAACGCACTTGAAGTGCAACCATTTCAGGCAGTGATCACATACAATGGACTCGCCCTCATCTAAATCCCTTGAACAAATACAACAAATCCATTGCACAGATTCTTTTCTTTTGTCTACAATACTACATAAATAACGATACGACTTCTTATCCATAAAAGACGAGAGAACATCTAGTTGTACCTCTTCATTAAACAGCCAGCACGGTATTTTGTTCTGACACATTCAAATCCTTCATGGATATCATATCAAGCCCAAGTGTCTTCTTCTTCAAAGTCTCTCCATGGATGATCCACTCAAGTATAATAGATGCTTTCTCAAAGCTACTCATTGAATTACACATTTTGCAGTTATATTTTTTTCTTTTTACTAAACCTATGACATTGAGTTTGGCCCCTTTTTATTTATAAACTAACTACTATTAGAGTAGTTTTTTTATTTTGCGTCATAAGTTTACTCATTAATGTGAGCTTATCACCTTTCATTTGGATTGTACTTTTTACAAGCTCTTGTTGAGACTTATTTAGTTTTCTGTTTTGTGGTAAATGACTACGACAGTGCTAAACATAAAAATGCATACGTATATAATTTTGGTTTGATAAATATGTATATCAAATACAAATAAAAATCGCCAAATAAATATAATATATCAAATAACAAACCGATAGAATGTCGTGTCCTATGTGTTTAGTTATACGACTAATTAGATAAAATCCACCACACTTGCTCAAAACAAATTGAACTTCTGCAGAGCAATTTATTCTCATTGTACTGTAAATAAATTATACAAAAAAACCATTCAAGCATTATTTTAAACCGTTGAAAAATAAAAATTATCTCTTTTTCTTACCTAGATTTTCGAATCCCTTTGCTAGTCGTTTTTCTTTCAGGACCATGTATACATTGATACCTGATAAGTCGGAAATTTATATTAAAATTAGCGTTTTTTCTCTCCTCATTTTTCAAACGATTCTTTGGCTTTATGTCTCTTCTATTGTAGTTCTCTCCTGTATCTCGTTCTAATTCGGCAATAAAATCCACGACCTCTTTATCCGAAAAAAACTGCTTTTTTTGTGCATCTTGAAACTGAGATTCAACCCTCTTCCGATTTTCACAGTTTGCTTTGTAATCTTCATATTTTTGTTGGCTGTCTGAAGTGAACTCTGACAAACTCTCAGTTTCACTATCCTCATTTGCATCCATAGTGGCATCCATTGCACTAGTTAAAAGTAAACAAAAAAAAACTATGTAATATACATACATATATACATATACACACACAGACACACACACTTGATATCCACGCTTTTGTTACTTCAATAAGTCTCGGAGAGAGAAATACAATTTCGAGTAAAATTACTTGTAATAAATTACGATGTAAATAATAGAATTGTAGTCTTAGCTCGTATCCGTGCTATATTTCTATGTCAAGGTATTTGCGCAACGCGGTCATGGGTTATGCTTGTTTGTATATACAGCGACCTTTAAGTGACCTACTCCGAAATGACAAAAACAGCAAAACACCGAATTTGGAGTATTTTTTTCAATATTAAAAAACGTCTTCATCGAAATATTGGAGCGACGCGGTAGTGGATTGTGTTTATTTATTACGATATACAGCGATCTAAAATTACCTACTCCGAAATGACGCGTTTGGAGTAGTGATTTCAATATCAAAACACGTAAATCAAGCTCTTATACACTTCAAAGCACGAATAGATTTTGACATAATATCTAAATTTAGATACGTAAAAGAATGAACAATAAATACTTACGTTTACACAAAATGTCTGCGACACACTCCGAACCATACACAAAATCTTGTTTTAAACATACACGTTACAAGCGTACAAGCAACGATTTTCGAGGAGAGCTTTTGCTCGCTCATTATGTGAACTGCAAGCGAGTTGAGACACGTTAACGCCAATCGCCGTCGCCGTGACCATGAGAGAGTCGAGACACTATTGCCAACCGACGAATACCTATAGCAGTACTGCCGAGTGCCGACAGTGCCGACGCCCGACAGCCGACAGCCCCGCTGTGAGCCGAGCCGCAAAGCTGCTTTAGGGCTACAAAGTTTCCGTCACTGACTGACAAACGCGGCGCGGTCGGTGTGTGTATATATATATATATATATATTTGTGTGCGTGCGTGTGTGTATATAATGTGTGTGTGTGTGTGTGTGTATGTGTGTATATATATATATATATAGCTAGCTAAATTTCTTAACCCTAAAATAACATTTTTTGATTTTTGTCGGACGTTTAGCAACGCCGAAAAATTTTAACCGTGATATCGTAAGAACCGTAAGAGATTTTAAAACATGTTTCTATGAAGGAAAGCTGAAAATTTTACTATTACAAAGCTTTCTTTAGGAGGAAGCAAAATTTATCACAACAATTTATTGTTGATGTTCGGACATGAATTAAAGCTATGTGTCTAATCGAGCCAATCTTGACAATTCTAAACTCGGAAGGATGGTAATATTACCATCAACTTAGATAGGAAGTCCTAGAGCCATACAAAAACATTATTTAGATTCGATGACGCATTTACGAGTTGATGGTAAGCCAGGTATTTTTTTAACGATGACTTGCAATCCGGATTCGAAAGAAATCCAAAATAATTTATTTCCTCATGAAACTACTCTGGATCGGCCGGATTCAATTTCACGAGTTTTTCATGAAAAAATAATGGTGTTAAAAACTGAACTCACAGAAAATAATATATTTGGTAAAGTCAGAGGTAATGTATATGCCATAGAATTTCAAAAACGTGGCTTACTACATATCCATATGTTAATATGGTTATATCCAGATTACAAATTTCGAAATACTGATTAGATTGATACAATTATAAGTGCTGAAATACCAGATGAAAATGAATATCCTAAATTATATAGTATAGTCAAAAATAATATGATTCATGGTCCATGTGGTTTACAGAACAAAAATTGTGTATACATGAGTGAGAACAAATAATATTGTACCAAAAGATTTCCCAAACTATTTGTTAATGAAACACGATACAATCCAGATGATTATCCTAATTATCGTCGAAGAAATGATAGTATATCTATTATTTATCCAAAGCGTAGAGTCGAAAATAATGGATTTGTTGTACCGTATAATCCATATTTATTATTATTGTTAGATTGTCATATAAACGTAGAAATATGTAGCACAATAAAAACTATAAAATATTTATTCAAATATGTTTATAAGGGTCCTGACACTGTTTTAGTAAAATCTACATCTGTACATAATGATGATGATTAAAATATCATAAATGAACATGAAAGTACATCTAATATCATAGACATGATCCGAAAAGATTCTTTCCAAAAAGAAAAAACATGTAGTAGTGTTGATAGTTTTAACAAAATTAGTAGCAGTAAAAATGATACGATTATGCATATAAATATTAGAAGTATGAATGCTAATTTTGACAAAATTAAATTACTAATTGATAGTTTGGATACAAAGCCATCTATTGTTATATGCACGGAAACTTTTCAACTGATTAATTACAGAATATATGAATTGAAAGGATCTGACTATGAATACAAGTGTTATTATAACCATAGTTCGATTAACAAAAACGACGGCGTAATAGTACTAGTAAAAATTAATTTAGAACAAAACACTGAGGTAATCGAAACTGGTAGGATTAAGTTTGTAAATACGAGTATTAAACTAAGTAACCAAACTAACCTTGAGGTGTCAGCATTCTATAGGTCACACGGGATTCCGAAATCTGAATTTATTCTAGAGATAAATAAATTTCTAATTGCGAATAAATGTGTTAAAAATCACCTAGTAATAGGTGATTTTAACATCGATTTACTAGAACATGATAGCCTTAGCCAGGAATTCCTATGTAATTTCCTAGAGAAAGGGTACACCCCCGGGTTTCTTGGTATCACTAAGCCGCCGATTGGAGTCGCAAAGGGTTCCTGTATTGACAATATTTTTATCAAAACAAATAATTTAACAACAAATACATATAAAATAAAACTTTCAATAACAGATCACTACCCATTATTTATAGCATTAGACAAGATTAAGAAAAAAAAAATGCTGCCAATTCTTTGGCACGTAGCTTCCTTCAACATTATGTATTGCTTAATATCAGAATTGTTTTTACTTCATATATCATTCTATCTTTTTTTTTTTTTTTTTTTTTNTATTTTGAATTTTATTCTTTGTATTCCCGGCCTATAGGTGCCTAATATACTTATACTAAGTATTGTTTTAATTAACTATTATTGTTTATATAATCCATCCGCCACTGTGAGGACGCTAGAGATATAAGCGATGCAGTTTTCAATTATGCAAAATATACAGGGTGAGGAACGAAATTTTGAAACTCAATATCTTTGAAACTAACTGGTATCGTAAACAACCCAAAGAAAGGGATCAAGATGCTATATAAATACTAACTAAATCGAAAATTTTAAATTGATTATTGCCTTTTTACTCCAGTTATCGCGTCACGTAAAAATAACGATTCATAGTATACAGGGTGAGAAAAAAAATTTTGAAGCTTCATATCTTCGAAACTAATTGGTTTCGTAAACAACCCAAACATAGGGATCAAGATGCTATATAATACTAACTAAATCCAAAATTTGAACTTGATTAATGCCTTTTTACTCCAGTTATCGTCTCCCATAGAAAAACGACTTTTTTCAGTTTATGATGTTTTTCTTCGATGAACTGACTTAAAATTAAAGTGGTACATAGTCCTTCAATAATCATGTATTTTTTTAAAATGATTCACTATTTAGTTTTTGAGTTATAACGATTTAAAAAAATTTTACTTTATGGTGTTGTTACGTGGAAAACCTGAAGGGTTTTCCGCCAACTAAAATGCTAAAAAGTGAGTTTATGCGTCAATCCTCCTATACAGGAAGATCTTATCTCGAAGCTGGTCAGGGGCTTCGAGTTTAGCAGATCAATCTTTTCTTTTCCCTTCCTTTCTCTGATAAAAGTTTTACTAATCAAAATCTTACCCTGGTTCTTTACTCGGAAGATCAGAATTCATAACCTCCTTCACGAACTCGGAAAATCTTAGTTCGATCAACTTTTTATATTGTCCAAGATTACTGAATGCTCTGTGTTTATTGTTTAATTTGTATAATTTAAACGAAAACTTATAGATTTCACACGATTAAAAGATTGAACATGTCTTACGTTTCATTTGAGCAATAAAATTGAACTAAACAAATCTGAACAATAAAACTGAACTGAAATCTGTCCGTTCCGCACCGGCTCAATGCCCGATTCACCGGAGTGGCGAAGTAGCTTGGCTTGGGGACGCTCGGAACGTCTTCCGGATCTCGCCACCTGTCCCAAGATTTACGTTCCCGCCGCCGGGGTGCACGTGTCACAGCGTCGGCGCTTGGTTGCACTCATTAGGCCTTACGGGACCTGGCAACGGTCAAACGCTGAAACTTGAATCGCAGCACGAGCCATACGCGCGCAGTACCGTCGGCGGGGAAGGTGGTTTAGCGTCAGCGAATTCTGGTCACTTGAATATTTTAGTGGCCTTGAATACTCGGTATTGCTTTTATATGTGGAAGCTTTCATCGAGCATATATCGATAATAAAATCTCGAATAATAGTTACGGGAAAGTTGTCACATAAGATTCTCCCGCCACCTTGAAGACGAAACCAGTTTGGTCGCCTCAGGCAAACCGCGCGTGCCCTAAG
>CM053171.1:17067180-17103100 GCA_012977825.3 Pteromalus puparum
TTCATGGTCACTCACTAAGGTAAATTTGCGGCACAGCAAGTATGGTCTGAATTGGTGCAAAGCGTACAACACTGCAAGACATTCTTTTTCGGTTGTAGAGTAATTTCTCTCCGCTTTATTCAATGCTCTTGATAGGTACTGAATAGGATGATCAAATCCATCCTTTTCTTGACTAAGAATGGCTCCGATTGCATAGTCTGAAGCATCCGTTGTTAGAGTAAACTCTTTGTCGAAGTCTGGAAATTGTAAGATGGGCTCTTCCATGAGACACTGTTTGAGTTTCTCGAAACTTTCTTCACATTTTGTGGTCCACTCAAATTTGACATTCTTCTTCAATAGGTCATTCAAAGGTTTTGCTATCTTGGCGAAGTCTTTGATATATTTACGATAGTAGCCAAACATTCCAAGTACCTCTCTTATATTTTTAGCACATTTGGGTGTTGCTAGCTTCGCTATGGCTGCTACCTTTTCTGGATTTGGTTCCACTCCTTTTGCACTAATTATATGACCTAGGAATCCAACTTCTTTCCTGAAAAATTCCACTTTGTCCGGCTGAAGCACTAATTTGGCGTCTCTCAGTCTTTCCATGAGATTTCGGATTCTAATTTCGTGCTCTTTTAGGTCCTTGCTATACACGATTATATCATCTAGGTATACCAGCATTTCAATGTTTTGTAGGCCTCTGAGGACCTTTTCCATCAGTCGTTGAAAAGTTGCTGTGGCGTTTTTTAAACCCTCCGGCATTCTGGTATACTCGTAGTGTCCATTTATGGTGGTAAATGCCGTCTTGTAACAATCTTCTGGCGCCATGGGTATTTGTTGGAAGCCACTGGCGAGGTCAAAAATGGAAAAATAGGTTGCACCTCCCAATTGGTCCATTATATCAGCAATATTCGGTAGTGGGTAGGCATCTCTTATTGTCTTTTTATTCAGTTCTCTGAAGTCAATCACCATTCTCCATCTGGGGTTACCATGACTATCTGGTTTCTTGGGCACAATCCAGATAGGTGAATTACAAGGAGAATTGGATTCTCTTATAATTTTATCTTTGAGCTTCTTTGCTACACTGTCTCTCACAACTTGTTTGTGTTGTGGAGGATGTCGGTACTGCTTCGTGTTTATTGGAACGTCATTTTCTAGGTGTATGTGGTGTTCAATCATGTCCGTACATGGGAGTCTATCTCCTGGCAACAGGAATCGGTCCAAATAATCCTCTATTATATGGTCCACGATCTCTAATTCCTCTTTGTTGAGATGACTTCTTCTGATCATTTTCTTTACTTCTTCTAATCTCTTGATTTGGTCCACAATCGCGTCACCATCAAACTCACTATCAGTTTCTTGTAAGAAGTCTGGTCCAGTATCAAAAGGTATTAGTTCTCTTGGATCTACCTCTATGGTGACATCTTGTTCACTGGTGTTTATGGCCATCATCTTGCAGGTGTTGTTCGCATTAGTCACTACTCCTTCTCCTAAGAATAGGTCTTCATTGCCCACGTCTATTCTTGGAATATATCCTTCTTTCAAATTGGTCTTGATCAAGTTAATCTGAACCACTTGTCTGGTTCTGGCCTTTACTATGTATTTCACCTTGTCTGACACAGTATCTTTTTCTTGACTCGCTTCTTGATCCACTGGTTCAACTTTCTCATCACTTTTGGATTCTACTTTGAGCACTTCGTTGGCTTGTTTACACTTGTATCCCCTTTTCAAGTTTCTGGGATTATGTTCTTCCTCATGTCCTATGAAGGGTATAGGATGCATGACATCACCGCTTATCATTAAAGCGTTTTTATGATAAGAGATTACAGCTTCCTCTTTCTTGAGATAATTCCTTCCTAACATTCCATCTTGCTTAATTGGAAAGTCGTCGTCTATAATTTGAAACTTTACTGGCGTCCCTCTTATGTCTAGGTACACTGATCCGGCAGTGAATACAGTTTGGTCTGTTATACCTCCCAGTTCTCTTGCATCATCTACACTTATGGGTAACTGGCCTTCCAGAAGTCCAATTTTGATTAAGTTGACTGTCGCACCATTATCTATCATGAAATCTAGATATGGTCGTTTGGTTCCAACAGGTACTCTGATCCTTACTGCCGTTGCTTCTCCATCCTCCCAATCATAGTTCTCAGTTCCTCTACAGTTCGTGGAACACATCCTTGCAATCTCTCGGGTCTGGTTAAAATCGCCATCACTGGAGTTTTCACTTGATCGTTGCTCGGATTCGTTTGATCCTGACTGCGATTCTGGTTGTATCTTTGAATCTGTTGCTGGTAATTCTGCTGATCCACATTTCTTGTATTCTGTGGATTTTGTTGAGTTTGACCTGGCTGGTTCTGATGATGGTTGTTGTAGCCTTGGCTCGCCATCCTCGGGTCGTGACGAGCCCCTTGGAAGTTTAAATTACCCCTATGAGGTTGGTTATCATATCCTGCGGCTTCATTTCTCCAATTGTTGCCTTCTCTCCGATCTGGGCGTTGTTGGACCTCTTCATATCGACCGGTGTGATGATCAAACACTCTTTGATATCCGCGATTGCCGTCACTATTCCATGCTCGCCAATTCCCATTTTGTCGATTGTCACCATAATTCTGGTTATAAGACCCTCGTCCATTATGCTGTCCATTATACTGATTGTGGTATCCACGGCCTCGATAACTATTCCCTCGATAATTACTTCCCCTATAATTACCCCGGTAATTGTTTTGTGGGTATGATCGCTGTTGACGGTTGTCAGGATAATTACGTTGGTCATCATTAGTGTAATTATTAGATGGCCTATTATATGTTCTGTCTTCCACATAGCCTACATAATGTGGATTTTGTGGTTCGTAATTTTGATATCTGTTGCCGTCATGGTATCTGCCATTGTTTCTGTAATGACCTCTATCATCGGATCCTTGGTAATAACTTTGATTATTATAATTCTTGTTTCGTCCTCTATAAGGTCTAGAATCAGGAATTATTTTGGCTTCCATCCTTGTTTCCAATCTTACTGCTTCTTCATAAGCAGCTCGTAGATCTGCTGGTCTGCTATAATCAACTCTTTCAGCTAGATTTGCAGGTAGTCCTTTGATAAATATATCAACTGCAAGGGATTGAAGAGGCGCCATCATATCATCATTGTAGTCATTGCCCTTCTCTTCTTTGAGAGTGTTTTTTGCGCTACCAAGTAGTACGTTTATCTCATCGTAGAAATCGCCTACAGTGTCCTGCTCTCTCATTCTTACATTTTGAATTTTATTATTATAATAACTAAAATTTCTGCCTGGTCCAAATCTCTGTTTTAGGTGTTTGATGAGCTCTTCGACGCTAGTCACTGTTTTGTTGATTAGGCTCTTTTTGGCTGGTCCGGTAATTTTATGTAAAGCATTTTGTAGAAATTCCGCTTGTATGTGACACCAGATTTCAGTGTCTATATATGTCAGATCGTTCTTACTAGCTCAATTCTTATCTTGTTCAAATAACTTGTAGACTAGTTTCAATCGCGTCTATCCTCGTGTGATAAATTCTAAAGTTTGTCGTTTAAAATATAACAAATTGAAAACAAGATCAAACACAAGATGATTGCCAGTAATCTTTTTGAGCGAATAAAAAAAGGAAGTGATCGCCAACTAAAGATTTCCGATTTTTCGTGAAGGAGCAGGTTCACTTAACTTCTATCTACGATGAAAGAAACCAGTTGGTAAGACTTTTGATTAGAAAAAAAATTTTATCGAGAAAAGAAAACGTTGATCTGCCTAAACTCGAAGCCTGACCAGCTTCGAGAAGCGCATTTCCTGTTAAGGGACATTGACGCATAAAACTCACTTTTTAGCATATTTAGTTGCGGAAACACTCCTTCAGGTTTCACGCTAACAATCAACTTGGAGCCCACGAATCTTTGCGTCTCCCGATAGCTCGACTTTTCTCTCTTCTTCCAATATATATAAAATTCAATCGCGGCATGCAAGATTGTTAGTTATAGATCATTAGATGCATGTATTTGATGCAACAAATAGCGTCGCGTGAAATTTGTAAGGCTCAAATCAACTCAAATAAATGCATTCTTACTAAGCGCGTTGAAACATAAGAGTCTGTTTGTTGCTTGTCCCATTTCAACTCCACCGCGTAGATACTTGACGTCTGCGTCCGACCCAATGCGCAGTGTTCGAGCGTAGACATTTTCTCTTCAAATTTAGTTCGACCACTGATTGGTTAATCGGTATAACAGTTTAATTCATATTCCCGCCGTCCAAAATATTTGAAATCAATTGAATTTGTGTGCGTCTGAAATTTCGACTTGTAGAAATAATAAATAATAACACTAAATAAATAAATAAAATCTAATAAATAATCATTGAACTACTATGCAGTGATTATCGAACGAGCTAAAAAAAAAAAAAAAAAAGAGGAAAATAATTTGAAGCAAAAGATGACCCAATATTTTAAGTTCCATTTTGAAGAATTCATGCAACTTGGCTTAATTAAAAATATACATTGAATTAATTACACACCAGCCACAACAATAGCTAAAGCCTGCTGCTGTAGATAAGCGAACGCGCCCCGTTGGAAAATACTGATAATAACCCATTTCATAATCTTCATTTTTTATATTCAAAACTCGTCTTTCTTGAAAACTCTTATCGACCTACAAAAGCACAGAGTGCCTTGGTATTCCCAACCACTGTCAACCATGCGAGTCTCACCTTGTGTCAGTGCTCGGATCCGAAATCTCAAAGACTGAAGCTTTTCTCTCTGGACCATTGACACCGTCAAGAGACCACCCTGTAGAAGGCAAAACGAAAACTTTAATATACTGGATCACTACGTATCATATTATATATTATCATGCTCATTAGTTAAAACTTTGAAATTTTCTGGTCGACAACAAATTCGTAAAGACATCGCATTATAATTTATAATAACTCACCATTACCAAATATTGATTACACACGTAGCTATAGCCATTGCATTTTTGAAAACTCATGGCAATTCTTTTTTTTCTATGGCACACACTTATAAAATACTATTCTCTCCTTATTGACGCAAGTTCAATGACCGGTTACAAACACTTGATAAGAAGAATTTCAATTTAAAATTTCTTCTTGTACGCGCTATTAAATAAAATAATTTTTAAATATAACATAAAAAGCAAATACAATTAAGCCAGCTTGCAAATTTTGACCTACAATCTTAAAAACTTCTCACTATTTACTCACATATTTGAAAATTAAATTAGAATTCAACACTTTAGCAAACACTTGTTAGATTAATGAACACATGCTAAAAATCCATACCTGTATAATTGAAACACCACAAATGAATGTTGTATCCAATATTTACCAAAAAGTTCCAATGATCTGTTAGCGCAGTGCTGTCCGACAATCAACGCAAATCTTAGAACTCGCTGTCCTGACCAATACAACGTTGTACCAGATCGGTTTTTGCCTCCTAAAATCAATAAATCATTATATGAGAATAGTTGACAATGTTTCACTGACTATTTAATGATTCAAAACACAAATTTTGGAGTTTGTACGTCAATAGTAGTCCTAGTATACAACAGGCACTACAAAATCAAAGCCAAAGTCGTTAATTTCAAGGTAATAAAATTTGCCAGCGTATCTTAGAGTCGCAGCCAGTATTTGCAATTTGAAATATAGATCACACATCGTTGCAATAGTAACTAAGTATCTAGAATTCAAACACAGTTAAACATGTCGCAAAATTTTTATTCCAAAAAGTTGCTTAGCAACTTCTACGTATGCTAACTGCCAACAGGCTATTACATTGAAAGCCAACCAAAGCAGAGAGAGAATCAGTGAATCAGATCACTTTGTATTGAGCCAAAAAAATCTTGAAAATAGGAAGAATCAAAATCAACAATTACTACACATAACCCCTAAATACTCAAGAGGCAGTCACAACAAGACAATACGAAAGCATCTTGTTCAAATCCAAAATTACAATTGGATGATTACTTGAAATTTGTCATGCTCGCTACCTTTGTCATCCCAACATGCAGCAAACTCAGTCTCTGTCACGTCGCTCCGTGCCAAGCAGACCCTTGCACGTGAGGTTTTTTCAGAACGTTGTAGCTCCGCTCCCCTTTCAAATATTGAAGTTTCCACAACTGCAGTCACTTGAATAATTAAACAGGCGAAACACAAAATTACACAAATAAGCCAACAGGCTCTTGTGTTACACAGCCCAAATCATAAGGACATTAATACAAATAAAACTTAATCTGATAAGCAGCAACAGGGTCTGTGAATTTCTTGGTATAGTGTCCGCGCCCTCTATTTCTCTTCACTCGTAACTTTGTTTAACTCAATAAATATCACAAAAATACACCACACGAGTAAGCAACGCACTCGACGAATCGACCGACATTTACTACGTGCTGCTTATTTTCACCCATTTAGAATAGTAATGTCGAGAAAATAACGACGCGACGCGGCGAGCCGTTAAAACCGCACATAACCGCCTCGCTGTGGTTGTTCAGACGGACACAGCAATATGCCTACACGTGGAACTCAGCTTCTAGTAAGTTTATTTAACCTCGGCACTAGAGGCCGCCCCGCACTGACCGCGGGCGAGTCAAAGCTATCAGTCCAGACGCGACGAGACGCGCGCGGCGCCATTTTCCTGATCGGCGCAAATTCCAACGCAGTAAAAACTTAGTCATTGGCACCCATTATATTAAATTATTTAGACCATTATTAACATCATACGAATAATTATAATAATTCTCTTATCAATAAATTGCAACTTTGTGTACTTGAAATAAACAACTTTAGAATAACAATTAATTTGTTTTTTGGCACTTTCACGAGTGTATGCATAATTAACTTTCTGTTTATTTGTTTTATGTAACTAATTACATAATGACAATCTAAATCAATTAATTGACATCTTGACATTTTGATTACTAACATTTATTCTTGTAGTTTTTCTATAATTAATGAAACATGCGCGAAGGACATTTTACCTAAGATTATTGCCATAAACATTATTATAAATTTCTGCCGATACATATAGTCACACAACACTATATATTTAATAAATTAAATAAAACATAAAAAATATAAAAAACTACACATCACACACACACTTATCTTTTAGTTATCATTCGAATCTAATAATTTTTTCTTTTTATTCATTTTCATCTTAAACTTAACCAGTAGAATAAGGGAGTAATATAGTACTTTCCATTCCATGATTCTAATTTAGATCTTTTTGAAATTATTTCAAGCTTTGTGAACGCTTTCAATTAATTTTCTTCTTCCTTCAATTATTATGAAATTATAGCCATGAGATACTTCACACCATATAAATTTTTTGTGATTTAAATATCACATTGAATAATTATTCGTAAGTGAATTTTTATTAATTTAATATTACATCAAATTATTCTAGGATTTTAACGAACAGCAACCTAGATTTCACAACACAATTGAATTCCAATTTAACGCAAATAAAAAACATACACGTAAATTATATAAGGATTTAAATGACACCAGATTTCAGTGTCTATATATGTCAGATCGTTCTTACTAGCTCAATTCTTATCTTGTTCAAATAACTTGTAGACTAGTTTCAATCGCGTCTATCCTCGTGTGATAAATTCTAAAGTTTGTCGTTTAAAATATAACAAATTGAAAACAAGATCAAACACAAGATGATTGCCAGTAATCTTTTTGAGCGAATAAAAAAAGGAAGTGATCGCCAACTAAAGATTTCCGATTTTTCGTGAAGGAGCAGGTTCACTTAACTTCTATCTACGATGAAAGAAACCAGTTGGTAAGACTTTTGATTAGAAAAAAAATTTTATCGAGAAAAGAAAACGTTGATCTGCCTAAACTCGAAGCCTGACCAGCTTCGAGAAGCGCATTTCCTGTTAAGGGACATTGACGCATAAAACTCACTTTTTAGCATATTTAGTTGCGGAAACACTCCTTCAGGTTTCACGCTAACAATCAACTTGGAGCCCACGAATCTTTGCGTCTCCCGATAGCTCGACTTTTCTCTCTTCTTCCAATATATATAAAATTCAATCGCGGCATGCAAGATTGTTAGTTATAGATCATTAGATGCATGTATTTGATGCAACAAATAGCGTCGCGTGAAATTTGTAAGGCTCAAATCAACTCAAATAAATGCATTCTTACTAAGCGCGTTGAAACATAAGAGTCTGTTTGTTGCTTGTCCCATTTCAACTCCACCGCGTAGATACTTGACGTCTGCGTCCGACCCAATGCGCAGTGTTCGAGCGTAGACATTTTCTCTTCAAATTTAGTTCGACCACTGATTGGTTAATCGGTATAACAGTTTAATTCATATTCCCGCCGTCCAAAATATTTGAAATCAATTGAATTTGTGTGCGTCTGAAATTTCGACTTGTAGAAATAATAAATAATAACACTAAATAAATAAATAAAATCTAATAAATAATCATTGAACTACTATGCAGTGATTATCGAACGAGCTAAAAAAAAAAAAAAAAAAGAGGAAAATAATTTGAAGCAAAAGATGACCCAATATTTTAAGTTCCATTTTGAAGAATTCATGCAACTTGGCTTAATTAAAAATATACATTGAATTAATTACACACCAGCCACAACAATAGCTAAAGCCTGCTGCTGTAGATAAGCGAACGCGCCCCGTTGGAAAATACTGATAATAACCCATTTCATAATCTTCATTTTTTATATTCAAAACTCGTCTTTCTTGAAAACTCTTATCGACCTACAAAAGCACAGAGTGCCTTGGTATTCCCAACCACTGTCAACCATGCGAGTCTCACCTTGTGTCAGTGCTCGGATCCGAAATCTCAAAGACTGAAGCTTTTCTCTCTGGACCATTGACACCGTCAAGAGACCACCCTGTAGAAGGCAAAACGAAAACTTTAATATACTGGATCACTACGTATCATATTATATATTATCATGCTCATTAGTTAAAACTTTGAAATTTTCTGGTCGACAACAAATTCGTAAAGACATCGCATTATAATTTATAATAACTCACCATTACCAAATATTGATTACACACGTAGCTATAGCCATTGCATTTTTGAAAACTCATGGCAATTCTTTTTTTTCTATGGCACACGCCGGCTTCAATGCCCGATCACGGAGTGGCGAAGTAGCTTGGCTTGGGGACGCTCGGAAGTCTTCCGGACCTCCCACGCTGTCCCAAGATTTACTTCCCCGCCGCTACGTCACAGCGTCGGCGCTTGTTGCACTCGTTAGGCCTTACGGGACCTGGCAACGGTCAAACGCCGAAACTGCAATCGCAGCATCGCACGCGCGCAAGTAGCCGTCGGCGGGGAAGGTGTTTAGCTCAGCGAGATTCTTGGTCACTTGATATTTTAGTGGCCTTGAATACTCGCTATGCTTTTTATATGTGGAACTTTCTCGAAGCTATATTCGAAATAAAATCTCGAATAATAGTTACGGGAAAGTTGTCACATAACAGGTGTATAATAAAAGAACGACGAAAGATAATATAAATTCTCCGCAATAAAAAGATAGGTAATTTTATTTTCTTTCATGTGCATATTAAACAATTTACTTTTATTAACTTTTTCAATAACTTTATCGGAGAAAACTGAAATCTCAAAACTAAAAAATCGCTATAAAAAAAAACCACGCCTACAAAATGTAAAACGGACTGTTTTCCCATCATGCTATAGTAAAAACGAAGAAAATGAGAGTTGGTGGATCAAAATCCACTGAGTAGAAGCTGAGATACAGATGTCGACGAACGAACACACACACACACACACACACACACACATCCATACGGCCATTTTCCAAAAACACTATTTTTCGACTAAAAATACATCAAAACACACTTTCTACATGTTTTTACACAAACTCACAAAATCACTATTACAAGGCTTCCTTAGGAAGAAAGCAATAAAACAACCGTAAGCTTTTGTAAATTATAAAAAATTAATAAGCATTGCCAGGAATAAAAACTGGAGTGAAATATTGTCGATAGAGGATCCTAACTTGGCGACGGATGTGCTAATTAATAAGATTAAAAACTGTATAGACATAGCTACCACAAAGAAAAGAAAGAGCAAGCAAAGTGGAAGAAAGAGTTGGATCACAAGTGCAATAATAAAATCATGTGAAACTAAAAAGTTTTTGTATGATTTATGGCAACAGGATATAAGCAATGAACAACTTAAATTACAGTACAAAAAATATGTTAAAATACTAGACAAAGTTATAAAAGACGCAAAAATCAAATATAAACAAAAACAAGTACAAAATAATATCAATAACCCAAGAAAGCTCTGGGAAGTCATTAATAGTAAAATCGGCAACAAGAAATCCTGTGAAACCATAAATCATATAAAAATTAGTGATAGGAAAATAACGGATAAAACAGAAATTGCAAATAATATGAACAGATTTTTCAGTGAAATAGGTCGAGAGTTAAGTGGACGCATTAAGAAACCGGATAATGCGGAACTCAAACTACCGGCCATGAATCCAAATACAATATTCATTAAACCCACGAACACGAGTGAAGTAGTATCGGTAATCAATGCACTAAAAATTAGAAGTGGGGGAGTTGACGGGATTAACTCTAAGACGTTGAAATTAATAAGCAACTACATAGCTGAAGCTCTAACTTATATTATAAACCTGAGCATTGAAACAGGTATATGGCCTAATGCACTCAAGAAGGCAGAAATTGTCCCAATCTACAAATCTGGAGAAAAAAGTAATATCAATAACTATAGACCTATTTCACTGATATCAAACGTTGCGAAAATATTTGAAAAAATATTACACATTAGACTATATGATTTTGTAAATGAATCCAACATAATCTCTGAACACCAATTTGGCTTCGTAAAGAAAAAGGGTACAAAAAATGCGCTTAATCATTTAATGAACACACTGTACAACAATATAGATAAGAGTATTCCTACTCTAGTCACTTTTCTTGACCTGGCAAAGGCTTTTGATACAGTAGATCACAGTCTCTTGCTAGAGAAATTATACTGCATGGGAATTAGGGGGCAAGCTCTGACCCTGCTCACTAGTTATCTTAGTAACAGATACCAAAGTGTAAAAATTTGTGAATGTGTGAGTGACGAACTTTTAACAAATACTGGGGTACCACAAGGTACGATACTTGGCCCACTTTTGTTTATCCTATACATAAATGATATACTCCAAGAGATACCTATGGAAGCTATTTTGTCGTATGCTGACGACACTGCTATAATTGCAACAGGAGATTGTTGGGAAAAAGCACAAGATAATATGAATAACTACCTGTCACACATTCACAAATGGCTTGCGGTAAATAAGTTATCATTAAATGTTGATAAGACTGTATGTATGACGTTCGGCAGCTATGTCGGCAGCGTGCCTAACCAAATAGATATAAAAATACTAGATAAAAAATTAACAAGGGTTGAGACCTACAAATATCTGGGCATAGTAATAGACTACAATCTTAAATGGGACATGCATGTGCTAAATATTATTAAGAAAACTAAATATCTAGTGTATATCTTTTACAAAATTACGAAAACAATGTCAACTGAAACTTTGATGTTAATTTATTATGCCTTTTTTCATAGTATCATAAGTTATGATATAATTGCTTGGGGTGAAGCCTATAAAAACAACAGAGGTCTAATACAAAAAATACAGAGAAAAATTCTAAAAATTATAAACAAAAATAATTTTGTCACGCAAAATATTCCTCTCAATCTTGAGCAACTGTTTACACTCGAGGCCTTAAAGATATACTATAATGATCTCAAAAACCAATACCTCAAATCATCTAGTGTTACGAGAAATAAAAGTATTATTGTACCGATCAATAAAAAAAGAATTAGTAATAAGAATTGTTATATTAAAGCGATCTCAACATTTAATGCTTTGCCGACCAACTTAAAAGCGTTAGAAATAAGCAAATCAAGTCAACTAAATATAATTAAAGAATGGATTAAATCCAATTGTTGATAACTGAAATATATATCTAAGAGTTTGTCACAGACGCACACGTCTGCAACGCGAGCTGCAAGACGAGTCAGCGATAAGAGCTGGCCGAGCTGCACTTCGATGCATGCATGCGCATGCATCGTAGGCGGTAGCTCAGTGGTAGAGCTCCAGGCGTCGCAATCTCGGGGTCCCGGGTTCGATCCTACCCACCGTCTACTCTTTTTCGCTTTCCGACTCGTCTCCTCTCCGTCCGTTACAGTTAAAATGTTAAATGTTAAAATATTGAAAAATGTATATACAGATGATGCTAAGGTAGTAAGGAGGCTACTAACTATGCATCATATAGAATAAGTTTTAGTTTTTAAGTTATTTTCTTTTTTTTTCTCTCGCCAGGCCTGCGGACAGATAACCTGTTTGTCTTTGCAGGAATGCAGAGGATGTAAATATCTCTGTATTTTAAAAACAACAAGTAAAAAACAATAGTGGGAAGCAACCCTTCGGAGCATTAAAATAAAACACTCATCATTCGTTTAAAACAATTGGCGACGTTTCGTCCTATGGAGGGGACCTCTTCAAGCCTTTATTATGAGAGAAACAAACAATTTATACAATAACTAAAGCGTCGATACAAACTGTTTCATACAGACCTATTATATCTATAGACATACACAGTACTGACCATACCTTCGACATGTGATAACTCCAGGCTGTACGCCTGTCATATTGACAATGTTTTTTTGATTAAGTTAACTGTTTATTTTGGTAAATAATTTATTGCTTTGATTATATTGGTTTGAATATTTGTATCGACGCTTTAGTTATTGTATAAATTGTTGTTTCTCTCATAATAAAGGCTTGAAGAGGTCCCCTCCATAGGACGAAACGTCGCCAATTGTTTTAAACGAATGATGAGTGTTTTATTTTAATGCTCCGAAGGGTTGCTTCCCACTATTGTTTTTTACTTGTTGTTGTTATAATGGAGAAGAATAATAATAACTATTTGATCTCTGTATTTTCTTTCTGGATTAAATAAATAAATAAATAAATAAAAATTATGATTAAATAACACAACACGCGTTAACAAGGTATGTATGCGTACCTGAAGCTATGTATCGTATTTTGGAATTTAAATTAAGTGATCAATCTTATGTGATTTATAGATTGGCTGTGCATGACAAAAATGAACAATATGTATGTTTTATAGAAGGAAAAGAAAATAAGCGAATTAATAAAAATGTAAAACATTAACTGCTTGGTTTAAATTGAATGAAGACGATGATGGTGCATTTGAATATTTATATCATGAAATTTTATATTATTATGTTTTTAAGGAGCGAGCATATCGCTATAGTCAACTTTTATATATATATAGTAAATGGGGGAATCGTCCGTACGGGAGGGTCGCCTTTGCGATGTACATTTAAAAAAACTGCTGCACCTAGGACCTTGAGACAGATATACAATATTGTTCGACATCCGCTTTGCGCGCGGAAGCGAGCTGAGATGTCTCCGGAAGCTGCGACATTTATAAAAAGTCATTTGAAATTACCTTTCCAGGAGCTGTCAATTAGTAATCGGTGTAAAATTTATTGGTCTGGAGATAAACCACATTCACGGAAAATTATTTTTTATTGTATTATAAGTAAAAGAAAAATTTATTGTTGTCCATATGATATCGAACGCGCGTGTTGCATTACCATGGTAGCAAGGTTATGCGCATTAACAGCTCCTGGAAAGGTAATTTTAAATGACTTTTTATAAATGTCGTAGCTTCCAGATACATCTTAACTCGCTTCCGCTCGCAAAGCGGATGTCAAACAATATTGTATATTTGTCTCAAGGTCCTGTAATACCCCACATCATCTCCGCAGGGTATCTAATCTAAAACTTTTCACGACTTTATTTCTAGCTAAATCACGCGTAAAAACGCGAGCTCTCCCACTCTTTCAATCGACGCTTCGGGTCACAGCTGAGCAGCTGATCGCAACATCACGCCCGCAGCGCTATTAGCCAGTAATGGCGACGGCAGGAGTGACGGCGCAGCAGCAGCAGGCGACGCGAACGCGCGTATATATTATATCTATATATTAAAGCGGCGAGCGGTGCGGCGTGCACAGCGTGTGAGAATTTGGTGATGACGCAGCAGCGGCGCGGCGCGCGCATCTCTCTACGTCTGTATGAATGATTTTATTATATAGGTGTGAATGTGCGTGTGTATATTTGAATGTGAGAGTTTTTTCTGCGGCTTGAGCCCCACTCTCTTGTGAGCCTTTATAAGGACCTGCGTGGCCTTTGGCCAAGCACTAGCTCCAGCGCAATTTAAGCGACTAGTCTCTACTCAAGAGCAACTTACGCCTTGAGTAGATAATACTTAGAGATTTTCCTCGTATTTTTCCAATACCTATACAATGTTCAAGATAGACAAGATATCGCAACTGAAGCGTATCAGCTCTATACTAAGAACAATTCAAAGACTTGCGATGTACTTATAAAATTTTCATTATTCTCAAATACTTAATTAATGCAATATTCTTATTTCTATTCATAACCTGAATATATTTATTTTTGTTACATAAATCAAAATCTTATTATTGTGTTAATTTCCACTACCTGGTATCCCGAACCTGTATTATTATAATTAATATTGTTCTCATAATTAATGAAAATATTTAAAATCATTATTAACTCATTTTATTTAGCCTGTGGTCAGAATCACGACGCAGAGCAGTAAATGTTCACTTATTTTCTATATTAAAATCAATAACTTTTGTTTATCTGAAAGCATCCAGGACCGAGAAAAGTTGTGACCGTTTCAGTTCTAGATGCAGCAGTTTTTTTAAAAGTACATCGCAAAGGCGACCCTCACGTACGGACGATTTCCTCGTTTACTATATATATAAAAGTTGACTATAGCAATATGCTCGAGGTCCCTTAATGAAAATCAAAACAAAAACAAAAAAATGAAAAAAGAAAAAAATTGTTTGAACTTATTATAAGTAAAATGTATTTTGTAAATCCAAAAAAACGTAAAACATTTGTTTAGGTCTTTTATTATTATTACATGTGCTTGGTGCAAAATCATAGAGAGATATGCGTACTGTGAATGAAATAGTTTATGAAACATACGAAGAAACATGTGTGACAAAAGATAATGATGCAGCATGGAATAAATGTTTGGAAGAAGCTGCGTTAGTTAAATTTCCGAAATTAGTCTTTCAAAATCCGCACAATGCGTCAGAATTGTATAATAAATATTAAACTTATTTTATGAATTAAAAACTTGAAGCCAAAAATATGTTTCTTTCCCAGGATTTCCTCAGAGTCATTGACGGGGAGAAGAAACAAATTGGCGTTTAGCCCCAATGTTTGACAAATTGGTGGCCCTGAAAAGGGCCGGTTGTATTTTTTGATCAGATTAGGTCTGGCGAGGCTTGAGGGCTTGCTGAGGCGAGCGGTGACGAGGCCGTTTGCTCAACGCCTTGATTGAGAGGAAACGGCTCCTCGAGCGGCTTCGGAACTTTTCCGTAGTCGTATGTAGCTGCGCCTTCCTCTCCGCAATGATCGCCCGAGCTCGACGTGCGCGTCGCTGGGCAGCTGTTAGACGTCGGGGGTCCCGGAGCTCCTGCAGGCGGAACCGGTCCTTCTGTTGGTGTATACTGTTGCTTGCTAGCGGAGCGTGGATCGGCCGAGGGCGCGTCGGCTTCCGAAGCACGACCTTCTTTTTCGCGTCCAGTCGTTGCCTGTCTTCCTCGGAGGGGTGAAGCTCGAGAAAGTCTTCTTCGCGTCCAAGCGGCTCGACCGTCCGCGGCGGGATATGGTCGACGGAGGGTGGCACAGAATCCGACAAGACGACCGGGAGGCGCCTCTTGTAGACCACGAGCGTCTTAAACTTCTCGGGATAGAATTTCTCGAGAGAGCGGATGCCGTGGAGGACGACGAGCCTCGGGGTGACGGGCCTGGCAGCGACGATGGGCTCGGCAACGACGGGCTGTGCAACGACGGGCTGTGCCATGACGGGCTTGGCGGCGCGCGGCGCTCCTGTTCTTCCTGCATCGTTGGTTGCGGGCCAGCCGTTGGTCCTCCGTTCTTACGCGACCCATGTATGTCTCCCTTCCTCGTTAAGGCTAACTAGCGTCCTAGCCAGAGGCGCGACTGGACGTTGCCAGGGACCTCTTAGTCCGCTCCCCAGGACAAGTCTACCGGGAAGCGTTTCGAAAGGATCCTGGTCATTCAGCCGTGGAGCGTCTAGTTGAGCCTTGACCGAGCTCGTGCTCGGATATTTTTATCGGCTCTCACTCGGTTCTGCAGTCGCGAGTACTGACTTGCGTTAGAGATTCGAGGAGGGGAGATACAGAGCAGTGGTGGAGACCGTCTCTGGGAGCCAGGGCTTCGTCCGGTCATCCGGCTTGCATGACTGCCTACGGGAGACTGGCGGCTTCGCGAACGCATCGGGAATGTAAGCCTTGAGCGCGGACCTCAAAGAGAGCCTGCGACTTGAATGAGCAGAGTACGAGAGAGGAGTGTCCGGAAGACGTAGTCGCGCCCGCGGTCCTTGTCACTCGACTGCTCGAGGGAGACTGAATGCTCCGCGTGGTGTTCCGCGATATGGTCCGGGAGCGCAGCCCGCAGAGAGAGGCCCAGAGACTCGATGCTCCGTCTCGCGCTGACGTTGAAGAAGGTTTGCGAAGAAGTCCAAAAGTCGAGGTAGCGTGAAGATTCTCTGTATTTCTCTCTCTCTTGTCCATAGGATGACCGCCCTGGTAGGTGGCGTCTCGACTCGCTAGCCGAGTGCGAGAGTGGGAAAGGTCTGCACCGGGCGGAGGCCGGGAGACTACTGATGCTCGAACGAGTGCGCGCCCGCCTTTTATGGGCTTGCGGCGCTCTGCTCCGACGCGTACGCGGCGTGGGAGAAAATCGTGCGCAAGGGACTATGGGAGAGCGGGTATCAAATAGAGCATTAAAAAATATTGAAAATGTTTTGTTAATACATGGAATGATAAAAAGAATAATAAAAATTTGATGCAAGAAGAATATGATGATATACCATATAATAATGTTGATATTGATGAGTTTATTGAATCTAATGTTAACAATGTGTGGCATTCTGGTTGTTCTAAGTAAGAGTGAAGACAAAATGGAATCACTCAACATGGCCATACAAACCGCTATAGGGCATGCAGGTACAGTTAGGGGCAAGATCCCCAGAACTACATTGGAGATCAGGGACATTGACAGCCTTTCGACGCAGGAAGATGTCCGCAGCGCTATTTCACCCGAGACGGACGAAGGAGAGGCCAAAATTCATCTGTTTGAGCCGAACACGAGGGAACAGAGGGTGGCAGTGGTCGAAATAGATCAAACTAAGGCTACCGCTCTACTCAAAAAAGGAAAGATCCGTATACGGTGGGTTAACTGCCGGGTAAGGATTCGCGCAAATGTTACGCGATGTTGCCTAAGCTACGGACACGTGAAAGCAAGATGTGAAGAACCCGACAGGAGAGCTAACTGCTGGAAGTGTGGCGTGAATGGGCATAGAGCAGCAGAATATACTGTGTTGATCCAGGAGATGAGGTGTTTCTTATGTAGAGACGCTAAGATACCCAAAAAGAAGATGACGCGCGCTCCAGGCACCGGTGCATGCGTGGTCTTTCGGGCAGCCCTGAACGCGAGTAAGAACAGAACATAATGGCGCGAATACTTCAAGGCAATCTGCACAGAAGTAAGCTTGCCCACGATCTGCTATAACAATTTGTAGTTGAGCAGATAGTGGATATCGTTTTAGTCAGCAAGCAATACATGGATCGTGACATACCTGGCTGGGTGTCTAACAACGCAGGGACCGCCGCTGTCTGGGTGCCCAGGCATGGGACCGTGGAAACGGGGATGGGAGACGACTACGCGCGAGTACAGTTGGGCTGCATCACATACTTTAGCGTATATCTCTCACCGAACCGCGTCGGCGGATTTTGCCATAAAGCTAGGAGCACTAGAAGACGCGATAAGGGATGTATCCGGGGAACTCGTGATAGGGGGCGACTTCAACGCTAGAGCCACAGAATGGGGCATGCCGACAACGAACAGCAGAGGCAGGGCCATCCTTGAGATGGCAGCTAAATTAAGGCTGGTAGTGGCAAACGAGGGAAATACTCCTACTTACCGTAGACCAGGTTTTGGAAAATTCATAGCTGATGTAACTTTCGCGAGCGAAGCGACGATCCCCCAAGTTAGAGATCGGCAAATATACTCGGCAAATATACTGGGAGTGATCACCAGTATATCCTTTACAACATCCAGGACGATCGCGGAAATAGGACTACAGCAAGAAAAAAGCAGACATGCGCTGGAATACCCGGCGTATGAACCCAGAAAGACTTGCGGACGCGATTCAGGAGGCTGAACTCCCATCATCTGGGCTCCTTCACCAATTGAGAGAACGCGAAAATGCAGAAGTGCTGGTAGAACGCACTACGCGACTCATAATGGAGCTCTGCGATGCTGCTAAGCCAAGGGTGTCTTGCAGCCATATAAGACGCCCAGTATACTGGTGGAAAGGCGAAATTGCGGAGCTTAAAAATGATAGCTTTCGCGCCAGGAGGAGAGCTCAGAAAGCCGTGAAACGAAACCGGCCTGAAGCTCGGGATTTGGGCATGAGATACGACGAGGCGCGAAAAAGGTTAAGGCACGCGATAAAAGATAGTTAGCGTAACTGCTGGGCAAAGATTATCGACGACGTGGAGAAAGATCCGTTTGGAGACGGATACGCGATCGTAACCCGAAAGATGGGTAAAATGAAACAAACTGAACCCATGGAGACAGAAGTGATAGAAAAAGTGATCGACGGGCTATTCCCTTCACACCCCATCAGACCTCAGACAGAAACGACGAACGTACCGTTAGAACAGATACCCCTTTTCACTGCGGGTGAACTGATCGCGGCAACTTCATCCCTGAGAAGCGGCAAGACACCGGGTGTGGATGGCATTCCTGCGCAGGTGCTCGAGGCCGTTGCAACCCAACGACCGGAGCTGCTCCTGGAAATGTACAACCAGTGTTTAGTGCAGGGCGTATTTAGCTCAAGATGGAAAAGGGCAAGATTAGTGCTTATCGAGAAACCGAAAGGTCAGCAAGGAGCGGACCCGTCGTACCGACCATTGAGTCCCCTAGATACAATGGGAAAGACAGGAGGAGCTCTAATCAAACCTCAAATACTGGGAGCCATCGAAGAAGCAGGCGACCTCTCTGACAAGCAATACGGCTTCAGAAAGGGGCGGTCATCGATAGGAGCGATTAGAGAGGTTACTGACACGGTGAAAAGAGCGGATTTAGCCTGCCACGCGGCAAGACCAATCGTCGTACTCGTGACATCGGACGTCAAAAACGCGTTCAACTCGGCTAGGTGGGTAGATATACTAGACGCTCTTCGACCGTTTGGAGTACTACCCTACATTATGCGACTAGTGGAAGACTATTTCAGCAATTGGGTTATCGAATACAAGACAATGGAAGGGAGAAGAAGCAGATCTATTACGGCAGGGGTTGCACAGGGCTCGATCTTGGGACCGGACTTCTGGGGCATTCTGTATGATGGGTTGCTTAGGCTCGAAATGCCAGAGGCTACAGCACGAAACGTAAAGACTGCGCAGGTAAAGCTAAACGCGATAATGTGTAACGTACTAAAGTGCACTAAACAAAACATAAATTGTTTTCCTGACTTCAACCTTAGGAAGCGTATACCGACCATCATACCGATGAAGGTAGACAAAGAAATGATTATGTCTAAACCAGTGGCAAAGTATCTGGTTGTAGCGTTGGATACAGGTCTCGCGTATTGAGGTCTCGCGCAGCCTCGCCGCTAGAAGCACAAACTCCTTTCACCATTAGAGTGTAGAAAAACCGCTCGCTCGTCTCTGCATGCTTTGCTGCGTCGAAGATCGATCGATCTCAAGAGCTTTGTTGAATGGCGAGTGGCGCGCTGGGCTCGCGCAGCCTCTCCACACGAAACACAAGCTTTGATTCCCACCAAAGATCAGAAAACCCGTGCGCTCTTCTCCGCGAGCACCGTTGCAGCGAAGATCGATCGATCTCAAGAGCTTTACTAGGCAGCGTGTCGCGCTGAGGTCTCGCGCAGCCTCGCCGCTAGAAGCACAAGCTCCTTTCACCATGAGAGTGTAGAAAAACCGCTTGCTCGTCTCTGCATGCTTTGCTGCGTCGAATATCGATCGATCTCAAGAGCTTTGTTGGGTGGCGAGTGGCGCGCTGGGCTCCCGCAGACTCTTTGCACGATACACAAGGTTCGAGGTTCACCAAAGATCAGAAAAACCGTGCGCTCTTCTCCGCGATCACCGCTGCGGCGCAGATCGATCGATCTCAAGAGCTTTACTAGGCGGCGTGTCGCGCTGAGGTCTCACGCAGCCTTTCCGTTCACCAAAGATCAGAAAACCCGTGCGCTCTTCTCCCCGAGCACCGCTGCGGCGAAGATCGATCGATCTAAGTAGCTTTACTAGGCGTCGTGTCGCGCTGAGGTCTCGCGCAGCCTCGCCGATAAAAGCACAAGCTCCTTTCACCATTAGAGTATAGAAAAACCTCTCGCTCGTCTCTGCAAGCTTTGCTGCGTCGAAGATCGATCGATCTCAAGAGCTTTGTTGGGTGGCGAGTGGCGCGCTGGGCTCACGCAGCCTCTCCGCACGAAACACAAGCTTCGAGGTTCACCAAAGATCAGAAAAACCGTGCGCTCTTCTCCCCGAGCACCGCTGCGGCGAAGATCGTTCGATCTCAGGAGCTTTACTAGGCGGCGTGTCGCGCTGAGGTCTCGCGCAGCCTCGCCGCTAGAAGCACAAGCTCCTTTCACCATAAGACTGTATCTGTAACTGCACCCTCGTTTCCGCAAGCTTTGCTGCGGCGAAGATCGCTTGATCTTAAGAGCTTTACTAGGTGCCGTGTCGCGCTAAGGTCTCGGACAGCCTCGCCGCTAAAAGCACAACCTCCTTTCACCATTAGAGAAGCTCTTAAGATCGATTACTCTTTGCCGCCCAGACGCCTGCATAGAGAAGCGCGCCGTTTTTCTGATCTTAAGTATAAAAGAACGGAGCGTGTGTTACGTGCGGGGAGGCTGAGCGAGCCCATCACGCCATTTGCCACCCAACAATACTTTTAAGATCGATCGATCTGCGCCGCAGCGGTGCTCGAAGAGAAGAGCGAACTGTTTTTCTACACTCTAATGGTGAAAGGAGCTTGTGCTTCTTGCGGCGAGGATGATTGAGACCTTGGCGCGACACGCCGCCTAGTAAAGCTCTTGAGATCGATCGATCTTCGACGCCGAAAAGTTTGCAGAGACGGGCGAGCGGTTTTTCTACACTCTCATGGTGAAAGGAGCTTGTGCTTCTAGCGGCGTGGCTGCGCGAGACCTCAGCGCGACACGTCGCCTAGTAAAGCTCCTGAGATCGATCGATCTTCGCCGCAACGGTGCTCGCGGAGAAGAGCGCACGGGTTTTCTGGTCTTTGGTGGGAATCAAAGCTTGTGTTTCGCGCGGAGAGGCTGCGCGAGCCCAGCGCGCCCTCGCCACCCAACAAAGCTCTTGAGATCGATCGATATTCGACGCAGCAAAGCATGCAGAGACGAGCGAGCGGTTTTTCTACACTCTAATGGTGAAAGGAGCTTGTGCTTCTAGCGGCGTGGCTGCGCGAGACCTCAGCGCGACACGCCGCCAAGTAAAGCTCTTGAGATCGATCGATCTGCGCCGCAGCGGTGCTTGCAGAGAAGAGCGAACTGTTTTCCTGATCTTTGGTGGGAATCAAAGCTTGTATTTCATGCGGAGAGGCTTCGCTAGACCTCAGCGCGCCACTCGCCATTCAACAAAACTCTTTAGATCGATCGATCTTCGTCGCAGCGGTGCTCGCGGAGAAGAGCGCACGGTTTTTCTGATCTTTGGTGGTAAAAGAAGCTTGTGTATCGTGCGGAGAGGCTGTGCGAGACCTGAGTGCGACACGGCACCGAGTAGCTCTTGCGAGATCGACCGATCTTCACCGCATCAATAGGTCAGCGGGGAAAGACTTTTCGAAGTTTCGCGCTAAAACGAGAATTGTTCGGAGCGGCAGAGCATTGCGTGAAGTCGATCGTCATTCGATTGTTTGCCATGCTCTCCCCTTTCCTTGCGCCGCCGAGCTTCGTAGCAACGGCCCCCCACTCCGCGGCCGAGCGCTCTCTCTCCGGCGGAGCGAGCAGGGTCGGCGCATTAATTTAAAGTGCCCGGGGCTAAAATTGAGAATTTTCTAAATGCCGGAAAATTCTCCGGACCAGTTTCCCTACACTCAGTTTTTCGCGCTGATCATGATGGTACCAAAATGTTGTATTGTTTCGGAATCACCCTGTATTTGATTTGATTATAAAAAACACAGTTGAGAATGTTGGTAATAAATTATATTTTGTTGATGGTCCTGGTAGTAGTGGCAAAAGTTATTTACACAATGTTATTATTAAATATTTAATATCATTAAATATAAGTTTTCTAACAACAGCATGGACTGGTATTGCTGCAAATTTGTTGAGTAATATTTCTCCCAATTCGAAATATGGAATATTTAAAAAAATTTTTTAAATAATCATCCTAAAAAAAACCTTTCTTAAAGGTAAAATATTGGAAAGTAAATGTTTCTTTACAAAAGTTGTGAAATCCCCAAAACAAACATAACTAATGTCGAGTTATTGTTTTTTATATTTTTCAGGTATACGCATGCAAGTACATTATTTTATAAAATAAAATATTTTTTACTTCAATTCTTAGTTGACACAATAGTTTAGATTCATAAGTAAAATTCTAAATTACTCATCTTCCTTGACATTTCAAAAAACATATTCAATCATATACTTTTAATCCATAGTTCAGAAGTTATTAGAAAAATTTTTTAATTTTGAAATCTTGAGTCGTGTATTTCAATATTATATAAATAAAATATAAATAAATGGGTGGCTTTTTCGAACTCGAAAGTTTATGGCCTCACAACGTATCGTGTTGTGTTTCTAAATGAATTTTAGCGTTCGAAAGTTTCCAGGGTAGACTCATCACACCTACGCTTTTCTCAAACCCGGTGTCGTGAGTAAGATTTCCATCGGATCTGAAAAAACTGATCGCGCTAATGGGGGCTCGAACCCACGACCCCTTGACCGGGAGGCAGGTGGTTTACCACGGAGGCATCGCCGGTCTGTATTTCAATATTATATGTTTTTAATTATTTAAATAGTTTCTAAACTATGGATTAAAAGTATATGATTGAATATGTTTTTTGTAATGTCAAGGAAGATGAGTAATTTAGAATTTTACCTATGAATCTAAACTATTGTGTCAACTAAGAACTGAAGTAAAATAGTATATTGTGTGCCAAGGGCGTAAAGTGGGCTTTTTTAGGCCGAGTGTGGAGTTTGCAGTACGAGCCACAGACGAGTACTGCAACCACACGAGGCCAAAAAGCCCACTTAGCCCTTGGTGCACACCATATTTTTTGTAACGCAAGTACAGATTTTTGCGTTTTTTTTTAGATATTGAGTGCGACTAATGCAAATTTTTTCAGAATCGGCGACCACACTCTTAGTAGTCTAATTTTTAAATTTATATATATATATATATATATATATATATATATAAAGGCCAAGATGGCCGTAGCGAGCGGAGGCTTGCCGCGTGGTGTTCCTACCAAAACTTATAAAAATCATCCAAATAAAAAAGTTAAAGTAGTAGTGTGTATTATTTGTGAAGAAATATACTATACTAGTGATTTTGTGAGAAATGACAAAGCAGTGCTATTGAGTGAAGTTCTAGGAATCTGTCATGAACACGAGGACCTAGACCTAACCTCAAAAGTAGACAATAAATTGCTGAGTAATGATGCGAGGATTGTAATTGCTCAAGTAAAGCACTTTGAAAAACAAGTAATTAGGAAACAGATACTAGAAGATTTTCAAAATGTTCTAACAGAAAGTAATAGTGAATCATTGGATACCAACTTGAAACTTGAAAATGCCTTTTTAAAGGAGATAAATACAGAATTAAGAGATAAAAATCAATTATTAAAGGAGTTATTAGATAAGAATAGAAATGAAATACCGACGATTAAAAGCAAAACTTTTGCTGAAGCTATATCAAGTACCAAAACTATCCTAAAGACAAAACGTGTTCCTAATATTATATTAAAAAAAAAAGATGATGAGAGTATTGATGAATTAAACAAAAAGGTATCTCACTATTTGATAAAGGATAAATCAATACAAACGAAGAAGGTTATCAAGAAAAAAGATGAAATAGTCATAAACTTATTGAATGAGGAAAGTGTCACCAAAGCACATAAATTACTAAAAAGTAAACTTGCTGAGGTATGTGATGTAAATAAAGAACAAGTTATAAATCCTAAAGTTAAAGTTGTAGGATTAAATAACCTAGAAAAAATGGACAATGCTAGTATTGAACTAGACATCAATGAAAGGAACTTTGGTGATTTCAAAAAAAAATGTGTTGTTTTGAATTTCTATGAGAACAGTAAAACTGGATCGCAGTCTGTGATATTGGAAGTTCCTGCTGAGTTATACCAACACATTAGAGAAAACAAGAATAGACTTTTTGTAGGATACCAGAACTGCAGAGTATATGATTATTGTAATGTTATACCATGCTTTAAGTGTAGCAGATTTGGCCACAACGGTAGGAAGTGTACAAATAAAGCTGTTTGCCTAAAGTGTGCTGGTGATCATAAAACAGTAGATTGTCAAGCAAATAAGGTCAAATGTGCAAACTGTGCTTACAGTAATGAAAAATATAAAACAAAGTACAATATAGAACATGTGGCAATGGATAGCCAAGAATGCGGAATTATGCAATCCAAGATAAGGAAGTATATTGATTATACCGACTATACGATGAAACCTACTTTGCCAAGATATATCGGCAAAGTAGGGACGTCAGCGAAAGGTATGGTAGCTAAAGCTTCTGGTATTTCGGTAATGTCACTTCAGTCATTGAATAATAATATAGCAGACAGACTAAGGAGTAAGACATAACAATGGATCAAGATATCAGCACTGAGGACATAGGNTATATCGGCAAAGTAGGAACGTCAGGGAAAGGTATGGTAGCTAAAGCTTCTGGTATTTCGGTAATGTCACTTCAGTCATTGAATAATAATATAGCAGACAGACTAAGGAGTAAGACATAACAATGGATCAAGATATCAGCACTGAGGACATAGGCAAGTTTGAATGTGAAGTCGAAAATCTAAAAGAACTCAATAAGTCATTAATGACAAAGAAGAACTTTATTTTATGCGTAAACATAAGAAGCTTAAATGCAAATTTTGTAAAACTAGAAGTGTTTATTGAGTCTCTAGAAAGAAAGCCGTGTATAATTGTATGTACTGAAACTTGGAACTNGAAAGAAAGCCGTGTACTATTGTATGTACTGAAACTTGGAACTTACAATACACTCAATATTATCAACTGCAAGGCTACAAAACTTGTTATAATGAAAGTAAAATTAATAAGGCTGATGGCGTCTTAGTTTATATAAAAAATAACATATATAGTAATGATAAAATTGAGGTTGTTGATAGATTGAGTATTGTAAGTACTGATATAAAACTTATGACAGGTGAATCCATTAGAATTTCTGCTATGTACAGATATCATGACATACCAAAGTCTGAATTTGTCAAGTGTAAAAAAATTCTTGGTAAGACATAGGAATGTTAAAAATCACGGTATATTTGGAGATTTCAATATTGATATACTAGAAAATAATGTAGCAAATCTAGAAACTAGCGACAAAACAATTAGTCAGGAATTTATAATTAATTATCTTGAACGTGAATATGTACCGTACTTCAGAGGAATTACGCGGCCATCCTTAAATAATGAGAAGGGAACGTGCATTGATAACTGTTTCGCTAGAACTAAGAATATAGAAATTGAATCTTTTAAATTAAATACACCGTTTAACGATCACTACCCGTTATTCATAAATATAGATCAGATTAAGATACACAAAGCAAGTGAAACAGTTAACAAATGCATAAACTATAAAAAGTTAAAAAACATAGCTGAAAATTTTGACTGGCAGATAGTACTGACAAAACAGGATCCAAATGATGCAGTAAATGAACTTATTCAAATGATACATAGTTGTCTTGAGTTAGCTACATATTCCAAAAAATTAAAGAAAAAAAATAAAGAAGCACTGCCAAGAAAAAAGTGGATAACTAAAGCAATCCAAGTCTCGTGTCAAACTAAAGAAAATTTATATAAATTGTGGAAATTGAACCCAACTAATTTGGAATTAAAAAATGAATATAAAAATTACGAAAAAATTTTAAATAGAGTCATTAAAGATGCGAAATACAAATTTGAGAATAATGAAATAAAAAAAATTAGTAACAATCCAAGACAGCTATGGAATACTATTAATACTAAACTTAATAAAAATATGCAACAAAACAAGTCACCTGATTACTTAGTCATAAACAGCCAAAAAATTGAAGACGAATTATCTATAGCTAACCACATGAATGATTATTTTTGCAAAATAGGATTAGACTTGAGTAAACAAATCCCTAATACAGATACAGATCAACCTACATTACCAGATAAAAATAGCAAATCAATCTTTATATATCCTACCAATTGTGTTGAGATTCGAAAAACTATAGATACATTGAAAAACAAGACTGGAGGTGTTGATAATATCAATGCAAAAACGATCAAATTTCTAGTTAACTATATAGATAAACCATTAGAACATATTTTTAATACGTCTATGCAACAAGCCTCCTGTCCATTTGCACTAAAACAAGCTGACATAGTTCCTATTTACAAAGCTGGTGACAGGTCATGTATGACTAACTATAGGCCGATATCACTAATATCGAACTTAGCAAAGATATTTGAGAAAATCTTGTATAATAGGTTGTATCTATTTCTAATGGAATGTGTTACGTGAAAAACCCGAGGGGTTTTTTTTTCGTTGATTAAAATATTGATTTTTGTGAGAGAGTTTGCGCATCAATTCCCCTGTACAGGGAAACGCTTTTCAAAGTTGATCTAACCTTTGAATATCCGCACACTAAACTCGAATTTTCTCTTTCTCCTTTTATTATATATTTTTAATAGTCAAAATTCTTACCTCGATTTTATCCTGTTTTCCAATCAATAAACCTCCCTCAAATGAAGATGGAAGAGTCTCGCTTCGGGCAAATTCGGTTGTTGTACAACGTCGACAATTGAATGTACTCTTATATTTATCTGGTCCAAATCTTTATTTAATTGAAATCAATAACTTCCAAACAAGAAAGAATTAAGCGCTCTTATTTATCTAAACAATGGATTTATAACTCGAATCTGAACTTGAAATCTGTAGTGAAATCTATTACAAAATCTATGGGTCCGCCGGCTTCAATGCCCGATCACGGAGTGACGAGAAGCTTGGCTTTGGGACGCTCGGAAGTCTTCCGGACCTCCCACGCTGTCTCAAGCTTTATTTCCCCGCCGCTACGTCACAGCGTCGACGCTTGTTGCACTCATTAGGCCTTACGGGGCCTGGCAACGGTCAAGCGTCGAAACTGCAATCGCAGCATCGCACGCGCGCAAGTAGCCATCGGCGGGGAAGGTGTTTAGGTCAGCGAGATTCTTGGTCACTTGATATTTTAGTGGCCTTGAATACTCGCTATGCTTTTTATATGTGGAACTTTCTCGAAGCTATATTCGAAATCAAATCTCGAATAATAGCCACGGGAAAGTTGTCACATAACATTGTCGTAATAAAAATAAAATATAAGCATCTTTAGCACCTTTCGACCATGGATTTTTTGTAACATTTTTATCACTAACATGAAATCACTGATTGTTCTGATCACCCGCAAATGATTTTTACACCTAGACACTGAAGTCCATGGCGCAAACTACCTAGACCTTGTCATTGGCCACCCTGTATACCTAGACACCGCCCTCAAATTATTTCTATACCTAGACACCAAAAACTACGGTGCGTACTACCTAGACCTCGTCATCGGCTACCCTGTACATCTAGACACCGCCCTCCAATTATTTCTACACCTAAACATAAAAAACCACGGTGCGAACTATCTAGACCTCGTCGTCGGCCACCCTGTACACCTAGACACCGTCCTCGTATGGTTTATTTACCTAGACACCAAAAACCACGGGGCGAACTACCTAGACCTCGGCATCGGCCGCTCTGTACACCTAGACACCGTCCTCGAATTATTTTTACACCTAGACACAAAAAAAAAAACACGGTGCGCCCCACCTAAATGTCGTCATCAGCTACCCTGGCTACCTAGTTACTATTACTGTTCCGGAATGCAGAGTATGCACCGGCAACCTCTACCGTGCCACTTGATATTGCAGCCGCATGAAGAAAAATGTGGGAAAGCAATGTTTCTCATTCGATCCCTGCATTCGATATATCTCTCTCTCGCTCGCGGGTCTGATGCCGCGGGAGAAGATAGATTAGTCTTTGGCAGCGCGTGCGCGTTATCCACCGACGCGCCGAATTCACTTGTAAATGTAATTGCGTTTCTACGCATCGCGCTATCTCTTTCTTGCTTCGCGTCTCCACAGCTCGCGAGCAGAACGAGGGCTCCAGCGCTGTCAGTACCTACTCCAATATTCATGAAGCAACATCTCTTTACGTAAGAATCCTATACGAGACCACGTGCAGGAGATTTTCTAGCAGGATGCCCGGACCCAGGAGTTTAAGTCGCAGCCTCGCAACGTCGCTGGTCCTGTTTCAGAGTATCCTCGATAGTATTTTTTTTTTTTTTATTCTGTTGTACCAACCCATATACCCTGTACGGGTTTTTATGGGAGCATCCTTACCACCTCTGTGTGAGGATGCTTTGATCCTATACCCCACCTCCCTGAGAAGCTTTCGGACTATATATGAGAGATAGTCAAATTTCGCTTCTACAGTCATTAGACCCACTGCTCCGCATTCGCCCGGGACTTGCCCAGTGACGTGGGGAAAACTTGCTAAGCAAGAAAACCCACGTCAGAGTCAGCCGATAGGAAAGTCAAACTTAGGTACTTCCTACTTACACAAGAAATACCTAGGTTATCATTCCCTATCTGTTGCATCATTGGAAAAGCGAGAACATTCAGGCGGTCACCCATCCAAGTCTCACCGCATCCAACGGTGCTTAACTTGGATGATCGACCGTCCCCGCATCTACGAGCCGTTCCAATGATGTCCCGTATCCTCGATAGTATTTTAATCATTTTATCTTTTAACTAATCAATTTTTTATCTGCACCCGGGGATCTCTCTCGTTAGACTGAACCGGTGAGTAATTCCCTTTGTGGGAATACTCTGCATAGTTCTGATAAACTAACCCTGCCTCCGACATGTATAAAAAGACAGCTATCGCCGTCCGGCTGGCGGTGATCAAGTCACGTCCCAGTCGGTTTCCTATGGACGCAATTCGCGAATTTTCTCATAATACTAACTATGCATTGTAACCCCTCCTGCTTATAACAAATCACGAGCACGAGGCGAATTCACCGTCACATTCTCCGAGTGTATAAGCGATCTCGTTTTTTCCTTCATTTAGCTGTATAATACATCAATCAATTCTATTATCATTTCACACAACACCTGTACAATTTAATCATTAGCCCATAATTAAGCCGCGCACATCGATCCCTGAAAATAATGATTCCGCATGTAAATGACATTGACACGTGCGACGATTTCCGTAATACGTCGTACGTGAGTCACCGGCCTAGATTAAATTTTTGGCCGACGATCTATGATCTCTTAATAGTTTAGGATAAGGAATTGCGCTACAGATCGCTTCTTTGTACCGCTGCGGCGCGATCACTTTTACGACCTGCCGCTGTAGCTTGATCTCTAAACATCTTTCTCAGTACGCCAAAATTTATCTAGTTTATTACTCGGTATCCTAAATAGGGAAAAATAAAGTTAGTAAAAGCGGATCGATGGCTAGCGAGCGCCCTCAGTCTTTAAGTGGAATCTTATAGTTGCGGTCCTGCTGCCGAGAGCAGCTGCCATATATTTTACTACATTAGAAATACTATATTAGCTTGGTGCCGCTACTAAAGCGCACTCTTAGATAGTAACCAGTGTTTATTCCAATTCAATTCAGTAGTACTACCGTGAAAGTACATGTATTAGAGAAATAAGTGAACTAAATAAATATTTCAATTATACTACATTATCCAGTTATATAATTTAAGTATAAAGACAACTCCTGCGTACCAATTCATAAACGACATTGGCCGCCACGTGTAGTCAACCGATTACAAGGTAAGTTCCTTTTATTAAATATAGTACTATCATTTATTCTTATACACCTGTATAGAGGTGCCTGATCAAGACTCCACTTGCTCTCCCTCCTTGCCACGCTCAAGTCGCTATACAGTGCAAGCCGCTCGGCACTACGTGACGAAAAACAGAAGCTGCGACACGACGCGCGTGATACGTCGAAGTACCGATAGTATGTCACAGCTTCTAAAATTTCTGGTGACAACGGTCGAGATTCAGTCTATGAGAAAAAAAAATTTTTTTATACTCAAAATTTAAATCCTATAACTAAAATATAATTGCATAAGAAATTAATCATTTTGACTAAAGTAAAGATTATATTGATAATAAGTACGTGCTCGCATTATATGGACGTACGTCACGCGCGCTACCAAAATTTTCAATAACTATACTAAAATATTGTTATTAACTTATCGAATAAAAAAATTAATTTTAGTAAAAAAATTCGAAAATTCTAACTACAATAAAATCAAGCCTAAAATCGCTTATCAAATAAATGAACATTTTGGTAGCATCTAAGAAATATAATAATAATCATTTTAATTTATTTACTTACTAAACACAAAACCTTTAAACACACATTTTACTCGAGCGCAGCATTTGTGCCAGAACTCAAGTTCTAAATAAATAAGTTTTATTTTAATCTTTATAAACTATTTCATCAACTACAATTTTATACGTGTGTCAACGTGCGTAAAAGCTGTTTGACATATTTCAATTAAATTATCAATAATTACTACTAGACACAGAGCCAACGTGCGTAAAAGCTGTTGATCTCTGTTAGACGTTGCAAATATTTTGGAAAATCATAATTATGCAGTGTCGAAAAGATTAAATAACTTAATACACCAACAGTGTAAGAGTGCTTAAGGAATCCTTCAAAATGGACAATTAGTAAATGCCTATAAGCCTGCTTATGTTACGGCGTGCGTAAAAGCTGTCCGAACATCCCAGGCGTGCGTAAAAGCTGCCTAGCAATCGGTGTGCGTAAAAGCTGTCCGAATATCCCAGGCGTGCGTAAAAGCTGTCCGAATATCCCAGGCGTGCGTAAAAGCTGTCTAGCAATCGACGTGCTTAAAAGCTGTTCGACTTGCTTATTGCTAAGGTATTAAGTAAATGTCACCCTCAAAGGACTTCAAGGCAAACTGAATTTTATGACAATTAGCTCGGGAACTTAGCATTCCACAAGGAAAAAGAAAACAGTTTTATCGTGCTGTGTATAAAATAAGTAATCAGGAAATTCAAGAATACTTAATTAATACACAACAAAAAAAAAATTAATTTGTTCGATTAATGGGCACACCAAAAGAGGCATTAGTAAGTTTACGATTAGATCACGCTGACTCGGGCCTAGTAGTTAAACTACCTAAGTTAATAGTAAAAGTATTGTCACCCCAAGTAAAAGAGGTGATAACAGCATTCGACCTTGCGTACTCCACAAAAAAATTCACAGTTTCATTTAGAGACGGGATCGTACGCGTCAACAATTATATGCAACCGTACTACAGAAAATTAAATGAACTAAGCGGCCCTATAAGTCCCGATGTAGAGGAAGAAATATTAGACTTAATAATTAAAAGTGCTTCATGATACCTAATCACGTCACGTCACCTTTTCGCGAAGTAAGCCAAGTAGAGTTTCACATTTTGCAAGACCGAGTAAGCGAGTTAGAAGAAGCCAATTACGAAACGTGGGTACAAACCAGCACGTTAGAAGAACGAGTCTCGTATCTAGAAAACCAAGTTTTTAAATTGCAATCTGTTTTGCGAAGATCCGTCTTGATTAACGTTGATATCATCAAAGTTATTACGAAACAACAAGAATCCGTCGATCCTGACAAACTATACGAATTACTAGTGGCTTTCGAGAACTTTCACATAAATTAAAAATTAAAATACACAGAGAGAGACTTTTGTTTAAAATTGTTTTTTTAATTAAAGCCATCTTAACGTAAATTATTCATTCAAGACAAACGTTGTTTGAAAAACAAAAAAATTTTTTCTTCTCTTTGTTCTCTCTTGAAATTTACCATAATTTCTATACGTATTTTAACAAAAGCCACTAATAAATTGCCTGTTGTTGATCGACACCCTCTACTTGAAATCTACATTCACAATTACACTTCACAATTAACACGTTCCACGGTTCGAACAGTGTTAATCCCAATTTACGACCCTACCCGAAAAAAAACCCCATTGTAATTTTACAAAATGGGGAAGGCGGCGAATATCACTAAACTTACGCACCATCAAACCATCACAGATGCCTTGCTTACGACAATGGGAGAATGCATGGCGGTGCAACAATCGCTGTTGCACATTCCCATTTACGACGGCAAGAATATGCCTTTGAAAACGTTTCTGCAAGATGTAGAAAACAATATTTCGCACCCAAGAAGAATTACTCGAATATTTCGCACCCAAGAAGAATTACTCTCACTATTGTGCAGAATTGCAAGCGATACGAATGCGGAGGAACGATACTGTAATGGAATATTGCAGTAGGATAAAAAAAATCATGGATAGCGCAAAAGCTTCTTTAACTGAAAAATTTACTGCAGAACGGGTGCCTCACATGGTAACCATGTTGGAAGGCATAGCATTAGAATATTTCAAACGTGGTTTATCGGACGACTTACTCTACACAATGAGTGTACAAGAACCGACAACTCTTGCTAATGCTCTAAAAATAGCGCAAAGAATCGAACGAGATATGACCAGCTCAGGCAATAACAGAAGCTTGGTCAATTTCGCGCATTCACCCGAACGACACGTGCAATTTAAAGAAGACACACAGCACCCATGGCCCAACTTCAATAATAGATACCACGATAATGATCAGCAAACCAACGCGCCATGGCGAAGCCTTTCACCTGGCCGGAGCACCAGCCCAAATCATCAGAGATCAAAAGATAATAATTATTCATATGGACAAAGACAATCAAGATACCAAAACCATGTAAATAACCCGATAGCACAAAATGCAAAAATTAGTACGCCTAACAATCGTCCTACTACTCCACCAAGGTATCTGCAGCAGAACCAGTATGTCAGATCAACTACACCACCTAGACCTCCGATACAGCAATATCCACCAGCCCAATTACCCTACCCATTTATGCCGCCACCGCCGTTTGCATATCCACCACTACAGTATACTATGATGCCTCCAATGCCCTTCTACTACAATAACCCTCTGCAAACAAACCGCCCAAACCATCGAGAGAATTTAAACGATTCAAGAGCCCGACGAACAGACGCCTCGTCGAGTCAACCGAATCAAGAGCGTCCACCCACGGTCAAATTTTTATCAGCGAAGGCTCTCAATCTGAAGGTACAGGGAGAACAGCCGCGCCACTAGTAGTACTTGACGCTCCAGAACTCAAAACAGCCTCGCAATTTATAATTGATACTGGATCTGAAATAAATATGATCCACGTATCCCTATTGAAACCACGAGTTATGATTGCAGGCCATGAGGCCATGACAATTACTGGAATTACTAATGATAGCAACGTGACAGCCGGATCAACCGAAATAATATTTTTTGAAAAACCAGTAAAATTCCAGGTATTTACCGATGATTTACCTTTACCAGTCAAAGGTATACTGGGAGTCGACTTCTTAAAAAGTGAAGCAGCAGAAATTTCTTTTTATCACAATGCACTAGTGACTTCATCGCAGCCAATAAAACCGATCAGATTTACTAACTTCGAATATAAAAAGCCACGATCCACGAGGTACATTTTACAAGCTAGAGCAAAACATAAAATCAAAATACCGTTACAGGACACCAGCTTAAAGGTAGGATATTTACCTAGATTAAAGACGCCAGAGAAATTATTTATTGGCGAAGCATTGGTGAACAACAAAAATAATGAATGCTATATTATAGCAGTAAATGCCTATGACGAAGACGTTGAAATTGACATACCGGAGCAATACTTAGAAGAATGCAAGTATGACGACTCAGAGGACTTTTTCTCGTCTGATTACAGCGATGCAGAGCCTGTACCACCCGAAGAAAGATTCACAAAAATAAAAGCATCACTGCGACTAGATCACTTAAACGACGAGGAGAGAGAACATGTTTTAAAACTCGTAGAAGAATTCCAACACTTATTCTACTTACCTGGAAGTTATTTGAAGGCCACGAATGTTTTAACACATTCGATACCGACAATCAACGATATACCATGAAACGGTCCTAACTGCCTCCAATGTGAAACCGCGAGACCGAGAGATAAAGAAAACCCGAGTGAATCGAAATGAGGGTACATGCGCTAGAAGTCGGCCAAAGATCCGTGGTCAGCGTGTAATAGGTTGCGCTGATTCGGGATTTCCCTACTCTCATCCGACTACGAAAGCAATGTAGCCGCAAAGAGAGTGCTGAGAGTCATGTCCACTGATCCGTAACGGGGGGCGATATTCCCCTAGATCCAAGCATAAACTGCTGCAGCTAGACAGACGTCGAAGGTGTATCAGGGTGCCTTCTTAGTGTGTCTGAGACCGGGCTCACTCTAGATAGTCACGGGGGGCATATTGCCCGCTTTACTAGAGATGATTCGGTGGGGGTGAGGAAGGAATAATTTGACACAATAAAGGTATTATGCATTTACTAATATTTATTTAGAACTTCTCTGCATATTGATTAACAAAAGGAGGGGATGACAAACTCGAGTATCCTTCATACGTATGCTTAAGGCATATGTACATACTAAACGCTCGGGTAGTCGGAGCTCGCAGCTGAGTAGTATGATCAGCGTTGAGAGTTTCTGGAATGAGAGCCAGTCGACGAGCAGAGAAGAAGTAACTAGCTGCTGCTCGCGGAGCTCCTTATATACTCGAGTTTGCCCCTCTACGCAATACATTATGCGCGCACGCCATCTGTGTCGGGTTTACTTACTATAATGACGCTCGCGTGGTAACCGACCGCTGTCGGTAACTTATCGGTTGTCGGTCCTTTACCGTGTAGGTGGTGCGGCCGTCTCAATGCCCCCCCCCCAAAAAAAATTTTTGTTTTCACTTGGCCCAAGAAAAGAAAAAAAAAATTTTTTATTTGCTAGAAAGGCCTAGGGAGAAAGGATCGACAACCCACAAGTTGCTTTTTATATAAAAAAAATATGTTTTAAAACATTATATACAAAAAGTTTCCAACTTAAAAGAGCGTCAATGCTTATAACAATAATAACAAAAATATGAACAATTTAACGAACTAATAATTGCGTCAGTGCATGTTACAAAAAAAAACAATTATGACTAGAAAATTATTAAACAGCTCAAAAAAAAAAAAAAAAAAAAAAATAATGGTTTCGNGGTCGCCTTATTTCGGCGAAGATCTCCTCTATGGTCATTACCGCCTTCTTTCTGGCACCGATTTGCTGGCGTACTGCTCCCTCCCAGACTTTTCTTCTTTCTCTGGTCTCGACCAGGGATAGAGGAACGTATTCCTCCTCGTTGCTTTCTGGTGCCTCGGTTGTTATGGCCGTGACTGTTGTGGTCTTTTTCGGTGGTGGTGCCTGGCGCCATACAGGTGCGGGAAGCGCCCGCTTTCTCGGCCTTTCCACCTCCTGGACCTTCTTGGGAGGTACCGGGATCGGCCGCTGCAGTGTGCACTT
>CM053171.1:17103122-17180439 GCA_012977825.3 Pteromalus puparum
CCACCTCCTGGACCTTCTTGGGAGGTACCGGGATTGGCCGCTGCAGTGTGCACTTAGTGTATACTTGCTGCAGGCTAATCTCGGCTCCTACCCAGACGCGGGGTGATATTGTGCCGGTTGCTGGTTTCGGGGGGTGGCGCAGCGTCTGCGTGGCAGCGTTTCGTGCGGGTGTCTTCGGGGTCTGGTAGAACCAGCCCCGCTTGTACAGGCCCTGTCCTGGCTTGAACCGCCCCGCGACTCCTTCTATTCGTCGCCGATGGCAAATTTCTATGCGGTCCGTCCTATTAGGATTATTTTTTGTTATTACCGCGTGTGAGAGAGCAAATAAAAATATTAGTTCGTATAGTGTTGTTTTTACCAGCACTGTCTGCGACGGTGCGCAATCTCCTTTTCGTCTGCTTGCGTTCCCTGGTGGCAGACGGAGAGCCTCTCCGTCTGGGTCCAGGAAGACGCCTTTTCTTTGCGTATCTCGGTAGGTGTGCTCATGGTAGTAGCTAGACTTGAACTGAGCTCTGGCTCGCTCCAATTTTCGTTTTTCGATTTTAAGGAATTTATTCGGCGGCTATTGGCCGCTGTTTGCCGGTCAAAAGGTTTGTTTTTATTTTGAACCGCGCGCGTGTGACTCTAGTGCTCTCTCACTAGGAATTTACGTTCTCGTTTTTTCTATGTACTTATGCACTGACGCTCACATTCGAAATATGGCTTTAGATTATTTAGGTGGAACTTTCCGCGCTCTTTTTTCGTGCCTATATCTATTAACAAGTATGTGTCTATGCCTACATTGTCTTTGATTTCGTATGGGCCTTCGTAGACGTTAAAGAATTTCGCTATTTTGCCCTTTTCTGTGTCTGATACATTTAATGCTTTTACTAATACTTTATCGCCTGTTTTAAATGTGTGGTGTTTAGTATGTGTGTTTTTCTTTGCAGCGCGTTGCTGAGCGATTTTATGTGATTGTTCGCACGCTAACGATATCCGCTTTTCGTGTGTGTATGTGTGATTTTCTGGTGGTATTAGTAAGTATTTTTCCCAAACGCGTATGGGTTTTTTGCCGAAGTGTAATTCAATCGGTGTAAAACTTGTTGTTTCGTGGTGTGTTTCATTCATAATGTTTTGTATTATTTTGATATAGCGCGACCAACCTTTGTGGTTTTCTTTTAAAAAAGTACGGAAAAAACGTCCTAATTCTCTATGTACTCGTTCAATTACATTAGATTGCGGATGACGTATTGAAGAGAATAATATTTTAATGTTTTCATTTTTTAACGCATTAGTGTATTTCTCACTCGTGAACTGAGTTCCATGATCTGAAATTATCGCGTCTGGTTTACCGTATGTCGGTATATAGTCCTCCACTATCTTTTTGATTACCGCTTGAGTCGTTGCTCTGCGGAGAGGGTAGAGTACTACATATTTACTAAAGACATCTATGGTTGTCAGTATATACTTAACGCCCCCTGCAGAGGTAGGTAGAGGCCCATAAAAGTCTATAGATAGTAGTTCATTGGGCCTTCGTGTCAGGATAGGTTGTGATATTTCTTTATATTTAATGGTTAAATATTTGGTTTTTTGACAGTTATCACAACTTTTTAAAATTTCCGCTATTCGTCTACGTAAACCCTTTGTAAAAAAATGTTCTCTTATCATTTTGTATATCTTACGTGCCCCGATATGGCCGTAAGTTATGTGTGTTTCTTCGATAAAATCTTTTAATATTATTTTTGGAATTACAAGCTTTGGTCTGTCGTTCGCTTTTTTGTACAGATTGTCATTGATAAGTTCAAAACGCTTTTTTGTTTTATGATCATTATTTTTGATTTTATCAATTAACGATTTCGTATATTGGTCCTTATTTTGGTTTGTTTTTATATTTTTACATATGTTTATAAGTTCATTACTTGGTTTTTGAACAAGAGAAGAGATTATTATTTCTGCTTGACTCTCTGCTTTTGTTCTTACATCATCGTCAATACGACTAAGATAGTCGGCAACGGCGTTATTTTTTCCCGGAATGTGCATCGGTACTAAATTATAATCCTGGATCGCGAGGTTCCATCTTTGTAATCGCTGGTTATTAAATTTACATGTTTGTAAAAATGTCAGAGCCTCGTGATCCGTACGGACTATGATTTCTTTTGCCCCCCTTAGAAATGTGTCTAGCTTTTTCAGAGACCATACTAACGCGAGCATTTCTTTTTCTGTTGTGAAATAGGCGCATTCGCTGCCTTTAAATGTTCTACTGACAAAGCAGACAATTTCTTCTTCCTCTTCGTTATTTAATTGTGATAAGGCTGCAGCGCATGTGTGATCAGATGCGTCTGTAGTTAGAATGTAGGGTTTCTTTGGATCAGCATACCTGAGAAATATGTTTTTGTCAAATAATGTTTTTATATTTTCGAATGCCGCTTGGTGAGTTTCTGTCCATAGAAACGCGACATTCTTTTTTACTAAGTCCAACAATGGGACTATTGACTCCGCGTAATTTCGCGTGAATTTAGAGTAAAAATTAACAAACCCGAGGAAACTTTGTAACTGTTTCAAATTTCGAGGTCTACTAAAATTTTTAATAGTGCGAATTTTATCCGGATCCGGCCTTATTCCTTTTGAGGATATAAAGTGTCCGAGAAATTCCACTTCTTCACAAAAGAATTTAGATTTTTTTTAATTTAATCTTAAATTGTATTGTATGAGACGTTCGTACAGCTTATCGAGATGCGATAAGTGTTCTTCGATGTCTCGTGATCTTATCATAAGATCGTCCACAAAAAGGACTAAAAAGTCATCGAAATCGTATGTTGCTTCTGCCAGTCCTCGAATCAAGGCTGCTCCACTGGTTTTGATTCCGAATGGAACGACGTTGAATTCGTAGACATGACTGTCTATTTTGAACGCGGTGAATTTACGTGAGTTTTCTGCAAGTTTTACTTGCCAGTAGCTAGATGTAAAATCAGATACGCTCGTTATGGGCTTATCTGTACACCTTTGAAGAACCTCGTCGATGCCGGGAGGTCCCTCAAAGTTATCTTGGAGAACTTTGTTTAGTTTTTGTGCATTTAGGCACGGTCTGACAGGATTATCTTTCTTTCTGACTATCTTGATTGGATTAATATAGACGCTATTTGAACGTCTTATAATATTCAAATCTAGCATTCGATTGATTTCTTTTAATGTGTCTGGTCTGTCTGCTATCGGGATTGGATAGGGTCTACAGAACCATGGGGTGGTATCTGTTAGTATTAGTTCATGCTCATAAGCAGTTAGTAATCCAGGCTTCTTTTCAAAGACTTCTTTGTTTTTTATTAGTATTTGTTTTAATTTTTCTTTTTGCGCCTCATTGAGGTTTTCGCAAGTGTTAACTTTTTCCTCGATTTCTCCTATAGAGATTTCGTAAGGATTTTCATAATTGTTCTCGTAGTCTTCGTAAAGGCTATCGAGGTTAGAGAGAACCCCTTCTTCGGTGATCCTGCTTGTTTGGGCGATCGCGAGTGATGTGAATTCGTTCCGCGGTACAATTTTGTCTACGTACGATATCACGCCGTCGATCTTACCTATTGAGAAAAGAATTTGCTCTTTTCTAGTGCCAATAAGCATTTTTAATAGTTTGACTGTATCGAAGCCTATGATACATGGTTTTATTAGTTTTGGAATTACTATATATATGATTTGCATTGTTGTTTTATTGAATTTAGTATTTAACCGTACTTGAAATTTTAATCGAGCCGATTTGCTACCGGTAGCACCTTTGACTATTTTACCACTGATGGGTAGTGTTGGACAAGTTTTAAATACGTCGTGATTCTGGTAATAGAATTCTTCCGATATAGCTGTTACCTCGCTCCCGGTGTCAATAAGTGCTTTTACTTGGACGTTTTCTAGAGAGATTTGAATTTCTGGGCAATGTGAGATTTCTACTTCTTGACCGCCCGGGTCTATATCGTATAGCAAGTCTTTACGCGGATCTTCCATGATAGATGCCATTGTTTTAGTAGTTGCGTCTTTCTTCGGTACACTTAGAAGCGCATCTCCTGGCGCAACTACTTTTCGTTTCCCGAGTCATCTTCGAATTTGTATATGTCTACCGGGTCTTGGAAAAAGCTTATCTTTTTTGTTGCCCCCCGTAGAGTCTGTGTATTGTTATTATGTGTTTTTGCATCCGTGGACTGCAGTGTTTGTATTTTATGTTCTGTTATTTTAGGTTTCTGCGGCCATGTGTGTGTGTTTGTGTATGTTTTGTGTGGGTCTGATTTGCCCTGGTTCGTGACGTTTGTCGTATTAGTCGGCTTTATGTTAGTATCTACTTTGGGCGTTATTTTGTTAGTTGTAGGTATTTCTTTCTTCTTTGAACTGTCGTCGATATCAAAGTCGGCCAGTATTTCTAGAAATTCGTTTATTCTCTGAATTTTGTGGCCTGTCACAGTCCGTCGAATTTCTCTCTCGAAATGTTCGGCAATTCGTTTCACGAGCTCGTGCTCATCTAAATTCAGTTCTAGCTCGCGGGCAAGACCAAACATATAGGTAGCATAGCTTACCCGATTTCTAGTTCCCGGTGTGAATTGACCGTACTCAATTTTTCTAGCGTTATATTTTTGAATGTTTTTATTCCAAAATCGTTCTTTAAAATTTTCCATAAAGGTCTCGAAATTGTCTATGCTAGCTTGTAATAAGTACCACCAATTCTGGGCTTCGCCTTCGAGTGCTTGCGAAATGATACACTTTAGCTCTTGGTTATCCGGATTCATTAGAGCTATGTAATTTTGTAATTCTGTCAAGAATCTTATGGGTCTTTCACCGGTTAGACCTTTAAATTTAGGAATCGTTATTTTTAGTCGTCGCGTTACATCAGTCGTTGCGTCCGATTGCTCCGCGACTCTCTTTGATTGTATTTTATTTTCTAATGTTTTGAAATCTTTTGATTGTTTTTCGAGGATCTTTTTTATTTCGTCATGAAGTATGCCTTTTGTTACGTTTGCTTCTATTTTTTCCTTAAGTTCGTCAATGTCTATTCTCAGTTGTGTATTTCGTGAAATAAGTGTGTCATTTTCTGTCTCTAATAGTACTACTCGATGGTGGAGGTTGTTATAGTCAGTTTTAATTTTACCGAGTTGCTCTGCCAATGCATCGACTTTTTCGTCGAGGCCCGTTACCCGTACATCGCAGAGTCTAGGTGTTTTTTCACTTACAGAAATTCCCGGGAATCGTGAAGTTCCTTCGTCTTCTAATTTATCTACCCGACCTTCTAGCGCATCTTGTCTAGTGTCCAAGAGAGACAATTCATTAACAACTGCCTTTTGCCATTCAATCACATCATTACTTTTGTCGTCTGCATCAGGGTCTTGGATTCTTTCCATTATGACCGCAGAGCGACGTTTATTTAAGTCAGCCATCGTGCTTTTTGACTGTGCATATATCAGCTTTTAACAGATGTATCTCTCTGAGGACGCCAGGAGGAGAAAAAAGAAAGAAAAAAAAAATTTTAATACGAAGGTTTTGAATCCCGGCCGTTATATATTCGATTTGAATTTCTATTTTTTCAAGACGTGATTCTACTGTGTTTAGCCTCGAGTTGTTTCGGGTTTGGATAGACTGACAGGCTTTTTGTATGTTTTTTATTGTGTTTTTAAAAGTTTTTGCAGCATTGTCAAAATCCTGTTTAGCGACTCCCAAATCCTTCCAACAAGACAAGGCATTATCATTGAATACGCTAAGGTTTTTGTTAATAATGTCTATTTGTTTAGTACGGATCTCTTCTCTTTCCATTAGCCATTCCACGGAATCGTTTAAGTCGTTTATTTCGTTGTCCTTTTGTTTATTTAGTTCGAGCAAATGATCAACGACTGATTGTAACTCGCTGATGCGATTATGTATTTATAGCTCAACAAGTGAGCAGGAGATAGTGGAGATCATTTGCTTGAGAGAAAAAAAAAATCTTTGGCTGTCAATGTACGATCAAATCGCGACTCAGGTCCCTGTCCGAGCGCCAATGAAACGGTTCTAACTGCTTCCAATGAGAAACCGCGAGACCGAGAGATAAAGAAAACCCGAGTGAATCGAAATGAGGGTACATGCGCTAGAAGTCGGCCAAAGATCCGTGGTCAGCGTGTAATAGGTTGCGCTGATTCGGGATTTCCCTACTCTCATCCGACTACGAAAGCAATGTAGCCGCAAAGAGAGTGCTGAGAGTCATGTCCACTGATCCGTAACGGGGGGCGATATTCCCCTAGATCCAAGCATAAACTGCTGCAGCTAGACAGACGTCGAAGATGTATCAGGGTGCCTTCTTAGTGTGTCTGAGACCGAGCTCACTCTAGATAGTCACGGGGGGCATATTGCCCGCTTTACTAGAGATGATTCGGTGGGGGTGAGTAAGGAATGATTTGACACAATAAAGGTATTATGCATTTACTAATGTTTATTTAGAATTTCTCTGCATATTGATTAACAAAAGGAGGGGATGACAAACTCGAGCATCCTTCATACGTATGCTTAAGGCATATGTACATACTAAACGCTCGGGTAGTCGGAGCTCGCAGCTGAGTAGTATGATCAGCGTTGAGAGTTTCTGGAATGAGAGCCAGTCGACGAGCAGAGAAGAAGTAACTAGCTGCTGCTCGCTGAGCTCCTTATATACTCGAGTTTGCCCCTCTACGTAATACATTATGCGCGCACGCCATCTGTGTCGGGTTTACTTATAATGACGCTCGCGTGGTAACCGACCGCTGTCGGTAACTTATCGGTTGTCGGTCCTTTACCGTGTAGGTGGTGCGGCCGTCTCAACCAATAAATACCAAGCAATACAAAGAACACCGACAGAAGAAGGAGGATGCCAACAAAATCACACAAAAGCTGCTAGAAAAAGGCATTATTGTGCACTCCACTTCTGCAAGTAATAGTCCTGTCCTGATCGTACCAAAGAAACCTAATTCCAAAGGAGAGAGACAGGTTAGAATGGTAACAGATTACAGGAAGTTAAACGAGGTTACAATACCAGACGCACATCCGTTGCTACAAATCAACGACATTTTGGATCAACTAGGAGGGGCGAAGTACTTCAGCACTTTTGACCTTGCCAGCGGGTACCATCAAGTAAGAATGGACCCCAAGGACCAACATAAAACTGCTTTTAGCACGACCACAGGGCATTACGAGTACACTAGAATGCCGTTCGGATTACGAAACGCACCGGCGACTTTTCAACGTTTAATGAACTTAGTTTTACTAGGTTTACAAGATGTTGAGCTGTTAGTGTATTTAGATAATGTCATAATCTACGCATCAGACCTGGAAGAACACGAAAAGAAAGTAAGACGATTCTTCCAGAGACTTGAAGGCGCTACTCTCTCTTTGCAGCCAGACAAGTGTGAATTCCTAACAAAGGAAGTTCAGTACTTAGGCCAGATCATAACTGAGGACGGAGTAAAGCCAGACCCAAAGAAAACAGAAGCAGTACGAAACTTCCCAGTATCCAAAAATAAAAAAAATATTCGACAATTCTTAGGACTCGCAGTGTACTATCGTAGGTTCATCGAAGGGTTCTCTAAACGAGCAAAGCCACTATCAAACCTACTACAAAAAGCTCGAGAATTCGTATGGACCGATGAAGAACAAAGAAGTTTTGAAGACTTAAAAGAGGCTCTATGTACAGCACCAGTCCTATAGTACCCGAATTTTGAAAATCCTTTTATTTTAACAACAGACTCTAGTGATTTCGCAGTAGGCGCCGTTCTCAGTCAAGGAGAAATTGGCCAAGACAGACCAATAGCCTACATGTCGCATATAATGAAGCCGGCAGAGCGAAATTACACTACCACTGAAAAGGAATGTTTAGCAGTAATTTACGCCATACTCCATTTCCGACCATACCTATACGGAGAAGAGTTCACGCTAATTAGCGACCACGAACCATTAAAATGGATAGACTCAGTTAAACCACCAATACAAAGATTAATCAGATGGCGGGCAAGATTACAAGAGTATCAATATAAATTTGTATACAAGCCAGGACGTTTAAACGTAAACGCCGACGCCCTGTCCAGAAACCTAGCTTTAGAAAAAGCTGTCGCTCTACCAACGTCGTCGTCTGCGAGGCTGAATGTAAAACCAACTAAGTCAACGACTAAGGCCGACACCAATCCAGGACGAAGGTATAAACTTGGTTCAAGAGAGGTAAAACCCCTTGAATCAGATTCTTTTGTAGTATGCTATAGGTGCTTGCGAAATAAAGCGACACAGCATGCAACTCGGAGATGGTATAGAACTGATGATTTTATTTTCAAAACAAAGAAGACTTATACAATGAGACACCGATTTCGTACATTCCACGAGAGCGTAGCTACTCGTGCCGATGCTCTCAAGACTGACTGCCCTCGGCAGTCCTCAGCTACAGGACGCCTCGGTCGCATAAACAGCTGACGCTTGTTTTGCCTACCTGCCTGCGAAGGGCCCGTTGGGTCCTGGGTTTTGCCCGGGCCATAAACGCCGCTGTTTGGTCCGGTACGTCGCTGGCCATAAACTGGAGCATCTGACGCAGCAGCTGTCTCTAACTACCTAATAGCCCCCGGTTGGTTGTAAACCTAATCTCTCGGACGTGCCGATTTGATATTTCGAACTCGGGGACTATTCTAAAGCCACGCTTTCTTTTACAGCTACTCAACGGGGATTCAACATCCTCCGCCCCGAAAAAAGGGTGCTTACCATATTCAACTATCAAATACGCACTTACATCCATTTCCACATATTTCAATTATTTTTCACTTAATAATAAAGCCACCACCTAACTTTAAGACTATACAGAAAAACAGCTATAAAAATTAATGAAAGGAACCAAACAGCAAAGGGAATCAATCAGAAACAAAAAACTAATAATTTCATTTACAATTCAATCGTTCAGGTTGTTTGGAAATACGTCCACTTTTTGTTGTAGTTTCTCTCACGCGTTTTTCAACTCTAGCTTCTACGTTTTTTATCGCTTTACAATTTTCGGCGGATGTTTGCGCTTTTCTAAACTTTTCTCTCACAATCAACGATTCATTCTCGCTTTCACACTCTGCGTTCAACTCGAGCGGATATAATCTTTGTATTGGTCGCAAGATTTCGCCAGACGCTGTCGTTAACCGCACTACGCGGACATGTCCGTCTTTACCCGTATACATTTGCTTAACTTTGGCTAAAGGCCAATCTATACGCTTAACATTATCACTTCCTACTAATACAATATCGCCTACGCGCATTACATTGACATTTTCATTTTTGCGCTTTTGATGAGCTAGAGCGCCTAAGTATTCGTTTCTGAATCGTTTGCGCAAATCACTCTTTACCTTAAGACGATACGCGAATCTCTTATTCATATCTATTTTTTCTACTTTATCTAAATCTAGAATCCCAATTTCTCTCACTTCTTGTAAAAACATAGAAGGAGATAATGGCATGATCTCATCGTGACTATCGGGCATATAAGTAATCGGCCGTGAATTTATGACCGCTTCGCAATCTAGCAGTGTGGTTAACATTTCTTCGTAAGTCAAAGAGGATCTTTTAAGAGTTCGTCTTAATAAGCGCTTGAGCACACCAATGAGACGTTCCCAAAAACCTTCCCATCAAGGTGCGGATGGAGGATTAAATCTCCATTCTATTTGCTGTAACGCTAGAGTCTTAGCTATTTTCTCGTAATTTAAAGATTCCAACCGATTATTTAATCCCACGAAATTAGTGCCATTATCACTAAAAATTACACTCGGCCGACCTCGTCTCGCTATATGTCGCCTTAGAACCATTAAAAATGACGCTACGTTCAGCGTGGTCGTCAATTCCAAGTGAACTGCTCTGTAAACGGCACATGTAAAAATGCAAATCCACGCTTTTTTCCCTTCTCTTAAATACACTGGACCCGCGAAATCTACTCCCACTACCTCAAATATCGCGGCATCTCTTACTCTATCAATGGGTAAAGGCGCGGTTGGTGTATCTATCTGCTTGCTATCGTGTCGGCGACAGTCTACGCACTTTCTTATACTTTCGCGGCATACTTTTCTCCCTTTTATTATCCAGAATTTTTCACGTAGAGCATTCAGTGTCATTGATGCTCCTGCATGCTTTAGCTCCGTGNATATCGCGGCATCTCTTACTCTATCAATGGGTAAAGGCGCGGTTGGTGTATCTATCTGCTTGCTATCGTGTCGGCGACAGTCTACGCACTTTCTTATACTTTCGCGGCATACTTTTCTCCCTTTTATTATCCAGAATTTTTCACGTAGAGCATTCAGTGTCATTGATGTTCCTGCATGCTTTAGCTCCGTGGTATCTTCTAGCGTGGTATTCTCTGACTAATAACTCTACTAGATGTTCTTTGTCCGGTAAGATAATCGGACAGCGAAAATTGTAGCTGTCTTCGCGGTGCAAAAGCTTCGATTTGGTCCTAATTATTCCATTATCGTCAATAAAAGGCAAGCAATGGTTGATCCGTTCATCTTCTACGCTTGTAAAGTTATTTTGAATGTACTTGAACAATTTAATCTCCGCCTTTTTACATTCCTCTGCTGTTATAAAATTTTCCGTTTTTTCTTTATAGCGTTCGTTATCTCCTGTCTTTTTCAATTGGATCCGAGTATTACAATTAAAAATGAATCTATTTATCCAACCGATGGCTCGAATCACTTTATTATAGCTGGAAAAACTTTTAAATAATTGGGGTTTGTCTACTGTTGTTCTAATACTAATTAACGCGGCATTTTGTGATTTAGACGACTTTTTTAACATTGAGTTGACCTCCGCCTCGTCACAGTCTATATTATTTTCTGCAGTAGGCCAGTACTTTACATTCTCATAAAGCCAATCCGGACCCTCCCACCACTTAGAAGATAGTAGCTGATTCACCGTGCAGCCTCTCGACGGTAGATCAGCAGGGTTCCGCTTGCCAGGTATATGTCTCCATTGGTTTGCTTGCGTTAACTGTCTAATTTCTTTGATTCTATTTTGCACAAAAATACTCCAGTTATCGTCTCTATTAATCCACGCGACTACTGTCGACGAATCGGTCCAATAATAAGTCTTCGCGATTTTCAAACTTAATGCTTTTATGACTTGATTAGTTAATCTCGCGCCGATCGTTGCTGCTAGTAATTCTAGTCGCGGTATACTGGTAGCCTTGTTCGCGTTGCTTTTAACTGCAGGCGCTACTCTAGCTTTAGCTTGTACAAAATTAACTTTAACCTCTGCTCCTCTTTGAACTCTTATAAAAATTACTACGGCATATGCTAATTTACTAGCGTCAACGAAGGTGTGTAAGCTGATATCGGCGGCATCGTCGGTCATGCCGATCATACAACGCGGTATCTTAATCTGATCGAGGCTCTTTAATTCTTGAACCCACTCTGCGAATCTCTTTTTTATGTCCTCGCTTACCTCTTCATCCCACGTTAGCTTAGCCGCCCACGCCTCTTGTAATAAAATTTTCGGACAGAGCGAGACCGGACACACAATACCGAGCGGATCAAAGATGCGGTGAGCTGTGGATAAAATAGTTCTTTTCGTTACTCTCCCGAATTCTAATTTCTGCAAATTTGACACGTTAATATCACTTAACGTGTCAAATTTGCTATCAGCGTGTCGCTTGTTTTCTCCCATAATAACCCGAGAACTCCACTAATATTTATAGAACTATCATCATTGGTGTGCTCCCAACCGCGCAAATCGAATAGCCCTATCTCCATTACTGCTTTGGCATCGCGCTTAAAACTATCAAAATCTTGCTTATTATCAACGCTGGTTACACAATTGTCCACGTAAAAGCTGTGTCTAAGTTTTGTCTAAGTTTCTCTTTCAAATAATTATCTAAGTGTAGATTGATGGTCGCGCCTAAAATAAACGGACTGATACATACGCCGAACACTACTCTACAGTGGCGATATACAATTAAATTGCCGTCCGCGTCGTACCACAAGAATCGTAAATAATCGCGGTCCGTTGGATTTACGCTAATCTGCAAGAAAGCTTTCTTAATGTCTACAATAACACCTATATTACCTTGCCTGAACCGCAATAAAATGTCGATGACCTGCTCTATTAAGTTTGGTCCCTTTTCCAGGCAGCTGTTGAGGGGTGGCGCGCCTGCCGACGCGTCAAAAATGGGCCTCGTCGGCGTCGTCGAGTTCTCCTTGTAGACAGGCCGATGAGGTAGATAATTACTTCAATAAGCTTCTTCTTCAGGCGGGACGCGCTCGATAATCCCTGCTTTCAGCCATTCTTGGAAAATACCGTCGTATTCTGAGTATTTCTGAGCTGCGTGCAATTTCTTTACCATGGGGTCTAATCTCTGCATTGCCATCTTCTTGTTATCCTTCAATTCTGGATGACACTCTCGCCAGGGTAGTTTTATTTCATACCGACCTTCGTCATTTATTGCTATACCCTCTGTAAAGGCTCTCACTACTTCGATGTTGTGCTGTTCTTCGGTTTTATGGTCTATAGGATCTCTAATCCCTAGCACATCTAAGGACCACAAATTTTTAATGTCTGCATCTTTCACATACATTGAAATAGTCGCCACGGCAATAGTAGTGTGTGCATTTATTACGGACGTCTTTTCCGGAACTTTCCCCATCAACGTCCAGCCGAGCCGTGTTTCCATCGCCGTTAAGCCACTTCTTAACACGTGCATCTTTCCGGTGAATAGTTTTCCCGCTATGTCGGCGCCAATTAGCAGGGCCACCGTTTGATTCTTACTGCATACATCTGTTAATTTTATTGATAGCGACGCTGACTCTTCCAGCCAGCTACCTTTAGTTACCGATGGCACATCTGTACAAATAATCGGCTGGTCTAGCGCTTCGAAGTTGCACCAAAAACTGCCGTCTAGGTTGCCGACGCGAACTTGATACTTATTGTGCGTCGTCGTCTCTGATTTGTCTCCACCGAACAGCAAATGGACCATATCTTGCTGCGCTGTTGGTGTGTAATTCAGTTGGCCAGCTACCTTTCTTATTACGTATGAATGCTGCGATCCAGTATCTATTACCGCGCGCACAATCATTTCTGCGGTATCACTTCTCATTTTCACTTTAAGCGTTTGCATAAACGTGGACGGCGTTTCATTCGCTGAAGCTAAGTTACACTCTTCTTGTATATTGACCGCGTTCACCGAATTATTTTTCTTCTCACTTGGCACGTCCGCGCGTTTCTCATTTGCAAAACACATTATGTCCACATGCCGACGGTTACACTTAGAGCACTTCACTTTCGCACGACAGAATCTACTGCTGTGTCCTACTCTTAAGCAGTTAAAGCACGCCCGCTTCTTTTTAACTATCTCTTGTCTCTCTGTTAGTGACATATTTTTGGCTTGGGGGCACTTTGTACTTTCATGATGAGTCTTCTCACAAAACAAGCATTCGGTTTCCTTGTTTTTTGCTGTTAGCAAATTTCGCGCACTGGCAACTTCTTTTCCGGCGGTCTTTTCTTTTGTCTTTTTTGTATGGCCTGATTCACTCTCTTCTTTCAAGCTAAAGCCTTGCACTGCCATTGAGATACGAAATTCGCCTCTAACTTCAGCCTCCAAAAATTCAATCAACTTCGATAGTCACGTTTTTGAAGTATCGGATGAATTTACCGTTGTACTCACTTCATTTGCGCCACTTGAACGTTGCCACACGCGCAGCAAATCTTCCGGCAGTGCTGACTCTACTAGCGGATACAGCATCGCCGCATACTTGTCTGTGGTGACGCCAAGCGTCTCCAGCGATCGCAGATACGATTCTATCTTGTCATATAAGCTTGCGATCTCCACTTTCTTCGACGACACGGCATTTTGCAGCACTAACTGTAATAATTCGCGCACATATATCTCTATCTGTAGAGATTCACAACCGAAACGTTTCTTTAGACTCTCTATAACTTTAGGGTAGTTTTCTCCGGTCGGTGGATAGCTTGCTACCAGCTCAGCTGCGCGTGAGTTCGGTACCATTGCCTGCATTAGGTACTGGAATTTGTCTTCATTGTCGAGCTTTGCATCTTCATGCAACTTCTTGAATCGACTCCAAAAACGAACCCAGTCCCGTATCTCTCCGCTAAATTTGACGATCTCGATCTGAGGATACCTTTTCCTTATTTCTTGATCCGCACTACCGTCAATAACTACAGGATTCGGCGTAGTACTCGCTGCACGTGAGATCTGAACTTGATTTCTCGCGGCCATTCGTGCTTCGAACTGATACTTCGCCAGCAAGAACTTGCTGTTGTACGCGTCGTTGTCGTCGTACTCTTTCTCGATCTCTTGATCTGTAGCTGTTCCCGTTAACGCTTCTATAATCCGCGCGTCGATCGCCTGCAGTTCCCCTTGCTTCGCGGCTAACAAGTTATAGGCCACGTTTAATTCTGCAGATCCCGACGCTGCCTCAGCCAACATAGCGTTAAGCGTGTTCAGCGCTTTCGTCACTGCTGTACGCAGTGGAGTCCGCTTTTTCTTCAATGTATCCAACTCCGCCATGTCGAGCACTTTTTCACTACTAGTTTCACAACACCTAAAGTCCTGTCACGGTCGCCAAATGTTTTGTAGTATGCTATAGGTGCTTGCGAAATAAAGCGACACAACATGCAACTCGGAGATGGTATAGAACTGATGATTTTATTTTCAAAACAAAGAAGACTTATACAATGAGACACCGATTTCGTACATTCCACGAGAGCGTAGCTACTCGTGCCGATGCTCGTGCGAGACTGACTGCCCTCGGCAGTCCTCAGCTACAGGATGCCTCGGTCGCATAAACAGCTGACGCTTGTTTTGCCTACCTGCCTGCGAAGGGCCCGTTGGGTCCTGGGTTTTGCCCGGGCCATAAACGCCGCTGTTCGGTCCGGTACGTCGCTGGCCATAAACTGGAGCATCTGACGCAGCAGCTGTCTCTAACTACCTAATAGCCCCCGGTTGGTTGTAAACCTAATCTCTCGGACGTGCCGATTTGATATTTCGAACTCGAGGACTATTCTAAAGCCACGCTTTCTTTTACAGCTACTCAACAGGGATTCAACACAGATTCTGATGTATCCGGACAGACTATAGCTGAGAGAATAGCAGCACGCAGACTAGCAAGTGCAGCCTCCAAGGCAGGTACGATTCCAAGGGTAACCAGTAAACCAACAACCAAGGAAAAGACAATAATTTTACCTAAAACAAAACGGTAACAAAGGAAATCAAAACCAAGCCTCCAGACACTAGCAAACAACAGTCACAACCTTCTACAAGCCAGCGATGCGCACCTGTAGTAAACAGTAACACCCCGAAGCCTATAAGGCCTGCCGAATTACGAAAGCACGTTACTTTCAGAGATCCTCACGATACAGATACTGATGCAGAACCATCTATGCCCAGAGCACGTAAAAGTTGTTTCCCTAGCCTAATAAAGCAAAAACCACCTACCACGAGACCAGTGCTGACGTCCGAGGACGAATCAGAACCACCCAACAAGGTTCCAGAGAAAACTGTAAAGATAACACCGCCACCTCGCTCATCAGATGAAGGACAATCTAGTAGTCACGAATACTGGTGGGACGGTGTATCAAACACGTTACGAAGTATGTTACAACACAGACCAATGGCTCGGTCCACACCGGTCGACATAGAATTATGGTCCGACAGCGAAAACGAAAGTCGACTAACAAACAATTCAACGCCTGAACGTGAAAATAACAATATTAATAACACCTCAAACTCCGAGAATAACAACGAGAAGAGACATGCAGATAGCGTAACACCTGTAGAAGAAGTAGAAAGTGACTCAGACGAATCAACGACTGAGTCAGACAACGGTACCGCACCTCCAGGTATACAAGCATCTTCAACTGTACCTCCAGGCTTATTCTATCCGGATTTCCGTAAGCAACCCGATAGCAAATTGCAGGTAAAATTAATCAACCAAGCATTGACGCAATGCAAAGACAACATTTTACACTTTACTTCGGCAGATTGTGAATTTACTACTCCTATCTCCAAGTTACTTCTGGACTTAGGTAAGATAGTTAAGAATGATATTAAAAACGCCAAGCCGAAAAAGAGCCAAATAATAATAACACCTAAAGCTTCAACAAGGGTGTTAACTGCGATACTTATCCAGAGACACTTCGATGAGGTCAATGTATCTGATTTAAGAGAAGTTCTACTTACCTTAGCTGACACTATTAAAGAGAATAATATCAACAGTATTAGAGTCTCAAAACATCACTATTTAACCGATAAACTCAGTTTCTCAACCTTCTTAGATACTCTACAAGACTGTTGCAAAACCTGTGACTGTACCATATACGTATGTTACGGAAACTGTACAATACCTACAGAAGATATTCGAGAGAACATCATCTCAGAATACCATGACAGTCTAGTCAGAGGTCACAGAGGAGTAACTAAAACATACCGAAGAATACGCAAGCAATTCTATATATTGGAACGGCATAAAATCCGACATAGTCGAATATATAAGAAATTGCCAAAAATGCCAAGAATTAAAATTAGTATGGATTAAAAACAAACAACCAATGATAATTACAGACACACCTATTGAGCCATTCTATAAAATCTCGATAGATACAGTTGGACCGCTCCCCTCCACTTCCGACGGTAATAAACATATATTAACAGTACAAGACAACCTTACAAAATATTGTATAGCGGTGCCAATACCAAACACCAAGGCTGAAACAATCGCCGACGCACTAGCGAGACATGTCATTACCTTGTATGGTGCTCCTAGAGTAATATTATCAGACAAAGCACCTGCGTTAATCGGCAAGGTAATGCAAGAGTTATCTCGAATTTTCAAAATTAAACAAGTTTCCACCTCGGGCTATCACCCGCAGTCTAACGGAAGTCTGGAACGAAGCCATCTGGTATTAGTCGAATATATCTGACAATACTTGGACGAATTCGAAGATTAGGACAAAGTACTGCCATTTGCAATTTTCTCATATAACACCAGCGTATATGAATCCACGAATTTCACACCGTTTGAATTAATATTCGGTAAGCCGGCGAGAGTACCTAGTGCTTTCCCGGACAACAAGCAGGAAACTTACACCTCCTATATGACGGACTTAGTAAGTCGGATGAATGACATTAGAAAATTCGCCAGCGAATCTCTAATAAAATCCAAACACAAGTCGAAACATTATTATGATAGACAAATGAAGCCAAGCACTTATAAAGTCGGCGACCTTGTCTACGTAATCAAGGAACCCAGGGCAAACAAATTAGACAAACTGTATAAGGGTCCATACAAGCTAGTCGATGTACTAGACCAAAATAATGTAATTATACAAGACGAAAACGGTAAGCGAATCCTAAAACACATGGATAAGATTAAGCCAGCTTATACTAGAAAAAATTCTGTTACAGATGAGGACTAAACTAGCGATCCTAGCATTAATAATAGCAGCCAGAGGAACAACAATACCTAGATATTCAATCCAAGAAATAGACCAAAATCCAGGTAAATACTACGAACGCCTAGAATATATTAGATTCACACAAGCAGATTGGAAAGTTATTGTGTATTTAAACATGTCCACTATACATTACAACGCTACACAACTCACATACTACGTCGAGTCAATGAAAGCAGTATGTACACAGCCTTATTGGTGCGAAACACTAACACAACGAACCAAATACGTTAAACACAAGATAAAGAAGGTAAATAATATCTATTTGGAATTAATGGAAACAATGAATGAACTTGAACCGATCGACCCTACCGATACCAAACCACCTTCGAGCATAAGGAAACGAAGCGCTCCGCTCAAATTCGTGGGAAGTCTTAGCAAAAGTCTATTCGGCACATTATCCGAAGCCGATGGGGAATACTTGAATAATCAAATCAATGAACTATTCAAGGGACAAACAAAACTCGCAAAAATATCTAAGGAAGACGCTCACATTGTTAAACACAAAATATCATCAATAGAACAACAATTAAATGAAACACGTAAAGTATTGCACGAAAGCGTACATGCATTTTATTTTAACACCAAGAAAAGGTTAGACGATTTAACCGACATGTGGCACAGACACAATTTTACTAGATACTACACTAGCGTAATATCAGAATTAGAATCAACCCTAAGCCTATACGAAGACACGTTCCAAAGTACATTAGAAACTATACGATACGCCAGAAAAGGTCACCTCCACCCTGCCTTAATCTCAACAGAAAAACTACACACAATAATTCGACAGATAATGGATCTACACCCCGAGTACGAGTTTCCCATTCCAATAAAACATGCCAGGACAGACAAATTAACCGACATAGCCACAGTAAAGCTCGGATTTAAAAATAATCGATTCTTGCTAGAAGCAACCATTCCCATGCTCAATAAATTCAATAATGAATTATACAAAATGCACCCCGTCCCAATAGTACAACAACAAGAGCATCAAATATCATCAGCTTTTATTATACCCCAAGCGCCGTACATTTCACTAAGTAATAACAAAAGAGCGTACAGTTTTTTGTCAGAGGAAAATCTCCTCAAATGTAAAATGACAGGCTACAGAATATGCACAAACGATCAGCCAGCATACGAGGCTGACGAAGATATGGCATGTGAATACCTACTATTAAACCACCCAAGCATAGAAAATTCAAAAAAATGCAGTATTACATACACACCCAAACAATTGCACCATTGGACACATTTAAAATCTATAGATGCATGGCTATATTCACTACCTACTGACACGAACATACGAATCCTATATTCGGGAGAAAGACAAGAAGGAGTTAAAACAAAGGGAGTTGGAATATTAACAATCCAACACCGTTGTTCTGCAAAGCAAGAACACGTGACACTAAAAGGTTTGATAAACCTAGGCAGTAACACGGAATTTATATACACACCACTGATAACATTAAATATCTCTGAAATACATTCCACATTTTATCGAAAATTAAGAAGCATCAACAACACATTGTACTTCCCGAACATCAACACTAAAAACATGCTAACAAAGCTGGAACCTCCAATACCTCCATACGGATCAATAGGTTCTATAATAATACTAGCAATTTACATCGCCATTATTGCCGTATCACTATGTGTAATATGTCCAAAAATAAAAAGTAAACCAGTACAGCAAACGCACGATGAAAATTTGAGTAGCTACGATTGTGAATTACACCCAATAAATTGCGTATTGCACCCACAAAGATCGCAAGGTCGGGCAAGCAGAACAAATTCATATATTGATCAATCAAACGAAGACGTGTCTAGAGAGCCGCAATAAAAGAAAAACATGAATATTAAAACGCACAGCAATAAAGTAAACAAAGACAAAGTTAAAAAAAAAAAAGAGAGTGGACATGTTTACACATGTGCATTACACGCCACATTGCATGTACCGCTTCATTGCCGCATTGAACTAACCCTGCTTGAAACCGCTTGCAAAATAGTACCTTATAATAAACTAATTCATTTGATTATTTCCACAGATGCATCCAACCTCGGCCATAGCAGCACTACCTATCTTATGCACTGGCGTGCGTACATACGAATTGTGGAAATTCGCTAACAATCCTGGACTATACTTCGAATTCCTGGGCCATGCACACCTTGCGAAAGATCACTATACTTTTATCACGCATATTGATACTAAAAGCATAAAAATAAACCAAACAGAAATCGAGTTGCAACTACATGCAATTCTTTACAAATGCATTCGAATAAAAACCAAGTGTAGACCGCTTAATTTCAAAGCTAACTACGTAGCAGAAATAGCTTATAAAGTCGCCAAATTAGAACAACAACTGCACTCTTACACACGAGACACAACAAAAGAAGAGTTAACATATGTGCCACATTTACATAACAGCCAAAACATGCCCGACACCAGGGAAGAACTAGAAAAAGATACTTCTGAAGCAACTACAGTAACATTTATAGAGACCAGCGACAAAATAAGCCGACTAAAAGAAATGCAACAACAAGCGTCAGAAATATTTCAAAGAACTACTAAGCAAGAAAATGCCTCGCAATTCCTGAACATGGCCCAGGCATGGAACTACGCCACCGAAACCATTCTACAGTATCAAGTCAATTTATATATAGACATGATAAAAATTAAGGAAGCCGCAATCAGTGGAAAAATTAGCAACCTCCTACCTTTACCAGTATTAAAGCAAATAGAAGACCAAGTAAAATCCAAGAAGCCAGGCCTGCAAATGCTAACTTCAGACAAGATATATCAACAAGTGACTGAAATTGCGGTCAAGATAACCGACAGCATAAAAATTACCTTTACAATACCACTTTTCGATGATAGCATCTCAGATCTATTCAGAATGATACCAGTCGAAACACCCCAAGGTGACGGTACAACAGCATATATTCGACCCAACGAGGGTTACATAGTCCAAACGGACGAAAGAAGTTTACATTATTTACTAAATCAATACGAATTAGATAAATGCACGAAGACTAATCAAGACATTTACTGCAACATACCTGCTGTGGCGAGACGAAGTGTCTCGTGTGAATGGAACGTGCTTGTCAATAATCCCAGCATAGATTGGAACAAGTGCAACATTGAAATCAGAAACCATAGCACCAACTTTTGGCACCAGCTCGAAACCACCGGAGATTGGTTGTTCTCTATAGGCCAAGAGCAACGAGCGCACCTAGAATGCTCTCAACACGCTAAGGAAGACTTCATTATACATAGTTATGGAATTTTAACTCTAGACTCCGATTGTCAACTTTTCACTAACGAAGTTACTATAAAAGGATCACTAAGACGATCAGGGACTCGCACGATGACCCTGGCTACACTACATCTAGACGTCAACCGGAAGAATCTGCTCGACATAGTCAACGATATTTAAGTCTCACTATTATTTTTTATCGTTATATTATGCGTATGCGCGTCCTTATACAATGTGTATGTATGCGTACATAACCATCGCCGACCTAAGCGCTCTAATAAGATTGTAAATCCACAAACTCGAACCGAAATAGCCAACACTACTACCATTTTAACCTCTACATCCATCCATGAGCCCGGCCCTTACCTGGTACCTCGTACGTACCCTAGCCACATCTACGCAAGTACCACCACTAGTCTAGATAACTCCATCCCAGAAAGTTTAACAACATTCCACTCCTGTCCCGAGCCTCTTCCTAAAAAGACAAAAACCAGGGCAAATTCGAACACCGAAATTGACGAAACTACAAGGGACGTCAGTTTCGACGATAAAACACATGCGAAGGATTATCCCCCTTCGACCTGTATTTACCTACCTGATTACGCCGAAGCACCCATCCCGCGACCGATATTTGACACACCAATAGTCCTTCGCGATGTTCAACAAGCAAATCAAGTACGGACCGTAATTGATTACCGGCGATTAAACGCCATGGAATTAACTTCAATTTGCGAAGAAACCGCCTTGTAACAATAATTTAAGGTAATAATATATCTCTTGTTAAAATTTCAGTATTATCCATGGGTTCTTAATCGAATATCTTATTAATGCACCATACTATATTCAATTAATTTCGACATGGGAACAAACTTTTTGTATACACGCGCCCACGACAAATTGGTGAGTCAAATACCGCGCGAAGCTTAGTATACATCCGGCTGAATAAATCTAATGTTACCGCTCTCCCCATGAGAGCGCCACGACATCAACTATAAGCTTAAGCGTACGAAAACTAAACAGTTCCCGTTTAGACAAGCTAATGCACAAGTAATGCATGAAACTACTGTCGGACTAAATTTTCTTTTCCGCGCCTTACTAAATGAAATTTTATCCATTTTATTCGTATTACATTCTTAGAAAAAATGTAGCACACAAAATCAAATAAATTCTCTCACTTGCTAACAGGGTCGTAGACAGAAATGAGTTTAAAACATAAAACATAATTTGCGTGGCATCCGAATCAGCGACGTGCTCTGCAAGCAAGCTGATAACATTTGGTGAGCATATCTTTAACACTGATGAAAAATTCATTTTGTCTTTAACATTTACATCACTTTTAGTAAGATAATTATTGGATTTTGACAAAATTCGTATGAGAATTTTTAAATGAGCATTTGATGCAACAAATCCCCCTATCGGTAGAATTAAAGAGAATTTTAAAAGTCTGTTTCAATGTGAACTATGTCCTGTAATATACCAAGTTAAGTCGTATAACGCAAAGCTGATAATAAACAAGGGTCTCCATCAGACGAATATCCAATAATCTTTACTTCTTCATTTTCAAGACATTTGATAATGTAATGCCATCATTTTATAATATTTATTGCATAAAAAAAATTTCTATTTCCAAAAATACATAAAGTAAAGTATGGTATGTAGACATATAATAAATTTGACACCTTGTTTTTTCAAACATTTCTTGCATGACTCTGCAAGATGCGGCTGGAAATAAGTATGTGACAGGCATTGAGTTTTCATCTGTCGGTAAAATAAAACCAATGAGGTAATTCGTATTGGTATCATATTGTTAGACATATGTGTCGCATCTTCACGAAGCCAAACTGTTGACGGTACATTTCTTCTTTTAAAATTTTTTTAAGTCTTCAATACGAACAGCTCCTTCAACTACCATAGGAGAACTGCTTATAGAGAGGACTGGTGAATTTTTACTTAAAGTCTCATGCAATATTAAGCCACCAACTAAAAGAAGATAAGCAGTTATAAGTTTAATTGAATGCTCATATGCTTATAACGATTAACTCCTTTTTTTGTTTGTATTTTTTTCTTTTCTTTTTTTTTTTTTTATAGATCACAATAACATTTTCATGAAACTTGAATCATGTACTACCAAATCGTCAGCGCCAAATTCTAAAGAATTATCTTTGGAACGAGTGACATTGGATACAACTTCCTCTTGCGAGTAGTTCATTCGCATGCGCTTTTCAGGCGTACTATTTAATAAAAACTATTTTCGAGACTATTTCCGCAAATATTTATCATTTCTTGTAATATAGTCTTATCTCCATTATTATGATTTAAAATTGTCAAGATATTGACTGTAAATACCTTAATAGTGACTGAGATCAGCATTTTCAGGGATGTTACATCTAAAAATGTTTGATCCAACGAAAAAAACTAATACCTGTATATGGTCTTCGGATAAATTAGCTAAAGCTAAAGGGTTGTCTAAACTTTGTGATTTAAGTATATGTTTCATATTTGACGCAATGACTTGTGAAATGGCAATTAATGAATTCGACGAAAATTTTAGTTTTTAACGCGTTCTATTGATATAAATAAATTCGAAAATTACGCAGATGATAAAATTCCACAAGATTTCTAATAATAAATTGTATCAGCAAAATCATCATCGTTTATATATTCACACGATATCCCTAAAATCTACATAATATTAGAATCTTATATTTCGTCATTTTTGTAAAAATCTTCCACCAGTTGTGAATATATAACATTCGTCATATATATGTGCGGGCGATATTGACGTTTCGTTCTACTGTAAAAAATTGCACATTTTTTCTTTTTTTTTTTACATTTTTTAAGCAAAATCGTAATTGGAAAAATGTTTGGGGTCAGCAATCATTTTAATTCTTTTATAGATATAGACGTACAGATATTTATTATTTTTTCTTGTGGTATGTGTGGAAGGTAATTATCTATCATCCTACTAACATATCATTAACAAGTCAAATTTTCAAAACAATAATACTTGACAAATATTATAACAAAAAATATAATTTTTATACTTTTATCAATTATTTAAAATAGCAATAACACTTGAAATTAATCATAATGTTATATCATCATTTCGCAATCCATGAAACCATACACCCCACGCTACTATATATAATCCCTTATAAAAAGTTTAAATGATTTATCAATAATATTAACTTATATTTATTTTATTAAATTTTAATACTAAATAAAATTAAAATTTACAAATTACATATAAATAAATATTTTGATTAATTAAGAAAAATAATTCAATATTTATAAAATACTATTATTTATAACACTCTATTACTATTGTTGCATGTGTTATAACCAGAGCCAGAACCCTGGTAGAAAATACGCCATAATCTATAGCCGGTCGACTAACTCGTGCCCATATTTTCTTAGCATAATATGTTGACATAATATGCCTACATTATGTTGAGTACTTGGCTCCACCAATGGGTTTATAACCTCAAATCCATAAACTATATACCTCATGTATAAAATTATATACAAGCATAGTGTAGTGACTAACTTAATGTTGTTCAAGTGCAATTTCTGTGTAAAAAGTGGTGTCTATGTGTTCAAAATCACCAATGATTAGGTCTGCTAAGTGATTTTCATAGTTGTTTGCATCTCATCAGTATATGCAAACCAGTTACTGTCCACGTTCAAACTTATCATGATTATGCTAAATCCAAGGTATTGAAGTTTGATGTATGTTCGTTTGCGTAGAGACTTGTTCAATCATTCTAAAACAGACTGCGATGTTAGTTTTTACTTAACTGTCTTAGTTCGGCGTTTGATCTTGAACCCTATGGCTACGGTGTCAAAATTTACAGGTAGGTCTCTACATGAAAATCAAATTCATATCAACTAGAATGATTTCAACTTAATATATTGTTTCAACATGCCAATATAAATTAAGATGCAAAATTTTAGCCCTCTACATATGATAGTTTTTAAATGAGACCAAAACAAAATTGTAAAACAAGCAATCGGAATCAATAAGAATTTTTAGGCACGACCGCGACACGGAAGTGCCTTATAGTTTCGTGTGCGAAAAATGTGTACCATGCGATATCTCACACAATTTTCGATCAATCGGACTAAAATTTTAGGAGAAGTCTCCTTTCGCAAAAGCTAAAAAACTATTTTTTTTATCCCGATCCTCTACGTCGTTTTGAAATAAGGACCCAATTTGTTCGATTTTTACGCGTATTTTTGAATAAAAATTTTCGTGTTACACGATTATCTCTGAGAGACTTTAATCAATCGGGCCAAAAATTTATGTGCGAACTCCTCTTATAAGAGTAAGCTGACAGTTCTATTTTGGACTTGATCCTGCATGTATAAACAGAATGCGGTCACCTCCAAAAATCGCTAAAAATGGTTTTTTGGCTCTAACTCGAACTCTAAGCATTCTACAAAAAAAAATTAAATGGAAAAGTTGTAGATCTTTGAAAAATACAACTTTTTCCCATTGACATCAAATCATGAAAATGCTTATAACTCGAGTTTACAGCACAAAATCGACTTTTTACAGATAAAAAACAATTATTTGCCATAAAACTTTGTGAATATACGTTTTACATGAAAATTTTAAATATCAAAGTTGTAAACATTTTCAAAATACAACTTTTTACCGTGGCAAACATTTTTTTAAACACATTTTGACATACAACAACTCTAGAAACGATTTTTTAAACATCAAAACGCGCTATGTAAATCTTGGCTACGCTAATTAATAATATTCTTCTGTTTCAAAATAATAATATCTTCTTCAAAGTATAATTTCTTGCTGCAACTGCTTGGCATTGTTTCGTTTTATTTTGTACCTGAAAAAAAGAATATAATTATAACCAAAAAAATCTCTGCACCTATATAATATTTAAAGTAAAACTATTTATGATCTGCATCTTAGAAGCACTGCATCTGCAAAAATATAAATTACATCAATTACATGAAATCATTCAAATTACATAGAAAATATTGTACCTGAAAGCTACACACTAACGAAGCTCCATTATTATCGATGATCAGGCATATGACCAATGCCCTTGATCCTACTGCTCCTCATCCAGCAGACCATGATATCTCCAGTTGCAGTATGATTTAAACACTAAAAAACAAAAGAAATCATATTAAAAACTCATATTAACAAACAATTATTCAACTCACTGATCTCACCTGATAAAAAAACTGATCCGTTAATAGTAGTAAGCAGTATTGCCGGAGTCCTGATGGAGCTTTCTTCCAACTTAAACATTTTGATGGCTCAGTTGCCGACACCAATATCTTCAGTCGTACTCCTGTGCATGCAGTAGACTATGATGCCAAAAAATTCAGCATTACTCGTACACCTAGACATACAAGAAAATAAGTTACAAACTTTTTTCGCATAGTTTATATTTACAAATAAAAAACTTAGCAGTATAATGATAATAATCACTGTTAAGATATTCGTAAGCAATAAAAGATATCCATTTAGAAAACTTAAAACATGAATAAAGTATTTTAAATCAAAACCTATTAAAGATTCAATATTAATTAAACATACAGTACGATATCGCAACTTCAAGCGTATCAGTCCTAGACTTAGAAAAATTTCAGTTCCTTTCAAAAGACTTAGAGCAAATTTCGAATAATATTATACTTATAAAAATTTCTAGTCAGACAGGATAACGCAAATTAAGCGTATCCGTCTAAGACTTATAAAGACTTACAATCATTCTCTAAAAAACTTAGGATTATTGCGAATCGTGATAAAACTTGTATAATTTGTGCATCCGATCAGATAACGCAATTTAAGCTTATCTGTATAAAATTTATTTATTTGTAACATTTCCACTCTGATTAGATAACGCCATATAAACGCGTATTTAATTTTATTTGTAAAAATTAATGCGGATTTATTAATTTATTTCATTTTGTGATATTGAGTATATGCAACAATCAAAGCAATATTCTCATTCCTATCAATAATATGAATATATATATATATATATATATATATATATATATTGTTATAAATTAATATCTTATCATTGTGTTAAAATTCCACTACCTGGTATCCCGGACCTATCTTATTAGTATTACTAATACTTATATAAATATTAAAAATATTTAAAAACAATATAAACTCATTATATTTGGCCTGTCGTCAGGATCACGACGCAGAGCAGTAAATGTTCACTACTTTTCTACATTAAAATCAATAATTATTTATTATCTAAAAGCACCCAGGACCAAGAAAAGTCGTGACCGTTTCAACTTATCTACTATTATTACTAGAAATAAAAGTATTATTGTACTAATAAATAAAAAGAGAATTAGTAATAAGAACTGTTATATTAAGGTGATCTCAACATACAATGCTCTGCCGAACAACCTAAAAGTGTTAGAAATTAGCAAATTCAGTCATCCGACGATAATTAAAGAATGGATAAAATTCAACTATTGATATATCAAATGTCTATCTTTTAGTTGAATTGTTAATCATGTCATAATTTATATCATGATATAATTATGCATATAATGCTGTTAAGTAGTGAGGAGGCCACTACTAGTTTTTATGCGTAAATATAGTATAAGTTTTATGTTTTTAAGTCTTTTTTTTAATATTCATATCTATATTAGATTGTAATTAAATGCCTGGCCTGCGGTCAGATAACTGTGTTTATCTTTGCAGGAATGCGGAGTATTATTCTGTATTTTATTTCTGGTGAATAAATATCTTAAATTTTCTTATTTATGTACAAGAGGTTTGAGATCATGTTGTTTTAAGATGTATTATATTACTTATATATGATTTATTCTTCCTGCCGGGGTATAAGGGTTGGTAGGTTATAGGGTACTGAAATTTATTAGACCTTTCTATTTTTACGAGTTTTAAGGTAATGGGTAATGAGTTTTTTTTGAGGATTTTTTATGTCCTCCTATGACCTTTTCTGTTCTCTCTTGTCCTCTATATTTTTTCCGTGTGAGGACTCGAGTGCGCAGCCCTCGGGATACAACTCACTTCTATCTAGCATTCAGCCATGCGGTGATCGGCTCCTTCACACTTAAAGCAGAGGGTCGTATTTGCGCCATGGTATTCATCCTTCCAGTGTTCGAAGCCTAAACACTTGTGGCACCGCACTACCTTCACACGTTTTCTTATCCTGCAACAAGGCCTACGCGGATGTGTCCTATTTCTAGAAGCTCCTCGGCCTCTTCCTCTCTGAGTATCGCTATGGCCATTCTAAGGTCTCTTATGTTAAGCTTTAGAAGGGTCAGCCTCCTGCCATTATCTGACTTTCTAAAGGCTACTTCTATTGCTGCTCTCACCTTTCCTTCCGTAGTTTCCGAGTCCATGTCGTTTATTTCTAGGGTGGCCTTCCGTTCTTCCTTTTTGACCTGTCCAAGGCCCAGCACTGCTTGTTCCACTTCCGCAGTGAACGCTATCCTGCCAGACATTTTTGTGTGCGTATGCGTGCGTGCGTGCGTTCGTGCGTGCGTGTGTGTATATATATGTGTGTGTGTGTGTGTGTCTTTTTTTTATGTGGCGTAGGCAGAGCAAGCTCTGCACGAGTAGCCCTCCGACATTGGAACCCCACAGGCACCATTGTTAAACAATACTTCCTTGGGGCCCGTTAATCAGACTAGTTGGCTTTTCCTTTAGTGTTTGACATTTCCATACATCCTCCATCCACCGATGTGATTAGGGGTTCAGGATCAAACTCGTCTTCTTCTCTCTGCATCATCCAGCCGTCTGCTCCTTGCAGCATCGCTCGGTCATCCTCTATACAGACTTAACCCCGACATCAACGTTCCTCAGCATCGGTCTGAGGAGCACTTAGAGGTACTCAACCCTAGCTCCTACCTTCCTCTACATCAGGAAGGAAAGTAAGAGCTCAACTCTGGGACCTACGTTTCTCTGCATAAGTCCGAGGAGCGTTTCGTCCTAATGACTTAGTGGCTTTTGCTAGCGACTTTTTATTCTGATATTTTGTCTTGTCTTTTCCTTCTTTCGTCTTTCAATGGGCGTCATATCTGAAATGACGCACACTGCATCTTCCAAAACTGTTCGGTAGGCAGAGGCAACCTTCAATGCATTTCTTCTATAAACTGCTGATAACTCACGTGCGTAGGACGCACCACCATGGCATCCGCCCATATTAGAGCATTCAGCAACATGGCATCGCCCATATTAGAGCACAGTATAACATAATTAATGTCGTTACACTAGCTAGGCGTAACCTCCGACTCTGTATTCGTCCATTAATATTTGGCATAGCCTTGATAGTGCAGCAGCGACTTTTGCTGCCTCATTGCCTACCCTCTCAAGATGCTACTTAAATGAAAGTCTAGCGTCTATGGTGATTCCCAGGTACTTGATGACCGGCTGAGATTCTAGCTCGTGTCCGTCCACTGTCACTGCTATTGCTTCCATTTTCTTTCTACTAGATACAAGCATAGACTCTGTTTTATGACAAGCAAGCTCAAGTCTTGTCTGCTTTAGCCAGTCGTGGATTATACCTATTGCCTCGTTAGCGATGGCTGTCACCTCTTCTTTTTTCTCTGCTACTACCACTACTGCAATGTCATCTGCAATCCCTACTATTGTTGCCCTTTTTAGTAGCGCTAGCCTCAGTACTCCATTATACATGATGTTCCATAGTGATGGGCCAAGCACTGATCCTTGCGGGACCCCTTCGGTTACCTAATAGGTTTTCGTGCCGTTCTCTGTGTACAGTAGGGTATATAATAGGGTTCTGTCCTTCTAGCTTGTCAGCCATAATCCTTCTTATATATGCGGGTACCCCCTTTTTATGCAGTGCCTCTTTTTAACATTTAGTATAGCACAGTATTTCTTGGCTTCTCCTTTTCATCTTTCATTCAATATTGACATTTGATTCTTGACTACTGACGTATGACCTCTTGACTTCTTGCCGTATGACCACTTGATTCTTCAATGACTCGGTCCATTGTAACGCCAATTATGCGCTCTAAGATCTTGCCCGGAGTGTCCAGCATGCAGAGTGGTTTGTATGAGGCAGCTTCTCCAGGAGGCTTATTTCCTTTTGGGAGTAAAACCAGGCGTTGCTTCTGCCATTTCTTCTGCCATTCTGCATAGCAGCTGTAAATGTGTATGCCTGCGACCTTAGCTCATACAAATCTTTTTTTACGTCTCAACTTTTTTTTTCCTGGGAAGCAGCGTTCTCGCATGCCCATATCACTGCTTTACCAGTACTGTCCATATCCCACGATGGTTCGTCCAGGTCCCTGTATTGTTCACTGACATTGGCTACGTCTATCTTTGTCTCCCGGACAAACTGGCTTAGTAGGTTTTGTGCAGTCGTGCAGTGGTTTATATTTAACTGTACTATTTTCATTTTTTTCGTCTGTCAATAGCTTCTACTGCAGCATGGTAAACGGAGCATGCGTAGCTACCAGCTGCGTGGTCATTCTTTCCACTTGCGCCTTCTTCTTTGCAGAGTACGCAGTTGGGTGAATTCTTAGACTCCTTTGCTTTGTGTCCAACTTTTCCACATTTATAGCAGAGCTTGCTTCTATCTTTAACAACCTGAAGCTCCTACACATCGCAAGGATTTTTTGTGGATAGAGTTTATAATATAAACTACTCGCATTAGTCGAAAGAATAATGTAGTTATTGTTTGCTCGAAGTTAATTATCATATACGAATTTTTTGTATATAGTATGGCGGTAGGGAGGTGGTAGGGCCAGCTAGAAGGGTGGGGGGGTGTAGCGACTTTTACAATTTGTAAAAATAACATGAAAAATGAAAGAATTTTACGTTATTTGGTGGAAGAGGGGTCATAGTGGGAGACTGGTGGAGGGAGGGGGGAGTCTTGCCAAAATGATCATATAATATAGGAAGATACACACCCGCATGCGCGTGCACACAGACACACACATGTATATATATTTATGTTAGAATATACGTGTGGGTATATGAATATTGAATGCATGAAATATACTGTGGAGCGCATGTCGATAGATGCGCGTAGAAGAGTGAGAGAGGAAACACACACACACGTATATGAATCCATCCCAAATATATGCACCTGAAAGCCTTATTTTTCCAACAATTTATATAATGTTCGTTCCTCAATAAATACGCTTTTACAGCTATGATTATACATGGCATAATGTCATCTTGTTCTCTATTTGATTAATCTATTAGTAATCTAATATTATTGTAGAATTTACCAATAATCTAAAATTTATTTGAAAGAAATTCTTAAATATTGATCAAAGTTTTTAATAATTAAATAATTAAATGTATAAACTAATGAGTTAATATTCATTTCGACTGTTTGTATATTTTCAGTGCCAGAAAAAGACCAGTTCCGTATCATCGACCGACACCGTCACCATCTTCTTCCCAAAGTAGCATAAAAAGCAGTACATATAGTTCATGCTCGACTAATAGTGTTAGCTCATGTCAAACTCAAAGTTGCAAATCTCTGCACCTATTTAGCTGACTTATCGTCGCAGCAAAGATATTTGTAATTAATTTTATTAATTCTACAAATAAAATCTGTTTTTTTGTTTAAGTCAGCTTGAATATATTAAATAACTGTTGCTGTATTCATTACTGAAATAAAATATAATATTTCTAGCAATGAATGATTATAGTATTAAAATGCATAATCATTTATGCTTGAATGCAGATCAGAGAAACTAAAAATCAAAGTATTGAATGGTGTATATATATATGTATAGATGTGCGTCTGTGTGTCTGTGTGTTTGTGTTTTTTTTTTTCTCTTTATAGAGTGGGTTAGTGATAACTAATTTATTTACGCCGTGGTCAGGGGCCGTATGGTGAGATAACAGTGTATACATCGAATCAGTAATAACAAAAACTGGTTGGTACAATTCAATAAAGGTAAATTTTTGGTCATAAACATTAGCAATCATTGAACAGGTATATCTGGCTATAGACTAGCAACTGAAGTACATAGTTGTTAAGCACACATCTTAACAGAACAGCCTCTCACTCTCATTCAATCTATATGCTCATAACTATCCATTCTGTACAAAGTCGAGTAACTTAGACTACTTAAACTATAGGTAATTACAATGTATAGTTTTGGGGCAAGCTTATTAGGTAATCATGTAGACGGCTTTTAAACAAATTCAGAGAGGTACTAAGCCGAATACTGACAGGTACCGAGTCCCAGAAATACATCGCACGAATAGAAAAGGAATTACGGTACATTTCGGTTGTAGCAGTAGGAATCATGAACGTCTACGAACTATTATTGCGAGCTGAACGTCTAATCTCTTCACTCGGTTTAGGGAATAAGTCAAGCAGGTATGCTGGTCGCCCAGTGTTGAAAAATTTAAATAGAACAGATCCCAGAAAATAGTTCCGTCGGTGATTAAGTGACAACCAACCTAGCCTCTCATAATACGGTTGTAGAGCCACATCTTTACGCAGGTGAAAAATAAAGCGGACTGCCGAATTGCATAAGCGTTGAAGTTTAACAGCCAGGTACTCAGGTAAATCGTAATATACTAAACAAGCATAATCAAAGTACGGTATAACTAAAGCATTGACAAGGTTCATTTTAACCTTACTAGATAGCGCATATCCCCGGTAACGCAGTCGATATAGTGCATGGTGTGCCCGTACATAGATTTGAGAAACATGTGCATCCCAAGTAAGTGTCATGTTAAACATGACACTTAGATTTCTGACGACGTCCGAGAACGGTATGCCAACCCCATCCACAGTGACCGGTGTATCCTGATCAAGATTAAGCCGCATTTGGTGCTGGTGGGAGCCAATAACCATCGCCTTGGTTTTTGCTACATTCAAATGCAAACCATTGTTGCGAGACCAGTCCACTACGCGCTGAGCATCCTCATTTAGTAGTCTAATGGGCATCAAGCTCTCTGGGCCGACACTGGACATATATTTGAAGGTCATCGGCGAACAACATACTAGTGGACTTGCAGTTTGCTAGTACCGAGATAATCTCGTTGATGAAGATCAGGAAGATGATCGGGCCAGGAGACGACCCTTGCAGAACACCAGATGTATTTGGCAGAAAACTTGAAAATGAGCCATCGAGACCCACTACAGCTTGTGCACGACCAAACAGATATGAGTGGAACCAGGCTATCGTTTCATTTGTGAAGCCGTAACGTCTCAGCTTCACGAGTAAAAACTCATGGTTAATAGTGTCGAAGGCTTGTTTATAGTCAAACAATAATAGGACAGTTACAAATCCTTTCTCTTCGCCTTTTTTTATGTCATTTATTTCAATTTTCAAGAGTGCAGTCTGGGTGCTGTAACCACTCCGAAACCCAGATTGTTGAAGTACCACAAGCGACTCTCCTTCAAGATAATCGACCACTTGACCAACCAGGAGCGAGTCAAAAACTTTGGCAAAGTGAGGGATGTTGACCACTGGCCTGGTATCATTGGGAGATTCAGGAGCCGGTTTCTTGTTGTGTGGAACGATGACCGATTGCTTCCATAGCGTAGGGTATGTACAGCTCGTTATTGAGAGGTTAAACAAATCAGTGAAGAAAGAAGCGATCGAACCAAACATGTTCTGAAAATATGCCAGAGACAGCCCGTCACAGTTAAGACTCTTCGCCTTAGTCAGACAAGCCACCATCATTTGCTGGACCTCGGCTCTATTCACCAGCCGAAACTGAAATTCAGTACGGACAGCACTAGCGCTCTGATCGGTACTAAGTACTCTATTTAGCGTTGCGAGTGAGCACGGAGGATGAGTATAAGTGATAGCTGAATAGTGAGTTATTAACTAATCTTTCGTAAAGAAGTTGAGGGGCGAACTGGACTTACTCCGGATAAGGTCAAACTTCCGCAAAAACTTCCAGCCAGTCGACTGATTTTTACAACCATTAATGAAAAAGTCGTCTCGGGCTTTGCGAATCGCCTTCTTAACGTCGTGACACATGGCCTTGTAGGATTCCTTGCGGTTGGAGCTACCAGATTGCTTCGCACGTCTGTAGAGTTTGTCACGATCTTTGCACATCCGACGCAGCTCAGGGGTAAACCAAGGCAATGGCTTGCGTTTGAATCTGCGTGTTACAAGGGGAGCATGAGCATCGAACAGATTACATGCGACCTGTTGAAACTGTTCAAGCCTATCGTCGACTGACTGCAATGATTCAAGCTGGAGCATCTGGGGTAGGAGATCATTAAGGAACGCAGCCGTTGAGAACCGACGAAAGTCTCGAGATGTTATCTCATAGACTGGTCTCTCTGGCCTGGCCAACTGGATGTCAAGTATGACATAGTCATGGCCATTAATATATGGAGCTTCAGACTTTTCGAAGGATACAACTTTGTCGGATGAGTCGATTAACATAATGTCGATCCAAGTAGCGGGCTCGGCACAGTGATGAGTAGCGCCAGTAGGAATCAAATACAAGTTGTTTTCCACCACTAAATTTTTAAGGTGTTTGCCATAATAATTGTCAGACAATAGGTCAGAATTTAAGTCACCTGCAATAACAATGTGATCATACAGATGTGATATTTCATCTAATTTTGAAAAGAATTTCGACAGAGTATTCCCCTTAGGTCGCCGATAAATCCCCCCCCAACTAGTAACTTGCCACAACACTCGACATTAATTAGTAAGAACTCCGTTTCATTGAGTTGAGAAATAGAAGACGCCATCACAGTCGAATAGTGTAGATCCGAGCGTATGTAAAACGCTACTCCACCGCCTTGAATATAGGTATGCTCGCTACTATTATCACCGTGTCCACGAACCTTACTCGAAACCAAACCCCGATCATTACGAATCAGATCATAGCCCGTAATGCTAAACGCTGAGGAGTCAAATAGTGGAGTAAGCCATGATTTTGTAATTACTAATATATCAATATTTTTATTGAGCAGCAGTACTTCAGTACTTCAATTTCAATAAGGTGGCACTTCAACGAACTAACATTTAGGTGCGCTATACGCAACGGCTGAAGCGAATTCGAACGGCGATTGGTGTGACTGGAATTCTGATTTAATGAAGCATTGAGAGAGTCGAGGTTGAGCGAACTTGGTTGTCATTAACTTTATCCCCGCGTGTCCATACATATTTATAGCTGGTCGCATTGGCACGTGCTTTGGTAGCTAGACGCAGTTTATGCAAACATTTCGTGCAATTCGATTACATAATCACCACCACCTGGGATGATCAGGCCAAGTTTTAGCTCCCCGAACGACCGTTTGGCACATTGTCACGCACGCAGATACTCTTAAAGCGAATACAATAAGCCAAGTACTTCGCAACCTCAGCGCTTCCAGCAGCGGCATTCTGAGGGCGACCCTTCAACTCATGAACGCTATGTACATCAGCTATGTCGCCCGCAACATTAAGTACCTTGAAGATCGACGCTGTGATATCGTTTAAAGGGACTTGACACGCACGAGGAATACCAATAACCTTAATTTCGGCATACTTATAATCTCTGTCAATACGTTCTTTTAAACTTGCAATCTCGGCGTCCTTACTACTGTTCTCACGCTCTAACTGGACGATACGTTAATCATGATCCTCAATTTTCACAGATAGCGAATCGAATTTTTTGCTGAGGTCCTGGGTAGCGACAAAGCCTAGAGAGGCCTGCCGAAAAACTTCGCCCAGTTTGTCGTCGATCGAAAGAGAAGCCCAATTGCTGGGTAGAGACATGTTGGTTGCTGATGTACCCGTCTCAGCCGCTAATTGTGGGTCGTTCAAGGTATCGTGCAGATTAACGCGCACACTATCCTCAATACACGAACTATGGCTAACACTACTAAGAGTGCTGATGTCCAGAAGAGACTCTGTTTCAAGGTCACGCGCCTCGTCGAAGAAAATTCCACGTCCAACCCGTTCCTCCTGAGTCGTGTGCATGATCCCGACGAATTCTCGGTATGTTCTACGACAACACGAAGTACAGCCCTTAGCGTTAGCGTACCGTGCAAGGCAGCCCTCGTGGAAAACTAAGCCGCACGAGTTACACTTTACAACTTTGTTTAGAGCGTTTTTGCTGCACTTCTTGCATTCAGGCATAAGAAACGTGGTAGCCTAAGAACAGTGTAGTGATACAATAAAAAAAAACGCTAATATAGTACTAATTATGCTGTACACGCTCGTGTAGTATTTTACATTAGAAAACTTATTACGAAGATATTTCTAACTCTCTCTAACAAATGGCATTAGATTTGCATTTGCTTGCGGGACTCACACCATATCACAACCAACACACATCCGGCATACTAAACGAAAGCATGCACAGCGCACTGCAAATTGACACTGTCGAGTGTGAAAAGTGAAAAATTTAGCACGAAACGATAAAAAACTCAAAAATTAATATTATAAGTGAAAAAAGTAAACGTGTGGTCAGGCGTCGGTAGTGCAGTGTCCTATTACACCCGTGTACGCAGTGATGTAGGTATGCGTGCTGTCAGGCGCCGAAAATTTTGCGAAAATGGCTTTTACAAGTGTTTATGTAGAGTAAAAATTCTAATTTCGATTAACATAGCCGACGAAAATGATATAGATGATCACAGCACTAGAGAACGCAACTAAACTCAAACTCGATCACCACGTGGTCGGACAACATAACCTACAGAACACTTTCAAACGGCCGCCACCGAATAAGTACCACACTCCGGCCAACGCTGCTTAACCAGAAATTCACTCGCTACGTGACACTCGATATGCGAAGACAGTAAATTAGGATTATTAAATAATTAGCTAGCAAGCTAACACAAAGATTCACTCGCACGTGGCGGATGCTTAGCTAATATGTAAAAAGCACAGTCACTTTCAGACACTTCACGGCGCTCAAACTTGAAGCTGGGCACAGGCAGGGTCGCTGGGCAGCACTGGGGCAAAGAGATGACCAGGTAATCCCAGCGGGAGCGACGATAAGAAGACCAGAAGGAAGTGATGAGAGATGCCGAGTGGAGCCAAGATGGCCGCAGGGGGTGCCACTCGCTGCTACTGTGCTGATACGACGTTTAGGCCGGATTACCGCAGCAAGCACCGATCGCAGGCCAATAAATATTAGCACGTTCGGAAGCTTGCAAAAAAGTGCGTGTAAGATCTGTAAAACAAAACGCCCGAGGGCAGGTACACTACAAAAAGAAAAACTGAAAATTGTTGCGTCTTAAAAGGTGGCTGAACTGACTTTAAGAAAGAAAAGAGCTGTTAAGACAGAAAAGTTCTTACTATTTATTGACTGAATTTAAGATTAAGATACTATCAATCTTAATTTCAGTTTCCTTATATCTTAAATTAGTTATAATTATTATCATAAGTTTAAAGAATGCCAAGCTTACGATGTCTACGTGAATCTTCTCCCTAAGTATAAAAAGGTTAGCAAAGTAAGGTTAATAAATTTATGTTGGGGTGACGGGCCGATCATATTCGAGTACAACATACATCTACATATCAAAAGCCGTGGAGCGCGTTAGTCAGATTTCATTTTTTCTCTACACTGAACACCTGGACATCGTCTACGAGAATTCCGGGTGACGGGCCGATCATATTCGAGTACAACATACATCTACATATCAAAAGCCGTGGAGCGCGTTAGTCAGATTTCATTTTTTCTCTACACTGAACACCTGGACATCGTCTACGAGAATTCCGGGTGACGGGCCGATCATATTCGAGTACAACATACATCTACATATCAAAAGCCGTGGAGCGCGTTAGTCAGATTTCATTTTTTCTCTACACTGAACACCTGGACATCGTCTACGAGAATTCCGGGTGACGGGCCGATCATATTCGAGTACAACATACATCTACATATCAAAAGCCGTGGAGCGCGTTAGTCAGATTTCATTTTTTCTCTACACTGAACACCTGGACATCGTCTACGAGAATTCCGGGTGACGGGCCGATCATATTCGAGTACAACATACATCTACATATCAAAAGCCGTGGAGCGCGTTAGTCAGATTTCATTTTTTCTCTACACTGAACACCTGGACATCGTCTACGAGAATTCCGGGTGACGTGCTCATTATTGTCGACCACAACTTACATCTACATACCGAAAGCCACGAAGCGCACTACCCAGTTTTCTTTTTTCCCCGCCGAACACCTGGACATCTATTTAGAACCCCGGGTGACCTGGGATTTTTACTTGGGGTGAAGATTTATATAGACATCAATAACTGAACTCATGGATACCTGGTTACCGTATTCGGGGATGGGGTATGCATTTGTTTTTATTTTTTATATATATATTATAAAACAAGTTTAACTTCAATCTTAATTTAAGACGTGTTTTCTTCTTAAATTCAGTTCACTTTTCTTGTTTGACCGATTCAGTAACGCAAAAACTGAAAATTGTTGCATTCTCGCCCGGTAAAAACTGTGTGAGGTAGTAGTCTACTTCCCCGTGTCTCCTTTCAATCCAGTACCTTATTTTTAGTATAAGGCGATGTGTCCATCGCCCTTTCCTGCTAGCATCCCATCTTTGTTGCCACTTATTCATTGTCCGTTCCCGCGCGGTGTTCCAGATTTCTGACTGTGTGGCGTCATTACTTTTTTTCTTTGCCTCGTAGGCCTCCTTCTTTTTCACCACTAGGAGCTCAGTGGGCTGCATGCCTGCTATAATGCACGCCGCCTCGTCCAATACCGTACGGTAAGCAGACGCAAGCCTTAGTGCACTTCTCCGGTACACTGCCGATATGCTCCGCGCGTAGCTTTTCACCTGCATGGCGTCTGCCCATATTGGGGCTCCGTACAACATAATTGACGTGGTCACACTTGCCAAAAGCAACCTTCGTTTTTGGGTTGGCCCTCCTATATTTGGCATTAATCGTGATAAAGTAGCGCCAACATTTGCTGCCTTATCGCTCACTGTTTCTAGATGCTGCTTGAAAGTAAGTCTCGCATCGATGGTTATGCCCCGATATATAATCGTTGGTTTAGAAACGATCTCATGTCCATCTACTTGTCAGAGTTATCGACTTGGGTAGTGGTAGGCTTAGTACTCCATCGTACATGATGTTCAAAGCGGTGGGCCAAGTACCGACCCTTCGGGGACGCCTCCTGTGACTTTATAGGACTTAGTGCCATCCCAAGATTCTGTCCTTCTGGTAGTCAGACATCATCCTTCTTATGTACAGAGGTACATCTTTCTTTCAAAGTGCCTCGTGTATTTTGCTCCATTTAGCTGAGTTTTACATCCACAATGCATTTTTTTACATCCAGTGTAGCATTAGCGCATTACTCCTTTTTCCCTCCTTTCCATCTTGTTCCCTCTACCGCTTTTTGGGCAGTGTCAATCGCTAGGCTAACTGCGTCTAGTGTAGAGCGTTGCCTCCGGAATCTGTACTAGTGTTCTGTAAGTCCTTCTGATGTTTCTATGCCTTGATCCAATCTGGCGCAGATTATACGTTCTAGGATCTTGCCCGAGGTATCCAGCATGCAGAGTGGTCTGTATGACGTATAGTCGTCAGATGCCTTCTTTCCCTTTGGCAGTAAGCGCTGTTTCTTCCAATTAGTGGGAAATATCCCTTCCTCGAAACATGTGTTGTATTGTACAAGTCTACGAAGGCCTCCGGGTGTGCGTGAATAGTATGTTTCAATGCAATATTGGGTATGCCATCCAGTCCCGGAGCCTTGTTGTTTCCCACTCTTTTGCAGGCCCTTTGCAGCCCCTCCGTCCGTATCTTGGGAATATCTTCCTCATGTGTCCCTGCTTCAGTAACACCTGTCTCATCTCATTGTCTGGGGAACGGTATAGTCACGACCCAGTTTAATAGTTCCGGGCACTTGGGAGGAGCTACATAACCTCCCTTAATTTTCTTCATAATAATTTTATAAGGTCGACCCCAGGGATCTTGGTCTACCTCGTCCTGTAGCTCCTTCAAGCACCGCCGCTTATTGTGGCGTATTGCCGTTTTCAGCTTTCGTTTAGCATCCTTCATTTCCTGATCACGAGCATCCACTATTTCCTGGCCTTTTCCAGTTCTGTAGAATTTTTTCCTTGCTTGCTGTTCCCGTCTCCTAGTCTGATGGCATTCGCTGCGGGCCATAGCAATATCATTGTTCCACCAGTATACTGGCGGTCGTCTATTGTTTGCCACTCTTCGAGGCATAGCAGCGTCGCAGGCTCGGTCAATGCTTCCCATCATATGTTCTGCCTTGTTGTTCGTCGTTCCAGACAGTTGCAGTTCCTCTAGTGATAACAGAAACATCTTTTTATCATAATCCTTTGTTTTCCAAATGACTCTATTGATCGTTGTACTCGCACTGGGTCTCTGCTTTGGTTTACCTACCTCCATTATTATGGCCTGGTGGTCACTATGTGTGTAGTGTTTACTCATTCTCCATGAGTCAACTGAGCCGGTAAGGCCGCTGCTAACAAACGTTAGGTCTACGATGGACCCTGTGTCTCCTCTTCTAAAGGTGTATGCACACGAATAATCTTTATTGATAAATGAACACGAGAGATTATCTGTGAATGTGTTTGTTTATTAATCGTAATTCACAATGAATGATTCGTTTAAAGTGACCTCGGAGAATGCGCGTTTCTATAATTATGTGATCCTATCTGTCGTCACCGAGTTAAAACTACCTGTCTAGTGCTGGATCGCGGGTGGTGGAGTAGAGGCCGAGCGCCTGTATGCACCCTCTTTCATAGCCTCCCTGGGTGGTGTGATTCCTACCCACGCGGTCGTCCGAAATCGTGGAATGGAAGTTGCGCTGAGTCGGAAGAATCGGGACTCGGGGTGCATCCGAGCTGTTGCCATGCACGTGTTTGGCGATTTGTACTCGATTGCGTTATAACTAGCTATGCTATATACGTGTAAATATTCACACGTATATATTCACACGTGACACGTCCTTGGGGTCGCTACCGGGTGCCCTCGCTTGCAAACTATAATTATGCAAATCAAATTCCGCGCCCCAAAAAAAATTTTGAGTTTTCCTCATATGAATTACCCTCTTATTTTACTTGTAAGTTTTTATAATGTTTATTAGTCTATTCCTGAATGAAGATAAAGGTAAGTGTCTAATCTACTCAATATGCTAGGTTAGGTAAAGATTTACGTGCTATTTTCCTAACTTACTCGTTAAAAATCTCTAAGATAGTACGCGTTATTCTTTGGTCACATAAAATTTTGCTAAGGTTGGTTGATTGGTTAATAATTGCTTCCTCCTCAAGAGGAAGCTTTGTAATAGTAAAATTTTCAGTTTTGCTAATACATCGTGGAAACGCATTTGGAGGTATTTGGAGTACGAATCATACGTTTTTAGAAAATGTCCGTGCGGATGGCTGTGTGTGTGTGTGTGTGTGTGTGTGTGTGTGTGTGTGTGTGTGTGTGTGTGTGTGTGTGTATGTACGTATACCGCCATAATTTTGGAACCATGCGACGGATCGTAATAAAATTTGACATGCATATATTTTTTCTAATTCTGAATTTAGGTCATTTTTTGTTTTATGATTCTGACCATTTTATGGCCATATTATAGCCATTTTTCTATTTTTGAAAAAATATTTTTGCTTTTTTATAATGATATGATTTATACAATATATTCAACAATAGTGTATCTAAAAGAACATAAATTTGTCTACTTTTTCCCGCAAGATTTTCTAGATTGACTGATCTGTTCATTTTTTATGATATAAAAGGTAATTTTTCGATAAACATATATAACTCAAAAAATAAATAGTTAAATGTTTTGAAAAAATTCATGACAATAAAAAACAACGATATCTACTAGTTGTAAAAATTTTAAGCAATTTTGGCGACTAGTTTTTGAGATAAAAATCAAAAACTAAAAAAAATGGTTTTTTTATGTCGTACGATTACGGGAGTAAAAAGGTTTAAATTGAGTTGAAATTTTAGGAAAAGATTGATCTTTTGATCACTTCGGCTAGGTTCTTTTTGTAGCTTATGAAACCTTTTAGTTTAAAAGATATTAAGATTCAAATTCTTCAACTCTCACCCTGTATACTCTGTGTGACTGAACATTATTATTTTTGTTAAACCATATAATTTGATAATTAAAGCTTAGTATATTTTGAGAGTTTTCATGGTTTTCAAGGAGTTCACGGAGCTCTATCCTTTTGATATCCACCTTAACCGCCAGTCTCCTGATATCCCTCCCCTACAAGTGTCTTCCTAACCTATCCTTTTAGTATCGAATAGTAGCGAATATTTAAATCAAAGAATGAATTGATTGTCCCATGTAATTATCTTCCACTAGCAGAATAGGAGGAAGCTAAGTGCCAATGACTTGGCAGCGGTTTTTTGCTTAGGTTGGTCGAGCGGTTTTATAAGTATGTTGTTTTTCTAAAGTGTGATTGTTACATTATTGTGTGTTGTGTAATGCACCATCAGCTGTGTTTGTGTAGTCCTATTATACATTATGGCTACCTAGCGAATCTCTCTTTTGTTTAAGTTTCTTAAAATGTACTTTCGCTTAATCTTATATTGTATCTTGATTGGCTGTCTTGATCGTGCTTGGCTCCAATCATCTGTAGATTCAACCTTGAATCCCTTGGCATCAGGGCTGGCTGAAGGAGCATCCCATTGGCTGCGGCCAGCTGCTGCAGATTTGGGAGTCTGGGGCCTGTTGATGGCCACGGGGGTTAGTATGGGAGTACCTGGTTTGCCGTCTCGGGTCGTCTGGCCTCATACATCTGTAGATGCTCTGCGCTGGGTTGCGCATGAGTAGTCCTATGATCTGAAATCAATCTATCGCGGATTAGTAGTGGGGCCCCCCTTTTAGTGAAAACTTTCCATATTATTACTACTATTATGATAAACGTGAGTATGCCGGTCCCGGAATAAGTTACCGTTGATTGAAGGGACGAAAATCTACCGTAAATGTCCTTATATTCGCCTAGTCTTTTCGCTTTATCGATAATGTCGCGAAAATCCCGTCCCGTTTTCAAGGAACGTGCTAGTATATCCTTCAGATTCAGAGATTTTACCGTATCCTCTTTTGCCAGCGTGTCTTCAATAAATCCTAGTGGTGTGTTGCTCGTGTTGTTTATTAAAGAGGCTACGTCTAATTCCGTTTCGTTAAATATTATGGTCGAATAATTTACGCGTACTTCGCGTGATGCTACTAGTCGTACTGTGTTTGTGCGTGCGTTGCTGCCGTGCGGCAGGCGCAATGTGCCTACGCCGTCAATGTCTATCGTGTTGTCTGTCAGTCATTTGCAGCTAGAAAACAGTCTCTCCTTTTTATTTGTAGAAAATATCCAAGTGTTGGAGGTGCTTGTGCGCATCCAAAATGTGTCCCTTGACTTTATCAATTTGATTTTACAGTCTGAGAAATTAATAGGGTTTTTCCCGGTACTGATTTTAATATCACAGCTCGCGCCGTCGTTGATTTCGTGAACTGGCTCTGTGTTTTTGCATATGTATACGTTGCTAAGCTTCTTGCATTTATTCAGTGCATCTAAGGTGATGGGGATGTATGTGTTCGACCCTTGGTCCAGTAAGAAATATCCCGTTTCTGGCCAAATATAAGCAAATGTGTCTGATGCATTAAGTGATTTCTTCTTGATCGGTAAGGCAGATGCCTTGTACAGATCGTAATCGTTGAAGTCGAGCAGTGGCATTCCTATATAGTATACCAGATGCGTGTCTTGAAATAAAATCAAGACGTCAGATATTTTAATCAATTCAGTAATGGACATATCTATTCCCATAGATGGGAACCGTGAGTCGGTTATTGTCTCATTTGCAAGGGCTTCCAATTTTTCTCTGGTGTGACAAATCGTGTATGACTCCCTGAGTTGAAAATAGAAAATTAAAAAAATAAAAAAATAAATAAAAAAAAAAATAAAAAAAAATCTCCGTAATAATAAAAATAAAATCTCCGTATCTAGCTCGTACTGTAGTACGTTATCCTCTAATAAGTTTATTTGTAGTTTATCTGTAAGTTGGTTTTTTTATTTATTCTAATTATTAGGCTATATGGTGCTGGATAAGTGGCATTGTGGGACGCTCCCTTATGGGATCCCTTTAATTGGCCAGAGGTTTTAATGCTAGCGAAATATGTAATTGCTTCTAAGTTTGGTCGTGATGAAACTTTTGCCGTTTATCCGGGACTTTGTGGCCTTTTCAGTGTGCTGTCTTTTGGGCGCTCAGATTTCGCGAGACGCGATCTTTGTGTTTTTTTTGTCTGGTAGCTCTTTTTATGGTGGGGTTTTATGCCGTGGTTGAATTTTGTCGAGTTTAAGGTTCTGGGGGCTCGGCGAGGAGCCTGTGGGCGACCCGGAAAAGGTAAGAGTTTGTTATCTAGATTTTCTAGATAAGTGCTAATATTGCTCTTCTTCTAGATCTTGTCTGATGATGAAGGGTTCGAAGGACTCCCAGTTGCGTTTTCTGCCGGCAACCCCCATGTTGAATATGTTTAATTTAATTAATCCTAGTAGGAAATAATAAAGCGACCCCCTCCTGGTAACCCAAAAAAAAACATAAAAAGAAAATAATCAAATGAACTGCACCACGCAGAAGCTGTTACGGCCGTAATGTAGGCTGGTATTGTGCCAAAAAAATAAAAAAATAAAAAAAATAAAAAGAAAGTTGTTCTGGGCTTGAACTCGGGTCCCCGACTTCCAAGGCAGGCACCTAGTTTTTTTAATAATTGTTTATTTATTGTCAGAAGATTTTTTACAATGGTTCGGCGAAATAAACAAATAAGCCGATTACATGTTGTGAAACGTACAGAATGGTCCTTGGACGCTCGCTGTGTTATAATTTGTCGTAGATGTATTAATATTATGAATTGTACATTGGTGATTTTGTTTGTATTTGCTCTATTGTATTCCTAGAAAAGTTGACAATTTCAAAAACTAGGATTGATTTTCAAGAAAAAAAAGAGAGTTTTACATTATTTTTCTTAAAGATATAGGTTACATGTGTGTACAACGTCGTTAGTCGAGTATTTACATATATACATGAGAGTTTGCTTATAGCGTTTGCGTTTTAGAAAAATATAAATTGTTAGCTTAGTGTAGATAGATTTACTTTTATCATTATTTATGTTGTTTTTTTCGCTAATATTTTAAGTCTTTTCCTTATAATATTTGAAGTTACTTAGCGTTTGTATGTCTAGCTTATTCAGTTTTGAACTATATATAAGGTCATCGTATCTTAATTTTTTTAGGATCATATAAAATTTTTGTATTACAATTATTTCTTGATATGTGATAAATTATAGGTTTAGCTAGATCATTGACTATATAATTGTTTAGATCCATATATAGGAACGACTCGGTTGGGATTAATCCTGATTTTAGAGCAGCCGCATGGAACAAATCGTTAGGAAAGAAAGGCCCGTTGATTAAGTTATTTGAATGGTTGTATATAGCACTTTTGATATGATTTCTTATTAATTTGATGATAAATATATCTATTCTAATTGTTTTGGCCAGTCTATATAGTTTATTATTTTTGATCATGTATTTATAGTTATGAGCTGATTCTCTGTAGTAATTGAGGCATACTCTAAGACACTTTCTTTCCAACTTACGTAATTGTTCCATGCGGCAGGCGCTTACATTAAACCATATGGGGCAGGCATATGTTAAGATTGGCCGAATCAAACATAGATATGCTACTTTTTAGCTACCTTTGCTCTGTTATCGAGATATCTATTATAAAATAAACTATGAAGAGCTTTGAACGAGTTCGTAGCTTTCTTTAGTTGAGTAGCGAGGTGATCGCTATAGCTAAGTCTGTCATCAATGATTACTCCTAAGTATTTCACCTGTCTTTTGTGAGGGATTTTTGACTCTTTGTCTTTTATGTCGTCATATATGGTAAAGTTTCTCCAATTTTTTGTTATTTTAGATTTTAAGTTTAGATTATGAATGAACAGTATTATTTCGCATTTCTTTGGGTTAATTTCAAGGAGCCAATTTTCATAATATCTCTTTATACTATCATAAGTTTTTTGAAGTATATTTTCTATTTTTTTAAGTTTTTATCAGCAAAGTATATAATTAAGTCGTCCGCGAAGGCGATTGCGTGGGAGTTATTATTATTATTTAGGTCAAAGAGGTTGAGAAGATCCGCATTATAGATGTTAAATAGGGTTGGCGAGTTCACCGTGCCCTGCTGCAAACCTCTATGTATTTCAAATGTTTCTTTAGATAGGTTTTTGCGTATAGTAGTTTTGAATTTACGATTTGCTATCATATTTAAAATGATTTTAATTAGGTGTGAAGGGGAATTATGTTTTATTAGTTTGAAAATTAGGCCCTCAATCCAAACCGAGTCAAACGCTTTTCTCAGGTCTATCAGGCAAGCGCCTACCATTTCTTTTTTATTGTAATGCCAGATAATGTCTGAAGTGAGTTTATTAATTGCGTGTATAGTTGAATGTTTTTTTTTTTAAATCCAAATTGTTGTTCCGGAATAATTTTATTTGTCTCTGTGAAGTAAACTATTGTTCTATTAATGATTCTTTCATATATTTTGCTAATGACTGGAAGTAGACTGATAGGCCTGAGATTGTCTGGTTCGACTGGTTTGTCTTTTTTTTTAACTAAAGTGATAACTTTGGCCACTTTCCATCTGTTTGGGAAGTATCCAATGTTTAACATATTGTTGAAGAGTATTGTATAATTTAGAATAATTTTTTTAGTGCAATTTTTTAACATTATATTGGATATATTGTCAAATCCGGAGGATATTTTGTTTGAAAGTTTAGTTATATGCTTTTCGACTTCTTTAAAGTGCGTAAAATAATTTAAGTTTTGTGGTTGTTTCGGGTTCAGAGCTGTATTTCCGTCGGAAAATTCAGCCAGGGGGGGAGCGTCCTTGATTGAATTTTTAAAGTTGTTAATTTTATGTGACACTATGTTTTCAAGTGTTGATCTGTTTGTACTAGGGAGCGAGTTTACTTTGCTAAGGCATGTGTCTATGATATCTGGGAGCATATCTTTGTTGTTAATTACGACTTTATTCGCGTCTTTTTGTTTGTTTGAGTTGTTTTTATTATAATCAGTATTATCCGAATTATCTGTGATATTTACGTCAGTATTATTATTATTTTTATTATCTGTGAATTTGGGTCTATTTTGTATTTTATAAGTATATCTTTATGTGCCTTTTTATCAAGAGTTATATTGTCCAGATTTTGTGATTTATTTTTTCTAAAAATTCTGTTTAGATAGGGGAAGAATTTAGCAGACTCTTTGTAATTAACTTTTTTTATTTCATTTATCCAGTGTGACCTTGCGTTCTTGCAGAATTCTGTATGGATGCTATTTTTAATTTCATTGTTTTTTTCTTTTAATAAAGCTACTTCGGTTTTATGATTTATATCAGCATTGAATTTTTTTTTGTGTAATTGAGTCAAAACTTTCTGTTTTTGTTTATGTAGGTTTTTGATTTTAAAATTTGCTAGAGAATTTAATTTATTGGATTGTTTTAGTTTACGTGTCGTGTCATTAATTGCATTATTTAAAGCTGTTTCTATTTCAAGGAGGTGTGTGTCAATTTCTTCTATGGTTAAATTTTTATTGTCCGGGATTATAGTTTGTTAATTATCGCTTAGGTGTTTTTTTATATTTTATCCAGTTCGTTTTTTTATATAGGAGAATTTTAGGCTGTGTTTGGACGACTGTTGGGTCATTTGTGATTGGTTTTACTAGTTTGATGAAGAGATTTGTCGCGTTATGGTCACTATCGTACTGTTGGACTAATAGTTTGTCGTTCAGTATGTCTAGTTTGCAGTCTGCAAGAGCAATATCTAGGTATGATCCGTTTTTAAATGTGGGCTCCTCGGGAGCTACTATTTTCGTTCTATATTGTATACTGTTATTCGACATCCAATCATGCAATTGCCTGCCCATTAGGTTGCTGGAAGCATTACCTGTGATATCGTGCTTAGCATTAAGGTCTCCTATAATTATATATTGGTTGCTTACTTTTCTTAAATTTAATTGTTCGCATATCTTTGAGATATCTTTTCTTATATCTAAGTATTTATTAGAGCCAGGGGCATAAGCGCTCACTATAAAAAGATTATCACCAGAATCTAATTTTATTTTTATTGCTGTAGACTCAATAAGGTCCAGGTTAACTAAATCAACTGTGTCAAAGTTTATATCGTTTTTGATAATGAGCGCTGTGCCACCTCCGTTTTTATTTCTAGGCTTACTTACTACATTATAATTTTCAAATTGCAGTTTGTGTTTCTTATCAGTCTTTGTTTCGCATAAGGCGACAACATCTGGTTTGTTTGTTTTTAGGAATACTGCCAACTCATACCTACGACTATTTGCTACAATAGAATTAACATTTATTTCTGCTATATGCAGATCACATTTTTTTTTTTTTTTTTGAGTTCTGCTAAGGATTTTAAGACCATTGTAAATTTAATTTTTTGGCTATAAGTTCAATCTTCTCTGTGTTACTCCTTACTGCAACATGAATTGCTTTGTTTTATTCAGATACTTGTTGTAAGACGCTTTCTTTGAAAGTGTCTAGCTTATTATTTAAATTAGTAATAGCGTTGAGTATTTGTGAGCTGTCAGTTTCTTTTACGCAGTTAGCTTGGTTATTGTTTGAACTATTGACATTTTTGTTTTGTGTTAGGTTAGATATTGCTATCTGTGCATAAGAAGCTGAGTTATCACTTGAATTTACACTAGATGCGTTGACATTTGATTTTCTTTTGTTTACATTATTGTTCTTTTTAGTCAGGAATTCCTGATAGGTTTTACATCCTCTGAAGGAGGCTGGGTGGCCGTATTCGTTGCAGTTTACACAGAATACTGCCTCTTTATTTCCTATTTCTTTAATTGAGCATTGCCCTGGGGCGTGGTTCTCTTTACATTTAACACATCTGTAAGACATGCAACAATTTGACGCAACATGGCCAAATCTTTGGCATTTTCTGCATTGGGTAGCTTTCTTTTTCTTAAGAGGCTCCCATTTAATTGCTTGGTGCAATACATTGTTGATTTTCATAATTTCAGAGGTTTGAGAGTCAGCTGATACTTGAATTAAGAATAATTTTAATGAGGTGCTTCTAGTTGCAAAACTTTTGACGTTTGTAAAGGTTATATTTGTACTATTGCGTCGTTGTAAATCTACTTGTTGCCATAATGGAAAAATTGTATTATCTCCTCTGAGTACATATAATGAAGAACTAAAACAGCTCTTATTACACGATAATCATTTTAGATATTTAATTAGGTACTATAATAATTTATTTTGCTTTGCAACATTTAACACTAAAGTAATATATGAAAATAAAAAAGCTATTTATAATTTCAAAATTCAAGGTCAAGTCACTCATATCTCTCCGCATTCATTGATACCCTTAGAAAATGATGAACCTGTATGTGGTCAGTTATATAATTATGATGATATAACTTCTATAGAAAAAAGATTACAAAAAAATGAAAAGTTAACTAAATATCATATAGAATTATTAACTAATATTATGAATGATAATCCGTATGCTAAAAATTATAAATATCTGAATCAACTATCAAATATACAAAATTTACCAAATTACAAATTATATTTTGTTCGTAAAAATNTGCATAGATATATTGGGTACAGTAAAAAACCAAATTCTGAATCAAATCAAATTTATGATATAGATATAAATAGTAGTAAGAATAAAAAAAGAAATTTAGAAAATCTCACTCTTTTACAATATTACTCTTATAGACTATCATATAGACCAAAAATAAAATGTTTCTCTCCTTTATTATTCGGTGGTAGACTAACTCAACAATATTTTATACATGCACTTGTTATGGTAGAGAGTAATAGAATAAACTTCTTCAGTAATAATCAAAAACAATTAAGAATTTAATGTTATCAAGGTTTATTCAATCATGTTTATAATTCAAATATTTCACAAAATTTTGAACAAAAAAAAAAGATTGGGTAATTTGTTTATACTATCAGCTACATACATAGGAAGTCCCCGATATATGCAGCAACATTATCAGGATGCAATGGCAATAACCAGAGCTAAGTCTAGACCAGATTTACTGATAACCATGACTTGTAACCCTAAATGGAAAGAATTAAAAATGGTTCTAAAACATTTTCCTAATGGTACTACTCCAAATGATATTCCAAATATTACTGTTAGATTATTTTATGCAAAATTTAATTCGTTTTTAAACGATATTTTAAAAAATAAAATCTTTGGAGAAGTACTTGCTTACGTGTATACGATAGAATTTCAAAAAAGAGGCTTACCACATGCTCATATAGTTGTGACATTGCATCCTAATAACAAAATTATGACACCTGAATCAATAAATAAATACATTTCTGCTGAGATTCCACACAATTCTAATAAAGATTTACAAAAATTAGTAATCAAACACATGTTACATGGACCACACACAAATACATCTCCTTGTTTAGAAAATTCTAAAATTAGTAAAACTAAAACTACTTGTGCTAAAAATTTTCCGAAAAAATTTTGCGACAACACAACTTTTAAAGAGAACGGTTATCCATTATATCGTAGACGAGATAATACATCTGAAAAATACACGTATTCGACAAAAAAGTATAAAGAAATTATTCCAGTAGATAACCGTATGGTCGTTCCTTACAATAGCTTCCTACTGCAAAAATATAAATGTCATATAAATGTAGAATATTGTGCATCTATTCAAAGTATTAAATATATATTTGATTACATACATAAGGGTGGAGATAGAGCATTATGCAAAATTAAAAAAATGGATGATAAAGAAAATGATGAACCAGGTGCTGTAGTTCATGATGAAATTACTCAATTTATTGATGGAAGATATTTAAGCGGAATGGAAGCAGCTTGGCGACTACAAGAATTTCCATTATGTGGTAGAAGCCATACTGTTACACGTTTAGCAGTTCATACAAAAGATCAACAAAACATTATTTTTGAAGAACATAAAGAGTCAGAAGCATTACGCAACACAGAAACCACATTAACAGCATGGTTTAAATTAAATAAAATAGATAATTTTGCAAAAAATATTAAATATGTTGAAATTCCGCAACATTACAAATTTGATCAAAAAACAAAATCTTGGATAAAACGATCGCGAAATTATACATATGGTGCCATTGGACGATTAAATGTAGTATCTCCAAAAGATAGTGAAAGATTCTTTCTGAAGTTGATACTAAACAGAATAAAAGGTGCTACTTCTTTTGAAGATTTACGAACTTATAAAAATACACTGTATCAAACTTATAAAGAAGCAGCACTAGCTATGGGTTTAGTAGCTGATGACTCTTGTGTTTATAATATTTTTGAAGAAGCTTGTCAAATAATGTTACCATTTCAATTACGTAAATTTTTTGCTTGGTTCATATTAGCAGAAAACATCCAAGGAAATACAATTTGGAATAGGTTTAAAAATTTTTTTACTGAAGATTTTAAAATAAATAAAGAATATAATGCTTTATCTCATATCCAAAGTATATTAGAAACAGAAGAAAGGTGTTGTAAGGATTTTAGTTTACCAGAACCTGATAATTTTATTCTCAATGATGATATATCTTCCGAAAATATAATTCAAAGTGCCACTATTTTCACACAAATGGTAAATCAATTAAATGAAGATCAACACTCTATTTTCACAGAACTTATTAATAGCAAAACTAACATTTATTTTATTGATGGTCCTGGAGGTTCAGGAAAGACTTTCTTATACAAAACTTTAATACACTATTATATCTCATTGAACAAACAAGTCTTGTCAATGGCTTGGACTGGTATCGCTTCTATATTATTACCAAAGGGAATGACAAGTCATAGAACTTTTAGATTACCTTTAGATTTGGATAAAATAGATACTGCTTTTCTAAAATTAGAATCAGATAAAAGAAAATTAAGATTGGCTGATTTAAATATTTGGGATGAAGCATCTATGATTCCGGAAAAGGCTTTAGAAATCATAGATCGAACCTTGCAAGATGTATGCTGTAATAAAATACCTTTTGGAGGAAAATTAATCATATTAGGAGGTGATTTTAGACAAATTCTTGCAGTAATAAAACATGGTTATAGAAATTCTATCGTTGAGGAAACAATTAAATATTTTAAATTATGGCCTCTTTTCAAAGTTTTAAAATTCAAGAAAAATATTCGTTCTAATGATAGAGAATTCTCAACATTGTTATTAGATTTAGGAGAAGGTAAAATTACCTCAATTTTGGAAAACTGATAATGTTTGTGAAAAAATTTATAGCAATATTAATCAAAATATATCTATAAATTCTGTAATTTTAGCTCCTCATAATGAAGATATTAAAATCATTAATAATAAAGTATTAAAAATGTTATATGGTGATACATGGACATATTACAGCATAGATCACGCAACACATATAGGTGTAGATCAAACTGACGAAAATATTCATCTAAATTATCCAATTGAAATGTTAAATGAAATTAGAGAAGGTCTTCCACCTCATAAATTAGACTTGAAAATAAATGCAACAGTTATGTTAATTCGAAATTTGAGTATAATAGAAGGTCTATGCAATGGGACTTGTTTGAAAATCATTAAATTATATCAATACAATATTGAAGTAGAAATAATTACAGGAGAGAATATTGGAAATAAAGTCTTTATACCGAGAATCACCTTAAATACTGGAGAAAATTCTTCATTTCCATTTACTCTTTATAGAAAACAATTTCCAATTATATTATCTTTCGCAATAACAATAAATGAATCACAAGGACAAAGTTTTAATTCCTTAGGAATTTTTCTTAGACGGCCATTATTTTGTCATGGTCAGTTATATGTAGCTTTATCTAGATGCAAAAATCCCAATAAAATATTCATTCAAAATGAATTAGAAGATTCTTCAAAAATCGATAATATTGTATGGAGTGAGGTATTAAAAGAGTCTATTTAAAGTATATACAAATCTATTGCAAATTATTACATTTTTTTATAGATAAATTATAATACAGAAGTCATAATTGATTCTTTCAGACCAACAATTTCTCCTACTTTGGTTTCAAAAAATACTTTTTAATTTACATATTAATTTTTTTTATTTTTAAATTTTTAGCATATTATTAACAATGCAATGGGATCCAATTCAAAATTCATTTGTTTGTGTAGAAAATGATGAACACAGGAATTATTTACTTGAATTAAATTATCAAATTGATCAACACTTTATTGAAGAAGTAAAGTATGAACGTTACTTGAATAATTTAACAGATGACAAAGACGATACATTGAAAGAATTAAATTCTCAAATAGAAATTTATGAAACATTTGATGAAGTAGATATATCTTCAACATTTTCTAATTTAGATGAAATCACTACTGAAATTACATTTAATTACTTCAAAAGATTGTTCATTTTCGTAAAAAAACAATTTATTACCTAGTCAACTTAAAAATAATGATAATGATGTATATGTTAAATATATTATAAATATAAGCAACATCATACATCATATTGAATTAACTACAAAAAAGAATTTTTTTTTCAACTTTTTCATAATTTGGACTAATATTCAAGAATTTTTTCAGATGGAGGAAGCATTTTAAATTATTTGTGAAGTTAATTTATAAAATTGTTTATTTCAGATCAAAAGTATGAGAATGATCAACATCAATCATTCTCTAAAAATAAAAAAATAGTCAACTGTACGCAGTTTCATCTAGATGCAGAAATCCTAACAAAATATTTATTCAAAATTATTTTTATTTATTCTCAATATAATAACATTTCAAACCATAAATATTATTTCAATTTATTTATTAAAATTATCGAAAATTATTAACTAATTAGAAACTTACAGACACCGAACTCAAAGCACACAAATAATCATAAAAATATAAAACAAGTTAATTTCGTATTGTTATATGACTGTCTGTATTTAGTGATTATTTGTATACTTTTACATGAAAAAAGTTTCAATTCAAAATTTTACCTTGTTCAAATCTCCACCTCCGTCTGTAGGACGGAGGATGGTATGAGGTGGAGTCTTAGGGGAGGAGGATTGGTATCTCAGACTCCCGTGGTTATAGGGCTCCAGGCGATGATTCCACGGTTTTTTTTTTAGATTATTGTATAAAAATTCTAATTCAATTGAGAACATACAAACAATCGACTCTAGAGAGAAGTAAATGACTAGTATCAAAGCTGTTCTAGTATATACCGATCATAATATGACGTAACATTTGTATGAACGTCAAATATGAACATATAGGGGAGTAGAGAGGAAATTGAGAGGAAGTGGAGGGGAAGTGGAGGGGTAAGTGTAGGGGAAGTGGAGGGGTAAGTGGAGGGGAAGTGGAGGGGGGATGGAGGAGGTGGAGGAAAAGCGGATTAAATTATACGTCCTTAATCTACAAGTCATAAGCTTTAATTTAAAAAGAAAATTAGCTTGTAGGACGCGAGTATCAAGTGGCGCGGGAGCGCCACGAAGGCGAGTTTGAGAAGCAGACAAAGCTGCGGCGCCCGTGACATTTTTACTTCTATATTGGTGTTCAGATTTCTCATTATACTATAACGGGGTTTTAGACCGGGATAATAGAGAATGACGGGGTCCGCACCCGTGTATAAGCGATCAGTGGCGCATCCACTGATCGACGAATAAGCGAGAGGAAAAGTATGTAGCAGCTAGTTGCAGGCTTCTTGAAGGCTATGCGAAGCCTGGCCCGTAGCGCAGTTTGCTGTACGTGCGCGTCCTCGTGCACGTGAGCCCGCGGAGGCGTCGTCAGTAATTTGGCTACGTAGCTAGTTCGCGAGATAAACTAAGGGAGAATCGCATGGGAATGGATAGAGTCAGGAACAAAGTGACACAAGCCGAGTAGTAGAAAAGTTTCTCTTTATGTAAAGACTCGAAATCAGTACAAAAGCAGCGCGGAGTGTTGTGTTTGTACGTGATAATTAAGGGTTGTGGAAGGAGAAGAAAAGGTTGACACAGATATTAATGCTGTGATGCCTCTTTATTCTGACGATGCTCCTGATACAACTTTTAAGACGTTCAGTTCGGAGAGACGGCCATTCACACTCTACTCGTAGGCTAGGCTAGACACGAGCTCTCAGCTTCGTTCTCGTCGTTCGCTACTTCTGTGCACGCGCAGGCGCCTTTCGACGCTTCGCATACACTTGTATACTCACGTACACTCTCCTTACTTAAAAAATAAAAAAAAAATGTTTAACAAATATGTATTATGGAATTTTTTTTTGTTTACATTATTATACTAAGTAAGGACATAATCTTGTAAATACTTTGGCATTCCTGCTTCTCGGCGAGGTCTGCCCGGAATTTGTTCTTCCTTGTTCGGTTGTTGTCGTAAACAACCCCTTCCTCTACCTCTACCTCTACCTTTCGGTGGTGACTCGATGGATGTATCGGTGCTACAACTCGCATAATCGGAACTTCTGCCCGAACTATTCAGTGATAGTCCCGGTTTACATATTTTGAAATTGACGGATAAACCTTTATTTGTTCGTTCGGCGGAGTTTCTATAACTTCGTTGTCATAACATGGTGTAGAGGGAGGAATGTTATTTCCAATCTTATTTAATTGGTTCGCATGTCTTTTCCAGACTCCTCCGTCGTCCAGAGTTACATTGTAATGTAGTTTTCCTATACGTTTGCAGATTCTACCGAAAATCCATTTTTTGTCTCCTACGTAATTTCTCGCGCTCACTCTTTGGTTGATTTTGAAATCGCGAATTTGCTTATTTACATTATACGGAGAATCATTCTTACTACTTAGACTGGGATTCATGAGATCTAACTTAGATTTAATGTTTCTACTAAACATTAGCTCTGACGGCGATATGCCGGTGGCTGAGTGAGGAGTTATTCTGTATTGTAGGAGGATGTCTTGAAGTTTGTTTTCGAGTTCATTTGAGCTAGCGATTTTCTTTAGCGCGTCTTTAATGGTTTGAACATAGCGTTCCGCTTGTCCGTTAGTTGATGGGTTGTATGGTGCCGTTAGCTTATGTGTGATCCCGCAAGATTTCATAAATTCAGAGAATAATTGTGAGGTGAAATTTCTACCGTTATCTGAAACGAAAATATTTGGGATGCCGAAAGTGGCGAATATCTTCTTACAAACTAGGATTGTCTCCTCACTCGTAAGCCCTCGTGTTATGTGTACTTCAGGCCACTTCGTGTAGGCATCGACCAAGATCAAAAAGTATTTATTTAAGAATGGTCCCGCGAAATCGCAATGAACTCGCTCGAAAGGTTTTGACGGTAGTAGATAAGCTAGGCCGGTACCAGAGCAAGCCGATACTGCGGCAAGCCGATACTGGGGCAGGCCGATACTGGGGCAGGCCGATACTGGGGCAGGCCGATACTGCGGCAGGCCGATACTGCGGCAGGCCGTTACTGCGGCAGGGGTGATAGTGCGACATGCCGATTCTGGGGCAGGGGTGATAGTGCGGAATGCTGATTCTGGGGCACTGCAATTCTGCGGCAGAGTGACTCTGCGGCAGCGTTTTTAACTCATAAAATTTTTTTTTCCGTTTCGAACCGGCAACCTTTCGGTTAGCGGTCGGTAATCTTACCGACTTATCCATTTCGAGTTCTTGAAAGGATGTTTTTTTTCCGTCTTGCTTTACAGCAGAGAAAGAAAAAAATTTTGGTTTTGCGGAGGATCGAACCGAGAACCTTTCGGTTACCAGTCAGCCGTCTTACCGACCGACCCGTTATGAGTTCTTGAAACGATAGTTATTTTTTTACGTTGTTACAGCAGAGAAAGAAAAAAATTTTGGTTTTTCGGAGGATCGAACCGAGAACCTTTCGGTTACCAGTTAGCCGTCTTACCTACTTACCCGTTACGAGTTCTTGAGAGTTTAGGTTTGGATTATCATTATAAGCTTATCTACTACTTTTTTTTTATGAAATAATTTTTTAATTTAAACTTTTAATTAATCGCAAAAATAATCGAGGTCAACGGGATTTGAACTCGGGATTTTTCGATCTCGAGTCTGTCGTCTTAGCGACTCACCCATTGTGACATCTACTTGAATCTTTTGTAGTCATTTTGTTCAGGTAGAGAATTTGTATTCGTTGAATACTTTTGCGGGTATTCTTTCCATTTAGAAGAGGAGGAGGATGCCGATGAATCCTTTTTCTTTTTATCGTCTTTTGGGAGCTGCGTGTAGCCGGAGCTGCTTTGGTTTGAACCCATTTTGATGTAATGACTCGAATGAGCGAAAGCACGAATATTTATGCTTCGTCGGAGGAGATGTCTTCCCACTCCATGTATAAGCAGGTGAAGTAAAACTGCCTCATGAGTCTAACGTTCTGACGTGCGCAGGTGGCTTTGTGCGCTCCATTATGATTAGTGCATATGGTGACTAATTTTGGATGATCAATAGATGGATAGCCGCTTTCCGTGATATCGGTAACTTTAAAGTTGAAACGTTCGAGCCACTTTTTATTCAAATCACCAATGACGAAAATCTTGCTGGCGTCTTTGAGTGCATCTCGAAGAAGGTTTCCTATTTCGGTATACTCGTGATCACCGGAGTTCCAGCTTAATCCGTGATGATACAGTTCAAGCCATAAATTTTCACGCTTGTACTTCTCAGATAACTTGCACCAAGGAAATGGTTCTTTGAATAAAAGTACAACAGGTTCAGCGTCTTCTTCGAGAGATAGTATGGCCAACTCCTTCAAGACGAAGTCTTTGCCGGGTTTTTTAAAGCCCTGCATGTCCACTGCGTACTCCATCTTATATGAGCGTCTTGATGTCACCGCTGACGGGATTATACTGAACGATGCGATCGTGTAAGATCAAGCAGTAAGCTGAGGTTCCAGCTGGAAAGTTGTCTCGAGATTCGAATTCGAGACGAACGTCGACTGGAGCACTTTTCAAGGACTCGTTCTGCTTCGAACAGTCGATTACTATGAGTGGTAAGCGCGAAATAAAGTTGCTCTTATTTACGACAGGCTCTGAAACTTTGTCATAGTAGATGTTCTGGAAATTTGCGAACATATCGTACAATATGGCGTATTGATAACGATTGATATCCAAATTTAAATTGCCGTATGGATAGTATTGCGAGTTCAGGAAAAGCTTCACGTTGCTTATATCACAATGGTCGAATTGACTGGTATCTCGGTGATTCTTACACACTAATACAATAGAAAAAACTTCTTTCAATATGTTTTACTAATTTATACCTTTTATTTATTTTTTTTTTTAACTTAACATTTTCTCATTGATTGCCGCTTAGTGTAATATATGAAGTTCTGAAAAAAAACTGTTTGTTCTTGTATAATTTTTATTGTGAAAGATGGTAAAGAGCCCCTCCCCGCTCTTTACCTGTGAGGTACGTCCTGATACCACATATATTTACCTCTCCATGAATCTTTCATAGTTTGTTGAATTAATTGTACATGAAAGAATCCTGCATCTTCTTCTGTTGAAGCATCCACTCTCTCAGTGCAGTTGCATTTTGATATGCACAAGATGGTTGAGAACTGCACGCAACGTGATGAGTGCAGGAAAGATCTTCGATTGGCAATTTTTTGAGCGAAGGGCACTTCCAGTCTTCCAGGTTGTAGATTGTCGTAGTTGGAAGAATATCTTGAAGCCACTGAGATTTTTCCAATCCCTTTACATAAATCTCAGAGTCTTTGAGGAAGCTGTTGAGTACTCCTGGAAGGTGACAGTACAAGATGTGGCCTGACTTCCAAAGTATCCCGTGGTAGTTTAACTCAAGCCAACGGTTCTCGCTCTTGTACTTTGGCGGAAGTTGCTCCCAAGGATGTGGAGGCTTGAAGAGCATCACCGTAGGCAGGCAATCATCCTGGAGAGGTACCAGGGCCACCTCCTTGAAAACAAACTGGTTGTTGGGCATCTTGAATCCCTGGACGTCTACGATGTACTTCATCTTGGAGCAACTTCTTCTCAGTCGATGGAGAATGAAATAATGAGTTTCAAGGGCTTTGAGCTCTTTATATACCCAGCGGCTCCAACTGAAATTCAGAATTTCACGAGTTTCCCCTTCTATCAACTTTACGACCAATCAGTTATCAAGTTATACATATATTTGAACAGCGCCAAGCGAGCAATGGCAAAGGACAAGTTTGAAAAGATACTTTTTAAACTGTTCAATAAGGCTGTGTATGATAAAACCATGGAAAACGAGAGGAAGCACGTTGAGATCAAGTTGCTGACCAAGTGGGAAGGATGATACGAAGCTCCCATCGCGAAGCCCAATTTCCACAATTGTATGATCTTTGATCCGACTGGAGAAAGGGCCAATCGCTGTTGTCCGACCGTTAAGGGGCGCCAATAGCAATCGCCACCGCAGTCAAGCCGCCGATATTTGGAGAGGGGGATCTCGCGATCTGCTTATATGAATGGAACCCGTAGAGCCAGCAGCTCATACTGTCTCCTGATCAACCAAGTGAAGGATCTGCTGAACAATCACCACCTACGAAGAAGAGAAAGAGTAACGACGACGATCTTCACACTTGAAGAAAAAAAATATCAAAGGTAAGTAGCATAAAATGCACACTTATAAGATATATTTGATAATTATTATGACAAATGATTGTCAACTTTTCAGATGGATATGGAAAATCTCAACCGCATCGCTAGGGGAGGATTCCTTCCCACGAAGAAGCTGTGCGAGCTGGAGAAAGACCAAATGTACATGGTCACAGTCTTGAAGGAAGTCAAGACCAAGTTCGGGCCCAAAATCGTGGCGGAGCTGAACAGGGAGTTCGACATCTTCCTCCCGAAGAAGGTCTCCGACACCTTCCTGGCGAATGAAAGCTTCTTTGAGAACATGCAGGATGCTGCCAACAAGCTCGAACTCTTCGTGACGTACCGTGGCGGGTACATACTCGAGTTTTCCGGCAAATAGTGTTTGTGCGCGTTTGAACTCGTCTGAACTAGTCTAGTAAACTAGTCTAAACTGAGCTATGTTCTCGTTCTTAGTGTGTACGTTCCAATAGTTTTAAGTTAGTATATAAAACGTTGAGTTCTCTTTCTCTCTCTCTCTCTCCGACGTCGACGAGTAAATTGCTAGTCAGTGCTTGAGAATGTCTGATTGTAAAACAAAGTGTGCGTGTATATCTACCTGTGTCTGCGTATGCATATGTGCATGTGTATGCGTGTGTTTACTTATATATAATAAGATAGTTATAAGTATGTACCTAGGCGCGCGGCAGTTGTAAATAAGTTAATAAATTATTCTATTTACTTGAAAAAATTGATTTTTTTTTAATTTAAATAAAAACAGTTATATTATACATTGTTAGCTTTATCAATCCAACTATTATGAGTGCTGTCAAAGCCCAACCATTTTACAAATATTTGATTTCCCTTTCTCTTTAAGACTTTTTCAACTAGGTATACATCTGGATATTTGGCTTTTAATATTTCTTGCTCGTAGAAGCATCCAGAGATTGGCTGATCTTGATAGTCCTTTAGATGATACGTCATTGGTTTAGTGGCAGCTACTTTGGTGATCGATATAAGTATGTACCTAGGCGCGCGGCAGTTGTAAATAAGTTAATAAATTATTTTATTTACTTGAAAAAATGGATTTTTTTTTTTATTTAAAATAAAAACAGTTATATTATACATTGTGAGCTTTATCAATCCAACTATTATGAGTGCTGTCAAAGCCCAACCATTTTACAAATATTTGATTTCCCTTTCTCTTTAAGACTTTTTCAACTAGGTATACATCTGGATATTTGGCTTTTAATATTTCTTGCTCGTAGAAGCATCCAGAGATTGGCTGATCTTGATAGTCCTTTAGATGATACGTCATTGGTTTAGTGGCAGCTACTTTGGTGATCGTGAAAATCTCACTTGACCAGTTTGGTGTATATCCCTTTTCAAATACTTGTTTCGCATTGCTCACTCGTACCTTGTCACCGACTTTGAACTTTGGCTTCTTCTTCTTCTTCACGGGTTTGTCAGCAAAACTTTTCAGCACAGCTGCTTCCTTAGTTCGCGTTACGTCTCTAGGCTTCATACCGATAGTTCGATGCTTTCTTCCATTATAAGTTGCTAATAAACCAGGCAAAATGTCCAACCATTTGTAGTTGCCGCGTAAACTAAATTTTTTCCACATTGCTGATTTCAGAGTGCGGTTAAAGCGTTCGCAAATGGAAGCTTTCATTTTGCTATACGTCGAGTACAGATTGATCTTATGCTTTTCCATAAGTTTTTTAAAATCGGCATTGTAGAATTCTTTGCCTCTGTCTGTGTGCAAGTTTTTTGGTACTCGACCTTGACTCAGCACTGACTTCATCGCAGCAGCAACTTCTTTTCCAGTTTTCTTTTTTACAGGGACACCCCAAGCATACTTTGAAAATACATCGATCACAGTGAGCAAGTAATTGTAGCCTTTATTCTCCTTGGAATAAGGTAGCATTTCTACCAAATCAGCCTGCCAAGTTTCATCCAATCCTCGCACGACAAACTTTCGACGAGGATAGTTACGTCGAGCAGGCTTGTGAAGTTCTTCTACAAGTCTTTCATGCTCCATTATCAGCAGTTTTTTCTGATGTTGGCGCTTTGAAGGCAGATATAGCATTAGCTTCGGCAATCTCTTTGAGTGCCTCTTTTATAGCTTTCACGTCTGCCTGCAGTTCTAAAACTTGCTTATCCATCTCATCTCTGTGTGCCTCAATTAGAGAATCCAAATCCTTCATTTCCTCTCTCAATCTATCCGAGACGTTTTGCGCTTTTTTATTTTCCATTAGGAGTATACTATGGAGCGTACCCATGTCAACAGCTTCATCGAGATTTCGAGGCGCTGCTACATTGCACAGTCTCTTGTTATCTAAGTCATACTGTCCATCTTTTGTCATTTTAAAGCCTACGCCAGGAGGGCCACGGCTCCCCTCATTATTGATCAAATTACGTCCGAACACGTCGACGCTCATTTTGATAATGCCGTTTATGGGCAATTATCAGCGTATATAACCACCTTCGCGAAGCTCTTCTATGATCGAGTGAATCTCGTTTACGTGACTGGGATTACCAGCTGATTGTTCAGCAATAAGCAAACGTAGACGGTCAACTAGTTCATTCGGATCGTCCCAATAGACGTAATCCATACGCGTGTTCATTCTAGCAATTTTATATCGAGGCAGTGCTCCACCTTCCTTCTTTCTGGAGAAAAGAGGGGCGATATAGTCTGTATATTTTTTACTATTTGAAGATCGAATATCTGCCTTAGGGTCGAGCTTCTTTTTGTGAACATTCGTGGCTTCTAAAATGCTGCGATAATTTTCCATATCATCAGCACTGACAATTTGTTTGTTAGGATTTTTGTACGCAATCAAGTCTATTAATCCATCAGTTTTTGGATAAGGAACATTGTCGACTACTATGTTCTTGTCTTCGAACTTTACTATTGAGTTACCGAGCACGTAGTTTTCGTTCTCTTTACGTAATCCATATATTTTGTCCAAATTCGCTTGATTAAGTGAAGGTAAACTGGGTTTAATAATCGATACGTCGTTCTCATCAGCTGTATCATAAACTGCCTCAGCTCCGTCATTCTCACTATCAGAAGTATCATAAGCTCCGTTATTTTGCATCGTAGAATTCTCCCAATGAGATTCATTATCCTCGTCAAATTTGTAAGTTTCATCATCATCAGCATAACTGTGTTGATCAGGTTTAAACTTTTTTACACTTCGTTTGAGAGGATGCGAGTTGCCTACTGGTAATGTAGTGGTGGATTTCTTATTTTCCGATTCCACCAGTTTTTGAAGTGGTTCAATGATTGGTCTGAAAGTTTCTCCAACGGCTTTCTCAAAATTATCCTTTCCAAATTTCAATAAGTTGTATTTACGCTTTACAGCGTTTCGTGCTTTGACCAACTGATGAAGTACGTTTTTCTCTTGATGAAAATCAGACATGTTAGCACTTTCACATTCAATGTCAGACTAAGTATACTGTACTAAGCCCGAGCTATATTTATAGCAAACTGATCGAACCCCTTTCGATATCTTCCTGCATTGATTGGACTATCTTTGTCAATCATGAGAAATCCATGATTTACGTCCGACCAACATTGTGCGCATAAATCCTTGAAGCGTGCATACGTCATGTCGGAATTTACATGATCGTCGTATAAGTGCTTTAAATTCACATCATCTTGCCGAAATACTACCAATAAATTGACATTATCTCTCACAAGATGTTTAGGCACTTGTGCATACGACTGGCAGAGGTAGAAACAGTCAATTTTTTTATGTCTACCCATGCAAAAGAATGCTCTTACGTTATTCTGCTTTTCACAAGCTATATCGTCGAATATCATAATTGAATTGGGAAGTGCACTATCTGGTGCTATAACTTCCTCGTGTTCACTGAACGGAAAATACTTTATACCTTTGAGAGGCTCCAATAGCTGTTTTAAAAACTTATACTTTGGCTGATTGAGCGACTTGGAGTATACGTATACATTTTCAAACCTAACACCGTTGGGATTCGTTATGAGCGCTAGCAAGCTGTTAGTCTTGCCGCAATTCGACGGTCCGCAAAACACCGCTCTTATACTATCAGGTAACAGATCACCATGTCGTTTAACCCTTTTATCTTGCTCAACGACTGAATCAAAGTTCGGCACCGGGAGCTTGATAGGCTGCTCCTTAAAATTCATGCTTTGAACTGTTTGGATGCTTGACATCTACTAGTCGCTCAGGTATAAATAGAGCGCTTATATACTCTCATCATCAGTTAATCATAAACCTTCAGAGGAGAATGATCGTACACAGACAACAACGACGTGGTCGTGGTTTCGTAAACAAAATTATTGACAAGCTTCCGGTAGAACTTCACTTGCCAGGATATCGATACTGCGGTCCAGGTACCAAATTAGCAAAACGTTTAGCACGAGGAGATCCAGGAATTAATTCTCTCGACGAAGCCTGCAAAGAGCACGATATGGCATATTCGCAGAATCACGATAACGATGAGGCTAGAACCGTAGCTGATAAAATTTTAGCTGATAAAGCTTCACAGAGAGCTTCATCGAAAGACTCGAGTATTGGTGAGAAAATAGCTGCTTTCACTGTTTCAAAAGCCATGAAGTTAAAGAGTAAACTCGGAATGGGTGCGAAGAGAAGAACTAAGAAAAGCTTAAGATTGAATAAAATTGTAAAAGCTGCTGCCAAGTCTATGATACAAAGCAATAACGCTCGCAAAGCCATTCTTTCAGCGCTGAAAGGAGCTCGCGATGCGGTTAAGAAAGCGGGGGGCAAGCATAAGGTGCTGGTTCCACGCGTTTTACCTGTACCCTCCAAGATAGGTGGATTCTTACCATTACTCATACCCATTTTTGCTGGATTGAGCGCTGCCGGCGCTATGGCAGGAGGAGCTGCAGGTATTGCAAAAGCGGTCAACGACGCCAAAGCAGCTAAGTTACAGTTGGAAGAAACGTCGAGACACAATAGAAAAATGGAGGAGCTGAGTATCGGTAAAGGACTTTATCTGAAACCTCACAAAACGGGAATGGGTCTTCGCATAGCACATGGCAAGACATTGATTAAAAAAAAAAAACGTTGTTCAAACTAAGATTACCACAAAGACCGCTCACTGACTCCGATATCGTAAAGTATGCCAAAACATTAAAAATACCGCATTTTCGAGGCGTTTTCATGAGAAACGATTTACCTGCCGACGGTCCACGTTACAACGAATCAGCTGTCGTGAATTTGGATGATGCCAGTGGTCCTGGAACGCACTGGGTGGCATACCGTAAACGAGGAAAATCTGTCGTTTATTTCGATAGTTTTGGCAATCTTCAGCCGCCTACAGACTTGATGCTATATTTGAACGTTAACGAAGTCAAGTACAACCCGGACAGATATCAAGACTATAATTCATTTAACTGTGGTCATCTCTGTCTCAAATTTTTAAGCAACAAGCTCGATACTCCTATATAAAGATGCAAAAAGTTTGAGTTGATTCATTTTCAATTCAACAGTCATGGAGAATTCACTTACTCTGACTCTTTCGGGTACTTCATCGATACTCGAAGCTCAGTATTTTCCACCCATTGAATTATCACCACATAAACAATACGTTCTTGGAATGGTTGAACTTTTAACTTTTAATTCGATACCCAATATCGATAAAGGAAATAATAAATTTTACGTTGGCAATGAGACAATCGTTTTACCTACTGGAAGTTACGAGATTCAAGATATCGAGAGTTATCTTCATGAAATTTTGAGTAAAAAGGGGATTTCAATCAGCATACAACCTAACAATAATACGCTTCGCAGTATTATAAAGTGTGACCACAAGATTGATTTTCGACCGCCAGAAACGATTGGTACATTGCTCGGCTTTACTAGACGCGTTCTGCATGAAAACATCGAGCATTCTTCTGACTCGCCAGTTGCTATTCTCAAAGTTAATGCTCTGCGAATCGAATGCAACATCACCAGCGGCGCCTACATAAACGGACAACTAGCGCATACTATTCACGAATTTTTCCCCGCAGTGCCACCAGGATATAAGATCATCGAAGTCCCATCGCAAGTCATTTACCTTCCAGTCACCGTCAAGAGCATAGATCACTTACAAATTCGCATAGTTGATCAAGACGGACAACTTGTAAATTTTCGAGACGAAACTATTACGATTCGATTGCATCTAAAACCAACATAATGGGAATAGTTTATAATAGTAAAGTTGGTAGAGGCTATATAAGCAAACCGACATGTCGTTCAGTTATCAGTCGTCGGCGAAACGCCAAAGCGTTAACACGGCAAAACATTCAGTTCCTAAAAAGCCTAAATTTACGAGTCATCGCCCCTGGTGGAAAATAACTTGCTTACTATTCTGCTGTATAACAAAAAATGGACGAGATTCTAAGCATACAGTCGCCAGTAAACTTCGATGAATCGTTGGCAAACTATGAGCTGCACGCTCATCAACCCTACACGATTTCATCGTACAACAACAGCGATGAGATTCGCATCTCGATTCAACATCAAGATTTGAGCCTTTTGCCATCACGAAGTTCGCTGCACGTTTGCGGCAAATTAACGAAGCCAAATGGCACTGCTCTAGCACGTACTAAGCTAGTAAATAACGCTATCTGTCACATGTTCGAAGAGATCAGATATGAAATTAATGCTGTAGAAATCGACAAGTGTAAAAATGTCGGTTTGACCGCACTCATGAAAGGTTGGGTTTCACACAATCCCAGTGAAAGTTTAATTATGGAAAATGCAGGCTGGTTGGACATTGAAGAGACTAAGTCGCTGACCAATGCATCAGGCTACTTCGACGTCAACATACCACTGAGTATGATATTCGGGTTTGCCGAAGATTACAGAAAGATCGTAGTCAACGTAAAACATGAGCTCGTACTGACTAGGTCACGAAACGATTTAAATGCAATTATTCAGACGTCAGATGTTGTGAACGGTGCCGCTACCTTCGAGGACTATAAGTTAGAATTTACAAAAATTGAATGGCTCATGCCGTACGTCATAGCATCAAACACTAATAAAATTCGACTTCTAAATTACATAGAAAAAAACCGACCGATCAGTATGAGCTTCCGCAGTTGGGAGTTATACGAGTATCCGGTTCTTCCCACCTCGACTAAAAATGTGTGGACTGTCAAGACTTCCAATCAATTGGAAAAACCACGTGTGGTAATCTTGGGATTTCAAACAAATCGTAAGAATCAGCAAGATAAGAATGCCAGTCAATTCGACCATTGTGATATAAGCAACGTGAAGCTTTTCCTGAACTCGCAATACTATCCATACGGCAATTTAAATTTGGATATCAATCGTTATCAATACGCCATATTGTACGATATGTTCGCAAATTTCCAGAACATCTACTATGACAAAGTTTCAGAGCCTGTCGTAAATAAGAGCAACTTTATTTCGCGCTTACCACTCATAGTAATCGACTGTTCGAAGCAGAACGAGTCCTTGAAAAGTGCTCCAGTCGACGTTCGTCTCGAATTCGAATCTCGAGACAACTTTCCAGCTGGAACCTCAGCTTACTGCTTGATCTTACACGATCGCATCGTTCAGTATAATCCCGTCAGCGGTGATATCAAGACGCTCATATAAGATGGAGTACGCAGTGGACATGCAGGGCTTTAAAAAACCCGGCAAAGACTTCGTCTTGAAGGAGTTGGCCATACTATCTCTCGAAGAAGACGCTGAACCTGTTGTACTTTTATTCAAAGAACCATTTCCTTGGTGCAAGTTATCTGAGAAGTACAAGCGTGAAAATTTATGGCTTGAACTGTATCATCACGGATTAAGCTGGAACTCCGGTGATCACGAGTATACCGAAATAGGAAACCTTCTTCGAGATGCACTCAAAGACGCCAGCAAGATTTTCGTCATTGGTGATTTGAATAAAAAGTGGCTCGAACGTTTCAACTTTAAAGTTACCGATATCACGGAAAGCGGCTATCCATCTATTGATCATCCAAAATTAGTCACCATATGCACTAATCATAATGGAGCGCACAAAGCCACCTGCGCACGTCAGAACGTTAGACTCATGAGGCAGTTTTACTTCACCTGCTTATACATGGAGTGGGAAGACATCTCCTCCGACGAAGCATAAATATTCGTGCTTTCGCTCATTCGAGTCATTACATCAAAATGGGTTCAAACCAAAGCAGCTCCGGCTACACGCAGCTCCCAAAAGACGATAAAAAGAAAAAGGATTCATCGGCATCCTCCTCCTCTTCTAAATGGAAAGAATACCCGCAAAAGTATTCAACGAATACAAATTCTCTACCTGAACAAAATGACTACAAAAGATTCAAGTAGATGTCACAATGGGTGAGTCGCTAAGACGACAGACTCGAGATCGAAAAATCCCGAGTTCAAATCCCGTTGACCTCGATTATTTTTGCGATTAATTAAAAGTTTAAATTAAAAAATTATTTCATAAAAAAAAAAGTAGTAGATAAGCTTATAATGATAATCCAAACCTAAACTCTCAAGAACTCGTAACGGGTAAGTAGGTAAGACGGCTAACTGGTAACCGAAAGGTTCTCGGTTCGATCCTCCGAAAAACCAAAATTTTTTTCTTTCTCTGCTGTAACAACGTAAAAAAATAACTATCGTTTCAAGAACTCATAACGGGTCGGTCGGTAAGACGGCTGACTGGTAACCGAAAGGTTCTCGGTTCGATCCTCCGCAAAACCAAAATTTTTTTCTTTCTCTGCTGTAAAGCAAGACGGAAAAAAAAACATCCTTTCAAGAACTCGAAATGGATAAGTCGGTAAGATTACCGACCGCTAACCGAAAGGTTGCCGGTTCGAATCTCCGCAATACCAAAAATTTTTTTCTTTCTCTGCTGTGAAGCAGAAACGGAAAAAAAATTTTATGAGTTAAAAACGCTGCCGCAGAGTCACTCTGCCGCAGAATTGCAGTGCCCCAGAATCAGCATTCCGCACTATCACCCCTGCCCCAGAATCGGCATGTCGCACTATCACCCCTGCCGCAGTAACGGCCTGCCGCAGTATCGGCCTGCCGCAGTATCGGCCTGCCCCAGTATCGGCTTGCCGCAGTATCTACTTGTCTCTTTTCGCTGTCTCGCGTATTTGTGTTATTGTAACCGGCATTGCTTGTATTGTATTTATGTAGTGTATATCAATTACGTCAATATGTTCTGTTACCTTCGAACTCGGTAGCCTGGATAACCCATCTGCGTTACAATTACTTTCGGATCGCTTATATACTATGTCGTAATTATATGCCCTAAGAAAAATCGCATAATGTTGCATGCGTAATGCACTGTATACAGGTAAGCTGTTTCTTTGTGAGAATATTTGTGTGAGTGGACGATGGTCAGTGATGAGTGTAAATTTTCCACCGTAGAGGTATCGATGTAGTTTCTTTACCGCAAAAACGATCGCGTACGCTTCTTTATCAATCTGGGCGTATTTCGATTGGGTTTTATTTAGCGTCTGTGAAACGTACATAATTGGTTTCTCCGTTCCGTCGGGAAATTTATGTGACAGTACCGCACCGACTCCTGTAGGGCTCGCATCCGTTGCGAGTATTAATTCTAATTTTGGATTGACGAATGTAAGACATTTATCACTAACGAACGCTTCTTTGGCTTTACAAAATGATGCCTCGCACTCCCGTGTCCAGACGAATTTGATATCTTTACGTAATAATTCGTTTAATGGGCGTAATATCTCACTTACGTTGTCTATGAAACGGTTATAATAATTGACAAATCCGATAAAAGAGCGAACTTCGCTTACGTTGCTTGGCCGTGGCATATTCTCGATAGCTTCTATTTTAGCTTTGCTTTTGTGGATGCCATGTTCGTTTATCACGTAACCGCAAAATTCGATTTCGTCTTGGAAAAATTCGCATTTATTCTGGTTTATTTTTATATTGTAATCGTGTAATCTACGTAGTACCGCTTCTAGCCTATGTAAAAATTCCGTTTGGGTTCTGCCCGCGATGCGTATGTCATCAAGAAGCACGAACACTCCCTCTAAGTCCCGGAAGATATTCTCTATTTCTCGTTGCCAAATCGCGCATGCCGAAGCGACCCCGTACATAAGTCGCGTTGGTCTGTATAGGCCCCGGTGTGTGTTTATTGTAATCAATGTCGAGCTGGCCTCATCGACTTCCATTTGCATGTATGCTTGGTAAAGGTCGATCTTAGCGAAATGTTTACTGTCTTTCACCGATGTAAACATATCGTCCGGAGTAGGCAATGGGTGCTCGTCTATGATCAAATTCGGATTTAGCGTGACACTGTAGTCGCCGCACATACGAATTGTGCTATCCCGTTTTAGCACTGGTACTACTGGTGTTGCGAATTTTGACGAATTTACTTTTACAATTATGCCTTCTTTCTCTAATCGTGCGATTTCCTTATCAAGAAGTGTAATTAATCTAAACGCTGCTGGGAGGGCTTTAAGAAATACTGGTTGCGCGTTTTCTTTTAATTTCAAAGTGGCTTTAATGCCTTTAATCTTTCCCATGTCGGTCTTTGTACAGTTACTGTATTGTTTGAGCAGATTCTCGACTATTTTCTTTCGGTCAGACGCCGATGTATTTGACTCCGTAATTTGTGAAACTTTCGCAAATAATTGGTTCGCGTTACCGTATTTCAACATAGCCTTCATCCATTCGCGTCCCAACAACGGTGGAAGTTTGTTTGTAGTTATATATAAATGTAAGTTAAAATTTTGGTTCACGAACTTTACCTCTACTTTGATAAACCCGATTACATTAATTTGTGTATTACAATACGATACTAACTTTGTTTGTGTGCGGTATAATGTAGTACCTTTGAATGATCTTCTTGCGTCTTCTTCCGACATCAGTGAGACCGCTGCTCCGCTGTCGATCTCGAAGGTGATCTCGGTGTTGTTTACGGGCAGCGTTGTCGTGTACTTGTCTCTTGCGTTGAAGTGTTCTACCAGCAAAATGTCCTCGATGAAATTCGTTGTGCTGTTGCTCTTGAGACAAACGCTGGTTACGTGGCCCCTCAGTCCGCATTGTCCATACGATAAGTTATTCGGGTTTGCAGTGCAATGTTTCGCCGTATGTTCACCTGCACATCTGTAGCAATGTATGTGCTTCGTTGTATTTTGTGCTTTGCCTTGCCCTTTGTAACTTCTATTGTTTTTGCCACGAGTTTGTTTCGTTTTCGCCTTCTGGTTCTTTTGAGAACGCGGGACTACCTTTTTGTCGACGTGTAGAGAATTTACTGATGTATTTGTAGCAGTAGTTAGCGTAGAGTTTTCTTGTTCGGTTAACTCTAATGCTGCTGCGGTCTGTATTGCCTTTTCGTATGTTAGATCGGCTGTTTCCAAAAATTTACGCCGTAACCTTGTATCTCGTACACCGATGACGAACTGGTTAGGTAGCGCCTTATCCTTGTAAGTCCTTTGGCAAAAATAAATCCTTCAACTTTTCTTTGCGTTCCGGATATTGAAGTGTTATTGGGTTTACGCCGTTCAGAAAGTCGCACAGGCTGTCAAAAGCCTTGTCTCCCAAATGGAATAGCAAACATGTCGCTTTTCTTGACTCATCTATATCGTGATACATAAAACCAATTTCTAGTTTTTGTATCCATCTATCCCACTTCATTTCTCCGTGCACGTAATTATCTATTCGTAGAGCCGCTGTAGTGTTAGCTATTGTCGTAGTTGTAGTAGTTGTACCTGCAGACGTTGTAGCTGTAGTCTCTCCCATGGTGCAATGTGTTGTACGTTTGTATGAGGGTGGCCTCGTGGAGCTGCTTCGTAGAGTAATTTTCTTGTAATTTAATGTAATTGTATGTATTTCTTACTTCATTCCTTGCCTCGTCGCCAATTTGTTGTGTTTGTACGTGATAATTAAGGGTTGTGGAAGGAGAAGAAAAGGTTGACACAGATATTAATGCTGTGATGCCTCTTTATTTTGACGATGCTCCTGATACAACTTTTAAGACGTTCAATTCGGAGAGACGGCCATTCACACTCTACTCGTAGGCTAGGCTAGACACGAGCTCTCAGCTTCGTTCTCGTCGCTCGCTACTTCTGTGCGCACGCAGGCGCCTTTCGACGCTTCGCATACACTTGTATACTCACGTACACAACACGGAGTAAGAGAGACGGAGCAGAGCGAATAATGCCGAGAGAGAGAGAGAGAGAGAGAGAGAGAGAGAGAGAGAGAGAGTATTGCGATCGGGCAGGTACTTACAGAAGTGCTTCGTGGAACTCATAAACGCCTCGTGGCTTTGACCGGAGCGGCGCAGGACAGATGACCAGGGCCCGACGCTGGACAGCAGGACGGACGCCTCAAAGCCTCGTGTGTGGCCGGGTGCAGCGAGAAGTCGAGCGGCAAGCAAATGCACTGCTCGAGCCGGACACGCGGTGCTGAACAGCACCAGGACGATTCCAGCGACACACGAAGTATCTGGTCAAGGACGCAGCAGCAGTCCTCCGGAAGACGAACGCACGCACGCATGAATATCTCTAGCGGCTCTCTCTCTCTCTCTCTCTCTCTCTCTCTCTCTCTCTCTCTCTCTCTCTCTCTCTGTGTTAAGGATGTCTGTTCCTCTCACTTACCTGCTGCGGAAAGGGATGTTATACACAAGAATATTTACAGATAGAATGTTTATTTTAATATGGTGATATAGCATAGGGGAGAGAGGGACGTAACGAGTGCACACAAGGCAACTCGTTATAATACAAAAAAAAATACTTATCATTACTGTTAGTAAGTTTTTTTGGCTTATTTGTATGTTTTCTGTGCTAAACTATGATTTCCAACAAAAATATTAGTGAAAAAGCTGCCTATTTTTATAATATGTGAGTATATAATCCAAAAATGCTGAAATCACGTATTTATTCTTCAGTCCGAAATGTGGTAGGACCGTGATTTGGCTGCAGAAGGTGAATATTTCGGCTTCCAAGCCCCGCCAGAGCTCTGCTGTCGCAGCTGAGAGTTATACCAAAGTCACGTGGTAGCTGGAAGCAAATTCAAACTCGCTTACTTTCCATTTATCATTGTCCTTATTTATTTCGCAATGGCCAGTGCAATAGTTTTTAAATATTTAAACTTTATTAACAGTATTTAAATTTTTGAGCTAATAAAATATATCAATGGGGGAAGTAGAGCATTTGAGGAAGGGTGCAGAATTTTAAATTAGAATCATATTTTATTGTGCGGGCTTTCTGGTTCTTCAAATGTTTAAAATACTCAGATAGATAAATACTTTGCTTTATGCTTAAAATCTACTTCGTTAACTGATTACCCACATGAAGTAAATATTCAAATTACTACTAAGCATAGTACGAATAAGACCCTGAGTGCTCATTGTAGTTGTCAGGCAGGAAATTCTGGTCAGTGCAAGCATAATGTAGGTGTTTTTTTATTATTAAATCGGTAAGTAATGGTGAGATTGATGTCTTCAAGTGCAATTTTTAAGGCAATTTATTATGTACTACTAGAAAAAACAAGGATTCTATTGAGCAGTTGGGCTGCACTGATCTACGACAGCAATGGGGCCAAATAAAACAAACAGTTAACGAAGCTTATGCTCCACAACCATTCGACACTTTTTGTCATGGATCTTAAGCAAATGTAAATTATAATAAAACTCTATAAGTGAAAACAGCGATTTTCAAGATATTATGTAAGGCACACTTTCGCTTTTCCCACATAACATTTTTTTTTATCCATCTTTTCTTTTTGGAGCAAATACTATTTTTCTACGACTGTTTATTTTTATTTTTGAGAGGTTAAGGTACATTGTTTTGGTATAACTTTCAGTACTTCTAAATACTTCCGCTAGGTGTGCCACTTTTGCTTGGAAGCCCGAATACATGTATATATCAATTAGCGCGGTAACAATTTCTGTTGGAAAACGTAGTTTCAGAATAGAAATTTCGGAGATAAAACTTTATATATATATATATATATATATATAATAAGATAATAAAATTAACAAGTATATTAATTATTATATGAAACGAAACGAAATGTATCAACGTCTTTCCTTCTATATTATCATGAAATCAGCTGATCTGAAAGTCAAAGGACAGTGAATTTAGCCGCATACGGCCCAGAATCATTTGGGGATTGCTTTCTCATATGGCCCGTTACACGCAAAAAGGAACATGGAACAGGAACAGTCACTGAAACAGATCCTCTCTTAAAAAAGTCATGATCGGATGTTCTGAAGCCTATAAATGAAGTTAGCGCTGAACGTGATTGGTCTACAATGTGTATCCGGTTTAGATGGCGCCAACATTTAAAATTCAATATTTGAATTTGAATGGTAACGAGTTTAATAAAAAACGATCGTATTTTATCCTCTCTTAAAAAAGTCATCCTCTCTTAAAAAAGTCATGATCGGATGTTCTGAAGCCTATAAATGAAGTTAGCGCTGAACGTGATTGGTCTACAATGTGTATCCGGTTTAGATGGCGCCAACATTTAAAATTCAATATTTGAATTTGAATGGTAACGAGTTTAATAAAAAACGATCGTATTTTATTAATTTAAATTCTGAGATTAGGTTTGTAACAATTAATTATTTATCTATAAAATAAATAACGAATATCTAACCTCAAAAATTGAAAAGCACATAACCTACATTATATTGGGTGATATATGATTGGTCAGACAAGATACATATATACAAACGTATTATAATTATTATAGAGTAAGGAAAATGTTAACGTTTGGATTCTATTTAGAATATAAAGAAAGAAGTGCGTAACGATATTACCCGCGCGAAGCGCGGTCGATTTTCCTAGTATAAGAAAATATTGGGTATACAAATAAGTTTTTGCCGTTTTCAAAAGATGGCTCCACCAACAAGATTACTTTGAAATCGTCAGATGTAAAATGTCATATGGAAAGTTTGGACACCTGGTAATGGTAGTGTTATTTTTTACTATTGACTTTGTGTTGGCAGTATACATTTTTGTTGTCCGAAAATGTCGAGTTTTGTACCGAATACGCGTCATTTGCGGGAAGTTTTGATTTAATTATTTCATTTAAAGAAATCTGCTGCTAAGGCACATCGGTCGCTTGTAGAAGTTTATGGTGATGCTGGTTTAAGTGAGAGAAGTTGTCGTGAGTGGTTTCAAATGTTTAAAAACGGAGATTTTGACGTGGAAGATAAAGAGCGCGCTGGAAGGACAGTCAAGTTTGAAGACGCTGAGTTAGAAGCATTATTGAACCAAGACTCATGCCAAACTGAAGAACAGCTCGCAGAAAGCTTGGGAGTGACTCAACAAGCGATTTCACACCGTCTCAAGACCATTGGTATGGTACAAAAGCAAGGAAATTGGGTTCCGCATGAACTGAACCCAAGAGACGTCGAGCGCCGTCTTTTCACGTGCGAACAACTTCTTCAAAGACAAAATCGAAAGGATTTTTTGTATCGAATAGTGACGGGGGATGAAAAGTGGATATATATATATATATATATATAATATTTACCAAGATTCAGATTCTGGTGACCATGAATAGAGACTTTGTCTATTGAAGCCGATTTTGTTTTTGTTTAATTTGGCGCCCATAATATAGTTGACAACATTGGCACGATGTACGAATTATATTTAACGAGTTTCGACTCACTATGTCAGAATTACCCGTAAAACTCGCAAAGAGCACGTTGACACTGTCTACCCTGGGCACTAGGTACCTCAAAGGCCGTTGCCGTCGCGATATTCGTAATCAGCGACTCGAAAACCCCCGGGTAGCAAAACTGGAGTCATTTCCATCATTATTTACCGAGTTGTAAATTTTTTATTTAATGTATCTTTGATATGCCCTTTTCAAATGCATATTGTTTATGCAATAATGCATTTTCAAAAACTAATTGATTACATTAGTTCACAAAATGTCTAGGTTTTATACATGTGTGTATATCCACCCTATATTATATAGATCTAAGCGTGATTTTAAGCAAAAATCCCCTCCACCCCCCTCCACCCCCCTCCACCAGCCCCTCCACCATTGTCCCTCCACTTGTTAAGGTGAAATTGTTTCAAAATTTACGTTATTTAGAAGGGTCAAATCCCTCCACCCCTCCATCCCCCTCCGCCCCCTCCACCCCCACCATTTCCCCCTCCACCGGCCCCTCCACTTCCCCTCCACCGGGCCCCCTCCACTTCACATTGTCCGCTGACATGATAGTTTTCATCGAAAAGATCAATGTACTCTATTTGTTAGCTTCATTTGGACAGTTTTCCACACCAACACCAAGGGGTACTGTCAGAAGCACATTGTAAATAATTTCTTTGTTCATCAGTGTCAACTTGAACAATAAGAATTTTGGAGTGGATCCCATTCATGTGTCATGATATATTGTCTATAAAATAATAAATGTAAGACAAAAAGGGTAAAATCTCTTAACAAAAAAAAAAAAAAAAAAAAGTTTTTTGAAATTAAATTAAAGAGTATCGCGTGTATATTATTAAGTGATGCGTAAAACACAATGTAGAAGTTTGTGTATATGATCAGAATGTAAGAACATCAAGTTTATTACAAGCCACTGGTCGCGTGTTGACAAAAGATAATATAAAATAAAATATCAATAGCCCTCTACGACCTGCTCCAAAAAATTTGTACAAAACAAATATTGAATGAATTTCGCAACTGTATTTTTTAGTTAGCAGATCGTTTTAATACTACAGAATATTATTTGTATATAACAACATAATTTAATGTTCAAACACAATTCTCCATAACAGTTCTTTATATAGCAGAAAATTAGTTTAACGTGAGAGTTAGTTATTATCTGTTTACGATATGTTCGCGAAACTTCCGTACAATGTAAATACACTCTAGTTTTATAGTCGCACTAATTTTATAAAGAAGATTTTTGGATAGATGATGTGAAAATCATGGGTGTGTTCCTAGACCAATGTACATATAGCGTTGTTGACACCTCCTGCTGGTTGGTATATGTCTCGTAAAACATAAAAAAAGAACCAACATGCAAAAATATGACATTCACAACAAAAGTATTACGTAACTCAGAAAACGTTTAGTGTTCTGTAATGAAAATTTTATTCAAACTATCAGCTCTGTTTATAATTGATTCAACCGTGTATCATTTGTTTTTGAATGTTGTATATTGTTAGGGTTTCTCACTCGAGCACAATGCGCTAGTATATATAACGTGTGACTAATGAGAATAACGACTCTGGCTGGTCATCAAATAATATTCGGCTATTCGCTCCAGAAAAACGTTTGTGCCTTATCCGTATGATTTATATGAAGTGTGAAATTGGCAACTTGAATGAATGATTGGTAGACATATGCTTTTTGTCTAGAACTATTATGCTCAGAGTGTAAATTTATTTTAGAGAATGCAAAGAAGCAAATAGATTTCGACGACTAGAGGACGACGAAATTATGGTATTGCGAAGATGTCTATATATAGTGTATAAATTCTTTGGTTATTTAGGAACACCTTTAATTGGCCATAAGGCTATATGTTTGGCTGTAAATTGGTCTGATTTTCTTGTGTCTTCTCTCTAGCATTGCTATATTAACAATTGTAGTAATGCCTATTTAATTGTAGCTGCCAGTTCGGATAAACCATCTGGTTTTCACTTAATTATACTAACTTCACTGTTAACCGTAATGCATATAACATATTATATAATTTTAGTCTTATATTGTGAGCTGGGTTCAAGACCACATCTCGAATTTGCGTTTGTGACAATTTACTCCTGTGCTCTCTCTCAAAATGAAATTATTCCTCTACAGTTTGTATCTAACATCCTAGTATCGGGCGTATGCATGAATCTATATAGTATGCATCAAATGTTTTTGACTCACCACATGGGTAGATTAATTTGTTACCAATTCTGGCCTTCTGTTAAGTTTTTCGTACAACTGAAATTACTGCGTAGGGAATTTAGACACTGAGCGAGGTAACATCTGGGTGAGCAATATTCCTCACTTGCGCAAACGTCCATATAGGGAAAAGGAAAGAGACGACCATTTGAACAACTGAGAAGGATAGCGACAAGAAGACCGCGAAAGTCAAATGTTATATAAGCTAAAGAAATCTAATAACGGCGCGGGGAACCGTTCTGGCTTGTATACAGCTGAGCTCACGTATAAAATTACGATACACACGAACGGTCTACATCAAAATTTTTGAACTAGTATGTGCTATTTGGAAAAAATGAATCACCTGATACC
>CM053171.1:17191357-17203344 GCA_012977825.3 Pteromalus puparum
TCGTCTTACTCAAACTGTCGCAGCAGCAACATCGCGCAGAAATTGGATTACGATGGATTTTTATCTTATCAGCATTTTTCTGCTAGTTCTTGGAGGAGCAGATTATCCAGCTGACTTTTGTGAAAAATCGGTTTTTATATTTCAGCTCATTACTTAAAAACTGCTCAACAAAATCGTTTAAAACTTTAACAGCAGATAGCTTTGTTTATGGTGAATCACCAAATAAAATTTTGAAGCATTTGACTGCATTGTTTTAAAGTTATAAGGAATCAAAAAATTTTCAAAAAAAAATNGATCAAAAAATTTTCAAAAAAAAATGTAAACCTTGATATCTTAAGAACCATAGGGGTTTCAAAGCTGCGAAATAAACTTAGCCAAAACACATAAAATATCTACCTTTTTCCGAAATCTCAATTGCAATAAGGCTTTATTGCGCCCGTAATCGAGGCACAAAAGAAACAAACTCATTTTTTTCAGTATTTGATTTATTACTGAAAAAATAAGGAGTCAACTCACTAGAAATTTTGACGGAATATATAGTTTGACGCGTGAACCATAAACATGATTATTTTCGTGAGGTTATGATGTTAAGTTTCATAGATATAATTTTTTTTTTTTTAAAGCACCTATTTCATGTTATCTGCCGAACGGAGCGGTCGATCCCGATGATCAAACGAGAAAAAGTAAGTATTTTTATTATCTTTCAAATGCATTTTAGCTAAATTGTTTGTTACAGTGGGATGATTGAAAAAAATGCAAAATAGTGTTTTTCAAAATAGAGTAGTTCCAGAAATATTTGCAGAATGACGTTGCAGACGCCCTGGCTCGAATCAACGCTTTCACTTCCCCTGCACTTTTCTACTGGAGCGATCCAGAACTCCTCGTTGACCCACAAGTCAGAAAAGTTCTAGCAAATATCAAGCATTCAAGCTTCCGACGCTGTTCGACGCGAAACAGCTGAGCGAAGAACAAGTGAAGGACGACCAACTCAAGGAGATTCTCAACACTGCGGACCACCCGCTCAAGCTTCGCAAGCTTACTTGGGGCTCCGCTCACGCAGCGTTCTACTGCGACATCCACGAAGATGTAATCCATCCTTACCTCCCTAAGAAACTGAGGAAAACAGTTTTCGATAATTTCCACTCACCATCGCATCCTGGAGTTAAAGTCACATCTCGACTCATACACCAACAGTACGTGTGGCCTAACATGAGTCGCGACATCGCCACTTGGTGCAAAACATGCGTAGCTTGTCAACAATCAAAAGTGACAAAGCACAACAAGTTTTTGCCCAAGCATTTTATTACTCCAGATGCAAGATTCGATCACGTCCACTTGGACCTCGTAGGACCTTTCGCCTACAGCCACGGCTACACACATCTCCTCACCATCATCGATCGCTATACGAGATGGCCTGAGGCAATCCCAATTGCTGACACCACAGCAGCAACTGTAGCTCGTGCTTTTTACGACAACTGGATTTGCCGTTATGGCGCACCAACAACGATCACCACAGATCAGGGTGCTCAATTCGAGTCCAGATTATTTTCCGAACTCCTGTCAATCCTCGGAATTAACAGGATTCGCACAACGTCATACCATCCTGCTTCCAACGGCATGGTGGAGCGCCTCCACCGAGACATCAAAACAGCTCTCATGTGCCACGGAAACAGTCAGGAATGGTTCCGACTACTTCCAACAGTCATGCTGGGACTGCGCACACGCATCCGTCTAGACACAGACGCCAGTCCAGCCGACTTAGTCTTTGGAAAATCAGTAAGAATCCCTGGTGATTTCTCACCTCTCACCAGCGAAGAGCCAAACGTTCGCACATTCTACAACGAATTTCGCGACTTCATGCACCAACTGAGACCAGTTCCAGTTAGCCACAAAACAGCAATTAAACCATTCCTTCATCAAGGCATGGAAACTTGCTCCCACGTTTGGCTACAAGAAAAACCAATCAAGCCCGCTTTGACTCGGCCTTACACTGGCCCTCACAAGGTCATATCTCGCAACATGGAGAACCAGACCTTGGTAATCGAAGTCAACGGCACACAGAAAACAGTGTCTTTGCAACGCGTGAAGCCTGCGTTCATTCTACAAGAGGATCCTGACGGCACTAAGGAAAACACAACACCTGAACCGATCAAGATTCCTCAGCCAACGGAAGTCAACCGCGCTCAACCAGCACCCGGTACTTCCAAATCCACGCAGCTTCCAACAGATGACATTCAACCTGCACCTCTTATCCCACCTACCGAAGATCCACCGGATCAACCGATTCCTACACCTCAACCTCCGGTGCCCAAACGCGTTAGATTCGTTCCGAACATTCTTAAACGGAAAAAGAATGTTGACTCAGCTCAGTCACACAAACGCGCTCGTAAGAAACACAGCTCTTTTGCGGGGGGGTGCAGTACCTAATACTACCTCCTACTTATTACACTACTCTGTAAATACCTCACAGAACCGAACTTCCAACCAAAGCCTAGCCAAGCTAGCAAATTTTTTTTTTGTTCTTTGCGTTTAATGTAGTCTTTAACTTTAATATTGTATTACGTACTATCTTTGCACCATAGCTTCGTAGCTAGCAAATTATGGAGTCAGATGGAGCGAAACCATCAGTACAAACATTGTATTACATTACGTTACACTACAAGGAAATAATTGTATAATCATCACACTGTGATTCTAATTCTAGTACTTTTGTAATTCTAAGCGCAAACTCGTTATACGAACAACTAGTTTTAAGAAAATGTAAATTATTTTTGTAAATACTCTCCAGTCCCTGACAAACTTTTTTTTTTTAAACTACGCAAAATTTTGTTAACTCCTCTCTCTCACAACTTTACTGAAGTTAACTAATCAACAAAAATGATTCTCATTTTTTCTTCCTCGGGGGGGAGTACTGTTGGTACCCCACCGATAGGTGGCGGCACGTCCGACCACAGAGAGAGAGAGAGAGGGAGAGAGCGGCTAAGGGGAGAGGGCGAGCGAGCGCCTCGCTCAGTTCCGCATCGACTACGGTCCAGACCAGTCAGGCTGGAGAGATAGAGATAGGAGAATAAAGAAGTTAGTTAGTCCAGGATAGGCAGAGTACTTTCTCCACCTCGACCGCCTCATCCCGACAGGGCGTCCGACTATTATATTGTATATAGAATATATACACGCCCTTGCTACGGAATAGCGATACACATACACTCAATGTGTGTAGTTTGTACTTATATGAGGTATAAGAAAATTTAATAAAGGCCATTACTTAGTAATGTATATGAGGAAAAACGCGAAAAAATCCTTTCCCGGTCTCGAAAAAATGACGAAATTTAGATGTTGGGGCACGCGGTTGGAACAAAGAATTTCTAATTCTACATGTTTAAAACAATGCAAAACTACTTTCGAACACGCAAAAACCTTTTATAAAAAAAAATGCGTGGAAAATGCTTGATTTGGTAAAAAGTCTGCAATTGAAAATATGGAAAAATCATGAAAATTTCAGGATTTTTTGAAGTCAAGAAATTTGTACTTTTTTTCATGATTTTTCCATATTTTCAATTGCAGACAACTTTTGACCAAATCAAGCATTTTCAACGCATTTTTTTTTTTAATTAAAGGTGTTTTACTGTACTTTGATCCTAGTGAACTCAATTTTCTGAAGTACATGCCATTGAACAATATGGCTATTTTTGGTTAAATTTAAAGGGCCGAGAACAGTGTCACAAAGGCTCTAAATATAAACTGCAATATTTAGTGATAAAAAATTTAATGCTCAACAAATTGCCAAATAAGTAATATACCTATACACTCGGCGTGTACTACATTATACATGCAATAAATGCCAAGGAAAAAATTTATAGTATTTTTTTTCTTAAGAGTTATCGGCATAAGAGCATGTACTAAAAATTAATAGTGTTCAAGTTGTATGTACACTCGGTGGTAGTGGATTCTGAAAGAACGTTTTTGAAATGGCGCAGCCTTATTGGTTAGTTTCTTTCAGTCGAGCGCTCTGATTGGAGCATTTCAAAAAACGTTCTTTCAGAATCCACTACTACCGAGTGTACTTATATACGCGGTTAATTCGCCTCTTGCTGTGTAAAAAATGTCCAGTTTCCATACCTTTTCAATTCACAATTCGGAAATGTAGTGGAAAAGAGACATAATTTCGGACGCCTGTTTTTAGTGGCGCCCCTAGTAGCGTACGCTCTAGGCTTTGCGACTCTCTCAGGCCGCGACACGGCGGCAGCCGTTTTTCCTATCTCGTTCGTCCTCCTGTATCTAGTCTTCATGCCCTTCATGGTAGAAAGCAGGAAGACTATAGAAAAGGAGTGTCAACGCAATGCTTAAGAAATACTGAAAACTATTAGAGAGTAAATCGCCAGTAGGCGGCGCTACAAACAGTAAGTTTCTAAGATGGCCGCCGTCTTGCCGCCAGCTGACTGAGCTGACTCAAATGTGCTTCAGTGAAATAATTTAAGATATTGTTTATTGACACTCCTTTTTATAGTAGCAATAACATTATCGTCATGTAAAATTATCCCCTGAATACGAATTTCAATATCCCAGATCTGTAAATTTGAAGGATATTTTAGTATAAGCATTTTAAATGGAAAATGTTTGGTATTTTTTGTACGCTATTTCACTTTTTGGCGTGTAGATCGGTTAAATTTCACCGTAGACAAAACATTTTTGTTGTAGGTTGTTCGTTATTAAATTGCCTATAAAAAAGTCTCTGGTGACGACTCTCTAAGTTTAATAGTTTGTTTACAGTAAGGGCTTGAAGTATACTCATGCAAACATACTACTTTCTTCAAGGCCATACTGTAAGTAAAGTATTGAATTTAGAGAGTAGCCACCAGTGACTTTTTTGTAGGTAATTTATTAAGGAACAACCTACAATAAAAATTTTTTGTCTACGGTGAAATTTAACCGAGCTACATGCCAAAAAGTGAAAAAACGTATAAAAAATACACCAAGAATTTTGCATTTAAAATGCTTATAGTAAAATATCCTTCAAATTTACAGATCTGGGATATTGAAATTCGTATTCAGGGGATAATTTTACATAAGACTAAAGTTGTTGAGTAGATGCTACTACAAAAAAGGAATATCAATAAAACATCTTTCACTGAAGCACATTTGAGTCAGCTCAGTCAGTTGATGGCAAGATGGCGGCCATATTAGAAACTCACTGTTCGCAGCGCCGCCATGCGGCGAAAAAAGTTTTCAGCATGATTTTGCTCATTTGCCGTATCTCGTTGACACTCCTTATCTATAGTCTTCCTGGTAGAAAGACTCCCGTACCGTGGCAGTACGAAAACACGGAACGGAACGGTGTGACTTGTTTTGTCTCACTCATTTTTTTTTATTAAAAACATTACAATATTTATTTTTTTGTAGGTTAGAGATTATTGTTCTGATGGAAGGTTTGAGCAGTTCTTGAAGTGGCCACCAGGTCTGCCACTTTGTTTGAACTTTGAAAGTGCGAATTATCTTACTACTACTATCTTAGAGAAGAAGATTAATTTTTCCTAACTAACTCGACTATCATTATAATTCCATTTGTTATTATAATTATAATTAATTTATAGGTATTATCTATAGGTATTAAATTTATAGTAATGTCAAAATATGATGGAGCAAACTAAAGTGCAATTTACCTCACGGTTGCTACTCACATCTTGCATCGAAAATAAAGATGAGTTGGAAGAGGTATGTATATTTAATTTTAATAAGATAAAATCAATTAAAAAATTGAATATAAAGAAAATTTTTCTACGGTAGTGTTCTTAGGCACTTAAAATTATTATACTAAGGACACCACAAATTGTATACTAAAAAAAGTGCTAAATTAAAAAGACATATTTATAAATTTTCAGAAATTCGAGCGTTGTTACTTAGTATTGCAGAATTTAAGCACTGGTTTATCAGAAAAAGATATTCATGATAATCTGAGTAATGCTGTTTGCAAAGATAAAACTCACGAGGAAGTATGCTTAGGATTTTTGATGGCAATACTTACTGAACCTCAAGATGCCTCTAAGCATTACAGAGATTTAACACTTGTAAATCGTGATGGTTTAGCTGTTGTCCTAGCTCACTTAAATCAGATAGTACTTGAAAAATATCTTCGGCTAAATGATGTTGCGAGAAGTCAACTTTTGTGGTTACTTCGTGAAATGATAAGGACTAGTGTCACAAATGTAGATAATCTTTGTTTAAGTTTGTTAAGACATGCAGCTGGTGGAGATATCTCACAGCGTAACATTTTTCTTATTGATGCTTTATTAGATATATTTCAAGAAAATAGATCTTGGTTGGACAAATTTTCATTCTTAGTTGCTTCTGTAATATATACTTATCTACGATTAATAGAAGATCACAGTGCTGCACATTTAACAAATTTGAGACAAAAAGAAATAACTTTTATAGTATCACTGATAAGAGAAAGAATAATAGACTGCTTAGTTATAGGCAGGTAAGTAATTTCTGATATTATGTCCCTTAGAATTTAAGTTATTAAAAAATTCAAATTTTTTGTGTAGGGATTTGGTTCGATTACTTCAAAATGTTGCAAGAATACCAGAATTTGAAACTCTGTGGAAAGACATGCTTCTTAATCCAAAATCATTAAATCAAAATTTCACAGGTATCTTGCAGTTATTACAAACACGAACCTCTAGAAGATTTTTACAATCAAGACTAACACCTGATATGGAGAGAAAACTGGTTTTTTTAACAAGCACAGTACGATTTGGGAATCATAAACGGTACCAGGAGTGGTTCCAAAGACAATATCTTGCAACACCAGAATCTCAAACTTTGCGATGTGACTTGATAAGATTTATTGTTGGTGTTATACACCCTACAAATGAGCTTCTGTGCTCAGATATAATACCTAGATGGGCTGTTATTGGATGGCTATTTACAACTTGTACCTTACCTGTAGCAGCCAGTAATGCAAAGCTTGCTTTATTTTATGACTGGTTGTTCTTTGAGCCAGATAAAGATAATATTATGAATATAGAACCTGCTATATTAGTAATGCATAATTCCATGAGATCACATCCTGCTGTTACAGCCACACTATTAGATTTTTTATGTCGAGTAAGATTTTTTTTAATTCATAGAAAAATGTCATGTTATTTTAAAGTAATTGTTTTTTTTTTCTTTTTAAGATAATACCAAATTTTTATCCTTCTCTAGAAGATAAAGTAAAGAGTGGTATTTTTTCTTCTCTTCGTCAAATATTAGAAAAACGAGTTTTACCAAGTTTGTATCCATTATTTGACAGTCCTAAATTAGATAGAGAACTAAGGACTAAAATCAGAGAAACGTTTAAAGAATTTTGTTTACCACCTAATGCGGATATAGGTTAGTACAATTACAAAATTTCAGATAATTTATGCGCATAAAACGGTCACATAAGGTTGAAATCATATTCTCATATTTATTTAAACAACTTGCAGAATTTAGTGCATGTGTCTTAATATTTCAAACATATGCAAAATTGCAACAATGATTTTATCATTGTTATATACTTCTCTGTGAAACCATTATTTATCCCTGTATAAAAAGTCATCACCAGATATTGTAAACCTAAGATCGACGTTATATAATTGGCTCATGTAGTGCGCTTGCGTCTAAGCCAGGGAGTCTAAACGTCTTCTTGGTTAGGGCGCGCAATGTGCACCTTTAAAACTCTAGTCTTCCTAAAAGTGTGAATATCCTACTCTAAAAGACACAGTAATTATTATAGTTATCTTCATATTGTTAAGGTAGTACCATCACTATGTCCCTATAGTGAAAATGAGCGCACTTTTTATTTCTCGTTTATTCGCGATATTTACTTTACTAAAGAAGCTGCATAAATGAACATACGCCAAATAATGATTATGCATTGGCATTAAATGATTCTATTCGTCCTAATTATTAATAAAAACTTTTATACAGAAGCTGATTTGACTCACTTTTTGAGGTTAAACGTACACTTACGATAGAAAATATTTAATTTTTAGTCTTACAGGTTTTGAATGCGCAATCAGTTTTTTCAGATCCGATGGAAATCTTACTAACGACACCGGGTTTGAGAAAGGTGTAGGTGTGATGAGCCTACCCTGGAAACTTTCGAACGCTAAAATTCATCTAGAAACACAATACGATACATTGTGAGGCCATGAACTTTCGAGTTCGAAAAAGCCACCCATTTATTTTTTTTTTTACAGGTTTTGAATGATAATTTTGTAAGTAGCTATGGATCAGAAATAAAATTTAACATCTCTCAGAAGCAAAATCTGAACGGTAGTTTTTATAAAATTTAAGAGTAACTGTCACTGGAATCGCGATCCCTATAAGGCTATGTGTTAAATGAGTAAAAATTAAAATGCTTATAACTTTTTTCTCATGTAGCATGGCCTTACAAAAATTTTTTTGAGTCATTTTTGGACTGATATAAATTGATATATTAAATTTCATTGAAATCTCAATGGTATTTAGTTAACGACGGTACTACTTTAAGCAGTCTTGTTACATTAAGGGAGTACCTCCGGTAACAGATCTAAAAGTGAGATTCACTTGAAATTTAGGTGACAGTAATTAAACTGTACTGAAATCCTGGTTAAAATTTTGTGATCTTTTAGAGCTTCAAACGCGAAAAATTAATGATTGAAATTAACATATGTTCTTATGGGAAAATGCACGTTTTGTGGAATACAAAAACATCTAAAAATAAAAAAAATTTTGAAAAAATTCTGAGAGATGTTAATTTTATTTCTGATCCATAGCTACTTTCAAAATTATCATTTAGAACCTGTAAGACTAAATTAAATATTTTCTGTTGTAAGCGTACGTTTAACCTCAAAAAGTGAATCAAACAGCTTCTTTATGAAACTTCTTATTGAGAAATAGAACGATTAGAATCAATTTAATATTAACGCATGATCATTATTTGGTGTAAGTTAATCTATATAGTTATTTTACTAACTATATATCGCGAATAAATTAAAAATCAAGGCAAGTATAAGTTTTATACACTGTGCCGTCGGGAGCACCGCGATCCTATTATACTTTGAATTTGCTAGATAACCTATACACGTTTTATGAATCTTTCTATTATATTATATTTGATCCGATATTAATGCTCATGTATGAGTATTCTATCTTAAAGATTTTAATTAGATCTTTCTAATTATCGTAGCATTTTGCAAAAAAAATTGCTCCTTCAGCAAATTAATTAAGATTGAAAATTAATTTGTGATTTTTCTTTAAGTTTTCGCCTCCCCGATTCTCTTTTTTTCTGGCTCAATCAGTTTCAACAATACTGAGATTGTTGGTTATGGGAGGTTAGAAGTTCATATAATTGTATACATACAATACAAACTAACTATTTATTTACATTTATACAAAACGTAATTATTAAATAAAAGACTTCAAGAGAGCTATCCGCTGCAGAGAGCCGAGCGCACGGAGACAGAGCGCTGCATATTATATCTAAAAGATGAAGAGAGAGAGAGAGAGAGAGAGAGAGAGAGGTGTCCGCCAAGTGCACAGAGCAGACAGAGCGCTTGCTTGCGCCTGCTTTATCGAAGTACAGTCTGGTATAGAAGGACGGTCATTATTGGCGCAGGGGTCCCGCTTTCAAATACACGTAGAGCCTATACTACACTATAGGTGTTACCCAGGATTACACAGAAGAAACGTATAACGCACTATACGTGTTACCCAAGTTTTCGTCCCTCCAATTTAACCCGTGACTGTTCTTCTATACCAAGTCTATATTCGTTGGTCTGAAGAATCGGATCGCTGTGTTGCAGTATTATATATAGAGAGCCGAGCACACGGAGTAGACGGAGTGTATATTCTGTGAGTTAGTCAGAGCCATATGACTATCAAAGGCTCTACGTGCCTACGTCCTACAAACTCTGCGTAGGTACCTACTGTGATGCTATGATCCTCTATACTCGTCGATCAAGTTCTCTCGATTGAGATCCTTGTGGATAGTTTTCTAAAACTCACCAGGTGCACCTAACCTTTCCTCGGAAACGTACAATGCAAACGACAGTGTTACTGAAAGTGCAGATCGTTTTGCAGCTCAAGTTTTAGTGTCAACTCCTCTCATAGTAGGAAAAAAGAAGAAAATGATGCGCGACGTGCTCATCGCGTATGTGCATTAAGGACTACGAGGTCATTATGAACGTGTATGTGAGCCAGTGCGTTGACTATGGGGTGGGCTCAGGGCTGTGCTTGGTAGGCACAAACAACTTTGCTTAAGGATTTATCAAGGCTTGGCTCGCATCGATGGACTGGAGAGGGCACCGACCTATCGCTCTATAGTAGAACACGCTGGCCTGCGGCACCATGAGCGAGAATTGAGATCAACGGCGTGATCGGCGTCCATTCCAAGCTCGGCTTCACGGACCACGTTGGCTGCAATGCCTATATACTTATACACCACGATCCTCTTCTCCCATAACCTCATTTACTTATTCCTCCATAACGTGTCGAAGACGGCAAAGTCTAATTTCTCAATCTTCCGTTACAGCAACTTTAATCTTAACCTGAGCGACGCCGCCTCGATCATGGTCAGCCTGAACTCGGACATATGCCTTATATGTCATCGGTGCAGCAGAGTTTGCCTTAATCGATCGCTTTGACGGACAGTAAGCGACACTTTGACTTCGCGCTCAAGACCGAGTCCAAAGAGGATCAGAAGCCTGCGTTCCAACAACAGCTATATTGCGGCTTCTGTTTGAGTCAGAATCTTTCATCGAGTTTGAGCACGAGGAGAAGGTAGACGTCAACGAGGAGCCAACTATTCCCCAGAAAATCAGTAGTGCCAGAGACTGTCCAGCCTCAGCTCAGCATAGGTACGAACGACATCCCGGGACAAGTTAAAGTCTATCACTTATATTGCCGCCCGCCAGCATCATGCGGTGGTCACCGCGTACCTCCCGATAAGAATTAAGTTTCTGTATAAGCGCTGAGCGATCGCTACGTTTAATTATTCCTCCGGGCTGTGGAGTATAAAATGTACGACAAGATCTTCTTTCGTTACAGCTGTACGACCGACGGAGACGCTCCACGACTCTAACTGCCAGCAAGCAACACTTATTCCAGCTCAAGGTCAAGTCGATAGAGAAGTCTGTGCTCAAGCAAAAGCTGCAGAAGCTGTCGAATAGTGCATCAGACAATCAGAGCCGAAGAACTAGTTCGAGTCGGAATGCGATCGACTAAACGAGGAGGAGGTGGACGTCAACGAACCGACATGGCCCCGGAGATCGGCAGCGACAAAAGCCCGACGAGTTTGAAGCATAGCAATACCCGTAACACCCGACAAAAAGTCCTAGCCTGCTGCTGCTTGGCCGATATACAACAGCAATATTTGCCTATATAACATCGCCGCTTCCTACAAAGACTAGCATAACTTAGAGTTTCAATAAAAACCTGCGCAATCGTTCTCCTTACATGATGAGAAACAGTGAGGTAGACGGGAGGATTATTGTAATTATGGTTTATTGTTTTATTTATTTATTTATTTATTTATTTATTTCCACTTACATATACCAATTAAGGTATTCTACAGAGGCAAGTCATAGCTTGCCTGTACATAGAGTGGATTACAAAAAAACTTACAAACTATCCTATAAACTAAACTTATAAACTAAAAAAAAAAAATCATGTTCGATGACATTTTATAGATCGTAATATTTTACAAAAGTTAAAAGTTAAAAGTCATCCAAATCAACAAAAAGAAATAAACTGTACTCGTCTAGGGTACCTTCTCGCTTATGAACATTTTTAATTTATTCCTTATTGTAGCTTTACTAAGATCTAAAACTTTGAGATCATTGTTCAGCATATTGAAGACATTAACTGCAGCATAATAGCTGTCTTTTTGACTAATTGATTTAAGTGATTTTGGTATTTGTAGGTTATTAAGTTGTTTAATAAAGTATTTCAATTTCATATTCGGCCACAACACTTAATTCATC
>CM053171.1:17217968-17262538 GCA_012977825.3 Pteromalus puparum
CTTTCGTGACATACCCAACAGCCGCCTTTACAGACCTTAGCACTTGTTAATCTATAACTCTATAATCGTACTTTATACTAAATTTTTAAGCTCAAATTTTCCAAGCACTCCACACAGTTCGTATCGTTAGAACCAATCGTATTACAGTTAATATAACTTAATATCACACCAGTCAGCCTTTGATAAGACCCTATCATTCGCCAATAGATATTCTACATACATACCCACAGCATGCCTTCTGACCTCTCTGACGTATCGTTTTCTATATATCCATAATCAGTGCCTTATTAATTTAACAACCATCATCTCAGTACTCCCGCAGTCTCCAGCCTAATTTCAGGGACCCTCCTAAATAGTTAATTCATGTAATCTCCATAGCTCTGGCCGAGAAAAGTCCTCGCCGAGAGAAACACCTCGGCGACTGAAGGCCCCCGAGCTTCTCTTCAAGACCGTTAGACAGTCCTTTTCAGGTACAACTATTGTGTGAATACAATTGTGTTATATAATAATCAGTATCATAATATAAAAGCAAAATATTAAAATCGAATAGGCCATGTCACATAAGCGATCCATCAAAATAGATCTAAATCTTAACCAGAAATCTCTTCACTCGAATCTCCAGAATCAGAAACACTATCATAGCACGAGCTACCCAATCTTATTTCACGATCGATTCACCGTAGCATTCACAGGAATATAACAGTATACAGATACGCACGCATAGTCAACAGCACGCACGCACACACACACGCACACCACACAAACAAAGACAAAACCATACTGCACGGACAATTTAATAAAACCATGAAACCTGCTTCAAAACCATAACTAAGGCTTATAATTAATAAAATATTATGGTTTACCAAAATCAATAATGCTTCATCACACAGAGTAATTACGAGAGTAGAAGTTAGAAGAATGGGAATCTCTAATATCCTTTTACAAACCTAAAAGGGGTTACATTCAAGCTCAACAAAAGAACCTAGCCGAAGTTGATCAAAGATCATCTTTACCCGTAATGTCAAACTCAATTTTAAAACCTTGGTATTACTCCCGTAATCGTACGACATAAAAAACATTTTTTAGTTTTTTGATTTTTATACTCAAAAACGTAGTCGCAAATTAGCTTACAATTATCAACTGAAGTAGATATTCGTTGTTTTTTCAGTCATGATTTTTACAACATTTAACCATTTATTTTTGAAGTTATATATGTTTTCAAAATTACTTAATTGTTGATTTTACTTATTAAAAATGAAACAGTATAATCAATGGTCAATTCTTAGGAAAATCCTTTTGCGCGGACAAGCTAGACAAATTTAATAGTTCTTTATACCACTTATTGTTGAATATTATTGTATACATACTTCATCATTATGAAAAAGCAAAATACTCTTCCTTCAATAAATAGAAAATTGGCTATTTCATTGCATAAATGCTCAGAATGCATAAAACAAAATAATAGAATCCTAATTCAGAATTAGAAAAATATGCATAAGTCTAATTTTATTGCGATCCGTTCGACATGGTTTCAAAATTATTGGGAGTTATGTACAACAGCACACACACCCCAACACAACACACAACACCACACACACACACCAGCCATCCGCACGGGACATTCTCCTAAGAAACGTATGCGTGATTTCAGGTACTTCAAAACATCCAAATGCGGCTTCTAGAGATATTAAGCCCCAAACCCTGAAAATTATGCTCTCTTCTCTTCTCTGTTTCTCTTCCGCACGGACATTTTCTAAAAACGTATGATTCGTACTCCAAACACCTCCAAATGCGTTTCCACGAAGTATTAGCAAAACTGAAAATTTTACTATTACAAAGCTTCCTCTTGAGGAGGAAGCAATATAACTCAAAAAATAAATAGTTAAATGTTTTGAAAAAATGCATGACAATAAAAAACAACGATATCTACTAGTTGTAAAAATTTTGTGTGTGTGAGTGCGTGTGTGCGTGCGTGCGTGCGTACGTACACCGTTATAATTCTGGAACCACGTGATCGATCGTAATAAGATTGGACATGCATATATGTTTTCTGATTCTGAATTTGAGTACATTTTCATTTAAGATTTGGACTATTTTATGACCATTTCATGACCATTTTTCGATTTTTGAAAAAAATATTTTTGCTGTTTATAATATGATGAGCGGATCTCCCATGAGCTATTCTAACGTCTGGTGGATCTCTCTCCCGAGCTGACCCTCCGGTCGAGGGAAAGCCGACCGGTTTATTTATTTATTATAAGTTGTTTAAAATAAGTAAAATGTATAAATTTCATATAATGAGGGCCAGTACTAGTGTTACCATCAGGATGATAACACGGCTGTGAGCACCAAAATTTGTCTTTCATTAATTTAATTTAAATAAAAAATTTTTTAAATGTTAAAAAATAAAAATGTTGGTGCTTACAGCCAGAGTTTTCGTGTTATCATCCTGATGGTAACACCAGTATTGGCCCTCATTATGTGAAATTCATAAATTTTACTTATTTTAAACAAGTTATAATAAATATAACAAAGGTTACAAATTTTGGATGATGCGCGCAAAAAAATTTCCAAGCGCACTAATCCTTGGGACATCAAACAGCTGCTCTCAGCAGCATGCACATCGTAGATTTTCCTTACTTATTCTTTAGTACATTTGTGATGCTAATATAATTAATAATGACTATACATTGTCATTGACGTGCGTCAAATAACGAATAATCCACGGCTAGTTGATGCACAAAAATGCATGCACCAAAATGCATTATACCCCCCACTCATGGAAAAGTAGTAAGTGCAACTCGTGTGGCGTTAGCACAATCTACTATTACATTTAAAACAATAACAAAAAACGGAATATGAGGATGCTAAGTGCCAAGGACTTGGCAGCGGTTTTTTTATTTGAGTAATGTAGTTATCTCTTATATATATATATAGCAGAGGTTACTAAAGTATCAGCCTCCATTCTACGCGCAGATAGTGACGGATTATCTAATTGTTCCATAACATTTCGTATAAACTTTTCTTTGTTAATTAACAATTTTTTTAGTTTGTATAGTGTTATATTTCTTTTTAATTTTGTTTGCTATCAATTTTTTTGTTTTGATAACTCTTTTTTCAAAGTTTTCAACTTTCTATGGATAATTACATAAGTATTTTACTTTCAAAGTCTTACTATTATAATTTTTTAATGGACATTGAGATGATTTCTGTCGTGAAAGTACATGTATTACAGAAGTCGAATTGTCAGAAACTTTCATCTTTTTACATTTATAATCATAGTCATTAGCGAAATTTTCTTTTCTCTTCATAAGCCCATGACCTATTTCTTTTTTGTTTGATGATATTTTTTCAACACGGCTCTTCTTAGTCTGTACTTCATTGACATTATCAAGACCATCGCATAAAAGTTTATTTGTATCAGAACTTTCATTTTGATGTATTTTTTTTCAAGCTTGTAATTATCATTTTTATTTTTAGCATAATACTCTTTATTATATTTTTTTCGATCTGCTATTTTTTTATAACATTTTGATTTCTCAAAAATATTATTATTTAATTTACCATTATAAGCAGATGTGTCATTCGAAGATTGAATTACTTCCATATTAGATGGATTTATTTCTCCCTTTAGGTCTTTATTTTCCGTTTTTAAAGCTGTTTTGATGCAAATTTGTTGATTAATTGCTTCCAAAAAAAATAAATAAGCATTTTTTTTATACAAAGCCCAAAATCTTTTAATGACATATGAATCGTCTATTTTTAACCAGTGGTCTCTATCACGCAACATATTTGTATAATGACCGCTAAATACAATATTACCATGATGAAATATTACATTAATTACTTTGTTATTTATCACAATATTTTCATCTAGTCCATTTACTAGACTAAAATTATTTTTTGAAATAATACCACCTTCGTTAACAAATAATTGTAATTGCAATACCAAAAATTTATTTACTGTACGCAAATCTGTTTTCTGAACTATTTTTCTTTGACATCCATTTTTATAAACAATGTCAGTATGAGTCCAATTTCCTATATTATAATTAATAATAGTTTGTAAACTTGAATTTGTCACATTTCGTGGTATTGCAAGGGGTGATACATAATTAATAGATTTAGAAGTACATGTTTCGGTACAATCAAGACATTTGATTGAATTAATTATAAAATGATGCAAAAAGTCATGCAAAATATTTGATTTATTACAAAGGGACATGAAAAACTCCGCAACATCTTGATGCTCATTTGCAAGATATTGCTTTTCAGCGAATCCTCTTAAAGCTAATACATCAACACTGCCTTTAAAGTAATTCTTTAAAACAATTGATGTTGCGAAGGCTATAGCGTATATACCACAGTCCACCGAGTTTGTTTGATACTGAACTTTAGGAAAATAAATCGGAATGTCGTCAAAATTATGAAACAACTTTTTCAAAAATATTTCATGACATTTGTGCAATTTTGATTGATTCAAAGAATCATATATAAAAATTGACTCAGTATCATAATATGAGCAAACCCATTGACCACCGTACACAAAGATCCTCACAACTGTGCAATAATTGTATATGATGGACCTCTGTGGAAACCGGCTTAACACGTTGCGTGTGTGGATCGCAACGAATTACACCAAGATAAAGCGTAGACCTTGGCTCAAAAACAGTTTCATTGCGTAACATTTGATGAAACTTATTAATGTAAGAATCTTTCAATCTGAAACCATCAAGTATAATACGCTTTTCCAAATTACTCAAACGAAATATATAATTTTTAATTCTATCTTCTTAATATCAATATTAACCAAGTTCAGAGAACACTTAGTCGGGCGCGAACGCCGAGTAGGGGCGCGAACGCCAGGGGCACGAATACCGAATAGGGGCGTGAAAGAATCTTATTTTTGTATTAATTATTTTCGCGGAAAATAAGATTCGTGAGTTCGACATAATAAATTGTTTAAGGACTTGTGGCGCAGATATTATTATTTTTTTGGGAGTAGATAAGGAGCAGTAGGTCAAATAAAATATTACACAGATTTATGGTTGATAAAAATGATTGTAGCTAGCAGCCTTTATTCACTTTATTTATCACTCAAAAAAAACTTACTCAAGAATTTATCAAGAAAATGTTACTAATCTAATATTGAAATGAGCTAAGCGTAGAAAATCGACACCTTGGAATAATCTAAACAAAACTAACAACAATTGCGGCGAATCGACATATCAATTGTTTTTATAAACACGGATTATAATATTATTCGAATATGTGACAAGATTGACTGCTTTTCATATAAATCAAGTAGAACCTACAGCGCAAGAAAAAATTGTTTATAATAATGGTTAGTAAAAAAATGTGAATGAATTGTTAGATGAAATGTCCTGGAATAAATGAAAGTTGTGTAGAGAAAAGATCAATTATAGACTTAAGTTATGATGTTTGAATTTCCTGTTCTGAAAATACGCGGAGAAAATTATGATTTATCGGATATATGTCTAAAATATTATATTGCAACGATTCAATTGTATATAAGATGACTTATTTGCCATCACCGTGTATCCAGACACGTGTCCGGCTTTCAACGGAAAGATTACACGGGAAATAAGTCTCAAACCGATCTAAATAATAACGTAGTTGATGAATGAAAAGAGTAATATTATCACAAATAGGAGAAATCACTTAGAAAAAATATTGTGGTGGAAATTGATGTACGTAGAGTGAATGGTCTGCAAAAGGTTAAACATTAAGAATGAACGAGATAATATGTGATCCTCGTAATTGTTGTAGATTATTTAGTTAGTTTTACGAGGTGTTACGATGATATGATTATTTTACGTATAATTCGCGAAATGCGACCATAGACAACCGACTGGGACGTGATNGGGGTATGCGCAGTGGACGAAGTCTCGTTTGCGGCGTAGATCTGCTGCGTCGGCGGCCCTCATACGATCGATAATCGTATGGGAGCCGTGTAAGCGCGAGAGAGAGACAGAGCGAGGCAGCCCTGTACCTGCGCTCCGCGGCACCTGAGCTAGTAGATCAGGGCTGTACCTGCACGGACCCAAAGTGTGGCCGTTGCAGGCGCGAACGCCAAATAGGGGCGCGAACGCCGAATAGAAGCGCGAACGCTAATATAGTTCTCTGTACCAATTAAAAAAATGTGCGAAAACAAGTTTGAATTGTTTTGCACCAACACCTGCTGGCATAATAATGCCTTATATAAACCTGAAAAAAATCAGCAATATTAATAAAAAAAATTAAATTTAAAACAGAAAAGTAAAAAATACTTACGTACTATTGAAGTAGGCTTTGGTAACAAATTTGAAACCGCCGCTGTAAATAAAAATAACGAAATAATAATATTTTATTTTCACGCCCAAATTTACTATTTCAATTCTGTGGCCGACAGGCAAAATGACATAAGTCCACTTTTCGTGTTTTTGAGAAAAAGCGGTTTCAATGTTCAGAATTATATGTAAGATCGAAGCAAACGAGATGGGGTGCGATACGGTACAGGTTAATTCACACATTCAGTATACACTGTACATATCCACGCGCCAGTATGCCGGGTTAAACGTTTGCTGCTTCGTGCAATGTCACAAAAGAATCGAGTTATGTTTTTATGTCAGGAACTCTAGACTTATTCACACTGCGGTTCTCGCTCGCAAAACGCGCATTTCAAGACTTATTGCGAGGCAATCGGCACACCACCAACCATACAACGTTACTCGAATAAGTTCTTAAAACGATTCCACAATTCTACAAGTATTCTACAAGTCCATAACTGCACAACTAGAAGACATAAATCCATTATTGGTTTTCTTCCCCTAGTATTTACTGAATTCAGATAGATTATTGGTTGTTTTTCCGAAATATTGGAATGAGAAATGAGAAGGCAAAGAAGCCACCACTACATAACAAACTCATTTGTAAGTAGACTTTTTTTTTTTTTCGCAGACAATATCCAATATTTGTCAATTATTACATCAAATCCTAAATGTATGTTGTCCCTATATAAAAAAGTCATGACCGGATGAAGTGAAGCCAAGAATGCGTCAATATGATTGGCTCGTGTAGTGCGCATGCGTCAAAAGTATCGTTAGAATTTTTTGATTTGTTTTTGATTTCTAAAATTGATCCTAATACAAAGAATGTAATATATTACTATAATACATATCAATAATTATTAGTTGTGTATTTATAATATTCTATTGTAAATATTATCATTGTTACAAAAAGTGACATGATGTGAACGTTGACACGAACTGAGTTGAGACATAACCTTAAAATTTTAAAAGGTAGTTGGTGACGAAACCGCGGCAATTTTGAAATTTACATGAGCGCGAAATGAATCAATCATATATTGTAAAGTTTGATATATTTCCGTAATAGAAAACAAATATTAAAAATATCAATCAAGCATTTATATTTCATTTAATAAGTTAATGAATTAATATTCTACTACAGTGCGCGCAGCGCACCGCACCAAGTCTAGTGTTGTAAAGTTTAAGTTGGTCGTAACGTGTCAGCCTGCCAAGACTTATACCTATACGAGAAGTAAGTATAGCGCTCGTGCCATTGCGATCTGATTGGCATTAGATGTTTGACGTCAAATCTGAAATAACATTAAAATGGGTATTGTCAATGCAGCAGAAGAGATTATTATCAAAAATAATATTTTTTGGGCTGTGGACAACGTCATATTGAAGTTTTTTGAAATGGGGATCGAAGATGGTAGAAACTTGAATGATGAACAAAAATTTACTTTTATGAAAGAGGTTACAAAAGAGTTGAACAAACAAAATTTATTTCGTCATTTACTAACGAGTAAGTACAATTAAAAACAAACATGTAAAGATCTTTCTCTATGACTCTGTTTGACAAACTGATAAATATTGGTGGCTTTCCGGCAAAACGACTTAAGTCACGTTTTTGTGTATTCGAGAAATTGCAGTTTGAATTGAATACATAAGATTGTACCATACGAATTACAACGCGATACTGAGCTTACTTACTGTATTATGAACTACCTTTTCAATTATTACACTGAGCACATATTATAGGCGGTGGTCTTTTTATGGTGCAGAGATTACGTGCGGTTATCTTTTTATGGTGCAGAAATTACGTGCGGCTATCTTTTTATGGTGCAGAAATTACGTAGAGATAAGTTGATATGCCGGGAACACATTTTTCGTACTCTAGCTTCAATATCTTTTTGTTGAGATACTTGGGTATCAAATTCTAATACAAAAATAGTACTAATGATTGACATAACTTTTAGAGATAATAGTTACAGACTATTTTTGAAGTTACTTTTGATTGATATTCTGAAATATTTTATAGACAAAAATGGACTTAAGTCATTGACACTAGTCACAATTTCACATTACATCAACTTATATCATTATTACATGCGCTGATTCTAGCCATATAGAAGCATGCTTACGAAAAATTCGACATTTTTACGTTAAAAGGGAAAATATTTAAATAGATGAAACCTGATGTAAACTTCATTTCCAATAAACGTTACTCAAATCGTTTCGCCTGTAAGCCACATATAAATAATAGTATTGGAAATTACAACGATTCTTTGCAAATGTAAATCGATATGTTCAATTTTATTGATATCTAAACGGTATTTAATCAACTATCGTACTATACCTTAAGCTAAATAGGAAGGTTCCTTAAAATTTATAATCACTTACTATTACATTTATAATATTGCAGTTGAACGAGTAAGTAGTGTATGGGAGCATCTCAAGAGCATAAGAACTTCTATAAACCAGCGACTACAGGAAGGAACTTGAGCGAAGAGGAGTTAAATTAAATTTATACATTCAATTTACGAAGTTATTATACACTATTTAGATTTTTTACGCTTATATTAATATAACATAAAAATTATTTGATGTACATACACTTTTATTATTTATTTATATCTGTGGCTGACAGTCAAAGAGACATAAGTCTACTTTTCCTGTTCTCGAGGAAGAACGGTTTCTATCTTCAGTCATAGGGGAGATCCGCCCAGTATGGAATGGCTTAGCTAATTTTGCTATAGCTTTCAATTAGGACCGTGGAAGTTGCTCAAACTGAAGGATTTGCTTGCTGTTATAAGGGCCTTTGATGTTCTGTACGGAGGAGGCATTAATTTTGCGAAATAACCAGAAGACAATGCCGAATCGCAAAAGCTAATTTTTTGGGATATCGAAACAATAAATGTAATACGTATACATTGTAAACGTCAGAAAACCATTAAAATTGTTTGCTTTAAGTGAAGTAATCTTATTTGAGCCATTTTATCCTTGTTTGCCGTCGATTTTATCAATATTTCCAAAATGCACCGAAATCGATCGCAGTTTCTTTTCTAGCTTTCCTTAAAGCATTTCAGGGCTTTTTTGACCATTCTAAGCGTTTAATTCGCCTTACATTCAAAAGTCAAACTATTGACATGTCAATGCTATGCTAAAACACATGCCATACTGGGAAAACATGCCTCGTTCCATACTGGGAAAAAAAGTTTGTTTACGCCTTGAGGTTATACGGTGGAACTAAGCAGATAAAGCGCTAACTTCGGAATTTTTCGAAAGATCAAACTTAAAACTAAACCTCTATGGAGGTAAAAGTCATTGGACTTGCCTAAAATTGAAGAAGCGGAAATTATCTTTTGACAACTCTTTTGTCTTTCGACAAACTTTTTTTCCCTTTGCCCGAGCAAAACGGTCTCGAAGTATGACTTCCAAAACGCTAAAACCTACTAACTTACTGAGTACAAGTGCCGCAATCTCACCCCAGAAGCTGGGAACTGATGACATCCCATACAGGGAACCATCCCATTTTGGGCGCATCTATGTAAGATCGGAGCGAATGAGATGGGACGTAATCCCAAAGAAATATCAAAATATTCAGAAAATCCATGATAACTTTTAATGCGAACGAGGCTCCCTGTTTTAACTACGTACATTCAATCCCTTGTGAAAAAAAAAACTTTCAAGGCTGGTAGATCCCCGAGAACGTGCACAAAAAATGCCATTCAGCCCGATTACGCGAGCTGGCGAAATCTCGATACTGGGAAAATCCTTCACAGGGTTCGTCCTGATCATGGCTCCCTCTTATAACCACTTACGTTCGATATCTAGCGAAAAAAAAACAACTTTCTAAGACCGGTGGGTCGCCCGGAACGTGCACAAAGGCTCCATCCAGCCTGATTTCACGAATGGACAAAATATTGATATTCGAAAAATCAATCATAACTTTTCTCGCGATATAAAAAAACAACTTTCTAGGCCTGATAGATCTCCCGGAACGTGGACAAAGAGGTCCACCGAGCCTTATAAAGTATACCGGCAAAATTTTGATGTTCAGAAATCCTTCGCAGGATACGTCCAGATCAAGGCTCCACGTCCTAGAACCACTTGCGTTTAATTTCTCGCGAAAAAACACAACTTTCTAGGCCAGATGCGTCGCCGTTGCGCGACTTATGTAACCCTAGTCATAAAAAATAGCACGCTGTTCGTAAGACTAAAAAATTTAGAACTTTGAATTTTGATTATGAATGCCCGACATCTTTTTACGTCAAACATTTTTAAAAATCTATTTAGAGAAAAATTACATCCGATGGCGTTTTCTTTACCTCGTAATGAAATTTTCCGTCTTAATGAACATCAGGCGGGAGGGCAGGAAATGGATTGGGCTATAAGCATAAAATAGGGATACGTTTTCAAAATGGGTGAAGGTTTTTTTGGACGATAAGGAAACTTTTCAACTCTATTTACAGACGAACTTTGTGCGCACATACTGCGCCACTGCTGCAGCAACAGCTCGTTAGCCGCGTTAATTGTGCTTCATCGAAAATTAATCATTTGAATGTGCTGATAATACGCGCCGAAGAAACTTGCGCAGCGAGCTCGACTCGGTCGTAATATGACCACAAATTCAAAAATACATTCGATCGATGATCGAACAGCCGAGCGTGTAAATCGAGTCTAACGATCCTGTGGCGCAAAAAAAGAACCTCTCGAAGCATCTAATAATCTCGCGCACACGAGCTCAAAAAGAAAGAAAGAACCTCGCGACCAGACGGTCAGAGATCCGGATGACTCGGCCGACGTGGCAAACAATTTGCCAGTCTCTGCGTTATTACGTGTAAATTTCTTTCGAGAATAAAGGAAGAGTGAGAACTAGCAGAAGTTTATCTGTGCCGAATAGTTTGGCTCGTTATTTCACGAGCTTCTTTCGCGCTTATTTATAATCAAAGGTGACTGATGTGATGTAGTTTTGTGAACTCGCGTCATGCTTCGAGGAGAAATTGATCATGCAGTTTTTAACGATAAATTTAAAAGCATCTCTCTAGGCGAAAGTAGAGGGAAACGTCAAAAGTGGAATAATAATGATAAACAGAGCGTTAAAGATAGTCGCGTCTGAATCAATTTTTAATTGCACATGAAAGTTTTTCTCCGCGTTCACCGCGACTTTAATAACCCAATGAGCAAAGCACAAAGAAAGCCTCATCGCCCACATCGGCAGAAAAACTATGCGTGCACGTACACCTGCGAGCAATACGACGAGCGACTCGATATACCCGCGTAAGACTTATACTCACTCGTCTCTTGATTACGCCTCCAGCATTACACATTTTGTAAAACTACGTCTATCGGAGCCACTCGTCTACTCCTTGGGAATATCAAAGATAAAACTCGCGATGATTAGTCGTGGTATAGCGTTGCGTATAAAGGCCTTTAAAAATGCTGCTGCAAAAAACGGCCGTACGACGACTACACACACCGCATTCAAATGGTAGGTCTTAAAAAATGCCTACCTTTCTATTTTACATGCGACCTGTTCGAGGACCCGTTTATTCCTTTTACGTAAGCTTCCTTTGATGGACTGAGGACTTAACAGAATTAATCAATGACGATTTAAATTTTTACGTGCTTGATCACAAAGCTGCGTAAATGTCACCGATGGAATGACGTTTCTTTCTCTAACCAACAAGAATAACGTTCAAAATCAACAAAGCAAATTTTCATTCGAAATTATTTTTCGAATTACTTCAATTTGTACTTTCATCTCGCTCGCTTCTCAATCGATGCAGTAATTAAATATTCAATTCAATTGCTATACGTCGCTAAATCGTTTTACACACACAGTACGGCTAAGTATTTCAAGTATCTCTACAAATAATTGGAGATTAGAACAAATTAAAATATTAAAATAAAGCACAAATGCCGATTAAAATTTTAATAGTGTAATCCGCGATGGCGATAGTCTCGTCGAGACTCTAACCCTGGTCGTTCGTCGACTTGCGCATGTTCGCCCAGAGCTTGTTGGGTTTGTCAAGCTTACACCCGATGTCGTTGAGCACTGGATCCGAGAGTCCACAGGACAGCGCCTTATTGATGACGACCCTCGCGGTTTTCTTCACAGCGACGAAGGCCTCCTCGCGCTCAGCGATGCGCATAGCAGTTTTCCTGTGTGGACGGTGAGTACGCGGTGCTTGAAGAACCGAGCCTCCATGCTCTCTATCTAGGTCTGAAGCTCCTGGTAACTGAGCACGCAACGCAAGCCCTGCTTCGAACACTATAGCAGTGCAACGAGGGCTTCAATCAATTCTATTAGTTTTTAATACTCTATCTAAAGTAATCTTGCTGTATAGATAGGTATTAAATTCTTGACCTGTTCCTGAACGTCATTAATATCGTCCATCACATCGCGATGGAGACGCCAAAATTATTGCAATTTGTTGGGAGTATTATTGAACTTCTTCTTGCGGTCACGTACGAGATTCTTGAGTTTACCAAGCTGCCGTTTAAGCAAATCTACTTGATCTCGAGTTGCCACGGCATCTGCACCGAAGCCTAAATTAACCTGAATCTCGCCGCTGTTTACTAATTTTTCCACATTGTCTGATAATCAATTTTTTTTATTTAGTTTACACAAACGTCAAAAAAGTATACAGAAAGCCTAAGATTCTTTCCGTCGTACAGATTAATTTTTAATCTCAAAATCTCCTTTTATTACAAAGTGCAATTCTATACACAATCGTTCACGATATCATAAGTATTTTTAAGAGATAACTAAATGTAAAAATAGAAACAGAGCTTTTTCAAAAAGCCGACTTACAAGCTCCATCTAAATCGTAATCCGAGAGATCGTCGCTAATCGTTCGCGAGAACTCGAGAATGTTGCACCACTGATCTTTGTTAATAACTTTGTACTTTGATTAATCCAAGAACTTAGCAAACTGTGCAAAAAGGGGCCAGTGTCTACCGAGCAGCAGCTGAAGCATAACTCGCGCCGTTTTCATGTCCATGCCGCGCTGATCCTTGTCCTGCTTTGAAAGTTAAATCGACGATTATAATCTTCGACAAGTAAAATATCGTCAATAAAGGTAGGATGGCAGAGATAGTATAGCTTACCCTAGCGAAGTCATATGCGTATTTGTATATGCCCTTGAAGACGTCCTGCTCGATGAGGAGATTCCTGAGATAGTCTAATTTTTGCTGAACTTTGACGATTATGTCGCACTGGAGTTCGGATAGATCCTTCAACCATTCAGCGATGGTGAAGAAGCCCATCTATTCATATTGTAGGCGAGCACGAGCTGCACGAGCATCACGACGTTTTCGGGTTCAACACCGATATCCTCGCAGAACTTCTTCATGTCCTCGGGTCCAAGCGTATCGAGGTCGTCAGCGGTCGTGTACTCGCAGAACCAGCGAATGAAACGCTTCTGCGAGAACGTGCTGTTCGTTACATCGTCCGCTTTCGTGTGCCGTCTTGATACCGAACCCCCTCAGTTCCATGTTTGCTAAAATAAAAATTGTTGGCATCTCGATGTCTGTAAATTAAAACGAAACGATTAGTAAGTAATATTATTTTATAGTGTGTGGTCTGGCACATTTATATTACCTTTGTATGCCGACAAACTTCGAGCGCGAAGTCCATTCAGACTAGGAAGTCGAAAAAGGTCTAACCGATCCCTGCACACACTAAACTCTAATCGAGCTTGAAATCCTGCAAAAAGCAGCTCCATGCAGTTTATTTATTAGTTAGTTAAATAAATATCAAAAATAAGCTTTAACATCTAATTGTTTTAATTTACAAAGACGAGATGGTTTAAATCTTAAGCAGAAGTAAAAGTGTGCTTTTCTTTTCCATCAAATTTATATGCTGAATAATACCAAAGTTTTGTAGAGCGATTGTTCATATGGTTACAAATCACTAGCTATAAATATTTTTATTCATATCAAGGTAAATAGCAATAGCCGTAAATCTACAGACGAACTTGCAAGTTTTTTTCCATTACTTTTAATAACACTTACACAAACGCACAGACATTACTTAATTTTATCTAGACTTGCTCTTTAAACCAAACTTTCACTATAGTAAAATGATGTTTTCTGTGCTGAATTAGCCAAAGCGAAAGTGTTTGAATACTGATGGATTAAATTTAAACATTTTTTATGACTGCACTCCCAGTAAAACTTGCTAAGTATTTTTATAATTGTTCTACAATAGAAACTATACTGCTTACTGAAAGCATTGAAAAGGGAGCCGTTTTCCTGGTAAAAATTCGGTTTTAGGTTAGGTGCACTGGAAGTCAACAAACTAGTACGGCTTAAGAATCGAAAGCTCAAACAGGGAAACATGACTAACGACTTAACTAGAGATCACGGGCTCTACGTATCTACGTCCTACACACTCTGCGTAGGTATATGGAGTCTTTGAAAGCCGTGATACCTCGTGGATGCACTCCGTCTATACTCCGCGGTGCACTTAGCTCTCGATCAGCTGACACAGGGATCGGATTCGTAAACAGTGACACCTAGCAGAAAACTCTAGCTCCCTCTTTTGAGCCACTGATATATATATATATATATATATATATATATATATATATTAGATATATAAGTGAAACATACAGCATTAAATCAAATATTGAATCTCTCTATATTATAAAAAAAGTTTCGCCGCCGCCGCCGTTTCAGAAATTTTCCCCCTCAATTCTCCCCCTCAATTTTCCCCCTCAATTTTCCCCCTCAATTTCCCCCCTTAATTTTCCCTCTCAATGCATATCGTCTCAAATGTAGATTTTAGAATTCTTTACTATAGATTCTGTAGTCTCTCTATATTATCAAAAAAGCTTCGCCGCTGCCGATTCAAAAATTGTGCTCCTTAATTAGTGCCCCTCAATTACTGCCCCTTAATTCTTGCTCCTTAATTACCCTCCAATATTGCCATTCAGCTATTACCTCTAAACCACTGTTAATACTTATTCTGTAATCAGTTCTAATATTACACACACGGTTAATTCAAACTTTGAATTCCGGAAAATTTTGCCAGTGCCGGCCGCTTGTTAACTGGGGCCGATGCGCATGCGTTCTATATCAAAACGCTTATATAGCGTGTCGGCTCTGGATATCCCAATGCGGAACTTGCATGAAAAAATTCATTAGGTCCGTCAGATAGAATATCGAAAAATAATCGACACGTTTTTTTTCTTTTTTCAATTAAACGATTATTAACAAAGATGTAGAGAGTTGAAATGTATGACGTCACTGATTCGGACTGTGTATGGTATATCTATATTGTCCGATTCAGTGACGTCACACGATATTTCAACCCGCTGTACCTTTGTCAATAATCGTTTGATTGAAAGAAGAAAAAATACGTGTCGATTATTTTTCGATATTCTACACGACGGACCTAATAGATTTTTTCATGCAAGTTTCCCATTAACCTATGACCAGCACTGGCGGGAGTTTCCCGAATTAAAAATTTCAATTAACGGTATGTGTACTTTTGCATTGGGTAATGGGTTTGTTTCCTTCTTACACAATAATGAACATCCATTTCTATTCGAAGATTTCATACAAATACATGAAACAGAATATAATAATCCCTTTAAATTTTAAAGATACAAATCACATTCATATTTATACAGAACAACATTGGTAGAAACGTAAGCCAACCATTTACCATTAGAAAGCCAATTGGACAATGTTGGTCAATGATTTACAAACGCTTGGATACAAAATCGTCACGCAATGAATGGAAGCCTTGGCTTATGGATAGCCTATCAAGGTCTTAAAGAAGAGGAGCACTCTGTTATTTACTAGCATTCCAGCTTTTAATACACAGATGTAAGTTGTGCTTGAAGATTATAAGCCTGTCACCTGGGACTCCGGTAGACGATGTTCAGGTGTCTGGCAGAGAAAAAAACATAATCTCGGTAACGCGCTTCATGGCGTTCGATGTAAAGATAGATGTAAGTTGTGCTTGAAGATGATGAACTCTCGACAAAATATGCCCTGTGCTTGCAAAATTTTAACCTAAAAGTCTATAATTATAAAACTAAAGGACATAAGGCAATTTTTTTAAGCGTATTTACTGAAGTCACATAAATAATTTATTGTTTTTCCGATCACATAACCTCCCAAATGCTTGAAAATGCTTTTAAAAGCAATATTGAAAATAAACAAAACCACGTCCCAGAATAGTCACGAGCACGTGAAATTCAAGCTGCAGATAAGAATAAGTATATAAAGATACAGTTCACAATTTAAGGAAAAATAAGAATAGTTTTTCTTCGTCGTAGCTTGATCAAACGAAATATTTAAAAGATTATTACAAATCAGTATGACCAGAGGGTAGGCAAAAAATTCGTTGTTTATAATACAGCTATTAGCCGTGTATGTAGCAAAGACAAATAAGTTGATATTCAATGAGCAGACGCTGTTTTGCGCATTAACGGTCAATTCAATACCCGACGATAAAATATCACAAAAGTCTTTCCTTATCTATATTTTTTCATCAGCTTGTTCTCGCAGACAGGCAGACGATTTTTAAGATCGTGAAACTCAAGATGTTCAAGGAAATGGAATTTACTTCTAAGTGGTTTGACAAGGGTTAGCAAGATTGGGATTATACTGAATACCTTTTATAAGAAGAAGTCAAGGGATTTGCGTGTTGTAATAAAACTCCTTTCGACAAGAAAGCGATCTTATTAATACAAAGAGAACAACCGATTTTGAATTATTATGAAAGGGCTGTGCCAATTCATGAGATCGAAGGTACTTCGTATTACAATCTATTAAACAAGCCGATAGACGTAATGACTTCTGACGTAAGTTATCCTAAAATTATCGAAGAGTTTAGGATCAAAACGTACAAGCTTCTTTACCCGCTGTATCACAAGTGGTTGCGGATCAGATTTGATCACGACATGATAGAAAAATGGTCACGATCGATGACGTCGTTCAAAGAGTTGTGAAGATTCGTCTACACTGAAAGATCTATAATGTATTTAAATTTATTAGGAGACGCATTGGTTTGATCTTGAAATATTCCCTTAAGACGTTTTTTAAGTAGTTTTAAGGTTTAGTTTTTAACGTGGGTAACAGTTCTGCCTCTTAAATTACCTATCGGTAGACTCGCAAACTATACGACAATAGGTGCGTGCACACACGTTGTTGTAAAATTCGAAACGGCGTAACTTTTTCAACGACCGATTTATTGCGACAAATCAATACTGAACAATTATAACGTATTTGAGCTCTTATAGGTAAAATGTTTTCTCCACATACACAGAAAGAAAGAAATGTATTGTTTACACGTGCCCTATCATTTTAACTCCTTGGAAAGGAAAATCCAAAACACATGCGCTGAAACAATCATATATCAACTAAAAATCTCGACATTATACAAGCGTTTAGAATACACTAAAATCAGCAGTAGCTTGTAATCAATATAGAGTAATAATTTTTCTTTTCTTGTACCGGTAAGTTCAACAAATGCGATATACAAGCCCGTATACGTTTAGCGCGTTAGCTCAGCTACAGCAAATAGCTGGCGCCTATGATTCGTTAGAAAAAGCTGATGCATACACAGCAATGGGTGAGTTTTCCAACGACCTTAATACCGTCAATTTGTAAATGATTATGCGCGTGAGTAAAGCGAAAAAAACTGCGCCGGGCTGGCGTTGCGTATCGAGCGTATCGAGCAAAATTATCAATGTGTAATCGGCGGTGGCGGCTGCAATATAAAATCTAAAATGCGTTAAAAAGCGGTTATCTTCTTCAAAAAGGAAAATCCAAAATACATGCGCACGCGGGGTTAATTTTTAGCAGTAGCTTCGAGCTATGATATATAATTCAGGCGTGAATAAGCGAGGAGAGAGAGGTTAGGAAGTGATTTTACAGAATTCGCACTTCGAAAATTTTTGTTTTATTTTTTGAAATACGCTTTTACGTATATTACGAACTTTAAAGTTTTTACTACGACGAACGTGGGGTTGGCGAGCGAAGCGAGCAGGGGGGGGACCCCCCTAGTATAGTATAAATAATTCTTTATTAAATACTTTTATTTATTTATTTATTTATTTATTGGCAACAAACGGGCAAATTGCCCTTTTTACAGACCCTAGGGTCGATTACAGAAATGATATAAAATCAATATAGCCGCAGATAAGTACAAAAGGTTAAAATTACATTAAAATTAGAAAACAACCGCAAAACTAACTAACTAAGCCACAGATGGAGACGGAGAAGGAGATGTAATTAGAAAGTGGTGACCATCGATCTAAGACCATTCTTAAATTGACCTAACGACTCAATGGTGGTAATCCTCTGTGGCAGGAGGTTCCACGCCCGACGGAGACGGGGCAAAGTTGAGTAAAAACCAAAATTCGAGTGGTTGTGGTTTTCCAAGAGAACTCTGTGATTCCTTAAATTATAATTAAGCTGCCTAAGTGAGAAAAGTCCCACAACCGAGTCTCAGATAAGCTTGTGTAACATTTTGAACGCTAGAAGCCCGTCGTGGTATCTATGGACGGACGCGATAGTCGGAATGTTGTATGTGGAGGCTGCCGCCGTGTAATCGTGGTCCACCGGTGCCATGGGCCGACCGGACTTGAAAGCAAGATAACTTTTAATAATATTAAAAAAAATAGAAATAAGATGATGTAATAGAAAAAATCATCTACCTTTTTTTACATTGATAGTTTTCACGCAATGAAACATTATATTTTAATTAAGCATCACACATTAGAAAGTTTAGAAACCACAACAATAAGTGATTCGCACATTAGAAAGCTTAAAAACCACAACAATAAGAGATTCGCAGTGCCAAAGAAAAAAAATACGTAGTGTTATAGCTACCATGATGATATAAAACTAGGAAAGAACAATTATGATATAAAACTAGGAAAGCAAGAAACTAAATAAAGTGTAAAAAAAAGATCAAGCTACATAACCTTCATAATCGTTATCATCGCCGTCTCTCGAGTCGTCTCTCCGTTCTTCCCTCTCTTTCCTGAGCCTATCACGAACTTTCTGCAAGTTTGCATCCATCAGATCAATAATTAGTTTAGCAGTATTGCCAATAGCTTGGTCGTATGGATTGGTCCTTTGGTAATACTTTCCATTTCTCTTGTTTGTTCTATCTGGACCTGACAAAAATATATGAAAAATAATCAAAAAATAGATAAAAAGTATCTAAAAAAAAGGTTAAGTATCAATAAAAAAATAGATACCTGGTGCTCCTTGTTGATCTCTTTGACGAAACTGAGATCCATGATGATTGTTGTTATTCTGGAAGCTATTACGACGACGATTTCCTTGTCCAGCTGAAGCACATTGAAGCTGCAATTGGATCTGTTTCTCCCTCTCTGCTAGCCTTTTCTCTCTTTCTTCGAGTTCCTTCTGACGCTGCTGAATTTCTTGCAACGGATTTCTGTTAATACCTTAAACAAATGAAATATTTAATAAAAAAATAGAAAATTAAAAAAATATGAAAGATAAATTAACAAATAACTTCTTTGATCATCAGTCGATGGCTGAGGGGTTTTCAACAGCCACTGCTGGAAGTCTCTGCTAAGTCGATTCTCAAAATCAAGTTGTTGTCGAATTTGCTCGCGATGCTGCTTCTACTGCTCCTCGAGCTTACGCTGCCTCTGCTGCTCCTCGAGCTAACGCTGCTGCGCCTGCTGCGCTTGCTCCCTTCTTCTTTTCTCCAAATCTTGTTCTCTTTCCTGTTGCTCCTTTGCTCTATTTTCCTTTTCCATCTGCTCCTTTTATTTTTTCTCTTTTTCTCTCTGAGCTTTATCCTCTGCATTTACTGAAATAAAAAAATGGTTATAGAATACGGAATAAAAGAGAGAGAGAAAATCCACAGCCAATAAAACAGAAAGAAAAAAAACCAGGCGATAGAACCTCAAATAATAATTGCCTTCATTTTGAAAGTTCAAAAAAAAAAAGTAATTCATCAAAATATAAACTACATCAGCGCAGCCAAACATTTCAAAAAAGAAGCAAAAAGATACAAATAAAGTATTCAAAAAGGAAGCTGAAAGAGACAAATAAAGTATAAAAAATCACGATAAATACTTACCCAGAACTTTTAAAATATTTTTTCTCCAACGATAAGAGGGCAACCCTTATCGTTGGAGAAAAAATATTTTAAATGTTTATAATGGAGAGGAATAACAACAATATTGATACTTACCCAGAAGATTGGCCATTTCGACATCCAACTCAAAATCGTCCATGTCTTCCATTCTATCGAGCTGGTTATCATTGCCAGCTACTTGTTCTTTATCCTTCTCCATCCTTTGATCCTTCTGCTTTCGAAGGTACCAAAAACCAATCTCTGCAGCTCCGATCTGAAAAACCTCTTGCAATGCAGCTCGACTGTGTGGTCCTGGTTGTCCGCTGATGTCGTCCGTTGAAGGTGTGCAGGAGGAATGGCAGCTCAAGCAAAAAAATGAAGCCTGTTCTTCTTCTCCTTATCACCGTCATTTTTTTCACTTCAACTGTTTAATAATAAATTCTGTTTGCCGAAATAGAAGCACATTGACACAACACGCAACTACGCAGTATGCTAGCGCAACGACACGGACAAATCATGAACTGCTCTGTGACGTCACGTGACGCGTGTATGCTTCTGAAGCGCGGGCCAATTTTAAACTTAAAAATTCTTATTTGCTAACACTGTTAATACAGAGCTATTGGAAGATGCTCAGCAAGAATTTTATTTATGTGACATTGAAATGGTCGGATTAGAAGCTCGATTAAAAAAAAATTAATCAAAAGCCTCGCGGAGATACCGATAAAAACTTCTTTTCATTATATAGCTGCTCGTCGAAAGAAAAGTTTTAGACGAATCCCAGTGCGCACTGTGTGTGCTGTGAGCAAGCGCGCGAGGGACGATCGATATTCGATGGGAAACGCTACATAGCAGTTTACGACAATTATTTTCGCTCTTTTTTTTCACACTTTTCTGCGCGTTTAATTAACTCGAAAAATTCTTACTTTTTTGTATCTCATAAATAAATTATTTGAAAAAAAAAAGATTGAAGGAAAAAGAAAAAAAAGACAATAGTAGACATTTTAACATTTTGATTATATTGTGAATTGAACAATAATTAATACGCATACGTCAAAAGTTGATTTTAGTTATGCATTTGATTTGAACAATAACATTAATTATTGATGAACTTAGAACAGAAAAAAATTAAAAAGTTAGGTCATTAAGCCCCCGTCATCTTCATCGTCTCTTCTTTCTTGACTTTTTCTTCTTAATCTCTCTCGAACTTTTTCCACATTGCTTTCCACCATGTAAGTAAATTATTTTGATACATTTTTAGTAGCTAGTTGATATGATTATTGCGACGTAAATTGTTTCCACCTCTTCGTTTTTTTTTTCTTGTAAATACCTGTGAACATAAAAAAGATTGGAAGTATTGTAAAAACAAGGTACAAGTGAACACAAATATAAGGACACACACACAAAATAAAATAAATACCTGGTGCTGATTGCTGCTGTTGTTGCTCCTGTGGGTTTGCTACTCCAGAACAAAGCTGTTGTTGAAGCTTGATTTCTCGTTCTGATAATTGTTTTCCCCTCTCTTCGATGTCCTTTAGACGCTGTATCAACTCTTGCAGCTTATCTGCTGTTGTGGATAATGGCTCTTGCTCTTGTTGCTCTTGGAACTCCTCTTCTTCTTTTCCTTGCTTTACATCTACTGAAATATGAAAAATAAACATATTAAGATAAAGATGAAATACAAAAAATAAAATAAATACCTGGTGCTAATCGCTGATTTTGATGCCCCTGTGGATATACTACTCCAGAACAAAGCTGCTGTTGCAGCTTCTTTTCTCGTTCTTCCACTCCAGCTTCAAGATCATTTAAACGCTGTATCAGCTCTTGCAGCTGATCTCTGCTGATTCCTGTGAATAGTGGCTCTTGCTCTTGTAACTCCTCTCTTTTGTTTCTTGGCTCTGCATTTACTGAAATATAAAAAATAAACATAAGATACACAGAATGAAAGATAGCAAAAGAAAGAAAGAGAGAGAAAGAGAGAGAAAGGTTATATGCTCTTGTTGTAATATGTTAATTTACAATAGTCGTAATACACAAAATTTGGGGATAGCTGGGTCCAACTGGACCTGGGTAGAGGCCCACTTTCTCTAGGAGATGTTCGGAGAGGAGAATGACGACGCCAGGACTTCTGCAAAAGGCACGTACTTTATTAGTTTGAGCTGAGGTGAGTACATGCGTACTGCACAAGAGCCAACGACTTTCTGCCGCGCGCAGGCGGCGAGTTCCCCTTCGCCAACATGGCGGCTTACCCCCACTCGGCAGAGGAGGGGAGAATCCCCACAAAAATGGTACTCGCCGCACCATCTACTGGTTGACGACGATTTCGTACAACGAGACAAGCTCGAGCGAATGCGAGCATAGTGCGCATGCCTCGCGTATATACTCTAAGCACATACTATACTTCGTGGAGTCAGACTATGCTGTACTGTACTCAACACTCTCTCTTGCCTGTAAGACTCCAAGCTGAGCGGACGCACTGCCGACTAGGCTCTCAAGCCATTCAATATACAATATTATTTAAACATCACAAGTTGTTGTTTATTCCACGCATCCTTTCTAACAGCTCTGTCTGTCATAAATAAATGTATATACTTAAAAAATACCTAATAGTTTAGCCATTTCAGCTTCGATATCCAAATTGTTCTTATCCTGATCGCAGTTACCTCCGTCCATCTGAGTCCTCAGAGACAGCTTCAATTGATGGATTCTGATGTGTATGGTCGTAACGAGAATAACAGCCAAATAAAATGACGCTTCTTTTACCATTTACCATTATTCAGTTTTTTTCAACTGTCAACTTTTTCACTTTTCGCTGCTACCGCCTCGACCCTGGCATTCCAACTTGTCCACCGACCTGCAGAGAAAAAAAAATTTAATTTCTAGCGACCAAATAAAGACGAGGGCAAAAGAAGCACGAAAAATATCCTTCGTGTCGCTAGCGGCTGCGCAACAACACGTATGCAAATCTCAACACAAATAAATTAGAAAATGTCTTGCTTTTGATTTCACGGACCGATGCGCGCCGAACTTTTAAAACCGCTGCTGCAGAGTCGGAAGATTTATGCGCGCGGTCGTTTGCGAACACATATATAAATAGCTGTTGTTAATCTCTAAGACAATAAAACGATGCAGCGTTTTAAAGTGGTTATCAACCGTTATAGCCAGCGCGGAAACGTGTCGCTGAAAAAATCGCACGTGTATTAAAAAGAAATACACGTTTGCACTAGAAACGTGATGAGCAGGCGATCTGCGCACAGTTGGCGGCGTAAAAAAAAAGAAAAATCGGAGCTGCAGCGCGTCGATGAGAAATAAATTGATGAAAAAATAGGTCATTGTTACGTGAAAACCTGAAGGGTTTTCCGTAAACTAAATATTAATAAGTGAGTTTGTGTGTCATTCCTCCTGTACAGGAGGATGCCTCTCGAAGCTGGTCAGACTTACAGTTTAGCAGGTCAAACTCGACTTTCTCCTCGTCGATGAATTTTTATTAATCAAAAATCTTACCTTGATTTTGTCGTGGAAAGGAATCAATGAAACTCCGCCAATACAAGTTATTATCCTTTGGTCCAATTATTTATTTATATAATAGTCAACAAATATTCCGAATGGTCTATTAGCAGCAATGTCTGAACTTTGTAATAACCTCAATATTAAAATGATTTCGAACAATGTTTCTCAATTATAAGTCTGAAGGAATAAAAAAGAAAATCTATCCAGAACTCTATGTGAAAATCTCTCTAAAATCTCTGGTCCGTTCGGCACCTTGGCTCGACACGGAGTAGCTTGGCTTGGGGGCGCTCGGAAGTCTTCCGGACCTCCCACGCTGTCCCAAGCTTTACTTCCCCGCCGCTACGTCACAGCGTCGGCGCTTGTTGCACTCATTAGGCCTTACGGGGCCTGGCAACGGTCAAGCGCCGAAACTGCAAGCGCAGCATCGCACGCGCGCAGGTAGCCGTCGGCGGGGAAGGTGTTTAGCTTAGCAAGATTCTTGGTCAGTTGATATTTTAGTGGCCTTGAATGCTCGCTATGCTTCTTGTATGTGGAACTTTCTCGAAGCTATATTCGAAATAAAATCTCGAATAATAGCCACGGGAGAGTTGTCACATAACAGCCATCAACGCACCAACTTGGCTTTAGACAAGCTGCTGGCGGAGCCGGACGCGGAGACCCTACAGATGCTCCTGAGGTACTCTGATGGCTTGAACAGAGTGTCGGAATTAGCGGCCTGAATGGCGAACTTGGGCGGGATGAAGGGCAGCAACATGTGCCTGTTGACCAGGTGGGCCGTCACCTGGGAAGCCGTCGTCGTCGTTGTAATCGTGACGCTTCTGCTGTACGAACAATAAATGATTAAAATGTAAAAAATATCAGCATGCAATTAGTAAATATTAGTTTTCACACATACCATTAAAATCTAGACCTGCATCTTCTAGACCAGATTTGCTTGGCCAGGATTGTTGATTTGTTACTTTTGTTCCATAAAACTTCTTACTGCATTCAGCTAAATGATAAGATTTATATACTTTTGATTCACTGTTTTGTGCTGCAAGTTTTTCTGTCACTGATTCTGTTAAAGACTTGGATTATCTTGCTGGGAATTGCTGGTACAATAGAGCTTGATTTGAGCTTTGTTGTTAAGTCTGTAATTGAACAAACAAACTAAGAGATAACGTTGTTGTTCAAAAATATTTAACACAAATTGTAAAAAGTGTATAACAATGCATATATCTTACAGTCAGTACTAAATTTAAATCAGTTTAATTAAAATATAAACACTGTTTTTATAATGGAAACCAAATCCTCATTCTATTTGAATCACGCTGCATTAGTTGATTGTTGGCTAATATATGGTAATATAAAAACAGTCGAGACGTGATGTAGAACGCAACGAAAACATCAATGGAATAATATTCATGTGCAGCAAGTATAAAAAACCGCTGCCAATTCATTGGCACGTAGCTTCCTCCAACGAAATTTATTGTTCCAATAAATAAAATATTATTTTAAAATACAGTATGTGAATACTATTTTAATATTATCAGTATGACATAAATTCGTAGGGAGGAACTTTACGACGTGCAACGACAACCCTATAAGAGGGAGCCAAATTTTTTAGAAAAATCGGTTTCTACATTTCAGCTGTTTACTTAAGAACTGCTCAACGGAATCGATTCAAATTTTAACAGCAGATAGCTTTGTATATGGTGAATCGCCAAATGGAATTTTGAAGCATTTGACTACATTATTTTAGAGATATAAGAAATCCAAAAATTTTCAAAAAAAAATTCAAACTTTGATATCTTAAGAACCATAGGGGTTTCAAAGCTGCGCAATGAATTTAGCCAAAACATATAAAATATCTACCTTTTTCCAAAATCTCAAGTGCAATAAGGTCTTTTTACGCCCGTAATCGAGACTCAAAAAAAACTCATTTTTTTCAGTTTTCGATTTATTACTGAAAAAATAAGTAGTCAAATCACTTGAAATTTTAATGGAATATAGTTTGACACGTAACCCATCAACGTATTTTTTTTCGTGAGGTTATGATGTTTAGTTTCAGAGATATGAATTTAAAAAAAATCACCTTTTTCATTTTATCTGCCGAGCAGAGCGATCAATCCCGAGGACCAAACGGGGAAAAGTAGGTAATTTTATTATCTTTCAAATGCATTTTAGCTGATCTGTTTGTAACAATGAAATGGTTAAAAAAAAAAAAACGAAAATAATGTTTTTCGAAAATCAAAAAATGGCCATAAAAAAAAGTAATTGAAAAAATTACAAAAATAAAAGTAATAATCTCTCATCAAAGAAAAAAAACAACTTGAAGTAAGCAATCAAAGCAATAAAACACACCTAGATGAATCTGTGATGATATGAATAGTTCTTGGTTGGCATTGTAAATTTGCATCCGGTACTGACAGAGAAGTAATGAGCATTGTAACACGTCTCAATAAAAAAATACTGTGCGAGACAAAGCAGAAAACTTCTTAATCTATAAATTTATATCTTGTGTAATAAGACCATTTTGAATCTTTGAAGCTTTCTTCTGCAAGAGAGTTGTTCGTGGAGCCCACTCTTGTAAGGGTTAAGGGTCCAGAGTCTTGGCGTGTTGGACTTGTCATGATCGTTCTTACAATTAGTTGATGTTTGCATTTTTCAACAATACTTTACAAACCTAGCTTGGGACCGGGAAATGCCAGTAACTGTTTATTATATATTTATAACTAGTGTTCCAACTTCCATTAATCCCTTGGGATTATCTCTAGTCTCCAGAGTAAGTAGTCTACGTGTAGGTGAAGGAAAAAAGAACACATGTATTTCTCTTTACAATGCAACTATGAGCCTGAAATTATTGAAATCGGTCATTAGCATCCATTATTATATTGATCATTACATATAAGAAAATAATAGCTTTTTACCTTTGATATATACTTTTGAGAGTCGGATTAGATCTTTCGTGGGATGATTTATTAAACACAAACACTTGAGATCTGTACTCAATACATGTACTTTTTTCATCGTAGAGGACTCGATGATGCAAATAGTATCCTTCTTTTGAATCAAAACCTTGCCATACTCTTCCATTTTATCTATTCAAAATGTATGTAAACAAGCTGCAAGTATTGTTGAGTATTAAAATTATTTAACATGGAAAATAAAACTATTTCCATTGTGATACCTGGACCTACCTATTTACGTAGACTAGAAGCGTACTAGTCGTCTGCTCTCGACAGTCTCGGCACTGATTGCATTTCATTACACATCGACATCGTCGTATAATACATACGTCTTATAATACACATGTATACTATGCGAGTTTATTTATAAAGTCAAGAGATAACCTTATATCATAACCTACCTTTTTTTTGACATATTCTTGTATTGTTGTACTTAAAAAGAAGAGAATCGCATGGGCAAAAATTTTAAAAAATTATCGCAAATTAATTTTCGAACTTAGTTATTTTTATGAAGGAGCAATTTCCTAGGAAAAATACCAAGGTCATTAGAAAGATCTGATTAAAATCTTCAAAATAGGATGCTCACAAATATGCGTCAATAACGGATAAAAAAATATAGACATAATGAAAAAACATGAATAAGTGAAAAAGCAAATTCAAAGTATAATCTTAAAAGTTAAAATTAAAGGATTAATGTTTTCTCTTAAGTCTTTGGTATGTTTTAGATAATATCCTAAAACACTCGCAATACAAATCTTTTCCTTATCTTTAAAGTAAGGTAACATTGCAAAAGGTTGAAGAGAGCCTGGTCTCGAAGTCTTAATTAAGTCACTTATCTTGATCTCTATACCCTTATCGCTAACAACTATGTTTTCTAACTTCTATCTTTCTACCAGAGCCTATCTTTCCAGCTAATTGTGAAAGCGTTTATCGCTGATGCTTCAGGATCTCTCTGCCATGAACAATAAATCTCGCATTTTTTATTATTCCTTGATGCAAATAAATCAATATCTGGTTTTTCAAATTGATTCACAATCTGATTGAAAGCGTATTCAGCTAGTTCCCATTCCGTATCTATATTAGAGATCCTTGATTGCACATTAGCAATATTGCTTCGAGACGGTATGAATTCGGCAAATATCCACAAATCCCTGACAATACACCATTCTCATGTGTCTTTTGCCAGCCCGTGAAGATGTGTATACCTAATACCGCCCGTAAGCAATTGCCGTGGTATTATCGATTCTCAATAACATCTGACTGTTTCTAAAATCATTTGCAAAACACTTTAGGCCAAGAAAGGCTGCCAGAATCTCTAAATAATTTATATGTTGTTTGTTTTCCACCTCAGACCAGAAACCATGTGCCCGTTTACCATTACAAACCGCGCCCCAACCTGAAGTGGAGGCATCCGAAAAGATCTCTAAATTGAAATCATAAGAGCGAATATTATTGTAGGACAATAGCACATTCTGCTTCCACCATTCTAAATCCATTATTGCCGCAGAACTTAGCTGTATTTTCTTTTCTAGATTTTTATGATATTCTTTCAAAGACAAAAATTTTTGTCTTTCCAAATCCTTATAATAGAGCCAGCCGTATTTGACTGCCGGGCAAGCAGCAACTAAAACTCCGATTAATTTTGCAAGATCTCTAATTGATAATCTAATACAAAACTTTTGTTGAATTGCATTATAAACTCTTTCGTATATCTTTAATCGTTTTTCATCAGTTAGCCTTAAACGCATCTGATCTTAATTAATTCTAAACCCTAAAACGGTACATTCTCTACTCGCAGTGATACTAGATTTTTTATAGTTTACAACAAAACCGAAAGACTCTAACAAACTAATTGTTTCTAAAGCGTTAGCCGTACACTCGTTAATTGAGGCGCCAAAAAGAAAAACAAAGAGGAAGAGGAGGAAGCCAGAAAAAAAATAGAAGAAAAAATAGAACAGCTGAAACAAGAGACAAAACAGGCAAAACAAGAGAAAGATGGAACAGGAGGGATAGAGATAGCAGGAGAATGGATAAAGAAACTCAAAGAGATAGAAAAAGAAGTCAAAGAGATGAAAGAAAATGAAGTAACAAAATACAAAAACAACAACGAACAAGCAGGAAACAAGGAGAGAGTAGAAGAAGAAAGAAGAAGAAAACAAATGGACTGGATGGTCGAAAAAGAGGAAAGAGAGAAGATAAGAAATAATATAGTAATAAGTGGAATTGAAACAAAAGATCGAGTGAAGGCAGAAGAAGTACAGACATGGGTAAAGAAAAAACTAGAAGTAGAGGTAGAAGTGAGGAAGTGCTGGATCATCAGAGGAAAATACCCCAAGATTGGAGCAAAACTAGGAAGCAAAGAAGAGAAAGAGAAGGTGATGGAGAATAAGAGGAAACTAGAAGAAGGAGTGTACATAGATCACGACTCAACATGGAAAGAAAGAAGGAACAAAGAAATAGTGATAAAGAAAAGCAAAGAAGTTGTAAAGAGGGGTGAAAAGGCAAAGATAGGATATAATAAATTCAAGATAGGAAATGTAGAATGGTTTTGGAATGAGAGAAACGAACAATGGTTTCGAAAGGAGAATGGGAAAACAGAAAGAGAAAAAGGAGGAAATGGAGTGGAAAGGAGGGAAGGAGACAGAAATTAAGGCAATATGGTGGAATATATCGGGGATAGGGAAGATGAAGGAGAAAGATTGGGAATACGTAAAGGAATTTGATATAATAGGCCTAACAGAAACATGGGTAGAAGAAAAGAATGACAAGATGTGGGAAAATAGATTAAAAGGATACGAAATCAAGAACAAAGCAGCAAAGAGACAACACCAGAAAGGGAGGGTGAGAGGAGGAATAATAATGGCAATTAAAAATACAAGCATAGGTAAGGAGATAAGCTGGGGAGAAGAACACACGAATGAAATGATAACGGCAAAAATTGGAAAAGGTAGGGAAAAAGTAAGGATAGGAGTAGTATATATGAGAGAAGAAACAAGAAAAAACTGGGAGGAGATAGAAAAACTATGCGAGGAAGAAAAAGAAGGAAAGATAATAATAGGAGGGGATTTTAATGCTAGAACAGCGGAAATGGGAGGAAAAAAACTCAAAATAGAGGACAAAGAGGAGAACAGGAAATCGAAAGACAAGTACATAAATGAAGAGGGAAAACAGATGATCGATAAACTAGAAGAAACAGGAATGAATATAATAAATGGAGATATAGAAGGAGACTGGGAAGGAGAATGGACATACCTGGGGAGAAATGGATGTTCTACGATAGACTACATAATAACAAACGAGGAGGGAAGAGAGACGATAGAAGAAATGAAGATAGGAGGAAAATGGAAATCGGACCACTTCTCAATAGAAGTGAGAATGAAACTGAAGAAAAAAATGGAAGTGGTGGAAGAAGAACTCATAATAGACTGGACAGAGAAAGGAATAGAGGAATACAGAGACTGGCTAGGGAAAGCATGGATACCGAAAGATTGGGGAGAGCTCAAAGAACTAGTAAAAAACGCGGTAACAAGAAGAAAAAAGAAAAACAGAAGGACAGATGAAGGATGGTGGGACAAAGAATGTAAGGAAGCAAAAAATAAGGTAAAAAAGGCACTAAGGAACTGGAGACAAGGGAGAGAAGACAGAAGGGAATTCCTAACAGAACGAAACAAATATAGACAGCTAATAGAAAGAAAAAAGAAAGAGGAGGGGGAAAAATGATAGTAGAACTACAGAATGAAAAAAATGGACAAAAATTCTGGAAAATAGTAAACAAAAAAAGGAAGAGAGGAAGGGAAAAGCTAAGCGAAAAGATTACAGAAAAGGAATGGGAAGAATACTTCAAGGAAACTACTAGACGGAAAAAAATTAGAGGAAGGAAAGGGAGAAAGATAGGAAGCAGCAGAAAGTACAGGAGAAAAAGGAGAAAAAGAAAAAGAGAGGAGAGAGGAAGAAAAAGAACAGGAAGAAGAGATCACACACGAAGAGATCAAGGAGGCTATAAGGAAACTGAAAAAGAAGAAAGCAGCAGGAGAAGACGAGATACAAAACGAAGCATGGATATTTGGAGGTGATAGAGTAGGAGACTTCCTATTTAAAATTCTAAACAATATATGGAGAGGGGACGGATTCCCAGAGGAATGGAACTTGGGGTTAATTGCACCGATATACAAAAAGGGAGATAAGGATGAAGCAAAGAATTACAGAGGGATAATGTTGATGGATACAGGTTATAAATTGTACGCAAGTATAATCGAAAAAAAACTAAGAGCTGAACTAGAAGAGAAAAAGGTGCTAGATGATACACAGATGGGATTCAGAGAAGGAAGAGGTACGGTAGATGCGATATATATAGTGAAAGCCTTGCTAGAGAAAGAGATAAAAAAAGAAAAGGGAAAAGTGTTTTTGTTTTGTAAGTATGAAGAAAAATCAAGGGCAACAGAGGAAGGAACGCTGCTAAAAGAGTGCTGGAAGGAACTACAGAAAGAGGCGAGAGGGCAACAAAGAATAAGGGAAGAGGCGAACCATAGAAGAAAATACCTGGAAGGAAGAGGAATATCACTACAAAGATATATGGAAAGGATGGAAGAAGGATCAATATGGCCGGACTTAGAACAGAGAAGTAAAAATATAGAGAGACAACAGTGGAATGAAAAAATGGAAAAATCAACATACGCAAAGGAAATAAGGGAGATAATAGATAGTTACGGAGAAACGCCAGAATATCTCAAAAAAGGAGGAAAAAGAAGAAACAAAGAGCTGGAAACACAAGCGAGATTCAGATTGGGGAACGAAACAAGAGCAAACAAATATTGGACAGAAGAAGAAAACAGAAAATGCAGAGTATGCAGAGAAAAAATGGAAACAACAAAACATATAATGGAAGAATGTGAAAATACCAAATGGAAGGAACATGGAAGGAGAAAATGAATGGCAGACAAAAGAACCAAGGAAAGCTGTTACAAATAAAATGGATAAGGAAAAGAGCGGAACGGAACGAGGAAGAAGAGGCAAGAGGAACGCAAGGAACGGAGTAGGCGGGCCACGCGTAAGCAGCTTTAAGAACGCTCAAAAGAGGGGAGGTAATAACATGGACGCATGACAAACGAAGAGGTTAGAAGAAAGATAAACAGTCAAATTCAAAGACAGGAAAACAGGAGTGAAAGAGAAGAAAAAGAGGAGAAGGCAAAAAGTTAAAATGAGTGAAATGAAAAGATTGGAGGAGAAGATAAGAGTGGGCGCTGGAGAGGATAAGGGAGCTGGAAATCTGTGTGCTGGAGAAGGATAAAGAGGAAAAAAGAGGAAAAGAGATGTGGCTGAAGGAGCTCAAGATGAAGGATGAGGAAATCAGAGAGCTAAGAAAAAGAATAGAGAGATTAGAAAGCGAAAATAGAGAAGAAGATGCACAGGAAAGAAAAGAAAAGACAACAACAGCAGAAAGTGACGAAGAAACAGAAAAAGACAGGAGAGACATGAAAAGAAATGAAAAGTCACTTTTCATAAAGAAGGGATTATATTGGAAACAGATAGAGGTGAAAGAATGGCTAAAAAAGAAGATAGAAAAAGAAGGATGGTGGTTAGAAAAGGTAAATGAAAATGTAATAAGGATAGATTTTGAGGAAGTGAAAGGGAGAAAGAAACTATGAATATGGGGATGGGTGGCAAGAAAAGAAAATTTCTACATCCTGGACGAAAGGCTAAGCCTAAAAGAGATACCAATTGCTAAAGACAGCAAGGGAGTTAGAGGAAAGAAAAGCAGAAAAGGGCGAGAAAATAAAGATAAGGATAGAAAACAAAATGATAAAAATAGGAAAAGAATGGTATAAATGGAATAGGAAGGAAGGAGAGATAAGGAAAATACCAGAAGAAGAAGTTGAAGAGGAACCGCTGATTGAAAACTGGAAGGAGGCAACGCTGTATGAGATGAGGATAAAGGAAGAAACAGAAAAGAAAGAAATGGAGAAAAGGAGATACAGGAACTGGAAAGAAAAGAAAAGGAGAAGAGAGAAAGAGAGCAGAAACTGTGTAAGAATATGTAGAGAAAGAAGAAAGAATATGTAGAAATAGCAGAAAAAGAAAAGGAAGGAAAGAGGGAGACAGTGCAGAAGGATGAAGAGAAAAAAGTAGAGGAGAAAACAACTGCAGAAGAAGAGAGAAGAGAATACACCACACGAACAAGTACACTGACACACACATATAAGATTTACACACACGTGAATGGAAGTACACACATCACAAACAGGTTACACTTACAAATACACATAAACACACAGACACATTATGAGAGAGAGAGAGAGAGTAAAGAAAAAAGAAAAAAGCGAGACAAAATATGTACATGTAAAATAACTTTAAGTTGAATAAAAGAATTTATATATATATATATATATATATATGTAATTGATTCAAAATAATGTTATCCATCAAACAAAAAAAATACTTGATAGAATTATATATGAAGCAAAAACAATTATGGTATTAAGCAATACATAATGTTGAAGGAAGCTACGTGCTAAAGAATCGGTAGCGGTTTTTTCTCAGGACCTGCCCCATGAAATGACTCAATTGGTTTTTAAGTTATAATAGTTTTTTATATAATACTAGGGGGGTCCCCCCCCTGCTCGCTTCGCTCGCCAACCCCACGTTCGTCGTAGTAAAAACTTTAATTTTAGTTAGCTCGCAATGTGCGTGAAATCGTATATGCGTGGACTACAATAGGCTGTGTACGCGCTGATAACAATACTTCAAAAAATAAAACCCAAATTTTAGAAGTGCGGATTGTGTAAAATCAATTCTTATCCTCTCTTTCCTCGCTTATTTACGCTTTCATTATATATCATAACTCGTAGCTACTGCCAAAAATTAACCGCGCGTGCGCATGTGTTTTGGATTATCCTTTTTGAAGAGGTTAACCATTTTTTAACATTGAACGCTTTTCAACGCGTTTTAGATTTTATATTGCAGCCGCCACCGCCGATTACACATTGATAATTTTGCTCGATACGCTCGATGCGCAACGCCAGCCCGAGCAGTTTNGCGCATATCATTTGCAAATTGACGGTATTAAGGTCGTTCGAAAACGCACCCATTGCTGTGTATGCATCAGCTTTTTATAATGAATCATAGGCGCCAGCTATTTGCTGTAGCTGAGCTAACGCGCTAAACGTATACGGGATTGTATATCGCATTTGTTGAACTTACCGGTACAAGAAAAGAAAAATTATTATTCTATATTGATTACAAGCTACTGCTGAATTTAGTGTAATCTAAACGCTTGTATAATGTCGAGATTTTTAAGGTTGATATATGATTGTTTGGGCGCATGTGTTTTGGATTTTCCTTTCCAGTTAAAATGATAGGGCACGCGTAAACAATAAATTTCTTTCTTTCTGTGTTTGTGGAGAAAAAATTTTATCTACAAGAGCTGAAATACGTCTTAATTATTCAGTGTTCATTTGTCGCAATAAATCGGTCGTTGCAAAAGTTACGCTGTTTCGAATTTTACAACAACCTGCGTGCACGCTCCTATTGTCGTATAGATTGCGAGTCTACCGATAGGTAATGTAAGAGGCAGAACTGTTATCCACGTTAAAAACTAAACTTTAAAACTACTTAAAAAACATCTGAAGGGAATATTTCGAGATCAACCATGCATCTCTTAATTAATTTAAATACATTATAGATCTTAGGCAACGTGTAGACGAATCTTAGCAACTCTTTGAACGACGTCATCGATCGTGACCATATTCCTATCATGTCGTGATCAAATCGGATCCGCACCACATGTCATACGGCGGTAAAGAAGCTTGTATGTTTGATCCTAAACTCTTCGATAATTTTAGGATAACTTACGTCAGAAGTCATTACGTCTATCGGCTTGTTTGAATAGATTGGAAATGCGTAGTACCTCGATCTCATGAATTGCACAGCCTTCATAATAATCCAAATCGGTTGTTCCTTTTGTATTATGAGATCGCTTTTCTTGTCGCAAAGGAGTTTTATTAAACACGCAAATCCCTTGACTTCTTCTTATAAAAGGTATTCAGTATAGTCCAATCTTTGCTAACCTTGTCAAACCACTTAGAAGTAAATTCCATTTCCTTGAACATCTTGAGCTTCACCGACTTAAAAATCGTCTGCCTGTCTGCGAGAGAAGAAGTTAATGAAAAATATAGATAAGGAAAGACTTTGTGATATTGTTAATCGTCGGGTATTTGGATTACCGTTAATGCACATAACAGCTTCTGCTCATTAAATATCACTTAATTGTCTTTGCTACATACACGGCTAATAGCTGTATTATAAACAACGAGAATTGTTGCCTTGCCTACCCTCCTGGTCATACTGATTTGTAATAATATTTTAAATATTTCGTTTAGATTAGCTACGACGAAGAAAAACTATTCGTATTTTTGCTTAAATTGAAAGCTTGTATCTATATAATACTTATTCTTATCTGCAACTTTACTTTACTTGAATTTCATGTACTCGTGACTATTCTGGGACGTGGTTTTGTTTATTTTCAATATTGCTTTTAAACGCATTTTCAAGCATTTGGGAGGTTATGTGATCGGAAAAACAATAAATTATTTATGTGGCTTCAGTAAATATGCTTTAAAAATTTGCCTTATGTCCTTTAGTTTTATAATTATAGAATTTTAGGTTAAAATTTTGCAAGCACAGGACATATTTTGTCGAGAGTTCATCATCTTCGAGCATAACTTACATCTATCTTTACATCGAAAGCCGCGTAGCGCGTTACCGAGATTTTGTTTTTTTCTCTGCCAGGCACCTGGACATCGTCTACCGGAGTCCCAGGTGACAGGCTGATAATCTTCAAGCACAACTTACATCTGTGTATTAAAAGCTGGAATGCTAGTAAATAACAGAGAGCTCCTCTTCTTTAAAACCTTGATAAGCTATCCATAAACCAAGGCTTCCATTCATTGCGTGACGATTTTGTATCCAAGTTTGTAAATCATTGACCAACATTGTCCAATTGGCTTTCTAATGGTAAATGGTTGGCTTACGTTTCTACCAATGTTGTTCTGTATAAATATGAATGTGATTTGTATCTTTAAAATTTAAAGGGATTATTATATTCTGTTTCATGTATTTGTATGAAATCTTAGAATAGAAATGGATGTTCATTATTGTGTAAGAAGGAAACAAACCGATTACCCCATGCAAAAGTGCACATACCGTTAATAGAAATTTTAAATTCGGGAAACTCCCGCCAGTGCTGGTCACAGGTTAATGGGAAACTTGCATGAAAAAATCTATTAGGTCCGTCATGTCGAATATCGAAAAATAATCGACACGTATTTTTTCTTCTTTCAATCTAACGATTATTGACAAAGGTACAGCGGGTTGAAATATCGTGTGACGTCACTGAATCGGACGATATAGATATACTATACACAGTCCGAATCAGTGACGTCATACATTTCAACTCTCTACATCTTTGTTAATAATCGTTTAATTGAAAAAAGAAAAAAAACGTGTCGATTATTTTTCGATATTCTATCTGACGGACCTAATGAATTTTTTCATGCAAGTTCCGCATTGGGGATATCCAGAGCCGACAAGCATGCGCTGGACGCGAGAGGCCGCGTTTTGATATAGAGCGCATGCGCGTCGGCCCCAGTTAACATGCGGCCGGCACTGGCAAAAATTTCCGGAATTCAAAGTTTGAATTAACCGTGTGTGTAATATTAAAACTTATTACAGAATAAGTATTAATAGTGGTTTAGAGGTAATAGCTGAACGGCAATATTGGAGGGTAATTAAGGAGCAAGAATTGATGGGCAGTAATTGAGGGGCTGTAGGGCTGCTATGCGGAGCAGTGTCGCGCTCGAAGCTTGTGCGGATGAATTTAATGAATTTAAATTTATTATCAGAAAGGAAAGCTACTCTAAAACAATCTATTGGAAGGAAAAAAAAAACACAGTAAGAACTCTAATAATTTAGTGTAAATAGGACAATATATTCAAGCCAAAAATATTACAATACTCGAAGTAATCGACTTCGTGTCGCGATCGAGACTGACACTACAAAGCACACAGAGCGACGCTCGCCCCCGCAAAGTCCCCGAAAAGCATCCTCCCCTCCCTGGGTCCTTGTTTTCCTCGCCCGCTTCTTAATCGCCAGATGCCGATGCGTCTGAACTCTCGAAATTTCCCTCCGCGAAAAGCTATAAAATCCGAACCCGAACCCAACGCCGTGCTCGACGTTGAGTCCACACGATGACGCACCCACTCTCCGAGAGNAAGAGTTGTAAAATCGGACCCAATGTCGGCTGTAAAACTCCGCGACGCGAACAAGGACCCTTTTTTTCCGTACGCGATCGTGCTCTGCAGTCGAAGCCGTCTTCACAATACAATGCCTGTACTGTTCCCGCATTCGCTCAGGCTTTCGCCTGCGACGCAGGGAAAACCTCTTGGGAAAATAACCCACGCCAGGAACAGTGCTTATACATGAAAAAACTTAAAGTAAACGCACGCAAACTCGCTATCGACCAATAAATCTAGCTTATAATATTCCATCCGTGCGTACGCTCGACCGAAGCGCAGAACAATGACTCCATGCTTTCTCTTCATGGAGTCGATCTGGACGACATGCTCCCGACAGAACACCGCATGTGCTTGTCTTAGCCCAAAGTGCGTCCGCGCAGGAAAATCTCGGCTTTTCCTCGCCCCGCAGTCTCTCCAATTACCGAGTGTATCCACCCGAGGGAAAGGAAAAAACTAAGTGGCCACCCGTACCACGAGGCCTACGCGACACTTAGCATGTCGCGCTGGAGAACTCATCCGCCGATCTTTGTTCTCGCCTCGATCCGCGCGCACACGTCGGGAACAGGGGCACTAATTAAGGAGCACAATTCTTGAATCGGCAGCGGCGAAACTTTTTTGATAATATAGAGAGACTACAGAATCTATAGTAAAGAATTCTAAAATCTACATTTGAGACGATATGCATTGAGAGGGAAAATTGAGGGGGAAAATTGAGGGGAAAAATTGAGGGGGAAAATTGATGGGAAAATTGAGGGGGATTAATTAGGGGGAAAAAATCTGAACCGGCGGCGGCGGCGAAACTTTTTTTATAATATAGAGAGAAAAGAACGAAGAACGATAATATCAATTCTCCTTGGTGGAAAGATAGGTAATTTTATACTCCTTTAAGTGCATATTAAGCAATTAACTTCTATCTACTTTTTCAATAAATTTATTAGAAAAAAACTTAAATCTAAAAACTAAAAAATCGGTATAAAAAAACGTGCGTCTACAAAATGTCAAAACGGACTGTTTTCCCATTACGTCGCAGTAAAAAAAAAAAGAAAATAAGTGTTGGTGGATTAAAATCCACTGCAGAGAAGCTGACAGACATGCCTATATGAACGAACATACACACGTGCATACATTTTGTACGGGCAGTTTCACACCATTTCTCACTAAAAATACAGCAAAACACACTTCCTACATGTTTTTACACACCCTGGTAAAAATAACTCATTAAATCCGATTTAGAAGAATATAATCAGTTCTAATTCTACATCTTAATTGGAAATTTATCTATATAAAACGATTGATCCTATTTAATCCTATTGAAACAAATTTCCGGAAAAAATGATTAGCTTTGATATCGGATTTAATTAGTTTTTAAAGATTTACACTGAGAAAAGTGATGTTATAAAAGTTACTATCAGCACAGAAAAAATTACTATAATGCCCAGTAATGGCGGGAGACACTTGCATTCTGAAGATTTTTACTATGTTAGTAGTAATTTTTATTATGAACATAGTAAAAATTCTTACAAATTTGTGATAAAAATTACTATAGTATATAGTAAAGATTTGGATTTGATAAAATTTAATATGTAACCTAGTAAAAATTGTTGTCTTTAATAGTATATAGAAATTCTTTTCCGCGTGTCAAATTTTGAGGTTATATGTCTTTCTGAACCTAATTTATGGTAATCGAAGTTGAAAATCAATTATTTTACATGTATATAATATTAACGAACCATTGTTTACTGCTTGCTGCTATTATTTATTATTTCTCGCTTCATTATTATTAATGTTAACCCATAAGTAAGGGTGATTAATATATCAGTTTTGAAATTTGGAACATAACAGTTCTGTTTAGGTAAGTGGTCAGCGCTCACAACTGCCATCCCGGAGTTCCAGGATCGATTCCCGTCGCCGGAGAAAAAATGTATTTCTTCATTAATTTCTTCTAATATATACAAATACAAACACGCGACTAGAAAAAATTCATAACCAATAAGAATAATAATATAATCAAAGCGGTACAAATTAAATTTTTCAAAATATTTCACGTGTCTCAAAAATTACTATGTTACATAGTAAAATTTAATATGATGCAAGTATATCCCGCCGTTACTATGTAATATAGTAATTTTTCCTAAACTTATAAGAACTTCTATTAGATTATTTTTCTCAGTGTACAATTATACCTGATTAACATAGAATGATCTTTATTTGTATATCTGTTTAAATAGTTTTGGATTGAAGCACGTGAATACAAATACGTTTTAATCGGAATATGATTTATTTTATAAAATACATTGTGATCGATTCTAGTATGATCGTGTTGTATATGTAGTAACTTGAATGTTCTTATATACTACCGGCATAGAATCTTAGCATTTGCGAGTGAGAACAACCTGACGCGATGCCATCTGGCAGGGGATCCACAACTTCATTTTTAATCAGTTAAAATCGTGTTTTATCGTTTAAATAGGTTCAAATAGTATCTAATTGGAAATCGTCCTATAGGCATGTAATAATGCGTAAACGGATTTCGCCTTTCCGAAAAAGTTGATTTTAATCGTAAATTAAAATTGGTGTTATTTAAATATTATAGGTAAAATGGGTTATAATCAAATTGATTAGAATTGGTATTTAATCAATACCCTATAAACTGGAATAAATTGGTTTTAATAGAATGTTATATATGTTATAATCGGGTTTAGATGGATACACATTAATTTTAATGTTAACCGGTCGTAATCGTAATATTTTTTTATACACTTGATTCAAGCTGTTTATTATACTTTTACGATGCCGATGGCTGTGATCTGGGTGTCAGGGATCGCCGATGAAGGAATTCAATTAGTCGAATATGTGATTTTTGATGAATGACAATATCGATCTTTGATGGTGTCTAGGTGTACAGGTATGGCAGCGACGAGGTCCAGGTAATGCGCGACGTGGTTTAAAGGTACTAAGATGTGCATATCGGCTATTGATAGTATCTAGATGTCTATAGTGGGTTCCAATTAGTTCGATACGTAGCTTTTTATAAGTGTGTATTATCTATCTTTTCATCAAGAAGAATTTATATTATTGTTCATTGTTCTTTTATTATACACCATAAAGTGCAATATTTTGAAACTCAAAAATAAATGTGAAACATTTATAAAAAAACGTGATTATTGAAGGTTATTAGAACTATTCGCCACTATTACTCATTGAGTCATTTCATGAGGCAGACCCCGAGAAAAACATCAAAAACTGAAAAAAGTCGTTTTTCTATTCGACGCGATAACTAAAGTAAAAAGGCAATAATCAAGTTTAAATTTTGGGTTTTAGTTAGTATTATATAGTATAGTTAGTTTAGTATCTTGATCTCTTTCTTTCGGCTGTTTACAAAATCAGTTAGTTTTAAAGATATTGAGGTTCAAAAATTTTTTTTTCACCCTGTATACTCTGTTTAATTGAGAAAATGCATCGCTTAGATCTCAGCTTCTATAAAATAGATTTTATTCGCGGATTAACAATAATAGCCACTTTATTTCCTGAAAAGTGGGACTAAAGTAGCTTTTTATATATTATCAAATTCGTCCTTTGATTAGCGCTATAACATTACAAAGCGTATTTTCAAAAAACGTTTAATGCTGATATCTGCTTTTGTGTTTAAATCACTGGACAAAAAATGTGTGTTTGGCTATAATAGCATTATTTTAAATTATTCGGACAAACTAGTGAAAATTAATGAATTCGGTCTATATTTCAATATGTCCGTGTTGAGATAAGCTTTAATTGTTTATTTTGCATATGGTCTGTGGTTTTAAACCAAAATATCGATTTTGGACAGGGGACATTTGCTTTTTAACTGTTCCCGTAGTTTGTCCTGGTGTTGTATCTTCCTGCTTTAAATCCTTATTTTCTTTCAAAATTTCTTGAATTTCTAGATACTGTTTACTTTGTTGATCTATATCAGGCGTTACTATTTGTTGACTATCTTCTACCTTTTTATTATTTATGTCAGATAGTAGTGCTTGCTGACTATCTTTTAGCGATCCGCTGTTTGTCGGTGGCGATCGAATTACTTTCCTACTTTTTGCGAATGGGTTTTGGTTATTGGTAAAAGGTAGCAAAATTAAATAATTCATAAAGTTTGTTGCCGATTTCTACTTGAAACTCTGATCGTTCTCCTTGGTTGTTTGTTATTTTAGGCTGTCTAACTTCTTGCGATCGGAAAAATGAATCTATTTTCTTGTTTAATTGTCTTAACTCCTCAATTAATTTAAATCTTTCGCTTAATAATCTCCGTAAAAATATTTTTCTACCGCCTCTTTTGTGATTATTCTTTTTTTACTGTATTTATTACTCTAGTATTATCCTTCATTGAATGAAATACGTGCTTTCATAACAATAAATAGACCACTATTTATACGGCAGACTGAAAATGTACGAGATTAATTTTTATACATATGTTTTGAACATTTGGACTTGACCTGGTTTTTACACTGACACGAGCGTGGCAGATTTGAAGCGATGCGTTCGATCACCTTGCTGACGCTGCAACGTAAGGTGAGCGCGTTTGCCGATGAACGCAAGCAGGTATTTTGTACCGATTGCTTTTGAACTTTTATATTTAATTTACCTACTTTTACGTGCTCTTTTTTTTTAGAAAAGAGTGTTCGCTATTTAAGCAGATCAAAGGATAAGTCGCTTTTCAGCGAGCTTTAGGATCGAGAAGATTGGCCGATATTTAGTAGATCTTGGGAAAAGTTGCTGCTAAGCAGACTTGAGGAAAGGGTTACACACGCACAACACAAAAATTTGCTTTTAAAACACTGTCACTTTAAATGTTTAGATATTGCTTTTTTTTTTTAATTGCTTTCACTGCATTTATAGAAGTTTTATGTTCTTATTAGAACCACTATTACTATCACTTTTTTATATATATAATACACTAATATATTTTATCTTTTAGCAAAATTCTCCTTTTATTTTTCTAAACGTCTAGCGTTCGATTAGTACCAGAACCAATGTTAAGAGTGCTCCACACCTCGATCGACGCGCCACTCCGAACTACCAGACCGGAAGTGACGGCCGTTGATTTTGTCCGACGAAATATGCAGTTATAAAACAATGTAGAAAGCTGAAAACTTTTTTAAATGAAAGCTTGAATGATGTAGCACGTGCTGAAACTTTCATATTGACATGAATGATTTTGTAAGGCTTCTAAAAAAAAGAAAGAAAATTTCTGTAAAATGTCGTCTGCTGCACGGGATTTGACTGCGTTCAGGCACACATCACAAAAATGTCTTTTCCTGAGCAATAAGCACAGATTATTCATCAAAACAAAGTTTCAGCACGTGTAGTGATATACGAAGAATACGTGAATATGCTTTTCTAATTTGTAGCTGCCGTATAGAGCGCGTATTTCGTCGGACAAACTCGAATATCTACTCAAATACACAAGTCATATATACATGATGTAATTATCGGTAAAACAGCGGAGAATTAGTTTTCTGGTTTTCGGTAGATGGCGCTTGACACGGAAAGCAGAGACGTATATAGCGAAACAAAAATTTCGAACCCCGTTCTTCTCTATGAAAATATTGAAGTATAATAACTTTTCTATTTCTTGTAATTATTCAAAGCGAAATTTTCAAAACTAAACATTATCACACCACAGTTCGTGTATTTCAATTTTTGAGGTTAGGTTAATTTATTTTTAAATAATTACAAGTTTCAAAAATTTAGTTTTAAAAATTTAGTTTTGAATAATTTAAATGAATATAGTTTATAGTTTTGAATAATTTAAATGAATATATATATATATATATATATATAGTTAAAAAAACAATGTCATATTCAAAAAATATTTTTATTGCTGAAAATAAACATTACATGGAGCATTAAAAATCATACTTGGACGACCAGCACCATGATTTTCAGTCCCTCGCCCTCGGTTTGCAATATCCCGACCACGGCCCCGATGGGATTGAATCCTGCCTCGCCCACGACCACGATTATTATTTCGTCCACGTGCTGTAGATGGCCAAGAGCCACGGCCGCGTTGAAAATGCCTGCGATTTCCGCGACCGCGACCTCGATTTCGATCATGTGGCCGTGGATTATAAGTAATCGACCCAGGAGGAGCTTCAGGTGGTGATGGTAACATGAGCGAGTAATCCTCGTCATGGTGGTCGGCCAAACTATCGCTGCCTTGTTCAGCTCTTCCACGATCTCGGCGACGATCACCTGACGCCGCCCGTTCGTTCTCACGACGGCGCCGCGACAAGTAATCACCACCACGTATCGGTGAAGGCGATCGGGTAGCCGTTTGACGAGATGTTCGGGAGATTGCGAAGTCGTCCAGGTCCGGGAGCTCGCCGTCCTCTAGCTCCTCGCGGTTGAACCCTGGGATGGGTGTAGAAGCGTGGTGCGCACGTACACGAGCGATCTGGAATGCATGCGCATATTTGAGATGCGTGTATTTTGCCGAGGATAAAATATACCTATATATACGTGCCAATAAATTGGCAGCCAGTATATGAGTCTATACGGCAATACTTATGAAAATTACTTACGAAATTATTCCATTCAGCAGCACGGTTTTTTTTGTTGATTCCCGCGCTTCTACTTCTTCTTGGCGGTGCCATCGTCTATAAACGTTAAACAATAATATTGTACCGACTACTATTACAACGTTTTTCCAGAAAACGTAACGTTATAATTACGATACGTTATAATTACGATACTTACGATATCACAGCAACAATAAGGGCCTCCTAACCTTCGCTTGTCTGAACGTGCATCCAGCGCTTGTCAGATGAAGCAGACGATTTCTACACAATGGCCTGTGGCTGATGACATCTATATCTATATCTCGCGTTTCCAATCACGACCGGTCTACATGTGCATAAACACGAGTCTTTCGCGCATGCGCGTGTACACACAGCGGCACTGCGCGCGAAAAGCTATCTAAGTATACGTGTATGTACCTATGCATATAGTATAGGACAATCTTTGTTCANTGCATCCAGCGCTTGTCAGATGAAGCAGACGATTTCTACACAATGGCCTGTGGCTGATGACATCTATATCTATATCTCGCGTTTCCAATCACGACCGGTCTACATGTGCATAAACACGAGTCTTTCGCGCATGCGCGTGTACACACAGCGGCACTGCGCGCGAAAAGCTATCTAAGTATACGTGTATGTACCTATGCATATAGTATAGGACAATCTTTGTTCATTCTTTCTCTCTCGTTTCACGAGTAAGTAAAGAGTTTTGTAGTGTCCCGCATCGCCTTTATATAGTCGTTTTTCGTGTTCGATTGTTAGTTAGTTGTTCTTACTGGGGTTTTTGCACATTGGCAGTACATACAAAAATAGGTTTATTGATATTTATACAATCATCCTACTTTTGTGTACTCTTTGTCGTGACAGTTCCAGCAGTTCGT
>CM053171.1:17266481-17297052 GCA_012977825.3 Pteromalus puparum
CTCGATAATTACTTCCCTATATTACCGCGGTGAATTTGTTGAGGTATATGCTCGCTGTTGCCGCGTGGTCAGGATAATTACGTGGTTCAATCACTTAGTGTCATTATCATAGATGGGCCTATTATATGATTATTCTGGCTCATCTCCACATAGCCTACATAATGTGGACTGGTTTTGGGTGTCGTAATTTTGATATCTTGTTGCCGTCATGGTATCGCCATTATGTTTGTAATGACCTCTAATCATCGGTCCTTCGGATAATACCTATTGATTATTATAATTCTTGTTTCCGTCAGTCTCATAAGGTCTAGAATCAGGAAATTATTTTGGCTGTCCAATCCTTGTTTCCAATTTACTCCTCTTCTTAAGCACGCTCGGTAGCATTTGCTGGTCTGCGTATAATCAACTTCTTTCAGCTGATTTTCAGATAAGTCTTGATAAATATATCAACTGCAAAGGACTTGAAGAGGCGCATACATATAATCATTTGTAAGCATTGCCCTTCTCTTCTTTGGAGTGTTTTTTGCGCTTACCAAGGGGGTACGTCTTATCTCATCGTAAGACATCGCCTACAGCTGTCTGCTCTCTCATTCTTACATTTGAATTTTGTCATTATAATAACTGAATTCTGCGCGGTGTCCCAATCTCTGCTTTAGAGTCGTTTGATGAAGCTTCTTCGACGCTGGTCACAGTTTTGTTGATTAGGCTCTTTTTGGCATGCGTCCGTATTTTATGTAAACGCATTTTGTAGAAATTCGCTTGTATGCTTCGGGTCCGCGATCGCGGAAGCCGCAATTCCTCAATCAGTGTATATTCCCGTAAATGCTTTTCGGCCATCACGGTTGTATTCCGCTGATGTCCAATTCATCAAACGTGAAACTTGGCCATTGTGGCATTAATTGCGGCGTAACATTCAGCCTGGACACAGTGTGCACCCGCGTTTGGTATCACTCTGTGTTGTATCATTTTGAGGCCTTCGGGACCTGTCATGTGGAATAGGATGTCGTCCTTCTTGAAGTAGTCCCAGTATTCAAAAGGCGGTTGAGATTTCTCCGTGTGCTTCCAATTTTCCTTAAATCACCATGAGATGTTTTCTTATAGGAAATCTTCTCCTCTTCTTTCGTCAGGTACTTCTCTTAACTGCCGCTTTGAAATTCTGACTGGACTGTCGTCTCTTTCCAATCGTCACTATCTCCAATTCTCTTGTCGCCACGCTTATTATTGTTTTATTTAAACTCGTAAAAATTAAAAATTTGTGGAAAAACGTAAAAGTGACAAGGTTAAAACAGGGTCCAAAATCAAAACAAATTAATTTTTAATTATTTGAGTTAAATCCTAAATTACGGTAGGAGTTATCTTCAAACTACCTCTATAAATTATAACCTAAAATGAAGCGTACAACCAGAAAAAGAAGATTGATCGATTGAACAAGTTAAATAAACTATTAATCTCAATAATCCCTTAAAATCCCTTATATAATTTACGTTATTTTTATATTTGACTTAAATTTGGAATTAAAATTGTGTTTGAAACTAGGTTTGCTGTTCCTTAAAATTCTAGAAAAGTTCTGGTGTAAATTAAACTAATAAACAATTCACTTCAATAATTAATTCAATAGATAATTTAAATCCAAAAATTTTATAAATGCATAAGTAGTGGTAAACCGGTATAATCAGTTTTATTTGTAAGTTTTTTTTTGTGGTTAGAGGTGTAAGAACTATTGTAAGGCTAACCTGGCTCGGCTGATTTACCTTAAAGTTACGAATTCCATGGCTAAATTTCAATATCACTGGTAGGGGAGAAGAAAAATTAATTTCTCCACTCAACACAGCTTAAATTCCCCAAAGAATTTAAATTTAGAATCATAGATTTATTATCCTTATTTATACTAGTAATAAAAATATAAAAGAAAATTAATAAATCTCGGATGAAAACAATAAAAGGTAAAATCACTATTTCACATTTAATTTTATTTAAATATACAGCTGACCTATAATTATCCCAAAATTAATACACTAGTGTTTACATGGAATAATTATATAAATGTCACCTTCCCCCCACGTAATATTATTAATTATAGAAAAAAAACCCACAAAGAATTAGATGGTAAGTATCCGTACATGTCCTAAGGATAGCTCAACACAATTGATTGAATTATTATTATTTAGCATTAGGTTAAATAGACCAACAAGCGAAGGTTCAAAAAGGATATTATGAATATAACCAGTGAAGTTCCGAAAAAAGTATAATTATTATTGCTAAAATTGTTTATGTTCAATACACGAAAGTTGCAATTTATTGATAAAGAATTATTCTATAAACTAATTCTGATGTATTTATATATGTCCAAAGCACTAAGTCTTCTCTTACTGCGTTTGAAGTTTCGCGGCAGATCACACAATGGCTGGTCGCCCGCGCGCTCTCGTTCGCGCGATCTGGACTATGGAAGGGCTTTTTTTAGTTCTCTCTGACCGGTCATCGGGTCACGTGACGCATGCCTTGGGGTAACAGACAAAGCCCGATTTTACATGGAGTTCAAATGGGAGCAGGAATGTTTAAGATGTCTGTAGAAAGTAAAAATTAACCATCGGAAATACAACAAATGTTTTCTGGGTAAAAGACGAAGTATGGTTAAACAGGTGCCGCTACCTTGTGCAATTGTCTGTGAGTATATGACAAAAAGGTTATGTGTGTTATGTGTTTGAAAGCTGTCAAAAAGAACTGTTCGGCCTGAACGTCCTGGATAAGTCTTTTACTTTATACAATCACACTTGTTTGAACTCTTGGGTTGAATAGTTGTCATTATGCTAAATCAATATACAGAAAGCTTACAAAACAATTATCGTAGAGACATGCTAATGAAGCATTGTTATGTCATTAATGAGTGAACAGGCTTCTAACATGCCATGTAAGGGGTAAGAAAGTATTCACCCTCATTATGAATAATAAGCTTCATTACGATGTAAAAAATAATTTTTTTGTAAGTTTTTCTATATAATTAGCATATGACAATATCAACCAAGAAGGTTTCAAACAAGTGTTTGTATAGATAAGACTATCAGAGGTTAGGGACAGTCTTTTTTGACAGCGTGTTCCAAGCAAGTAAAGAATAACGCTTGCTCATATAGTCGTCAAACAATTGCACCAGTATGTTTTAAACATCGATACTTAGCGTTTTGTACCAGGAAACATTTTGGTTACTTCGATTGGGTTGAATTTCATTATCTTTAACAGATCATTTAAACGATTTGCTCCGCCATTTGAGACTCCATGTAAAAATCGGTGTTTTGTTGTCCCCGCAGAGGCAGCTGGTCCACGTGACCCGAGTGAGCGTCAGAAGTAAAAAGACCTTATAGCTTTGACTCGACGCGCGGTCAGTTGCGCGCTCACTAGTGTCGCAGCGCTCTAAGAGTGCTCGCAACACCTCGGAGTGCGGACGCGCCACTCCGAACTACCAGACCGGAAGTGACGGCCGTTGATTTTGTCCGACGAAATATGCAGTTATAAAACAATGTAGAAAGCTGAAAACTTTTTTAAATGAAAGCTTGAATGATGTAGCACGTGCTGAAACTTTCATATTGACATGAATGATTTTGTAAGGCTTCTAAAAAAAAGAAAGAAAATTTCTGTAAAATGTCGTCTGCTGCACGGGATTTGACTGCGTTCAGGCACACATCACAAAAATGTCTTTTCCTGAGCAATAAGCACAGATTATTCATCAAAACAAAGTTTCAGCACGTGTAGTGATATACGAAGAATACGTGAATATGCTTTTCTAATTTGTAGCTGCCGTATAGAGCGCGTATTTCGTCGGACAAACTCGAATATCTACTCAAATACACAAGTCATATATACATGATGTAATTATCGGTAAAACAGCGGAGAATTAGTTTTCTGGTTTTCGGTAGATGGCGCTTGACACGGAAAGCAGAGACGTATATAGCGAAACAAAAATTTCGAACCCCGTTCTTCTCTATGAAAATATTGAAGTATAATAACTTTTCTATTTCTTGTAATTATTCAAAGCGAAATTTTCAAAACTAAACATTATCACACCACAGTTCGTGTATTTCAATTTTTGAGGTTAGGTTAATTTATTTTTAAATAATTACAAGTTTCAAAAATTTAGTTTTAAAAATTTAGTTTTGAATAATTTAAATGAATATAGTTTATAGTTTTGAATAATTTAAATGAATATATATATATATATATATATATAGTTAAAAAAACAATGTCATATTCAAAAAATATTTTTATTGCTGAAAATAAACATTACATGGAGCATTAAAAATCATACTTGGACGACCAGCACCATGATTTTCAGTCCCTCGCCCTCGGTTTGCAATACCCCGACCACGGCCCCGATGGGATTGAATCCTGCCTCGCCCACGACCACGATTATTATTTCCTCCACGTGCTGTAGATGGCCAAGAGCCACGGCCGCGTTGAAAATGCCTGCGATTTCCGCGACCGCGACCTCGATCTCGATCATGTGGCCGTGGATTATAAGTAATCGACCCAGGAGGAGCTTCAGGTGGTGATGGTAACATGAGCGAGTAATCCTCGTCATGGTGGTCGGCCAAACTATCGCTGCCTTGTTCAGCTCTTCCACGATCTCGGCGACGATCACCTGACGCCGCCCGTTCGTTCTCACGACGGCGCCGCGACAAGTAATCACCACCACGTATCGGTGAAGGCGATCGGGTAGCCGTTTGACGAGATGTTCGGGAGATTGCGAAGTCGTCCAGGTCCGGGAGCTCGCCGTCCTCTAGCTCCTCGCGGTTGAACCCTGGGATGGGTGTAGAAGCGTGGTGCGCACGTACACGAGCGATCTGGAATGCATGCGCATATTTGAGATGCGTGTATTTTGCCGAGGATAAAATATACCTATATATACGTGCCAATAAATTGGCAGCCAGTATATGAGTCTATACGGCAATACTTATGAAAATTACTTACGAAATTATTCCATTCAGCAGCACGGTTTTTTTTGTTGATTCCCGCGCTTCTACTTCTTCTTGGCGGTGCCATCGTCTATAAACGTTAAACAATAATATTATACCGACTACTATTACAACGTTTTTCCAGAAAACGTAACGTTATAATTACGATAGGTTATAATTACGATACTTACGATATCACAGCAACAATAAGGGCCTCCTAACCTTCGCTTGTCTGAACGTGCATCCAGCGCTTGTCAGATGAAGCAGACGATTTCTACACAATGGCCTGTGGCTGATGACATCTATATCTATATCTCGCGTTTCCAATCACGACCGGTCTACATGTGCATAAACACGAGTCTTTCGCGCATGCGCGTGTACACACAGCGGCACTGCGCGCGAAAAGCTATCTAAGTATACGTGTATGTACCTATGCATATAGTATAGGACAATCTTTGTTCATTCTTTCTCTCTCGTTTCACGAGTAAGTAAAGAGTTTTGTAGTGTCCCGCATCGCCTTTATATAGTCGTTTTTCGTGTTCGATTGTTAGTTAGTTGTTCTTACTGGGGTTTTTGCACATTGGCAGTACATACAAAAATAGGTTTATTGATATTTATACAATCATCCTACTTTTGTGTACTCTTTGTCGTGACAGTTCCAGCAGTTCGTTTTTTCGTGTTTCATATTCGCGTTGTTGTTGTGTTCAGTGTATTCGATTGCTCTTACTAGTTTTACTATTTAATCCTAAAGTACATAAATACAATAGCAATATTGTTAGTTTGGCACTTGTACAATTGTTTTTGTGTACTTTTCGACATGAGTCAAGAAAACAGTAAGAGTAAAGATACTCGACTTCGACGATGTAGCAGTACCACTCAGACGAAACGGTATGTGCTTAGTGGCAAAAGACCGAGCCGTAAAAAAAGTGCCATAGCTCGGTAAGTAATTTATTATTTTCTTAATAATTAGCGAACTATGCAAAACCAATGCGTCTACTTATATCACGTATATCGACGGCTGAGCGGAAGAAGCCCGTATCTCGGCCGCGGCTCCGAGAACGTCGTATGCCAGAAGAGGCTTCAAGAACGTCGTATCCTAGAAGAGGCTTCAAGAACGTCGTATTCTAGAAGAGGCTTCAAGAACGTCGTATCTTAGGATTGGCTTTAAAAACCACTTTTACTTTTGTGATTCTTGCTAAATAGACGCGACAAAAGATTTTGAAAAAAATAGAGTAGATGCTATATTGTGTTAATAGTTGACACTATCTTTTTCAAAATCTTTTATCGCGTCTATTTAGCAAGAATCACGAAAGTAAAAGTGGTTTTTAAAGCCAATCCTATGATACGACGTTCTTGAAGCCTCTTCTGGCATACGACGTTCTCGGAGCCGCGGCCGAGATACAACGTTCTCGGAGCCGCCGTCGGGATACGACGTTCTCGGATCCGCGGCCGAGATACGAGCTTCTTCCGCTCAGCCGTCGATATGTATGTGTGCACGAACGTATAGGATTACGATACTCGTAAAATCGCTTTCACTGTAAGCAAACTTCCTAACCAAAAATAGTGTTTATAAAACATTTCCGCTTCGAATTAGATTGAAAATGTAATTTATCCCTATCGAGTGTTTTTAGCAAAGTGATGGAGTTTATTTTATTACTAGTACATTTCGATACTAGTTTCATAAATCGCACTTTACGGCACGGCGTTTAGAAGCGCCCGAGCGTAGCGAGTGTGCTTAACGCCGTGCTATAAAGAACGACTCATGGCCCGTGTATCGTACAATATTTTATAGCACTGACTGCATAAATCCGCCATGTCACGCCTATCCGTGGCCTAAGCAGTCCGTTTTTGCACCCGGAGGTTAGCGCCCGAGCGTAGCGAGGGTGATAACTACGGTGCAATAAAGGACTACTTATGCCACGGATAGGCGTGACATAAGTGCGGATTTATGCCACTCAGTGCTATAAATGAATTTTTTTCATTATGTACAGTTTCGTTAGCTCTTTGGTCTTTTTTTATACAACGAAAAGTCCATTTTTTTGGAAAATGTCGTATAATTATCATGGTATGTCCGTTTTAATAATGTTTCAATCCAATTTTGTCGACGACAACGATATCCTCTTTCGATCCTTTGCAATAGATAATAAATTATATTATTATTATCTTATTACGATTACCGGCAATAATGTGATTGTAGTTTTTACGTTATACGAAAAAGTGTGTTTTTCTGAAAAACGCAATTTTTTTTGCATAGACTTTCATAGAAAATGCGTAGTACAAACAGACATTATCTAGTAATATGCTGTAACATTTTAATGAGGATGCACAATATATTTTGGAGACAAAGTCCATATACCATTGGAAATACATTTTCAGTATAAACAACATTTGACATTCTTGTCGGTTTCAACCTTTTAGAATTAAAGAAAAAACATTTATTCTATTCACTCGACTAACTCTAGTTTTGTGGATACTTTTGTCTTCCTCTTAGAAGAATCTTTCCAATAGTAAAATTTTCACAAAAATCAACCTGCAAATCTATTCTGAGATGTTTGGAGTTCGAAACGCGTGTTATTACAACGGATGACGTGATTTTAGTAATAGACTATTGATGCCTGCTGTATCTCGTATCTTATTTATGGGAACTATGAATTTAATTAGAGGAAGCTGCGTGTGAACGAATTGGCAGTGGTTTTTTAATTTTAATTACAAAGGTTTTTTGTTTAGTACTTATTGTAATGTATGACAAAATTATTATTCAATTTTTAATTTTCCTAATATTGATCCTTATTCCTCGAATAAATGCTACCATCATAAGTACATAAAGTCTGTGTCGCTCTATAAGCTTATTTACTACGGGGCGGTTCTTTGCGGCAGTGGGCGGAGCTTAGCAGACATTTAGCTCAATACAGAGAGAGAGAGAGAGAGAGAGAGAGAGAGAGAAAGAGAGAAAGAGAGAGAGAGAGAGAGAAAGAGAGAGAGAGAGAGAGAGAGAGAGAGCGCGCTAAGAGGAGGCGTAACGCAAGTTTCAGCTACCTTGCTAGCGTCAAGTCAATGTTTTTGGTCATAAATAAATAATGTAAATATATAGATTTGCAGGATGCTACAATGAATAACTTTAAACTGAAGTGAACATAATTTTTGAATAGATAAAACNGTCAATGTTTTTGGTCATAAATAAATAATGTAAATATATAGCTTTGCAGGATGCTACAATGAATAACTTTAAACTGAAGTGAACATAATTTTTGAATAGATAAAAAATTGCATTTATTGTTTCAATTGTCCGAATCTATTAAATGATATTGTATTTTCTCTTAATTAATTTATGTTCCCACAGCAAATAAATATTGAAACTTTGAGGCATCAAACATTTGTACAATATGCGTGCCCGACGTACATTGGAATACTTCCGAAAACTGATTTGAAGCGCCATATTGTCGCTCCATACAGTAGCTTGGCAACTGCAATCTCACTAACAGGTGAAATCAGTTCGTGTATTTTACTTCTTACAACCGAATGTATAGAAATACGCTGCCAATTCATTAGCACGCTGCATAGCTTGCATTTCCCCATATTTGTAATTGTTGCTGAGTGTACAATTATTTTAATACCACATAATATATATGTACTTTTTAAACTTTTACTAATTAAAATAACGCGTAAAAACACTTTATATTTCATGTTCACCATGTGAAATAAATATTCTACTATTTCAAAAAGCAAATTTTTTTTATGTCGACGCCTCTCAAGAAGAACAACCTATCTAAGTGTCTGCTTGGGGAAAATCGTATCTCAGATGCAGATATAATTCTATTTGCTAATCTTTTTGCATTTCAATAAAAAGTTCCAACAAATACTATGTTACAAAAATACTTTTGGCAATAGTTTTAATTGTAAATAGCACCTTTTACTTAATTACAATACATGTATAAGAATAATGACAATAATGATAGATTCCCAGTTTAATTTGTATACAATACAATACATGCACGTATATGACCCTACAGTCTGTTATACCTCAAGTTTTTAACAAAATTTATAAATTTATTGTACTCCGAAATTATTTATGTGACAATTGAAAATACGCCTTTTTCTGAAATATGGTCGTTTTCGTACAGAAAATAAATATTAATAGAAATATTTTTATTAAAACTGCAACAATGTGTACGTTTTTTCTAAATTGGTCAGAGAAGTTTGTTACATTATTTTAGATTACTTTTATCAGAATATGTTAAAATTTATTATATTTTGTTCTATGTAGTTCTATAATACTACATTTATAGTTATCCTTTTTTACAATTGTATCGACATAATTTTTTTAATTATCTTCTACAACATGCATGAAAAATATAATTTTTGCATATGCGGAAAGAATTTATCCTTATCTTGTTTACGAAAATAATTATATTATATTGTTATATTTTGGGAAACAGTCACTTTGTAATATTTAAAAGCCATGTAATTTTTTATTGGATGGTATAATTTCTCTCCGTGTATGTACGTACTTCCCTTATAAAAATCAACATAAATTATGACAATTTTTCACATTAACGTTCGTTTCTTTCTTAAACAGCAGGAAAAAGATTGCCGAAGAATCTTTAGTAGCAGGCAGGGCTGATATTTCTGTGCAAAATCTTGCACAGCATCAATCAGATAGGGTTGAAGCGCTGAATATTTATAATTGTAATGCTTTTAATGATAGCGCAATAATTAGAGGATCGATGCATCAAGGGCACATCTCCTTTCCTCTCCGTACGAGAGGAAAGCAATGCACAGCTATGGCAGCTGCGAGCATTGTCTTTAGTGTCATTGAACCACCATTACAATGGACTTCTATGACTATTGATGAAATTCTGCTTTGTGGAGACAGCTTATATTCTGCAATTCTTCAGAAACGTAAATGTGTTTCTAAAAAAGAAGAAAATTCAGAATACTTAACAGCTGAAGAGTTAAAAACTAACTTGAATATTAAATCAAAAGATTTCAAAATAGATATTGAAGATGTAATTTACGGACACATGCAAAATGATTTCAGTGATGCTGGTATGCCTAACTTAAAGAAACTTTTCCATCAGTGCTTAGATTCACAGAAAAGTGGTATTTTAACCTGCAATGGGATTTCCGTGGCATTATTAACAGTTAATGGATTGGGGTGTATATTTGATTCACATTCCAGAGGGCCGAATGGGAAAGCCATGCGTGATGGCATGGCTTGTTTTATTTATAGTAACAATATCAACTATCTTTTGGATATTGTTTTTTCAAATATACCCTCTTCAAGAGAAGGTCACATTAGTGATGGGCAGTATCAATTCTCGGTGGTTACTATTCAGTCAGTTAACAGCATAAGGAATGAACCATTAGAAAATGATGTTTCAGTAAACACTTCCACATACATGGACAAAGAGAATGAAGTTTCATTGTTGAGTAGTATTGAGCGAATAGATATCAGCGTGGACAAAGAATTATCAAGCTATACTTTGTTACAAGATATTGAGTCTGATGTAAGCAAACGCGATTCCGTACTAGAATCAGCAGTATGTGCAAATGTAGATGATATCGCCATGGAAGAACACTTGCGCAATTATGTAGATGAAGACATAGGCATGGAAAACAGTATTGCTGAAGTGTTGGAAAATAATAGCATAGTAGATGACTTGTTTAATGGTGAAATAGATCAAGACACAAGCATAGAAGAAAGTGTTGCTGACATTAACGAAGAAAATGTAATAACACACAATGCTAATGATACGCCAATACTCGGTAATGATACTGAAATAAGTAAGGTAGATCCAAAAGACGTTGCAAGTATACCTCTTTCTCCGAGCAGTGTTGTCAAAAGCAATGGCATTGTAAGAGGTTGGTTTCACCAAGGTAGTACAAAATTCTCAGAAAGTACAAGAGGGAAGCAATGCACGGCTATGGCTGCCGCAAGCATAGCTTTTACAGCGATTCAATCTCCAGAACAATGGACTTCAGCAACTATTAGTAACATTTTATTTTGTGGAGATAAATTATACCTTCAAAGTCTTCAGAAACGCAGAGCCCCAGCAGGCGAAGAAAATGAAGAATATTTAACAGCTGAAGAGTTACATACAAGACTGACTATTAACTCGAAATATTATAAACTTAATATAGATGAAAGTATATATGGGCACATACACGATGATTTCAGTAAAGATGGTTTTCCAAACTTAAATAACCTCTTTAATTCATGCGTCGAATCGCATAAGAGTGGAATTTTAACATGCAACGGAATTTCAGTAGCTTTTATTGTAGCTAACGGATGTACGGGTGTGTTTGATTCCCACTCCCGAGGGCCTAACGGAAAAGCTACGCATGATGGTGCAGCTTGTTTCGTATACAGTAACAATATTGACTACCTTTCAGATATCGTTCTTTCGAATATTCCGTCTAGAAGAGTAGGAAGTAATTTTGACGGACAATATGAATTTTCTGTTGTCACTGTAGATTTAGTAAATGCCAACGGTGAAAAATTATTAATAAAACCTGACAAACCCTCATATAATAATATTGAAAAAATAGCAATGGTCCCTATAGACAAAAAAAAGGGTTTGCGAAATGTATTCAATGACTCAGATGATGATGAAGAAGAAAAAGCATATTCTGTAATAAGAGGATTTAGCAACTGCACTAGTCTGATTTTCCCATACCACATAAGAGGAAATCAATGCACAGCTATGGCAGCAGTATGCATAGCTTATACCAATGTGAAGCCTATTCAAGAGTGGGATGGATTTGATGTTGATGCATTTTTGATTAATGGAAATATGCTGTACGAAGAGACTATAGATGCTCGTAAAAGTGTGCCAAAAGGTGAAGAAAATAAAGATTTTTTGACAGCGGAAGAATTAATCACAGAATTTACTGTTAGAATGGGTACAGCCAAAATAACTATAGGCGATATTGTATATGGACACTTATCCAATGATTTTAGTGAACTGGGTATGCCAAATTTTAAGAACCTATTCTACTGGGTTTTTAATTCTAATATAAGTGGTATTTTAACGTGTAATCGTTTTTCTATCGCTATAGTCTCTGCAGACGGACTTACAGGTGTCTTCGATTCACGTCCTTTGGGAAGAGATGGAAAAGTGACGAAAGGTTCTGATACTGCTGCTTGTTTTGTTCATAGCGCAGATGTTGATGTTCTGTTTGAAATTGTTATGAACAATATGCAAATATCGAGAGAAGGCAAGCATTTTGATGGACAGTATCAATTTACAATTATTTCCGCAGAGTACTTCACTACTGAATTACGAACAATAATAACTGATACAATCTCAAAAACTTTGAAAAATATAGATCAGGAAATGCAGGCTGATTGTGCCAATACACTTATCGAAATAGAAAATCATGAGCTGTCATTAAATGAAAAATCCGCAGAAAATACAGAGCAACCTTCTTATTCGGAAAATGTACAAGAATCAGATGGGTATGGATTGGAAAGTATAAGAGAAGCAGATGATAACGTAAATGACGTAGTACACGAATCAGGGTATTATGAAAGCCGTACATATGATGAATTTGTTGAGTCAAGCTTGCAACTATCCTTTGAAAACAGTAAAAATTCGACCGATGATGTTATAAATCTCGTTCCAGAAGATCAACATCATGGCAAGAATGAAACGGAAAATAGTCAAGACGAGCATGATTTATGTTATTCAAAGGAAAGTTTAAATGAAGGCGTATTGAATTTGAGTGTCACGGATGGTAATGAGATTATTAATTTCCCATGGATATGGCGGAAACTTCATGATGCATACGATAACCACGATACTCTGTACGCCTGCAATTTCAGGAATTTAAAACTGATTGGCAGTTTCAGAAGAGCATTGACTACATATTTTACTTTCAAGTGCGATATGTGCGCTTATACAGTCAAAATTTCTGGAGTGTGCGATAATTCGGATGAGATCAAACCTGCGGTTGGCGCAGTATTGGGATGTCAACATGTTGGCACAGGACTTTCTCAATTCAATGAATTGATTGGCATGTTAGGTATTCCAAGTTTGAATTACCACAGCTGGCAAAAAGCGCACTCTACAGCTGCGATATATGTTAAAGAATCATCTAAGAAAGAAATGGCTAAAGCTGCAGCTGAAGAAAGAAGTCTTGCAATTGAACGTGGTGACGTTGTTCATGGTATACCATGCACAATGGTCGAAGGTGATGGATCATACTTAAAACGCACATATATGTATAGTAAATATGATTCATCAGCGTGTTGTGTAGTAATAATTGGCAGATATACTAAAAAAGTACTGCAGATTATTGTAAAACAAAAAACATGCGCGATTTGTGATTATGCTTCAAGTAAAAATATAACTCCCAAAAAACACACTTGCTATCGGACTCATGGAAAGAATCAAAGCTCGACTAGCATGGAAAGCGCTGCAATGGCAGAGGCATTCGCAAGCAGCGTTAAAGAGCATAATCTAATCTATAAAGTATTGATTTCTGATGGCGACAGCAGTAACTATAAATCAATTTTAGATAGTAATCCTTATGGTGAGTATGGTGTTGAAGTTATAAATATACTTTGTACGAACCATATTTTAAGAAATGTTTCAACTAGCATTAAAGTGCTTTCAAAAACTAAAGGTCGACTAGGGCAATTGAGAAAGAAAATTGAAGATAGTGCACCTCGTTTTATTGAAGCTATTAAACAATGCGTTGAGGCTATAACTGAAGAAGATATTTCTTGGGAGTTGAAGTGTAAAGCTCTTCGCGATAATATCAATAAATTACCCTATCACATTTTCGGTGACCACAGTCACTGTGAGAATAACAAGTATGGGTGTAGTGGCCAGTCAGTTGAAAATGAAGAAAACGTTGTTACAGCTTTACAGGAAGCTAATCTAATGGACGACGTTGAGCAGTGTGTTTTTCGAGCTGCTAATAATGCTTCAAGTTTACTTCACAACGTTTCAACAAACAGATCGGAAAGTTTCAATGCACTCATAGCAAAAGCGATTGGTGCGAAACGTCTCCATCTGTGTAAAAAAGATTCATATGAAACCCGTTGCCATGTTGCCGCAATATCACAAAACACCGGATTAACTATTGTTCCAATTTGCGATGCAGCGGAGAAACAAGTACCAAGTACCGCTATATTTGTTCAGGAACAACGACGAAGATTAAATGCATTACGACAATTAAGAATGGCTAATAGAGATCCAGTTGAAGAGAAGATCAAAAAAGCTTATCGCAAAGCTGATAAAGATTATGGCCTTAATGCTCTTCAGCCTGATATTAATCAAGAAGAATTTTCAGTACGCGTCAAGCAACATTATGCTATTCTGAACGCGTGGCGTCTTGATAGGGAGGCAATTGAAATCCGAACAAGGAATCAAAGCGATTGCAACGAATGGAGGTCAATGAGAAAATGGTTGATAACTGCATCTAGAATGGGAAAAATATGTAAAAAACGTCCTGAAACTTCGTGTGCATCGTTCGTTTCAGAAATATTGTATCCTCAAACCCTAAAGGATCTTGCCTTAGACTATGGTATCGCTATGGAGTTTGTTGCTAAACAAGTTTTAATAGATCTTGGATACGATGTACAGCCATGTGGACTATGTCTGGACCCAGAAGTCCTTGGAATAGCAGCATCGCCCGATGGTTTAACAGGTGTAGATGGAATAATTGAAATAAAATGTCCATTTACGGCAATGCATATGGATCCAGAACTTGCTATCAGAGACAAGAAGTTACATATTGGCAAAGCTTTTCACATAGAAAATGACGAAGTGATTCTGAAAGAAAATCACGAATATTATTACCAGATACAAGGTCAACTACGTGTAACTAATAGAAAATATTGCTTATTCGTTATATTTACTTTTGTTGGCATAAAAATAATGGCAGTTGAAAGAAATGATGAATTTATTGAGGAAATGATAGTTCAAATTGCCCAGTTCTATCGGGATTGTCTAGTACCTGAAATAATAGATAGTAGAAGAAAAAGACGTATGCCTTTGCGAGAACCAGACTACATACTGCAAGCTCAAGAAGAAGCCAAGCAACGACAGCAGCTACGAAATGAAGCAAAGAAAAATAAAGAAAACGAAAGTAAAGAAACAGAAGCGAAAAAAATTAGTCTTACACAAAAAAATAACAAGGTTTCAACTGCGAATAAAAATAAGAAAGGAATTAAAAGGAAAGCACCGGAGAATGATAAAGAAGTTTCGCAAACTAAGAAGTTAGTTGAAGAAGTCGAAACTATTGAAGATGTACGATTAAATACAGCAGAAAATATTAGTAATGACGCTTATGATATTAACATTAATAATGTAGGTAGTAATGACAACGGAAAAGTAAAAGCTATTATGAATGTAAATACAAAAAATTATAAGACATTGCGCCAAAATAATTCAAATAAAAACAAACAGATGTCAGTAAAAAAATGTTCGTTTAAACGAAAAGCCCCGCAGAAAAAATTGTCAGCTGTTAAACATTTTCTTCAAGAAGTGAAAAAAACTTTTGAAGAGTTAGGGTTAAATGACGAAAAAGATAGTGAAGATACCTTAGATGTGCCCATTGATGCGGAAATGATCCATAATGAAGTACAAGACATTTTAAGAAAAAATGGTGTTCTTGATACTAATTATTTATTAGACACGAATGACAATGAAAGTTAGATGATTAAAAATAAAGTAGTTTAAAATTGCATTAAATAAACAAATGATCTTAGTCGAGATAAACAGGTAAGTGCGTTTTGACGACATGTCGTTTTTACTTCGGATAATGCTTCCAGCAATGCCCTAAAACACTTATTGCGTTGATGAATCGCGCAAGACAATCATAATTTTTGAATTGCATTAATTATTGCGTTGAATAGTCGCGCAAGAAAATAATTGCAATCAAGTGAAAGTATTTATTATTGCGTTGAGTAATCGCGCAAGAAAATTATTATTTTATTGTATTAATTATTGCGTTGATTAATCGCGCAAGAAGATCATTGTCGTTTTATTGCATTAATTATTGCGTTGAAAAATCGCGCAAGAAAACTGTAATAAAATAGAAATATTTATTGCGTTGAGTGCTCGCGCAAGAGAATTATTAACATTAATTGAATTAATTATTGCGTTACGATTGTTCAAAGTAAATAGCATGTTAGTATTGCGTTGAATCATCGCGCAAGGAAGGGTTACAAAGGATTATGATGCGTCTCTATTATCGCTTTCAGCGTTTATCTGTAATATTATAGTTTCTATAAATATATTTTATATGAAATAGTAACTATTATATTTACAGATTCAGAAATAAACATAATTCTTTGTATTTATATAAATTTACAATTTTTTACTTTAGTTACATTATTTTACAATTGAATACAAAGAATTATATTTATAACTGGAAATAGCCTCTCTAATCCATATACATCAACCTCTCCGTCAAGTGGTGTAACCTGTTATCACAAACGAGGCTCTGATGTTAAATGCGTAAGTGTATTGTTATGAATTGCTATATACTCCTCATTATTTATATTTATACTCCTAACTTCGACTAGCATATTTTAAAAAAAGTTTATTTTCAATTTTATTATGATATTTGAGGGGATGTACTGTAAGATATTCAAGTTTATGACACGCTGTGGCGTAAATCTCGAATTACCGCACGCTCGTGCAAAAATGAACTCGCTAAATCTCGGTTTACGCACGTTGTGTTATAAAATACCGTTATATACTAGGGAGGGGGGGTAAAGGGATTTTACCCTCGCGGGGACGTTATCGCCCAAGCGAAGCGAGGGTGAAACTACTTTACCGTACTAGTATTGTATTATAGTATAATGACTCGTTCTACCGAAAGTATATGTCGATTGGACTTTCAATTTTTCTTGAAATCTCTAAAAATACGAACGGATGTTCACACGTTTAATTAAACGCAACATTGTAATAACCTCATTTTATTTTTAAAAATTTTGATACCTCTACTTTATCATACAATTGATTATTTATTATGGATGGCTTTAAAGATTGAAAATAAGTGTTTTTTGAAATTCGTTAGTATTTGTTAGGGGTGTGATTATATGAACGAGACTGGAAAATTAACTAAAATGACGTACAGTTTTATATGTTCAAAATCTGAAGATAATTTGTGGACAAATCGTTATTTAATAAAAAAATTAAGAATAATCCAACAACGTATAATTCATTTCTAATAATAATTTTTTTAATCTTTGTGTTCTTACACTTTTAATTATCCCGTTATCCATCCCAAAGTTTTTATACATAATACATTTATTCATCGAAGTCCATGATACTTGCATTAGACAAAAACATCTTGCTACAAAAATTCAATTTTTATGGAGTACATTATTCCGGGACAAACAAATTTTGTCTTCCCAAGGAAGTAATTTTCTTTTGAATTTGATATTCCTTTCAGATGCATGAAAAGTGACCTATTCATGCACTTCTCAAAAAAAGTACGGTGTGCAACAAGAGGGGAGTGACAATTTTTTCCCCGAGTTGCACAATATACTATTTGTTTCCTGCTTACACAATGTACGTAAAATCTTAAAACTTTGAAAAGTAAAATATTCGGCAAGCGTTTTGTTCATAACTTGTCACTTTATAAAAGTTACGTCTCTGCAATGACATTGCACGGGTTGTGACACCTTGGCAGTGCTTTCTAAAATAAAAATTGTTACGCCCCCAGTATGCATTACAAGTATAAATTTTCTGTCGCAAATTTTAAATATTTGTTGAAATTTTGATATCATACGTATAAATTTATTCCATTCTTTTACGAATTCTTAAAAGTCAATTATTTCGAATTGAACACAATTCAATATTTTTTTTTGCAGACGCTCATATTTTAACAAACTACGCTCCGTTTTAAATAACGCTATACGGTCGCTATTATGATTTTTGAAACGGGCTCCGGCGAGATTGGTATACGAAAAGAGATTATAAATATTTAGCTATTGTAGATACACTCAGTTACTTCGTTTGTCACGTAAGAATGGGAAACTGCTGCCGCGCCAACAAAAATTTTAAACCTGTACCGCCGTATTCGATGTTTTACATCATAATATACAATAAGCAGTGACTTGCATACTTATCGCTGCTTACATCTTATACGCATATACATGTGCTCTTTCTTTGTGCCTGCTTCTACTTTTTTTGATCGAGTCCGGACATTGTACCATATATATCGCCGATATACATAGGTGTGTAGTAATGTATCGATACACACACATATGTATGTATGTATGTATGTATGTATGTATGTATGTAAGTATGTACACCGACCCAATGTACATTATATTTTGATCAAGGAGTGACCATCGTCCCGATCACAAACCAAAGCTACTATAGCCATCCACACTACACTACGCAACTGCGCTGAGTAGCCAGTTTCGGATTGTGAACGTCACAATGGACTTTCGCTGATAAGCATTATAGCAGACGGCAGACAGTATGTCAGAACCAGAGACAGTAAACCGAAGCGCGCGCGCGCGCGCGCGAGAGAGAGAGAGAGAGAGAGAGAGAGAGAGAGAGAGAGAGAGAGAGAAAGGGAGAGAGCAAGCGAGCGAGCACTCAGCGAGCGCCGAGTGGTGACCTGTGCACGCAGCCACCGCGGTCTGACTATTTCAATTTTCAATTTCTCTAACCCGCTTCTTTTAGCGCGCGTTTATTCTATCTCTCTCTCTCTCTCTTTCTTACAGCCTGTGTCTCGACAATACATGGGTTGCATGAGCTATGCAACCCACGGGGCCCCATCTCAGCGCCTCTTACTACAGTCCTGACATGTCGATAAAACAGAGCTGCCTTGCATTCAGCATAGTACCCTTTTAGCCCGCAAGATGTTTGGCGCTACTGTCAATTCTGACTTCCGGAATAAAGGTGGAGCACTCTTAAGTGACGATTTTAGGGTTTATCGCTTAGATGAATGAACTTACTTGGTGACGGCTGTCGTGGACCGGAACCCTGCTGCTGTAGTTGATAGCGCCTGATTGTAGATTGGAATGCTGCTGCTGTAGTTGGAACAGTCGTGTGCAGGATCGGGATCAGATAGGGACCAAGTATGAACACCCGTGAATTGTAGATTTTCTGCTGTTTATTGAAAAACCCGAAATCGCGGCTTAAGTCTGGTAGCTCTTGGTAGCGACGGATAGGAACGTCGTCCAAGAGTCCAAGTCGAGTGTATAAGTACAACTGATCGCGCGGAGTATACAGATTATACTCATAAACTTCGCTGATCTACTTATTATTCGGACTCATCAATTTTGAATTTTCGGCTTCGATAATACGATAAACTTTGTTTAGTTAAACTCACTGTTACTCGAAAAATTGTGGATAAAATGGTCTGATAATTTTTGACAGAACTCTTGAGATGGCCTAGGAAACCTGTAATGTGGTTTAAACAGCTTTCACAAACAGTTTCAAAGGACTCATAATGCGTGATAAAAAAAATACAAATGAATAATGTACTTTCATCGTCACATTTTGCTTACTTTCGAATGATAAAGTTCTAATTTTCGAAAAATTGATTGTTTTGTTATACAGTACTATTTAGTAACCTCTAAAGAAGCCCCTCAAAAAGTTTCACGTCAAAATATTAATCAAAACAAAAGTTATGAGGGTTTTTCTTGTTTATGACCAAACGCGCACGAGCCGGTTTGTCGACGATATTTCTATTAAAAACGTCATTTTCATGTTTAAACTGAATATTAAATATTTAATAATCACGTGGTGAAACTTTTTGAAATTTTGACTGATTATCTTGTACATCACATCGAACACTATAGTACGTTTTTCAACTCCATCCTATAACTTTGAAATCAATATACATCCTTCTCAAGTGTTTCCATGTACATAAATCCTGCTCATAAAGTATACATTTCCTCTGTTTTTCTAATAGCCAATACATCCTTCTTAATATACCCTTTTTATTTACTTATTTACCCTTTCAAAATTACCACGTCTTAACCTAGCTATCTTTTTAATATATACATTGCGACCTTCTTATCTTACGTCACTGAAGTAAGCTTTATCTAAGACTAGTTCCTTATGATCCTCGTGGTATCTTGCCTCTCTAATCTTGCTGAAAATTGTTTGAATACTAATATCTCTTATTCGTGTTTGTATTTCCTCCTTTACATCTTTTTTTGTAGGTCTCTTAGCATATCCACTTCTAAGTTACTCAGGCCTTTGCTATTTAGGAAGATTTCTGTAAGAAGGTGAGTAAATATAAATATAAAACTAAAGCTCTCAAACAAAACTCTCAAACTCACTACCCCACGCGTCATGAGTTTTAATGACAATAACATAAAAGGAATATTGACGAGTAGCGCACGAGTTGCTATGAAGAAATGTGTGGCAATGAAAATAATAATTTAAAAAAAAAAGTTAATCGAAGTATTTTGCGTCGTTTTAATCAAGCTGTCGCAGCAGCAACATCGCGCAGAAATTACATTACGATGGATTTTTATCTTATCAGCATAATTCTGCTAGTTCTTGAAGTAGCAGATCATCCTAACTTTTGGGAAAAATAGGTTTTTACATTTCAGCTCTTTACTTGAGAACTGCTCAACGAAATCGTTTAAAATTTTAACAGCAGATGGCTTTGTTTATTGTGAATCACCAAATAAAAATTTGAAGCATTTGACTTCATTGTTTCATAGATATAAGGAATCAGAAAATTAAAAAAAAAGTTTAAACCTTGATATCTTAAGAACCATAGGGGTTTGAAAGCTGCGAAATGCCTTTTTACGCCCGTAATCGAGGCACAAACAAACTCATTTTTTTCAGGTTTATGCGAGGTTTAGCTGTTCAGCCCAGGCTCGCGCGCAGAGCTTCTGCTGTTAATCGAGATTGACCAAGGTCCGAGATGCACAACGCGATTAATCGAGGTTTACCAGCGAACGCCAGCTTGAGTGTTGTTTTTCCGAATCTGCCGGCACATATCGTCAGTGTGCGTGACCGACCGTTCTGCGGTTACGACTTTGCGACTTAGCAGACAGCAAGTAGGTAGATTAGGCACTTGAAAATCTCTCAATCAGGAAATTGAACTCTGAGAGCCTTAAACTTACTACTGTCAAATATTTTTTCAGGACTCATAGATTATTTATTGCTTACATATTTTAGTCAAATCTCTTAACCAAAATTATTTTAAAAAAGTATTTGACAGTAGTACGTTTAAGGCTCTCAGAGTTCAATTTCCTGATTGAGAGATTTTCAAGTACCTAACCTACCTACTTGCTGTCTGCTGAGTCGCAAAGTCGTAACCGCAGAATGGTCGGTCACGCTCACTGACGCCATCTGCTAAAAAATTCAGAAAAACAACATTCCAGCTGGCGTTCGCCGTTCCGCTGTTCCGCCGTTCCCACCGCTGTTAACCACGCTTCACTTCGGCCAACCGCGGTTAACCGGGTCTCACCGCGGTTAACCGAGGCTCACCGCGGTTAACCGGGGCTTACAGTGGTTAACCGGGGCTTACCGCGGTTAACCAGGGCTTACCACGGTTAACCAGGGCTTACCACGGTTAACCAGGGCTCACCGCGGTGTGTACCCCGGTGAGCCCCGGTTAATCGTGGTGTGTATCTTGGTGGACCGCGGTATGCTGCAGTGTGTGGTTGTGCCGTAGGTAACTGTGGTGAGCCTCGATTAATCGCGTTGTGCATCTCGGACCTCGATCAATCTCGATCAACTGCGGAAGCTCTGCGCGCGAGCCTCGGCTGAACAGCTAAATCTTGCATAAACCTCGGTCTGCATGTTTATCTCCGGTAAAAGCTCGCGAAAATCTGCACCTAATCTTGGGCTAACCTCGAGCGAGCATCCAACAAATCGCTACTTTACTTCGGTGAAACTTAATTTTGCGATTTATTGCTGATCGCGGTGTTACGCGATGGGTTGCTTCGCTTGGAAAATTTGCAGCGAATTCCACACTTTAAACCATGTATGTACAGCAGTAGTCATTTTAATAGACCTCTGGTCATTCGAGAGCTATCCGCTGACTTAACCGAGGTCCATCTCTAATGATTATTTGTACATAATAAGTCCATTTATGAGTACAAGATGATAGGTTTACGCTCGTACATGTTGGAGTTTATTTCTGGAAGCGCTTATTTCCCAAACTGCTTTAATCCGTGCTCCCAAGCCTGAAATAGATTTGTTAGCTCTAAAAACTGGTAAATCAATTTTTATATGTTTTTAAAAAGCCATTTAAACCGGCCCAGTTTACAAAAAACATTATTTTTTTCGCTCCTACGTATTTATTGCTTTAGCATTCAAGGACAGTCAATCGTCAATTTCGAACATGTAATACATGTTTCAGATGTATTTTTTCATGTAGAATACGATGGTCCTGTTGCTTTTATCATAAAACATAAGCTTAAAGGGGTAGGAGCCAAAAATCGTGTTTTTCAGCGTTTATTCAGTGATTTTTGGCTCCTACCCCTTTAAGCTTATGTTTTATGATAAAAACAACAGGACCATCGCATTCTACGTGATCAAATACATCAAAAACATGTATCACATGTTTAAAATTGACGATTGACTGTCCTTGAATGCGAAAGCAATAAATACGTAGGAGCGAAAAAATAATGTTTTTTGCAAACTGGGCTGGTTTAAATGGCTTTTTAAGGACATATAAATATTGATTTACCAGTTTTTAGTGCTAACAAATCTATTTCAGGCTTGGGAGCACGGATTAAAGCAGTTTGGGAAATAAGCGCCACCCTAATATATATAAACATTTTGAATACACGAATCTTATTCAGCCCCAATTAAGTATTATACACGTACATGGGTTGTTGGAAAATCTGTGTTTTGCTACCTGATACTTCACTAGAGGCTATTTTATCAGGCGACAATGTGGCAGAGACATTTTGCTAGGACGACATTTCAACAGTGCGAGATTTTGCCAGGTGCGACATTTCACCAAGTTTGTTCTAGTAAAAAGTTGCTTTAGTGACATACTCGTATGCTTAAAAAAATAACCATACCAACCTTATTACTACCCTTGTTTTGTGTTGCAGTTGGTTCTAGTACCGAGTTGCTTAACTCAATAACCCAACTAAAGTTGGTGGATGAGTTGACTGAAAAACCTAAATGAAAATATTCTTCGCAGTTTATTGTGCTCAAAAATATAAATATAGGTTAGGGATGGTTTCTAGATGTGTATATTTGCCAATGACGAATTCACGGTAGTGCAAATTCTCTTATCTCCTTAATATACATATCATATATAAGCGATTAAACGTGTAATTTAGGGGTGCAGTTGCATCTCCATGACAAGTATAAGTTTCATACACTGTTACACACGATGACATGCTTTATACTGCTTGTTCATCTTATTAGCAGTTACTAAGCATGTTAATCAACCTATTTACCTTCTGTTTACACTAATTAAGTACTGTTGACATACGTAGAGGTCATAATTCTTCTTAATTGACCCAATTAGCTTCTGTTTACATTAACAAACGCTACATATCAGCCCATATACGACTATCAGATCCCGAATAAGAAGCGAGTCTAGCGCGCGGCGCTTTTTTTGGTCGGTGCCGACGTCGCGTCGTCTTCTGAGCTTTGCTTCTCGTTCGTGCCACTTACAAGCGCGCGCAATTTAAATTGTTGCGGCACTTATTACAAATTTGATTTGATTTGTTGGAAAATAAGGTAAAGCAGAGGATTACAATAAATAATGATTAAGTATTTATTAGACCTTTTCTTCTACCGCTACTATATATATAACGCCGTGTACACCATGTGTACTCTGCGACGGCTCGAACCCAAGAGAGCGATGTGCGAGACTCGTATAGTCTCGGCACCGCTAGTAGTCATGTGACTTACACGCATACCGCGAGAGAGGATACTTGCATGTGTGTGTCCCCTCACACACTCGTCAGCGCGCTCACTTATTCTAGCGCGCTCTATACTATACATTACTAGCTACACTTTCTGTACAGTACACTATATTTCAACACGCCTCCTTGGACTGTACGGAAAGTATATTTTACAGTACATTTAGTTTATCTCTATATTTTTCAAACTTTAGTTTACATAACGACTTGGTAAAGATATCCGCAACATTTTCATTAGTATCAATTTTACAAACTTCAATCAAATTTTCTTTTACGCTCTCATGTACAGTATGATACTGTATTGCAATGTATTTTGAATGCTTTGTCATGTTTCCATTTTTAGCAATATTTATCGCACCTGAATTATCCTCATAAATTTTTATCGGTTCTTTTATAATTATTCCGAATATTCTTACCAACTCTCTGATATATTCTAATTCGCTTACAACTTCTGATAATGCTACATACTCTGCGTATGTTGACGCTTTAGTAATAATTTTTTGTTTTCTTGACTTCCAGTCAATTACATTTTCGAACATTCTTATAACATAACCTGTCGTAGATTTCCTATCAATAATATCACCAGCCCAATCTGCATCAACATAGCAGTCTATAATATTATTACAATTTTCTTTTCTTTTATAGATCAAATATAAGTCTTTTGTTAAATACAAATATTTTAGTACTCTTAAAGCATATTTCCAATGAGTCTGGTCATAACAATTTTGATACCTACTTAAGTAGTTTACACTAAAACTTATATCTGGTCTCGTATTCGAACTTATATACAACAAAGCACCTATCAAGTTTCTATACTTAATATTTGACTCGCAATTTTCAGACTTCTCACGTTTCAAGTTTGTCTCCGTAGGAGTGTTATATAATCTACTATTTTGTACTTGATATTTACATGCTAGTGACTCTATGTATTTAGTTTGACTTAGTTTCATTTCACATTTGTTGTAGTCATAATCAATGTTTATTCCTAGATATTCTTTTATCTCTCCTAAATCTTTCATTTTAAATTTATTCATTAGCACTTTCTTCAAACTTTGAATTTTTTGCTTGCTTTTACAACAGATCAATAAATCATCTACATATAACAAAAGATATATAACACCATCTCCTTTTCCATAGGTATACAAGCAATTATCAGCATTGCTTCTTTTAAATTTTAGTTTCGCTAAGTATTCATGAAAACATTCGTACCATGCTCTCGGACTTTCTCGTAGTCCATACAATGCTTTAAACAATTTACAAACTTTGTTCGTTCCGCCATGGTAACCTTTCGGTTGATTTATATATACCTCTGAGCTTACTTTACCATTTAAGAATGCTGTAACAACGTCCATCTGTTCTATAATTATTCCGAATTGACAACAATAAGAAAACAAAATTTTTAATGTTTGCGTTTTTGCTACTGGAGCGTATACGTCATCAATACCATTCGTTTGTTGAAATCCTCTTACTACTAACCTAGCTTTAAATATATCATCAGATTTTTTTGTATAAACCCATTTTACATCTAGTACTTCTTTTCCTTTTTGTCTCTCAACTAATTTCCATGTTTCATTCTCATACAAACTACACTTCTCTTTATCCATTGCATTTTTCCAACTATCGCATTCATCGCTATTCATCGCCTACTCTACAATAATATACGGATACTCTATTAGTACTATTTTCCGGATATTTTATCAGACTCTTTTTCGCACGTGTTGACCGACGTGGAGTATTTGGTTTAAAACTATTTTCATCGTTATTTTTTACATTTGTTTGTTCTTTCTCGGTTACATTTTCATTTTCATCTGCGCTATTAAATACATCATCATCGATTTCGCTTTCGAACTCATGTTCGCTTCTTTTACTCGACTCGAGAGTCGGAGTACGGGAAGAAATATTTTCAGTATCATAATCGAGACCAATACATTTTTCATATGATTCTACATCATCAACATGTCTATGAACTGTTACTCTACCGTTTAACAAAACTCTATAACCTACTTCACTGTAACCTAGTAAAATGCCCATTTCAGATTTTTTATCCCATTTTGAGTTTCTCTCTTGTTCTGGCTTTCTTACAAAAACTTTACTACCATATAGCTTTAAATTTTTAACATTTGGCTTTTTTCTAAAAAATATCTCTTATGGAGTTTTCTTTTCAATCGTGTTGGCTAAAGTACGATTTTTCAAATACGGCGCAGCACTAATTATTTCTGGCCAATATTTTTTATCTACTTGTGCCTCATCCAATAGACAACGTGCCATATCCATAATAGTTCGATTAAATCTTTTAGCAGTACCATTCAACTCATGTACGTATGCTGGACAATTATTTATGTAAATACCCTTCTCCTTTGCGAATTTATAAAATCGATTATTTAGGTATTCTGTACCATTATCGCATCGTATTGTTTTTACTCTTTTTCCTGTTAAGTTTTCTACTTCATTTACGTACTTTATCATACAATCATACACTTCATCTTTGGTTTTTATGCAGTAAATTTTGGCTATTTTGCTGTAATCATCGATAAATGAAACAAAATATTTTTCACTGCTTGGACCTGGGGTCTTGAAACTACCACATACATCAGTGTATATAATCTCTAAGATATCTTTCGTTCTTGTTCTGTTATTTTCAAACGGTAAATTATGCATTTTATTCTCTATGCATATTTTGCATTTTAATATTTCCGATCCAAACTCAGTTGGAATACCTGTCAACAATTGTTTTCTACTCAAAAAATTTAAATAATTCACATGCCCTAGCATTCTGTGCCACTTTTCTTTTTTACTCATTTTACCATTAATATACTCAGCATTGTTTACAGTTTTTTGTTCGATTTCCAATCTACTCGTGATTTTATATGTACGATTTTCTTTATACGCTGCTGCTATCAAATTTTCTTTTTCATCAATTATTTTTGCTAAATTACCTTTCGAGACAATCGTGTTACTATAAGTTAATTTCCCGTAAATAATTAAATTTGTATTCGTCTCTCTTACGTATAAAACGTTTTTCATTACGACTTTATTTTCTTTATCAAAGGCTCTAAAGTAACTTACAACATTACCGAGTTTAGTTGCTTCTAATTCACTACTATCTCCTAAATAGATTTTAATCGGTTTCTTTAAAACAATGCAATTTTCGAAATAACTATTATCATTTACAATGTAGTCTGAACATCTACTGTCGAGCAACCAATTTATTTTATTACCTATTTCATTATTTTGCGCCGCATGCGCTGTTGCTACACAGGCGCTGACGTCGGACCCACTCGGTTGACTCGTACTGGCGCCTTGCTGCTGCTGACGGAAGTTGCCTCGCCCTCTGCCGCGGGCTCGACCACGTGTCGGACCTCGCCATGTTCCATCGCTGTGCGCTGCTTGACCGCCATCTTTGCACTCTCTTGCGAAGTGCCCAGTTTATCCACACTTATAACATCTTTCTTTGCTTGTCGCGAAGACGCTTGACTTTCTTTCAGAGTCTTCGTTTCCGTGTTTCATCTCGGCAATTTTGATTTTATTCTTCACATAATCCGCCGTTTGATCTTCTTCTTTCAACGTATCTATCAAATCACCTATGTAGCTGTACGATTCAGGCAGTGTGTTCAACATATAGTTTAATTTTTCTTTCTCACTAATTTTTGCACCAGCGCTTTTCAACTCATTAATTGCCTTTTCAAAATCACTAAAAAATGACGTCGTGTCACTATAATTATTTAATCTTATTTTTTCAAGTCTGTTCTTGCATACAATTTGCAGTGCTGTAGATTCTTTCAAATACATACTGTCTAGCTTTTTAATTATTCCAAACGCAGTAGTCTCTTCGCACACGAATTCCAATTGTTTATTTGATATTGCACAATAAATAACGTTGATCGCTTTTAGATCATTATCATTCCATGTTTCGCTTGCTCCTGTTGAGGGCTTTTCTTTGTCTATTACTTCATGACACTTTTTTAATTTTAGAAACATCGTTATTCTCTTCTTCCACATGTTGTAATCCTCTCCAGCAAGCACCGGTATAACAGATTCTTTCTTCTCCATTTCGTTTACTTGAAACTCGATTTTCTCTTCTATTTCAGAATTCTCTTCAATTTCTAGTTGATTCTCGAACGTTCCTTCGTGTTCAGAATCTTTCTCTTTAATTTTCTCAACTTTCTTCGTTTCCGGCGTCTCTCGGTTTTCCATGCACTTTGCCACCTGTTTCACATGTACTTTTTAATCCGCGTGCATCACACTGATTTTAAGTTTTTTTCCAAAAAACTTTTACTTGTATTTAATAATCCTTAATCTACGTTGTGTCTTTGCTTATATTTTTCTTCTTTTATTACTGAAACCCTTTGATTTTTCACTTTGAAAAATTTCTTCACCACGTGGCTTTTAACTTCACTTGTATTTCACTAAATATCTCTCATATGACTCATATGAGTACATATAAAATAAAAAAATAAATGGGTGGCTTTTTCGAACTCGAAAGTTCATGGCCTCACAACGCATCGTGTTGTGTTTCTAGATGAATTTTAGCGTTCGAAAGTTTCCAGGGTAGGCTCATCACACCTACGCCTTTCTCAAACCCGGTATCGTGAGTAAGATTTCCATCGGATCTGAAAAAACTGATCGCCCTGATGGGGGCTCGAACCCACGACCCCTTGACCGGGAGGCAGGTGGTTTACCACGGAGCCATCGCCGGAGTACATATGCGGAATAAAATATAATACTTAACCACGCTCTGCTACCATGTTGGAAAATGAGGTAAAGTAGAGGATTACAATAAATAATGATTGAGTATTTATTAGACCTTTTCTTCTACCGCTACTATATATATAACGCCGTGTACACCATGTGTACTATGCGACGGCTCGAACCCAAGAGAGCGATGTGTGAGACTCGTATAGTCTCGGCACCGCTAGTAGTCATGTTACTTACACGCATACCGCGAGAGGGGATACTTGTATGTGTGTGTCCCCTCACACACTCGTCAGCGCGCTCACTTATTCTAGCGCGCTCTATACTATACATTACTAGCTACACTTTTATATTCTATATCTTATAAAATGCAATGATTTGTACTTTTTTTTTGTTTTTAAAGGAAAAATAGATGAATTACATAAAGAATTATGTAGCGAAATTATTTTCGATCCAACTGAAAATTTAGTTATTGAAGATCATTTATGTCAAACAGAACCACTGTTTAGCGATGAGGAAGAAGACGACCAAGTACTGTACGTATTAGTTAATTTTATTTGTAATTCTATCTCTGTAGCAGATCAAATATTCTTGTTATTATGATAATTCTAACATCACATCTATTACTAGAGTGACAAAACTAGAACCAATTACTGAAAATGAAAACACCTACTTGGAAATAGCGAAATTGAAGAGTAATAATTATAAAAAAATAACTATTACAAAAAAGGACAGTTCATTGCCATTTAACATCACATTAGAATCTGAAGAATTAAGATCTGTAATAGAGAATTTGTATTTCGAAATTGATAATGAAACTAGATGTCAAGTTATGGAGAGAATTGTACAAATGGTTGTGGAAGACGAAATTGATACCGATGCAATGTCCAATTTGGCATCTTATCTCTCAACAATATTATCAGAACAGATAAATTCTGACATATTTCCAACCGATCATTCAAATGATGAAGCATTTATGGACAGTATCAGCACACCGCTTTTTGTAATGTTTCGCAATCAGTTCCAATTATGCAAGGAAGAAGATAATAGAAAGAAGCTCTTAGCACGAGTTATAGCAGAGATGCAAATAATTCAGCCAAAAATCGGATACTTACTATTGTATTTTCTCAAAGTATGGGGGAAGGAAGAAGAAAAACGAGAAGTAGAATTATGGTTTGTACTTATCATTAAATTTATTAAAATATGTTGTTTTTTTTATTTTCTACAATTAAATAATTCGTAATTCTGACACTATATTAAGCATCCAAATTTGAAGATTCCGTAAATTTTTAAAATAATACATTTAATTTAATTATATTCGAAATATTCCTCGCGTCTCACCACGTGATACTGACCTATAGTTCCGGCAACTTGGCAAATTGAAACCTAGCTGGCTATCCTTAATTTGGCTGTCTTCAGCAGGGGAGCCTTCTACACCTTCTGTCTTGTCCCTGCAAACGCCGGGCATTTATACAGTAGGTGTGTGGTGGTTTCCTTCGCTTTCTTGCATCACCTCCAGAACCCGTTAGCCCTAAGGATTAGAGTTTTGCTTCCGTCCTAAGGAAGCCTTGTAATAGTAATTTTTGGAGTTTGTCTAAAAACGTGTGGGAAGTGTGTTTTGATGCATTTTAAGTCGAAAAATGGTGTTTTTGGAAAATGTCCGTATGGATGTATGTGTGTATGTGTGTGTGTGTGTTCGGATGTATACGCCTGTTATCTCAGCTTCTACTTAGTGGATTTTAACCCACCAAGTCTCATTTTCTTTGTTTTTACGAATACTCGGCGGGATAACAGTCCGTTTTTACATTTTCTGGACCCGTTTTTTTTTTTAAATCGATTTTTTAGTTTTGCGATTTTAGTTTTTTCCGATAAAGTTGTTGGAAAAGTTGATGGAAGTAAATTGCTTAATATGTACATGAAAGAGAATAAAATTACCTATCTTTTTACCGCGGAAAATTTATATTACCGTTCGTCGTTTTTTTATTACACACCATAAAGTGCAATTTTTTGAAATCGTTATAACTCGAAAACTAAATGTCAAACCTTTCTAAAAAAAAACATGATTATTGAAGGTTATTAGAACCATACACCACTTCAA
>CM053171.1:17298059-17385532 GCA_012977825.3 Pteromalus puparum
TTTTGTCCTGTTACATCTAATGTAAACCAGGTGGATAGTATAACTTTCGTAATCAATTCAGAAAATATTATGCGATTGGGGATACCACTTTAAACAAAGTTTTATATCATTCATTTCTACGGGTAAATCCCATTAAATGGTGAGATATAAAACTTTGTTTTAAGGAAATGTAAAAGAAAATCGAAATTTTTTTTAACTTAGTATAGACAAATGTTGACATAGGAAAACTATTACATTTCCTTACAAAAAAAAACGCGCCGAGATATCTACCGCTAGGTGGTGAGGAAACGATATCATAAAAATTTAATTAATACAAAAATTACGTTAAATAACAATCTTTAAAGTTTCTAAGAATTTTCTACGTGACGCGATAACTGAAGTAAAAAGACAATAATCAATTTAAAATTTGGATTTCGATAGCATTATATAGCACCTTGATCTCTTTCTTTAGGCTGTTTATGAAACTAATATAGCTAGTTTAAAAGATATTAAGCTTCAAAATTTCGTTTTCTCACCCTGTATACTCTATATAACTGAAAAATGCATCGCTTAGATCTCCGGTTCTATTTGATGGATTTTAATCTATACCTAGGCTAATTTTTTTCTGTTTTTTGTTTTATCAAATCATTAAAAATAAGATTTTCAGTTACGCATTGATTATGTATATATAATTAATTCGAAATATTTTATCTATCAAACGAAAAAGTACAAAAACTTTATAAAATTATATATGAAGTAAAAACAATTCAGATATTAAAGCGGTACATAATGTTGAAGGAAGCTAGGTGCCAAAGAATTGGCAGCGGTTTTAGATAGTAACCCACTCTTCAATGTCTGGCCAACTAACCCACGGTAAGTAATATTTCTACTCAGGCTTCTAACGGATAAGATACATTCCTCCGCTGTTTTATCACCTATAAGCTCTTTAGTCTGTCCGAGTCCGTTAGCTCTTGTCCATTTGGCTCTCAGGTGCGATCTGAGCCAACTTTTAATCACCTTATTTACTTCACAGGCGAGGACGGAAACTGTGCAACTCTCAGCCAGAAGCCTGTCAGCTTCCCCCGCTGCAAACCTGTCAGCTTTTTTTTGCCTATTAGGCCGGAGTGTCCCGGCACCCACAACAGTCTTACGTTATAATCTGCTAGTGATTCCAGCGCCTGTCTACATCTGATACCTCCTATGAAATAATAGAAGTGCAGTTCAGTGCTATTAGAGCCGCTGTGCTGTCAGAGCAAAAGGTAATAATCTTTCAGCTGTACGCCTCCCTAACTGCCAATTTGCTGCCTCTGTAATGGACCTGATTTCCCTGAAAAAGCGTGGCATATTGGTCAAGCGAGCACACTATCTCTTGTGTTACCCTACGTTTCCAAGCTCCTGCTCCAACGCTGTTCTCATTTTTAGAACCATCAATGAATCACGCTATACTATGTAATACCCCACGCTAACTCCGCAGTGTATTTATTCAAAAATTATAAAAAACTAAAGTATTTCGACTTCATGTTAGTATATACTCGCGAATCCGCGAGAGAATTTTGAAACAACAAATGTCTATAGGGCCCAGTGTGCGGCGCGGCGTGCGCATCACCCTACGCGTATATGAATGTAAAATGTATATAGGTGTGAATGTACGTGTGCAGGTATGGTATGAATGTGAGCGTTTTTTCGGCGACTTGAGCTCCGCTCTCTCCGTAGCTTTTATAAGGACCCGCGCGGTCCATGGCCAGTCACTAGCTCTAGCGCAACTTAAGCGCCTAGTCTCTACTCAAGAGCAACTTACGCCTTGAGAAGCTAACACATAGAAATTTTGTCATATTTCATATACTTATAAAAATTCAACTCAGGCACGATATCGCATATTAAAGCGTATCAGTCCAACACTAAGAACAATTTCATTATTCGTCAATGCGCGAACGCCGGGTAAAAAGGTGATTTTTTCGAAATGAGGCATATCTTTGAAAAAAAATTGATCCACAATTTCAGGAAATGGTAGATTTTTTATGCGTCTCAGCTAAGTTTTTTGCGCAGCTCTCAGAACCTTATGGTTTCTAAAATATCGATGATACAACTTTTTATTGAAATTTTTTCGATTTCTTAAAAAAAGTTTATAGCACTACCTAAGTAGTCCTGTTTTGCACCTAGAGGTTAGCGCACGAGTGCAGCGAGTTCAATACGTTACTCGTGACCTAAGTAACACTTCTGCATGGCGTAATTAGGACCCCACGCCGTGCAAAAAAGTGCTACTTAGGTCACTTGTATCGGTTAGATTGAGAGCAGTGAGACACATCGTTACGATACGATACGATATTCATACGGCGCCCATGCAGATGACACTGAAAATTCCAAGTCTGAGTGCAGGGCGGCGTTAGCTCATTGGCAGAGGGCGTGCCTTGAGATCCTGAGGTCCACGGATCGATTCCCGGCCGCGCGAAAAAAATTTATTATTTGGTATTCTATTGCACCGTACCGTATCGTGACGATATGTTTCGCTCCGATACATGTATATATATCGCTCGCTTGAATAGCACCTCAGGCGGGTAGGCTATCGTAAGCGTTAGTATTGCGTGGTGTATAGCATCGACTGTTCACGCGTGCGCAGATGCTTATTCAAACGAGTTTCAGCCGAGAATCCATGTAAATTTCTCCTATGATTCTCTAGAGAAAATCTGGCGAGTAGCTAGAGTACTGANTTTTTAGAAAATGTTCGTATGTATGTGTTTTTTTTTTTTTTTTTTTTTTGTCTGTGGAGAAAGAGGTGTAGGGTAAAAATCTTAATAGGCCATAACATGACACTGACGGTGAGGCAGCCGAGGCCCCCCACCCCCAGTGTCACCGTGTGTTGGATTCTCACCAACTAAAAACCCTTCACATTACGGCCAGATTCATGCACCCAGCCGTACCGCGAATCCTCTCCGTTCCTCTGCATCGGGTGAGGGAGTCTAGGCTCCAACTCAGTTACCTACGTTCCTCAGCATCGGTCTGAGGAGCACTTAAAGGTACTCAACCTTAGCTCCTATGTTCCTCTGCATCGGGCAGGGGAGTGAGAGCTCAACTCTATGACCTACGTTTCTCTGCATCAGTCAGAGAAGCATTTCGTACTTGTGTCTCAGTGACCTTCGTCTAGCAGCATTTAACTTGGCTGTTTTGCCTTATCTTTTCCTTCTATTCTAGGTCAGGCATAGCAGCTGTATATGTGTATACCTGCTACCTTTGCGCGAACAAATCCTTCCTCCCGAGTCCTTATTTTTTCCTGGAGAGCGACGTTCCCACATGCCCAGATCGCCGCTCTACCAGTGCCGTCTGCTTCCCATGATGACTCGTCAAGATCTCTGTATTGCTCACAGATGATGGCCACGTCAGTCTTCGTCTCACTGACGTACTGGATAAGCATGTCCTGCGCCGTCTCACAATGGTTAAGGTTTAGCAGAACTATCCTCATTTTCTTTTCTCCTTCAACTCTTCTACTGCCGCTCTGTAAAATGGGCATGTGTAGCTACCAGCTGCATGGTCACCTTTTCCTTCTGCGTCTTTCCCACGACAGAGAACACAATTCGGTTGGCTGCTACAGTTCTTTATCTTGTGTTCTGTGCTCCCACATCTGTAGGAACAGTTACTTCGGTCCTGTGTTGCTGTGCACTTACTGGAGATATGCCCAAAACCTAGGCATTTATAACATCTAAGCGGCCGTGTTCCTCGTTGGACCTCCCGGATTCTGCAGACTACCCATCCAATCTTGATTTTCTGCTTCCCTATCACCTGTTTAGCCATTGTTGCTGGCATTTGTATGACCGCTGTCTGGGTACCGCCGTAAGCTGATCGCACCGACTTTACTGCCGTTTCCTCTACTTCAAATGTTTCACTACTTTGAAACTCCCTCTTTAGTGCTTCCACTATATCGGCCTTGGTTGTTAGGATATCGAGGTCCTTTATTTCGAAGACCGTTTGCTCTTGCAGGGATCTTACTTCGGTACCTGCTTGACGGACCACTTCCATCGCTTGTCGGAATTCCACTGCCTTCAGATCCACGTTGCGGTGAAGTTGTAGTAACAGGTCTCCCGTCGCTGTCCTGCGTAACTTGTTCACACTTCTGCCCAAAATCTCAAGTTTGGGGTCTGCCTTCATCTCTCTCAGGATGTCAGCGTAGGACTTGCACGCCGAAGCCTTTACAATGAGGGCGTCTGGTCGAGAAGGTCTTGGCCTTGGTGGTCTTTGTCCACCAGTGCCCTTTTGGTTCCAGGCTCTAGTGGGCTTATTACCGTCCTCTTTGTTCCTTTTTTTCTTCTTTTTTTTCTTCCTTTTGGTTTTGTTCCGGACGTAACGAGGGGTAATCAGGGAAAAGAGCAAGTGCGACGCGTTGATATTTATGAATAATTATTTATTTATTTTGCAATAGTTCAGCAAACGTTTCCCAGCCATTTGAATCATATGAACGCGAATTGGTGGTGCTTTTCGTGGCGTCAGGCCAACACGGTTAGGAGTGATTTGTAATCGCTCCTAGACTGCCAGATCTCACATAGGGAGTTTTACTCCGCAGTTGTGAAGATCAACACGATGCAGAGAAGCCGCTAGGCTGATCTGTGACTGTCAGGCCAAATGGACGAGTGGTGGGAAGCGTTTGTACAGGGAATGTGACTGCGCTCGTAGATATAAATATAGAGGAGCGTTCGCACTGCTTCGAGTCCCTTCGGTCGACAGAGCCAGAGATCGTGCAAGGACCTTTTGTTGTTAGACTTCATAAATAAAATTTGATTCAAGATCGACAATAGTTTTTATAGTTTATTTAAACCCTTGACATTAGTCTTGTCCCATACAGGTTTCCACCTCCTCCTAAGGCGGCTGCGTGTCTCGGTTGGCAGATGAGCTCCTAGGGCTTCTTGGGGTCCCCGTGCTTGGCGCAAGTCTCTGTTCCTCGTCCTTCTTCTTTTTCGAGGAAAGCTCTTGTTCAGGTGAGCGTTCTTTCCTTTTCCTGTCTGCGCTAGATGTCTGTGGATCCTGTGACTGGGCACTTGTCCACAGCCTGGGACTGGGCTTGCTCTGTACCATCAGCCCAAAGCTATCCATTATTTTTTTTTTGTGGTTTCTCTTACGCTACTAAGGCGTTTCATGCTCCGTTGCACCTGTTGCAGGTCCTTTTTAACGCACTTGTGAAAATTGTGTGCGGTGTACGCAACTTCATAAGCGCTTTCCAAATAACCTTCGATCGTCTCAAGCAGCTTCTGCTCGGTATCCGCTGCTGCCCAGATTCTATTCCAGGCCTCCAGCATCCTCTTTTCCTCATATACATCACCTGGCATATTGCTCTTTCCTGCGACCTGCTGTTTGCCTTCCAATGTATTGCTCTTATCCTGAGCAAGTCCACCATCTTGCGATTTTGTCACCGTTAGTGTGTACACTTCCAAGTTCTCCCTTGTCTCTCCTTCATGTTTGATTCTCTTCTCCCTGTTGCAAACAGAGTTTGTTCATCCCGGCATGTGTCCGACCCCCTGGATCCCCCCGTCTATGGAGGCAGCTGACATGGCCCCGGTACCTGACCGAAGGCGGTGCCAGACTGGGTACATCATACCAGGATATAGCACGCGCTGTCGCGCTAGCCCACCTCTGCTCTCTCGAGCCCTTCTCCCCGAACTAAGGTGATTGCCTCTCTGGAGAGTTTCTGGCAGGCGTTACACGACAGCACGCACTCGCTTAAGCCGATTGACCGGTACTAGCTAGGTAACCGGTCTCCCGTCTTGCCGTCAGCAGAAGCCAAAGATAGTTCGGGTCACTTCGGCGCGCAACCTCAGATCGCCTCCCTATCAAGGATCTTCTTTTGGCAGCTCACGGGTCGCACCGCACGTCAAACACGGCGGCCTGTTGATCCACGAAGCATATTTTATTTCTGCTCTACCCTCCAGGGCTGGCGCCCCGGCGAGCACTCCCCCATCCGCCACCCGGGGGACGCGCCGCCTACGGGGTTACAGGCTCCCCGCGCGGGTGTGTGTGTGTGNGTGTGTGTGTGTGTGTGTGTGTGTGTGTGTGTGTGTGTGTGTGTATGTGTGCGCGCGCGTGTGTGTGTGTGTGTGTGTGTATGTATGTGTGCGCGCGCGCGTGTGTGTGTGTGTGTGTGTGTGTGTGTAAGAGAGAGAGATAAATATGGCAGGAGGGTAAAAGAAATGTAAACACAAATATTTATTTAAGTAAATAATATTACTTTTTTAACATATGATACATACAATACAATAAATAAATTTTTTATATTAATTTCCAAATTCATTGAGTGACTGCATGACTTGCTGATTTAGTTTTGTACCCTACATAAGAGAAAATTATTACTTTTAATTTTTAGTCTAATATTTATTAACAGTTAAAGGGAAAGTATATATTGTAATATAGACATATATTGTATTGATTTTACAGATTATTTATATATTTTATATATACTTTCCATTTGTACTGATAAATTTAAAAGAAAATATGAATTTACATTACGTCCAAAAAAGTAGATACTCGGCTCATTACCAATCGACTCTAGACAAATAGGACATAATTTTAAAGCCTTGTTTTCTCTGATGTTGCATTGTCCAGTAAATAATTTATTATTTATAAACGTGATGCTGGAATTACAAGAAAAGTCATATATTGCATTACATTATAATTAATTTCGAATCAACATAATAAAATGCTAGTGAAATGACAATTTCCCTAGATCATGCCTTCATGGTACAGTTCATGGACTTACTGCAACTGGATGATGATAATTTACATGATGAATATTATCATCATCTTCCTCGGACTATTTTAATCCGATCCATAGTAATTGTAACTGTAAATTATTTTGATGGATAAATTTCGTACTTTTTTGGCATACGAGTACAATATGAGGATCATAACATGACACTGGCCTTTCACTGATTACCCGTTCATATTTATATCATATTTCTACAAGTTCTATACATATTTATACAATTCTTTCAGAGTAACAGATTTAAAGTATTGGAAAAGTGTACGATACACAAAGTAGGTCGCTCCCGCTCGAGCAAAGCAATAAGTAATCAACTATTATGTAATTGAACATTTTTCTAAGAAGAAGAATGAGGTCCCATGTAATTATCTTCAACCAGCAGAATAGGAGGAAGCTAAGTGCCAATGACTTGGCAGCGGTTCTTTTTTTTAATTAAAGTTTATTAAAATTCTAAAAGACCCGCCAGATTTTTTAAAAAATGTCATAATAATTAATTAAAAATCTAAGTTAAACAATAAACCCATAAAGCATTAATGGCCATAAGCAAATGGGCGACTACTGAAGACAGCTATATATATTTGTAAGTGGTTCTTGGGGTCGCTGATTATGAATCTGGCATTAGTTTTGCCAAATTGATTTGTTTGAACAATTTATTGCAAACAAATTTATCTATTTATTCAAAACGACTTTAGTTTTGAATTTTACGGACATAATTACTATAACCAATCGTGTTCAATGCAGAACAATTTTTTTGGAAATTTGAATATAAAAAACATTTATTTCAACAATTATACGCTCTGCAATAGCCATAACCAAATGCACATACATATATCTATCTATATATATATATATGGGTGGTTCTCTGACAATTCGTGTGTGACAAAAAAACCGCTGCCAATTCATTGGCACGTAGCTTCCTCCAACTAAATCTATAGGTCCAATACAATAAAATATTGTTTTATTGTATGCTATATTTATGCTTTTTTCGGCGTACAACGACACCTCTATAAGAGGAAGCAAAATTTTTGAGAAAAATCGGTTTTTACATTTCAGCTCTTTACTTAAGAACCGCTCAACAGATGGCTTTCTTTATGGTAAATCACCAAAAAAATTTTGAAGCATTTGTCTACATTGTTTTAGAGATATAAAACATCAAAAAATTTTCAAAAAAATTCAAACCTTGATATCTTAAGAACCATAGGGGTTTCAAAGCTGCGCAACGAACTTAGCCAAAACACATAAAATATCTACCTTTTCCCAAAATCTCAAGTGCAATAGGGCCTTTTTACGCCCGTAATCGAGGCATAAACAAACTCATTTTTTCAGTTTTTGATTTATTACTGGAAAAATAAATAGTCAAATCACTTCAAATTTTAATGGGATATTGTTTGACACGTGACCCATCAACTTGATTTTTTTCACGAGGTTATGATGTTTAGTTTCAGAGATACAAATTTAAAAAAAAAAAACACCTTTTTTATTTTATCTGCCAAATGGAGCGGTCGATCCCGAGGACCAAACGGGAAAAAGTGGATAATTTTATTATCTTTGTAACGGTTCGACTTTTCCCGTGTGTTGAGTAGTCGGCCGGACGCCAGGATTTGGTTAGGGGAAAGGTTAATTGAAGATACTGTTTATGTAATTAATAACACTTCGCGTCGTGCGGACTCGCCTTTGTTCGCTGCGCGCGCGCGTTCGCTGGCGTCAGCTGATTAACTTGGGGCTGCGTTTGCTTGTTTTATGTGCGAGACTTGCGTCTCGTCACATCTCCCCCTCTCTTCCGAGCGTGAAATTTCGCGCTGGCTAAATTTTATGCTAACAAAACTACGAAAGAAAAAAAATTCTCTTAACTTATATTACTACTTCATTCTACTCTTAACTTATATAACTACTTCAGATTTCTCAAACTTAAATTATAACTACTACGGATTTCTTAAACTTAAATTATGACTACTACGGATTTCTTAAACTTTAAATTACGTCTCTACCTTCTTCGTCTTCTTCGATGCTGCTTCCTACTCCTTCGTCGGTGAAAGGTTCAAGGTCCTTGATGTATATATGCTTGATGTTGCGCCCTTTGTCGTCCTGTAGGTCGAAGATCACCAGCGACACCTGTTTCTTGATTGATAGCGATTTCGAGTATTTCGGGGCTAACTTGGCATTATGTGCGTCAGCTTTACTGGACAAAGTTACTAATTTCCTGACTACCTTGTCACTCACATTCGGCTTCCATTCTCTTCGCCGAAGGTTGTAGTGCTTCTGTTGCTTTTCGAACTGCCGAGCCATTTGCGTCTTTGCTAATTCGATTGCATCTCGTATATGCTGGATTCTGCTAGACAGAGATGTGGTGTGTTGGGAGCCTACTTTCTGGAGAAGGCTTCCTGGCGTTCTAAACTTCCTACCAGTGTTTAGATATGCCGGAGTGTAGCCGGTTGCCGTGCTACAGGCGGTATTGTAAGCGAATTCTAGTTCGCATAGATTCTCGTCCCACTTTTTGTGGTGTTTTCCGACGTACTGGGCGATCATCGATTTTACTACCCTGTTGGTTCGTTCTACTAGGTTGCATTGGGGACTGTACGGCGGGGTTTTTCGGTGATGCACTCCGTTTTCTTTCAGGAACTCTGCGAACTCCTTGCTGACAAATTGTCGACCATTATCGCTTACCAGCGCGTTAGGACAGCCATGGCGAAAAAAGATTTTCTCCTTTACGTGTCGGATTATGGCTCGGCTATCGGCTTTCTTGAGCGCTGCTAAATCCACCCATTTGGTGAATCTTTCCTGCATTACCAGTAGCCATATGTTTCCTTTGCTGGACCGTGGCTGTGGTCCGACGAGATCGATCGAGACCATTTCCCATGGTTGTTCGACGTTGGTTGCGTGCATAGTCCCCGCTTTCGTCTGTTGCTGCGCCTTGTATGATTGGCAGTTCGGGCAGCTACGTACATATCGAGCGCCATCTTGCAACATACCTGGCCAGTAATAGCTTCGTGCTAAACACTGAAGCGTTTTGGCCACTTCCAAGTGTCCTGCGATCATATTATCGTGACATTCTCTTAGAATGACGGTTCGTTTGTCGGTGGGTATACAGATTTTCCAATCCTCAGTTGCATCGGTGTCATTGAAATCCAGCGTGTGAAGGATATGACAATGTAGGACTCCGTTTTTTATGCAGTATTCCGGGTAACTCTTCGGATCTTGTTGTACGGCGTTCAGTTTTTTGGTGTACCATGTGCACTTCGTTTTGATGTCGATCTTGCACACGGTTACGGGTTGTCTGGAGAGGGCATCTACGACGGCGTTGTCTTTCCCTCTGCGGTACCTGACTTCGTAGTGCCATTGTGCCAGTTCCATGGCCCATCGTGCTAGTCTGCCGGACGGATTATCGATTTTCTCCAGCCATTTGAGGGATTGGTTGTCTGTCAGAACGATGAAATGATAGCCCTCGAGGTATTCGTGGAATTTCCATATTCCCCATTTTATGGCGAGACACTCTTTTTCGGTAGCTGAGTAGTTTCGCTCGGCCTGGTTCAACGATCGGCTGGCGTAGGCAATCACTCGTTCCTTTCCCTCTTCTTCCTGCGTCAGTACGGAAAATATTCTATAATGTGAATGTAAATATAACAATTGAATGTAGGGGAGAGAGAGATAACCAGAGCACTAAAGGCGACTCGTTATATAACAAAAATTACCTTATTTATTCTATCTGCCGAACGGAGCGGTCAATCTCGAGGACCAAACGGGGAAAAGTAGGTAATTTTATTATCTTTCAAATGCATTTCAGCTGAATTGTTCGTAACAGAGAGATGAATGAAAGAAACGCAAAATAGTGTTTTTTTTAAATCAATAAATGGCCATAAAAAGAAACATAGTTAAGAAAATAAAAAAATAACTGTTTTTCCTGAATTCAGAATCCAAAAATAGATGAACAAATTTGATTGATATACACGGAGTAGTTTCAGAAATATTACGGTATACATACACACACACACCCACACACTCATACATCCACACACACACCCACACACACGCACATACACACACTCACACACACACACACACACACACACACACACACACGCACATTCGTACGGACATTTTCTAAAAACACGTAATTCGAACTTTAAACATCTCAGAACATGTTTCTATAAAGATTTTGCAAAACTGAGACTTTTACTATTACAAAGCTTCCTCTGGGAGGAAGCAAATCCAAATCATAGTAAAGAAACAGTAAATGTAAGTAAATGAAAGTTAAGGAAGTAAAAATGAATTTTTGCTTTCTCCCAGAGGAAGCTTTGTGATAGTAAAATGTTCAGTTTCGCTAAAACTTCATAGAAACATGTTTTTAGATGTTAGAAGTTCGAATTACGTGTTTTAAGAAAATGTCCGTATAGATGTGTGTGTTTTTTTTTTTTTTTTTTTTTTTTCCTGTTAAGAAATCCGTAGTAGTTATAATTTAAGTTTGAGAAATCTGAAGTAGTTATATAAGTTAAGAGTAGAATGAAGTAGTAATATAAGTTAAGAGAATTTTTTTTTCTTTCGTAGTTTTGTTAGCATAAAATTTAGCCAGCGCGAAATTTCACGCTCGGAAGAGAGGGGAGATGTGACGAGACGCAAGTCTCGCACATAAAACAAGCAAACGCAGCCCAAGTAATCAGCTGACGCCAGCGAACGCGCCGCGCGCAGCGAACAAAGGCGAGTCCGCACGACGCGAAGTGTTATAATTACATAAACAGTATCTTCAATTAACCTTTCCCCTAACCAAATCCTGGCGTCCGGCCGACTACTCAACACACGGGAAAAGTCGAACCGTTACAAAGATAATAAAATTATCCACTTTTTCCCGTTTCGGTCCTCGGATCGACCGCTCCATTTGGCCCAGATAAAATGAAAAAGGTGATTTTTAAAAAAAAATTCATATCTCTGAAAATAAACATCATAACCTCACGAAAAAAAAAATATATGTTGATGGATTACGTGTCAAACTATATTTCATTAAAATTTCAAGTGATTTGACTACTTATTTTTTCAGTAATAAATCGAAAACTGAAAAAAATGAGCTTTTTTGAGTTTCGATTACGGGCGTAATAAGGCCTTATTGCACTTGAGATTTCAGGAAAAGGTAGATATTTTATATGTTTTGGCTAAGTTTATTGCGCAGCTTTAAAACCCCTATGGTTCTTAAGATATCAAGGTATGAATTTTTTTCGAAAATTTTTCGATTCCTTATATCTCTAAAACAATGTAGTCAAATGCTTCAAAATTCAACAAGGTAGATATCTCGGCGCGTTTTTTTCTGTAAAGAAATGTATCAGTTTTCATATCTCAATATTTGTCTATCAATTAAGCTGAAATATTTTTCAATTTTCCTTTAAATTTCCTTGTACTCGCACGTTGGAGTTGAAATTACATAACCCACCCGCCACTGTGAGGTCGCTAGAGATATAAGCGATGCAGTTTTCAATTATGCGAAGTATAATATAGGGTGAGAAACAAAATTTAAATCTCAATATCTTTGAAACTAACTGGTATCATAAATAACCCAAAGAAAGGGATCAAGATGCTATATAATAATAACTAAATCCAAAATTTTAAATTGATTATTGCCGATTAATTGATAAATTGACTCCGGTTATCGCGTTACGTAAAAAAACGATTCATAGTATACAGGGTGAGAAAAAAAATGAAGAGGAGTGCAACGAGAGCAACAACGAGGAAGACACGGAGACGCAGAAGCTACAGTGGAGAGAGAGAGAGAGAGAGAGAGAGAGGGGGGAGAGAGAGAGAGAGAGCTGCCCTGGAGACCGGATTGCGACGTTGGCAGCAGCCACGCCGCCCACCCAGACCCAGTTAATGCGACAGAGGAACGTCTCTGTCAACCGAGACGCCGGCGCCCGGACGAACCAACAACGAGGAAGGAAGGAAGCAGAGAGAACCACGAGAGAGGATCAGCCGACCTGGACCCCGAGCGCCGAGAGCAACGGATCCGAGTCAGCCTTCTTTGCGGCGTGTTCAAGGGAACGGGAGGCCTGGGTTCGACCCAATTTTTGAGAGGTAATAAGTAACCAGGTTGAGTGTGCTCATGTGTGTGAGAGAAAAAGAGAGAGAGCGAGAGCGTGAGAGTATTGTGTGTGTGTATTGTGTGGGAGGAGGGTGGAGGGGCTTTTGGCCTTAAATCACGCTTGGAATTATATAATGTTGAGTAGATATATATATGTGCGCGTGTGTGTGTATGTGTGTGTGTACTAGGGGGGGGTCCCCTCCTCCGCTTGCTCTACTTGCCAACCACCCAATTCTAACTTCAAAGACAAATCTTATTTAAAAATAGATTCATAATTTTAACAGTGCGTTGCTTCAATTATTTAATATGTTTGGTTTTTTAGTAAGTAAGAACTTAATCTGAAAAATTAATAAAAAAATATTAATATGATATAAATATAATATTATAAATATATTTAATATAGATAAAATAGTATAGTATAATAAAATGATTTGAGTTCGAAGAATATGAGTTTACATGTAGCTATTTCAGTGTTATTGATGTTTATTTATCTTATATCATAAATGGAATCTCATATACATATGCAAAGGACATAGTTGTTTATATTTTACATCATTATTATAGTGGTAACTATAGAACCTATCTCTGGTCAATTGTATATATATATAATAATATAACTTCTGTAAAAAAAAATATTTAAAAAAATGAAAAGTTAACTAAAGATTATATTGTTGGTCACTACAAAGACTGGCACAACTCAAAAAAGGTTTATTTTTATTCGCCATTTTTAGAGCATTGATGTTCATTAATTTATCTAGGACCTCATAAACTTGGCATAAAATTCGTATACTTCAAGTTTATCATGTCCTAAATAAATTTATTGGCAGATCCTGAGAAAAATATCAAGAACTGAAAAAAGTTGTTTTTCTACGTGACGCGATAACTGGAGTAAAAAGACAATTTTTTTTTTTTTTTTTTAAGTGTCATTTCGAACTCGAAAGTTTATCGCCTCATCGACGCAAGCCTTCCACGTATCCCTATTTTGTGCTCACCCTATTCATTTCGCGCCGTCCTGCCCGATTTCAGTTAAGTCCGCTTTTACATTGTCCTCCCACCTGCGTCTAGGTCTACCTAGAGGTCGCGACGTATTTGGCTTTCCTTTCATTATACGCGCTGCCGTGCGATCATTTCCCATTCTTGCAACGTGCCCTGCCCATCTTAGTCTTCGCGATTTAATTATTCTGTTTATATTCGGTGACGCGTATAAGTTATGTAGCTCGTCGTTATGCAGTTTCCTCCACTCCCCGGTTTCCTCATCTTTCTTTGGCCCGTATATTTTTCGCAGAACTTTATTTTCGAACACCCTCAAACGATTTTCCTCTGCTTTAGTGAGCGCCCAAGTTTCGCATCCGTACACGATTACCGGCATTATTATAGTTCTATATATCCTAATTTTTACATTTTTTGACAGTAGTTTTGATTTTAGTAGTTTGTTCACGGCGTAGAAGCAGGCATTACCCGAATGTAGTCTCTTATTAATCTCGGCTTTGATTTCGTTTCGATCATTTATAGTTGTGCCTAAATATCTGAATTCGCTAACCTTTTCGAAAGTAAAATTTCCGACTCTAAGATCCCCCTCTCCTTCGCAAATGCCCAGTTTATCTATAATCATATATTTCGTTTTCGATTCGCTCACCTCTAACCTCGTTTCCTCGACCGCATTTATGAGTATTTCCGCGTTTCTCGCTACTGTTTTGCCATTATCCCCCACTGTGTCCAAATCATCTGCATATCCTAGAATCTGCGTTTTTCCGTTGAGTGTTGCGCCCAGCCCGCTAGTCTGCATTTGTCTAACAACATACTCTAGCGTTAAGTTAAAGAGTACCGTGGAGAGCCCGTCCCCTTGTTTCAAACCGTCGTGTATCATGAACGATTCAGATACATTACCGCCTACTCGTACTTTTCCCGTGCTTCCGTTCAGACATATTTGTATTAATTTCACAAGTTTTTTTGGCACGCCGAGGAGCACAAGGATTTGATACATTTTGCTTCGCTTGATAGAATCATACGCTTTTTTAAAATCTATGAATAACTGGTGTATTGTTTCGCAATATTCCCATTTTTTCTCTAACAGCTGTCTTATAGTAAACATTTGATCGCTCGTCGACCTGTTACGCCGGAATCCACACTGATAATCTCCTATTATATCTTCCGCGAAGGGTGTGAGTCTGGCCTGTATTACGTTTGACAGAACTTTGTAGCAGGTAGCTAAAAGTGAGATTCCCCGGTAGTTATTGCAGTCTGCCTTATCTCCCTTTTTAAAAATCGGTATGATGATGGATTCTTTCCAGTTTTCAGGCATTGTTTCATTTTTCAAAATAGAGCGTACTAGTTCAAAAATTTTCGATGTCAGCGCAGTGCCCCCATATTTAAGTAATTCAGCTGGTATAGAATCGTTTCCCGCGGCCTTATTGTTTTTTAGTTTTTTGATCGCGGCTTCTACTTCTTTATAGGTCGGTTCTTCCATATGGAGTTCAGCAGTGTGGATTTCGTCTCCCGTTTCCTCGCAGTTTTCATGTACGTTTAGCAGCCTATCAAAATAGCCCTTCCACAGCTTTAGCAGTTCACCTTCGCTTGTGACGAGATTCTCGCCCTCATCTTTGATTAATTGTGATCTACTATTGTGAAACCCTTCCTAATAGCGTTTTCCTTTGTACATCTCGCGCGGGTTATTTTCCTTACTATTAGTTTCTATTTTTCTAATCTGATTCTTTTGATACTCGCGTTTTTTGTTCCTGTAAATCGCCCCCACTTGCCTTCTTATTTCGTGGTACTCTTCTACGGCCTTACCGTCTCCATTGTGTACGCTGTCTAATTTGGCCTTTTTACGCCTTTCAAACGAGAGTTCGCACTCTTGGTCAAACCATGGTTTGCTCTTTGATGAGGACGGAGTCAGGTCATCATCGGACACACTACGGAATCACGCTCGTATCCTAACGCCCCCCTGCAAGGCAGCGCGCCTTCGCTGGCTTCGTTGCCATGTAAGACCAGCTGGCGAATCATTCTACACATCCCCTTTCGGGGCAGTTGTCATCGCTCCCGCATTCTCCACGACAGCAGGATTTTTGTAATGTATGCTAAGAGAGATAGATTATAGATATAGTTAGGTATGAAGAGAAAGTGAAATAAGAAATATTGTTGAGTGTTCGTTGTTGTGGTGCTTGCGTAGTGTTTCTAGATGAATGCGTTCGATCGCAAGTGCGGGCTCATCACACCCACGCCCGGGCCTATCGGCTGTCCGCGGCTGCTTATTCCATTTATTCGCAGTTAACCTCTTTCTCAGGGGCCGTTCCTCTATCCGCAACCTGAGGACGCGCTGTGTAGTGGTGATAGGCACCCACCCGTCCGCTCTGGACGCACAGAGTAAAAAAAAAGACAATAATCAATTTAAAATTTTGGATGTAGTTAGCATTATATAAGACCTTGATCCCTTTCTTTGGGCTGCCTATAAAGCCAATTAGTTTCAAAGATATTAAGCTTCAAAATTTCGTTTTCTCATCCTGTGTACTCTATATAACTGAAAACTGCATCGCTTAGATCTCAGCTTCTATTTGATGGATTTTAATCTATACCTAGGCTAGTTTTTTTCTGTTTTTTGTTTTATCAAATCGTTAAAAACAAGATTTTTAGTTACGCATTGATTATGTATATATAATTCATTCGAAATAGTTCTATCTATTCAACGAAAAAGTACAAAAACTTTATAGAATTATACATGAAGTAAAAACAGCTCAGATATTAAAGCGATACATAATATTAAAGGAAGCTACGTGCCAAAGAATTGGCAGCGGTTTTGAGTTGTGCTAGTCTTTGGAGGAATCGACGATATAGAGATATTAACGAATATTATGCACGAAAATCAATACACTAACATTTTAGATGTTAAAATCAATTATCAAATATACAAAATTTTCCAAACAACAGATTATACTTTGTTCGTGAAAATGACAAACAGAAGCATAGCATAAGATATATCAAACCACTTACAGCTGAGTGTGGTACAATCATTGTTTCTAAATTTGTAATTCCAGATGATTATAATCTTTGTATTTATCCTAAAGCCAAAACAAATCTGATTACTAACAAATTTATTTGAGTAAATTATCTAATCATGTAGAACCTATGGTTTTTCCTTCAATGTATCCAGCTGGAGATTTAGGATGGAATATAGGGTACAGTAAAAAACCAATGTCTGAATCAAATCAAATTTATGATGTGGATAATCTTCTTCTTAACATACAAAGTAATAAGAATAATAAAGTAGCGCTTTTTTGCACGGTGTGAGGTTAGGGCCCGAGCGCAGCGAGGGTCCTAATAACGCCGTGCAGAAGTGTTACTTGGGTCACGAGTATCGTATAGAATTTTATAGCACAGCCAACCTAAGCCCGCTGTCACTCCTATCCGGGTCATAATCGGTCCTGTTTTGCACCGTGAGGTTAGCGCACGAGCGTAGCGAGTGTGATAAACACGGTACAAAAAAGGACTGCTTAGGTAACACTGTGCTATAAAATAGTTAAAGTAATATTAGTCGGGATTTTATCTAAATTGGAAAGTTTTGAAGCTATATCTATTTCATCTAATATTTCATAAAATTCTACTTGAGAATTTAATTATTTTAATGTATTATCTTTGTGATCTCTTACTAAACCATTCAAATAAAGTTCATAATTTACTTGTTCAATTGAATGTTGATCAGTTTGATTATTCAATGCAATTGAATAATTTCTGTGTTCAACATTCTCTACACGAACTAATGAATTTTGAACTGGATCTCATTTCATTGTTAATAAATTGCAAAAAAATGTTAAAATAAATATTTGAAAAAAAAAATTACTACATTTCTAAACCAAAATAGGAGAAATTTCTGGTCTGAAAAAAGGAATGATAATCAATTGTGGTTTCTGTATTGTAATGTATCTACAAAAATATGTATTGATTTGCCATAGAATTTGTATATATTTTAAATTGAATCTTTAAATATCTTACTCCACACAATATTATCGATTTTTGAAGAATATTCTAATTTATTGTGAATGAATATTTTATTAGGATTTTCGAATTTAGATAAAGCTACGTACAATTGACCAGGAGAAAATAATGGCCGTCTGATAAAAATTCCTAAGGAATCAAAACTTTGTCCTTGTGATTTCTTTATTTAATTCAAACCATGCTGTTAATTTAGTTTTGAGACAGATACGAGTGCTCAAAACATCACCTGAGTCTGAAAAAGCCACTCCCCCCTTGTTGTACACCGTACTTTTTTTGATAAGTGCATGAATAGGCCACTTTTCATGCATCTGAAAGAAATAGAAAATTCGAGATAAAATTACTCCCTTGGGAAGAACAAATTTTTTCCTCCTAGAAAAATGGCACGTAGCTTCCTCCAACTAAATTTATAGGTCCAATAAAAAAAATATTGTTTTAATATCCCTGGTAGAAAATAACCCAACCAAAATAGCTTACCTCGGCTCGCTTACTAATTATTGGTCAACCCCGTAGGCCAACGATTTGCCTCGATATAAGCCAACCGTTAAGAAACGCTTGGGGAAATTAAAAGTATAATAATTTGAGGCTATACAATTTTGATGCAATTATGTATAATTATATTTTGGATTAGTATTACAACTATCGTAATTACTCTTACGAATGCTCTTGATGTCTACGTAGATTATCGCCCTGAGCATACGTTCCCCGATCACCCGGAACTTAAAAAATGTTGTCCAGGTGTTTATTATGAAAACAATGTTATTTTAAGTAGTGCGTTCCGCGACTTTCGGTGTATATGCAGGTTCTGCTCAAAGATGATGAGCCCGCCACCCGGGACTCTCGCAGACGATGTCCAGATGTCCAGCGGAGGAAAAAATCAAGTCTAGGTAGTGCGCCACATGGCTTTCAATATCTGGACGTAAGTTCTGCTCGAAGATAATGAGCACGTAGAAATAATTACCATACAAGACTTCGGAAAAATTTGAAAATTTTGGAAAATTGTGTACTAATAAACTTTGGTTTGTACTCAGAACTAGACTGGATATAGGAATCATTACTTGCCGCTGAAGTTCTCGGACACCTGGACATCGTCTACGAGAGTCCCGGGTAGTGTGCTCATCATCTTCGAGCACAACTTACATCTGCGCATTGAAAGCCACTAAATTTCAATTAGAAATGAGTAATGATGCGCAACAATCTATTACTAAGTATGGCACAACATTAGATGCAGTATTTTCAAGATTTTTATATAAGATTGATTCAAAAACATTCATATCATATTTTAGTTACCACAAACCAATTGTTTCTTTTATTGAGTCAAAAAATGAAGATGCCTGTGATTCTACTGTAGATAAATGTAGTTTAAATTTCAATTTATTACCAGAAAAATAGTACAGAATATTTCCCAGTAGGAAATACCTATACCTTGCAGAGGCGAACGCAGTTACCTGTATGCAAGCTGGTGTTACAGAAACAAAATACTATATAGTATATTACATAAAATTAAATAAAAATACTTACAAACTAAATAATGTAACTTCAATTACTTGTAGTATTGAAAGTTGTAAATGAAGTTTGTATAAAATAAATTTCTGTACAAATAACGATAATCATATTTCCATTATTTCACCTATTTTCATAAAATAAACAAATACCACAAAACCTATTTCAATATTCACTTCTATCGGCTGTCCCCGAGACAGCCACGATTTTTTAAAAGTTTATATGTTTGTTTAATACATTTTTTAAACAATTTAGTGTTAATATAAAAATAAATCCGATTTTTCATTTTTTTGACAATTTAGGGTTAGGTCCTTTTAAATTGCGAAGTTAGAAAAGTCGTATAGTGCGTTGCGCACGGGAGAACGCGCCGTTCTCGGACTTGCATTTATGGCGTCCCGTCGCCTGCACAGTTGATGCATAGAAAATGCATTATGGCTTATAGTTCTAGATTACGGCGTCAGTATTGTACTCTGAATCCTTATTTTAGCAAATGTAAATGCACAATCAGATGGCGGACAATATGGCGGATATACAGAAGCCACCCGATAAGTGTCTGTCTAATTTCTACTGCCACAAACAAAAAACAACATCAACAGCAATTTGTGTGATTTGCGACGAAGCTTTTCACTATAGCTGTTTAACACAAAAATACACTAACTTTACTTTTATCAGTAAAAACTTAATAATCTGCCCGAACCATGAAGGGATTAATCTGATCTCAAAACCGGAGGAAGCCAGGCTTAGTGATTCAGCAAGATTGATAATTGCTGATGTGAAACAGAAGAAAACGGAAGATCTAAGAAAAGAACTATTGAAAGAAACCTTGACTACCATACAAGAATCAGGTAAAGCTGGCCGACTTAACGAAGATGATTATAACCACATGCAAACTGAGAACCTTCTACTTAGACAGCTCGTCAATGAGTTAAAGGGCAAAAACCAGCTACTACAATAAAAACTGGATCTCAACCAAAAAGTTAGTGTTAACAGAACTGCAACATACTCCGACGTCATTAAGTTACCTAAGCCACAATTAAAAAAAGCTCCTAAAATTACTGTAAAGAATAATAGTGACAGTGAATTAGATATTAAAGCAAAGGTAATAGAATGCCTAACAACAACTAAATCGATACAAACTAAAAACTTATACTTCAACAAGAAAAATGATCTAGTCATCGACTGTGTTGATAGTGAAAGTGCAAATCAAACTGAAACACTACTTAAAGATACTCTCAGCAGCATATGCAAAATTGAAAAAGAAAAAGTAAAGAATCCAAAGATAAAAATTGTTGGTATTGATAACTACACCAACATGAATGTTCAGGACCTAGAAGAGGATATAAATATAAGGAACTTTAGTAATTTAGCCAGTAAGGGTAAAGCTTTGCACATGTACAAAAGCACATATAACAATATGAGCACGGTTCTGATGGAGGTACCTGCAGAACTATATAAACACATTGCAGAAAACAATTTTAAAATCTTTGTTGGTCATCAAAAATGTGCAGTGTATGATTTAATCGACATTAAGCCCTGTAACAAATGTGGTCGCTATGGTCATAGTGTTAAAAAATGTACAAATGCTGTGATGTGTCTTAAATGTGCTGAGGCGCATTCAACAAGTGACTGTGTTAATGAAACAAAAAAGTGTATTAACTGTATATATAGTAACACTACATATCACACCACATTTGAAATAAACCACTATGCAGTGGATTATAACCAATGTAATATTTTAAAAAAAAAGATAAACAGATACATTGACACAACCGATTACCCTACAAGACCTTCTCTACCGACTGTGAAGATGGTCTTTCAACATCAGAAGATAACAGAGGAATCTAACTCTATGCCAACTGCAACCACACCAATGGCGCCACTGAAGAAAAACGATGGATTGGGTACATCATCAGGACAACTTTCTCCACGTGACCAACGAATTACAAGAAACCGGGGCCAGCCAAATCAACAGGGTACTCTTAATGATAAGAAACCTAAAGCGACGAAAACTGTAAAGCCTTAAGTAATGGATAGTTTTAATATTCTAGATGCAATCCAAAATGATTCGGCTACAAAAGAGAAAGCATATAAGAGTATAGATACGTTTAATAGAGTTATTAACAGGGGCAGTGACTTAATCATGCATATTAACATTAGAAGCATGAATGCGAATTTCGACAAGCTAAAAATCCTCTTAGAAAGTTTAATTAACAAACCGTCAATAATTATTTGCACTGAAACTCTTGAGCAAGTCAACCATAATCTATATGAATTAACAGGTACAAACTATGAATATAAGAGCTACTATAATTATGGTAATATAAACAGGAATAATGGAGTCATTGTCTTTGTTAATAATGAAATTATTCAGAACACTGAGGTAATCGAAATTAGAAGGCTAAAAATAATTAATACTAGTATTAAACTAAATAATAATGACAGACTTGAAATCTCAGCTGTCTACAGATCTCACGGCCTTCCTAAGTCAGAATTTATCTGCGACATAAATAAGTATCTTATCAAAAAGAACAATGCCAAAAATCACCTTGTAATTGGTGACTTTAATATAGACATACTTGAATGTGACCAATTTAGCCAAGAGTTTGTCTGTAACTTCTTCGAAAAGGGTTTTATGCCTGGGTTTGCGGGTGTTACTAGGCCATCTATGGGCAATTCCAAAGGTTCTTGTATAGATAATATTTTTATTAAAACTGAAAATCTAAGTACGGCTACTTATAAACTTAAACTAGATATTACGGATCATTATCCCATTTTCATCGAGGTAAATAAGATGAGGAGAGTGGATATTGAACCGGCTACATGTATAAACTCTAAAAGACTTATTGATACTGCTAGATCCAGCGACTGGCGGGGAATCATGACGTTAAATGATCCTAATGTGGCAATGAATAAATTGATTACTATGGTCAAGCAATGTATAGATTTGGCCACAACTAAAATAAGAAAAAACAAACATAGTGGTAGGAAAAACTGGATCACAGCCTCTATTATAAAATCATGTGAGAAAAAGCAATCGTTATATGATATATGGCAACTAGATAAAAATAATAATCAACTCAAATTGGAATACAAAAATTATGCTAAGATTCTAGATAAAGTCATTAAAGATGCCAAAATTAAATTTGACAGTAAACAAGTACAAAATAATATCAACAATCCTAAAAAATTATGGCAAGGCATAAATAGTAAAATGGGTAATAGAAAAAACACACGCGAGGCCATAAATCATATAACGAATGACAGCAACAAGATTACAGATAAATCTTCCATTGCAAAAAGCATGAACAGATTCTTCTGTGATGTTGGAACTAATTTAAGTGCTAGTATTGCCAAGCCAGCTAGTGGTGTCCTAAAAATGCCAGATATGAACTCTCAGTCGATTTTTCTCAGGCCAACAAACACTATAGAAATTGCTAATATAATTAATGAACTGAAATGTAAAAATGGTGGAGTTGATAGAATTAATGCTAAAACTATTAAGCTTTTACGTAATTTCATAGTGGAACCTTTAACATATATTTATAATATGTGTATTGAAAAAGCGATCTGGCCTGAGGCACTCAAAAAAGCCGAAGTTACACCGGTACACAAATCGGGTGCAAAGCACAATATTACAAATTACAGACCGATCTCTCTCATATCAAATTTTGCAAAAATTCTCGAAAAAATTATATATGTTAGATTATATGATTTTGTGGATAAACACAACATAATTTCTAAGTACCAATATGGTTTTTTGAGAAAGATTGGCACAAAAAATGCGCTTAATAATCTAATGAATATTTTATATAATAATGTGGATAGGTGCGAGCCGACGGTTGTAACTTTTTTGGACCTTGCTAAGGCTTTCGATACAGTTGATCACCAAATACTGCTTGACAAATTATCTCATATAGGAATAAGAGGACAGGCTCTGGATCTTCTCTCAAGCTATCTAACAAATAGATATCAATTAGTAAAAGTAGATGGAATTGTGAGTGATTTCCTGCAAATTAACACAGGGGTGCCACAGGGTACCATCCTGGGCCCTCTGCTGTTTATCTTGTATATCAACGATATCCTGAGTGGGATCCCCGCGGGGACAATTATGTCCTACGCGGATGATACAGCAATTGTTGCAACGGGTGATGACTGGGATGATGCCCAGGCTAATATGAACAAATACTTGAGAACTGTATCTGAGTGGTTAGCTTTTAACAAACTTTCACTGAATGTTGATAAAACTTTCTGTATGACTTTCGGCAGTCATGTTGATAGTGTCCCGGCGCATACGCATATTAAGATAGGTGACAAGAAAATTACTAGAGTAGAGAGTGTCACATATCTTGGAATAGTCCTGGACTATAATCTTAAGTGGAATATGCACATCCAATATCTAGTCAATAAAACAAAATATCTTGTATATATTTTCTACAAAATTGCTAAAATAATGTCAGTTGAAACCTTGAGAATGATTTACTATGCATTTTCGGACGGACATTTTCTAAAAACGTATGATTCGTACTCCAAACACCTCCAAATGTGTTTCCACGAAGTATTAGCAAAACTGAAAATTTTACTATTACAAAGCTTCCTCTTGAGGAGGAAGCGATTTTGAAATTTTTCAAAATTTTGAAAATTTTGAAATTTTTCAAAATTTTGAAAATTTTGAAATTTTTCAAAATTTTGAAAATTTTGAAAATTTAAAAATTTTTGAAAATATGCTATGCGTCAAAGAGTTCTCAATTTCCTACTCCTTTTGCATGCTTAAAAAAGGGTCTATTGATGCACGTATCATGAAAAGTACGGTGTTCAACAAGGGGGGAGTGTCTTTTTCAGACTCGGGTGATATTTTGAGCACTCGTGCCCGACTCGTGCTCAAAATATCACCTTCGCTAGAAAAAGCCAATTTCCCCCCCTAGTTGCAATATACAATATACTATTTTATGCCAATAATTTCCGCCCTGATCATTATAAATTTTAACGCAACCAAATTGTACAAACAATATTTTCAGTTACGCATTGATTATGTAATATAATTATTTCGAAATAATTTTATCCATCAAACGAAAAAGCATAAAAACTTTATAGAATTATATATGAAGTAAAAACAATTTAGATATTAAAGCGATACATAAGGTTGAAGGAAGCTACGTGCCAAAAAATTGGCAGCGGTTTTTATAGTCTTCTGTAAAGCCCATGATCATACTCAGTGGAATCGCAACATCAAAATTTCCCTTGTCATCTACAATCGTTTATATCTCTGCTTTAGCACCAATCCAGCCAGCATTTTCTAGCATGTTCTACTGATTCGAATTAAATGAAGTCTATCTTTTCATGATAGTACTTAAACCAACATTTTCACTTTTACCTATCTTCACAGAATTCATTTAATAACGAATTTCATTAAACAGAAATGCCATTGTTCACGAATTTAGTCTTAGCTGATGCCGTTAAACTACCTTTCAGTTGCAATTTTCCACATGCATGGATAGAACTACTCGATGGCAAGAGACATCGATCTTGATGTTTGTTCAAGTCAGATTCAAATACGCTGAGAAAGCGACAAAGTCGGAGCTGGCATTTTCGCAAAGCCAAGTCATATATACGTGAACGCAGCTAGTTTGCACAGTCGTGAGGGGTGTTGCCATGGCTCAAGCGCTTGCTCTCTCTCTCTCTCTTGCTCTCTCGGCCGTACCTGTTGCTTGACTGTAGAGTCAGTCGAGCTGTAGAGTCTAAGCTGATCGCACAGCTCTGCACCAATTGTGCTTTTAATTTACACCATTCCTATTCGAAAAAGATCCAAGTCAGTTTCAGAGTACTGACTATAAATAATTAATGTTGGATAGAAATATGAATTTCATCACTATTATTAAAGCTCGAATTTCATCGCTATTATTAAAGCTATTGATGAGTATGGTTGATGTGCGTATACCTCGTAATGAGGAATAGACTCATCGAATACGACACCTGATTAAATGCTTAGAATTTCGTCCATTTTTCTGGAAGCAGCAAAGATTTATACACGTGAATTTTTTCCACGACGTGATAGGCTTTTCAGAAACTGAATGCTCTTCCGTGTTAACGGTTTGAGTTCCTTCGTTCGACTAATGACTTGTTGACATGATGGCTGACTTATATATGTTCCAGAATTGTAAACGATACCTATTATACAGAATTAATGTGAAGTTTAATAATAATTTCCTCTCCTTCAAAATTCACTTAATTTCCATCCTGATCTACAATTCGAATTTGTAGATGATCTATGCACTTGACACTGAGTGGTAAATATATCACACGAGACGGAACTTCTAAGATGTTATATCCAGGAGGCAGTCTGGAAAAGAACTTATGGATTGTATGAACTTTTTCATTATGGATGTGAGCACCTGCGGTAATGTTGCACTCAAATCTGAGTGGATTGATTCTCAATATTTTCACAGGTTAATCAGAGATGCGTTGAAAGTTTCCTTTGAGAATGCGAGGAGCAAAGCCAAGGAGACGGCCTGTTGAATCGTGAGGTGTGAGATGTATCAGATGACTGCAGAGAATTTCATTTCTGAGAGTATTGTTGTTAGCTATCAAAGAAAATTCAATTCATTTGGATTTCAGAGTTTCTTGTAAAAATTGATAGCATCAATCTCATAACTGCCAGTAGGGATAGTAATAATATCTTCATTCAAATGAAGTTAATTATCTGAAAAGTCGACATTAGGAATGAAGTTGAATGTTAAAAGTTCAACTAATCCCAAGACAAAATTCTTGTTCTGTAGTAGTTCAATCGAACGAAAATATTGTGCTTCTAAGACAGATTAGTTTCCTGAAAGACTCAGAGTGAAGCTATCTTCAATGACTGATCGGATAATAATAAATTCATTCGTCTGCGAGCACCTCTTTTATAGTCTCCCAGCTAAGAAGTAGAGACAAAGATGGTCACATATGAATGAGTCTGTAAGGAGATCCCCAAAGGCACCACCACAGGAAGCTAAACGGCACGACGCAAGAAGATCCAAAGGGCGATGACAACCAAAGGGTAAGCCATCACGTCCTAACAGTCAAAGCAACCAAGTGGTAACGACGCGAACCAAGCGGACAAACCACTCGGTCGGTAAAAGCCAAAAGGAACAACCGATTGGACGCGAGCAACAGAGTATATAACGGCGCGGAGAATTCAAATGGCCAGTTACAACTTCATAGTTCTAGCGTACAAAACTCCAGCGAATAATTTACAATAGCGCGCCTTAATCCTGTAAACGCAGAGTGTGTTTGTGGTCCGCATTAACAACGCGATATATTGTTAACCTAATTTAATAAAAATACAAAGTGCATATAAAATAACCAAATGTCTTTCGTCAATTACTTGCTCCAATATTCCCGGCCAAGAAATATAAGCAGCAGCGGTAATAAAACAAAATACACTTGCGTTAATCATACGCACACTAGTTTTCCTGCTTGTACGCGACAAGCAGGTGGCGACCGTAACCAGACAAGGGTACAAAGAACCCTGGAGACAATCACTAACACCGCACCCTACACGGAAGGTGCTTGAGTCGCGTTGATTGTAAACCTCACAAGTCAAAATTTTGATATCTTTTGTAATTGTATTTCACTTTTTTCACGTGAAAATACATCATGAAATCCTTGGGAGGTTTGAGATTACTAAAACTATCAAAATAAAGCACTCCAGAACCTTGCTTGCGATGAAAAAACCCAGCGAGTACCTCTATTCTGATAGTCATCCAAGTTCACCTTGGGAGGAGCATGGACCATTGGGAGGCAGATTATTTCTTATGAAAACACCTCGGGAATCTAAGATTTTTATCATACGAGCATATTTTTTAGATCAAAGTCAGTCAGTGGACGATTTGGCAGAGTTAAATCGAAGTTGTTCTTTTCTATTCACTTGATTACCACGACTGATATGAGGTGACATAAATAATCCCATCCCAGTTTTATAGGGCTCAAGATGGAGTCCTTTGCCTAAAGCAATAGCTTCCATGGTCTTAGTATGTCTCTTACTTTTTTAATGATTTTTCTGCGTGGCTTTAGCATCATTAAGGGGATCCGGAACCTCTGCCATCGCTCATATATCGTGAATTCAGAATTACAAAGAGCCTATACAATATAATTACCTAAAATTTTGAGGAATAAATCTTGATGTAAAAAAGTTTACGATTTTTATTTATTTATTTATTTATTTAGCCAGAAAAGAAAAATACAGAGATATTATAATACACTCCGCATTCCCGCAAAGATAAACAAGGTTATCTGATCGCACTGGCATTATAATTATACAAAAAAAAAAAAAAAAATATAAAAATAACTTAAAACTAAAACTTAACCTATATTTACACAAAAAATAGTAGCCTCCATTCTACTTTTCTCTTATTATTATCGGCATTACATGCACATAAAGATTTTTATATTCAACAAATTAAATACAGCAATATTTTCATATATAAACTATTTTAAATATCAACAATTTGATTTAATCCACTCCTTAATTCTTTTTAATTGACTGGGTTTGCCTATATCTAGTACTTTCAAATCGTTTGGCAGTGAATTAAACGTTGAGATAGCTTTTATATAACTATTTTTATCGCTTATTCGCTTCTTATTTATAGGTACAATTATGCTCTTATTTCTAGTAATATTCTTTGAGTTATGGTATTGTGTTTTGAGATCATGATAGTAGAGTTTTAAAGCCTCTAGAGTAAACAATTGTTCAAGATTTAGAGGGTTATTTTGCGTGACAAAATTGTTTTTATTTATAATTTTAAAAATTTTTTTCTGAATTCTTTGTATCAAATCTCTATAATTTTTATACGCACCTCCCCACGCTATGATGCCATAGCTTATAATGCTGTGGAAAAAAGCATAATATATTATCATCAAAGTCTCCGTTGGCATTGATTTAGCAATTTTGTAAAAGATATACACTAAATATTTAGTTTTCTTAATAATATGTAGCATATGCATTTCCCACTTCAAATTATAATCAATAACTATTCCCAGATATTTGTGGTTTCCTACTCTAGTTAATTTTTTGTCCTGTATCCTTACGTCTAAATGATCTGGAACACTGTCGACGTAGCTCCCGAAGGTCATACACACAGATTTATCTACATTTAAAGATAGCTGATTTACCGCAAGCCATTTGTGTATGCGCAACAAAAAGTTATTCATGTTATCTTGAGCTTCCAACCAACTAAAATTAGTTGGTTATCAAATAAGCATTAGCGGCGATTTGCAACTCATAAAACCAAAACTAACAAATTTGAATGAAAAAAATCGGATGATTCTGAGATATTTTGAATTCCGTATACAGCTGATACAGCGAGTAAGAATGAAAATTTGTTATTTAAAACTGTAGTAGGCATATATTTGTAAGAGGCCTTCGTACTTTTAGAAGTATGATACCAACTCGTAAGAAAAGCAAGATCTTAGCAACATTCCTTTTGCCATAAATTATTAAAATAAATTGTTTAAACAAATTAATTTTGCGGTTCTGACTCAAGACCCCAAAAAAGTATAGAAAATTTAGTGTTTAAAAGACAATTGACAAGAAATACATATAAATGATAAAACATTGTCTTTTGCAATTTATTGTTGTACTGAAAAATAACAGAAGCCTTTTTAAAAAATGTGCCTCCACAGTTTCTTTTGCATCTCATTAAGAGTATTATAAAAATAGTCATTGCGATTCGTTGTACAGTTTTGCAGATAATCGAGTGTCGACCAGGCTTTCAATTTGTGCCAAAACAGTCGCCAAAAATGAAGCTTAGCAAGAGGACGAACTATAGTACAAATTTTCATATTTTTGGATAAAGCCGAAAAATTTTCATCGAACTCTCTCTCTCTCTCTCTCTCTCTCTCTCTCTCTCTCTCTCTCTCTCTCTATCTCTCTCTCACACCCTCCCTCTTATTCCTAAAGCGGGAAACACGCCGTATTCGTATACCTCCTGCAGTCTCTCCTAAACTACAATAAAATATATTAGCGGGGACTGCAGGAATACCGGCTCAACGTGATCGTTGCATTATTATGTCTTTACGACGATGCTTCGTTTGAAAATACGAGAGTAGGACTTTCGTTCGTCCTTTTGCTTGGCTCCAACTCTTTTGCCTACCCATCCTCTAGAAACACGTGGGAAATTTGAACTGGAAATAGGCGAGTGAGTCCGACATAANTTTCCCCCCCCCCCCCCTAAGTAGTTTCGTTATTTGTTATTAATAAATTAGAATTTCACGCTTATATAGATTCCGTCAAAGTAATAAGCGGTCAAAATATGAAAAAAACGCGTTTTTTAAACTTTAAACGCGTATATTTTGAAATGAACGCGTTTTACAAAAAAATGTATGTAATTATTTGCATTTCCAATCAATCAAAAAAAGTATTGGGCCCAACCCAATTATCGACCTTCTGTGTGCTAAAAACGACAAAGAATTGTTCAATTAATGGAGAAATGCAAAATTATTCCCAATTATCGGTTATAATTTTTGTCTATTTTAAAATATTCATATACAAGAAGGTATAAAGTTTTTGTTATGATGGTTAAAATTAACTAATTTTTGTAATTCAAAGTTTCCTATAATTCATTTAAAATTCTCTGATAAAAGTCTATTGAAATAGTTATTTATGCATATTTTTAAAATAATATAATTTTAGTTATCTGTTCAAGACCGCAATAAAAAGTATTAGTGGGGACTGCAGGTATACAAGGCAGCGCGATCGCCGCGTTAGGTAGGATGCTAGTACTCTTTACGAAGATGCTGAAATTCTGTGTTCCTCAAAATCAGCAATACACTCGAAGCCTTATAATAGATGGAGATGAAAAAGCTCGGTGCGCTTGTACGTCACCAACACTATGGAGAAAAATTTTCAACTTTGTTCAGAAATATGAAAAAGGATTCTCTTTTGCTCTCTCACTTGGTTCCATTTTTTTTGACTACCGTCTTTTAAAAGGGTCGTTTATATTTTTTGACAAACGATTATTTTTGTAAAATCTACGTAATTTCAAAAGAACAATAGTAACATCGGATACTGTAATTTTAGGTTACCGACGCGTGGCTTTGATTTCTCACGAACGTTTCTGATCTCCTTAACAGCTTTAGCTATTCCAGCAGCATCTCCTGCTATAGCACCGATCGAAAAACTCCACCAATTTTCGATGGAAGCAGTAGAACTCGTGGAATGATAACTTTTTTCGTTTCGCCTACACTCTTAACAGTTTGACATACACCGTTCAAGGCTGTTTGAATAACCTTGCAAGAAGATTTACTTGCGGTCATTGATTTTTTAGCCACCGTCACTAGTCTGGTAGAAAAGTGCCTATTTAAAATGGTCTTAAAGGCAGAAACTGGCTAAGTAAAATGTGAAAAAACTAGACATTTTAAATTCCTTCAAAATAGCGATATCTTGTGCATTTTTTATAAGTGAGAATTATATTTCATGAAAGTACCAATAAATCAATAAGTTTTTCGAATGCAAGATACACAATTATTAATATTTAGGCGTAAACTGAATAATTTTTATAATTTAAACATGTGGCGAAGTTCGTAGGGCTCGTGTGGAAGAATGTCTGCGTGGCTTAGTTGGTTAAGGCGTACGACCGTATTTATTTGACCTCGTGCAGGGCGTGGGCTCAAATCCCCGGTCAGACAGAATTTTTTCTGATGCGAATAATTATTCTATACTTTACTTTAAACAAAAAACTCGAATCTAAGTCTGCTAGCTACGATTTACCAATTCCAACCTCAAACCGCGATGAGCCACGTGTAATTCAGTTGTGTTACTCGACCAACTTTAATGGGCTGTTTGTACTCAGAAACAAGGTAGGCAGAGTCAATTCAAGAACTATCCAAAAAATAGGTTAAAAAGCGTTTCATTCAGCCTAAGAAATGGCAAAGAAAACATCCTAGTTCTTGGATTCGCAGTCTAAGAACTAGCCAATAAGTGGGTTACGGTTTCTACCAGGGTAACTTATTAAATTTCTGTCCCATTCCAGTTTTTAGGCACTCGCCGCGGATGAATAATTTTAAAGAAACTATTATCCCCGAGGCGAACGCCTATTGGATTTGACCACAAAAGTGTATTTTCTCAATTATTCTAATGCATAAAAAATTCAGAATATTCAATCTAAAAAATGTTTCATGGAGGCAAATCCTGATTTACCAAAACTATCCATTCCGTCCATGCGCAGCCCCTTATGCACATGAGTATTGACCCTCTATTACAAATTGTACTTACACGAACCAACTTCTTACACTTAAACACACTGTATATATTGAATATATGACATATTATATGACCACCATGTATTTACATCTATATAGGTGCACCTGTAGCCCAAAAAAGGTACAGAATTACATTTTTTCACAATGCCTTGAATAAATTTACTAACAACTGAATTTTTCACTCTTGCTTACATTATATACTTGTACTATGACTATATATATATATATATATATATATATATATATATTCAATATACCTTGTTGTAAGCCAAACACCATGCATATATATCTATACTTATGCGTATATTCGATATTATTTTGTTGTGCATAATCTTAAATCTTGAATAACTGAACGTTTTATTTACTTTTGCAGATAAACACTCGCACTAGAACAATATATATTGAATGCACAATATTTTATACGATCACCATGAATGCACCCGTTTCTATCATTACTCACTACATGTAACTTTAAATCTTCAATTGCCAAATTTTTGCTCTTATTCCAACTAAATAATTAAACTGTGACTTCATACTACTTTTTTATGGCCTGCTTATATCTGATTTCTTTCTCTTCAATTAACTATTATCACTTTTGTTACTAAACCGTTCAAGTGCTGTTTTTTTCTTTTTTCTTTTATGTGCTGTGATTGTTCAACCTTATTGCGCCATTACATTGCCACTATTTTTTTTGTTTTTTTTTTTTTTGTTTATCCGAAGAGTTGGAGAAATGCTTAATGCACCATGACAGGAGCCGTGCGAGACTCCCCGTGTGTGGGACTCTCCTGGCGCGGGACAGACGCCAGGCATACCCACTAAAACTCCACCTCTCATAGGGCCGCGAGAATCCCCCCCGGTAGCCGCTTTAGCATTGCTTCGGGGGGTCGCCTGTCTTGTTACGACCTATAGGTCATCTATCGTCGTCTAGTCAGCTAAGCACCCGTCACTATTTTTCGCGCGGAGAACCGTCTCCACGAACGCCGTTATGTCGTCCCAATTCTGCTTGCTAGCAAGCATCGTTTTCACTACCGTGTCGGGCGTAAATGCCCCTACCGTCACCTCTAAGATTCTACGCCTATCAGCCCACCGAGGGCAGTCAATAAACGTGTGTCTCACGTCGTCCCGATCGTCACCGCAGTATTTGCAACCCGGTGTCGCCCTTCATCGCGAACAGGTAACTCCTAAAATAGCCGTGTCCGGAAAGAAATTGGGTGAGATAAAAATTGACCTCCCCCCATCTTCTGCCTACCCACGGGCCTACCTCCTTAATCAATGATTTCGTCCATTTCGCATGGCAGCATTCACTCCATCGCTCCTGCCATTTCCGCATCGTCCTACCGCGTTCCTCGGTTCGGATTTCCACCCTAGCCGATTCCCGGAGACTCTCGTAGATCCGCTTGCGTTCAATTGCAAGCAGATCCACGGGAATCACCCCCGCGATAACCATTGTCGCGTCCCCGGATACCGTTCGACACGAGCACGCGATCCGAAGCGCCCCTTTACGTTGCACCGCCGTTATCTGCTTACGATACATTTTCTTCTCCATGGCATCGGCCCACACCTCCGCTCCGTATAAAAGAATAGAGTTTGTGGTTGTCATTAAGAGTTGTCTGATTGCCGGCCTAGGCCCGCGCACGTTGGCCATTAATCGACTAAGCTGCGCCACCCTAATCGCCGCCTTTTCGCATACTCTATCTATATGCGCCCCGTAGTTCAGCTTCGTATCTAGGGTTACCCCCAGGTACTTGGCTGTCGGCTTCGTCGTTATTGTTACGTCTCCGACGCGCATCGGTATGATGGTCGGGACACGCTTCCTAGTCAAGAGAACTATCTCCGTCTTTTCGAGTGCTAGCTGTAGTCCGTGGTCGGTCATCCATTTTAGCACCCGGGCCATTACCGCGTTCAATTTGCCCTGCGCGATCTCCACATTTCTAGCTATTATAACCGCCGCTACGTCGTCCGCGTACCCGACGAGTTTAACATCCTCCGGTACTTCTACTCTGAGTAACCCATCGTACAGAATGCCCCAGAAGTCCGGTCCCAAGATTGAACCCTGCGCCACCCCTGCCGTTATGGGCCTGCTCTTACGTCCCTCCACGGTTTCGTAATCGATCGTGCCCTCCCTCAGATAATCCTCTACGACTCGCATGATGTACCAAGGCACCCCAAACGATCGCAGAGAATCCAAAATGTCGACCCATCTAGCCGAATTGAACGCGTTTTTCACGTCTAGTGTCACGAGCAAGACCAATGGCCTAGCCGCATGACACGCTTCATCCGTTTTCTTGATCGTGTCCGTTATTTCTCTGATCGCGCCGATTGTTGAGCGTCTTTTTCTGAAGCCGTATTGCTTGACTAAAAGGTCCCCCGCCTCCCTGACGGCGCTTAATATTCGCGGTTTTATTAGCGATTCGCCTGTATTTCCCATAGTGTCGAGTAGGCTCAACAGCCTGTACGATGGCTCCGCGCCCGCCTGACCTTTAGCTTTTTCAATTAAGACTAGCCTAGCCCTTTTCCACCGCGGACTGAACACGCCCTGCACCAGGCACTGATTGTACATTTCCAGGAGCAGCTCAGGCCGTTGTTTGGCAACGGCCTTAAGTATTTCCGCGGGAATGCCATCCAGTCCCGGAGCCTTACCGCTCTTCAGGGAAGAAGTGGCCGCGATAAGTTCGCCTTCGCTAAAAAGGGGTATCTCATCCGTCAGTTCGTCCGTCATTTCTAATTGAGGTCGGGTGGGATGAGTGGGAAACAGCTTGCAATTATCTTCTCGATCGCCTCTGCCGTCATCGGTTCCATTCGCCCCATTTCTCCTATTTTTCGCGTGACGATCGCGTATCCCTCGCCGAACGGATCGTCCTCTACATCATCTAGGATCTTGTACCAGCAGCGGCGCTTACTTTCTTTGATTGCGTCCCGGAGTCTTTTCTTCGCCTCGTCGTACCCGCGAGCAAGTTCTTGAATATTTAAATCAAAGAATGAGTTGATTGTCCCATGTAATTATCTTCCACTAGCAGAATAGGAGGAAGCTAAGTGCCAATGACTTGGCAGCGGTTTTTTTTTCGTGAGGTTATGCTGTTTAGTTTCAGAGATATGAATTTAAAAATAAAATCACCTTTTTCATTTTATCTGCCGAACGGAGCGGTCAATCCCGAGGACCAAACGGGGGAAAGTAGGTAATTTTATTATCTTTCAAATGCATTTTAGCTGAATTGTTTGTAACAATGGAATGATTGAAAAAAACGAAAATAATGTTTTTCAAAAATCAAAAAATGGCAAAAAAAATGTAATTGAAAAAATTAAAAAATAATTGTTTTTCCCGAATTCAGAATCCAAAAACAGATATGCATGTCAAATTTGATTGATATTGACAGAGTAGTTTCAGAAATATCACGGTATACACACACATACACACACACACACACACACACACATAGACACATCCATACGGGCATTTCCTAAAAACACGTAATTCGAACTTCTAACATCTAAAAACATGTTTCTATGAAGTTTTAGTGAAACTGAAAATTTTACTATTACAAAGCTTCCTCTTGGAGGAAGCAAAAAAAAAACTAATAAATAGTGCTATTTTTGCAATTTAAAACGCTCGTAGTTTTTTATACATAACATTCACATGTAATTCAAGGCGTAATTCGTGATCTACGGACGATTGTACATAATATTCAACAAGTTTCAGCGAACATTTTCATCGGAAATCTCTATTAATCGCACTTTTGTCTTTATTTTTGTGAGTGGCGTACACATTGCGCGGCGAAGAGAACGCGATGGAGGGAAGAGCGAGAGAGAGAGAGAGAGAGAGAGAGAGAGAGAGAGAGAGAGAGAGAGAGAGACTGCCGCTACTTCTGTTCGGTATTTTGGGTTTTTTTTCTTCATTCACTTCCCAGCAAAAATGTGTACCTAGCGAGCCTATAGAAGTATTCACTGAAAGTAGGCCATATTCGCCAATAGAAGCATCGTGATATGGCCTACTTTTATATTTTTCTGTGATTTTAGATAATTTCATGTTAAAAAAGGCCTCACGTCGATTGATCAATTAGATCAAAATTCATATCCATATGAAACGAGAAAAGTTAAAATGTCCCAGTGTGCGGCGTGGCGCGCGTGCACGCATTTCTTGGTAGCGAGATTCGAGATCCGGGACGCGGAAACAGAGGCGAGCGCGAGCGAGAGTGTGTTTGAGAGAGAGAGAGAGAGAGAGAGAGAGAGAGAGTAAATGTGTAGAGATTCTGTACAGGGAACCGAGGTAGAGTGTGGATAAACTGTGATAAATCGAGAATTGCGAGTTATAATTTCCGGTTACCCCCTTGCAAACCCGAAGCGAGGGAGAGAGGATTCGGCGGAACTTCCTTCAAGAAACGCGGAGAGAAACGTAAAATAAATAATAGTACTGGCCTTTCGGGCCGCGGAAGAGATTTTTCTGTCTCCCCGAGATTGGCCACGTCTCAATTTTTTAGAGCATCTGCTACTGATTCCACCGTTTGATCAGGCAAATCTCTATAAATTTTTTTAATTGATCTTGTATAGATAGAATATATTTATTGTTATTTTTAGTTACATTTACTGGTCCAACTATGTCCATAGAAATTTTATCGAATGTTTTTAATGGCTTATCAGTGATAATCATAGGTTGTTTAGTTATTCTTTTTAGCTTATTTCTTTGACATTCTTCGCATCTTTGTATCCTTTTCTGAACGTCTACTTTTAAATTTTCCCAATAATATTTATCCTTAATTTTACTATACGTTCTATTATTGCCAATGTCCAGCTATTTTAGTCGCGTGTAACATTTCAAATATTCTATCTATGTTATCTATGTCTATAAAAATTATATTATTGAATTAAAAATTATATTAATATTGAAGAAATTATAACCTTAATATTTGTCTCGTTGAAAATGTCTTTTAGGATTTCTTCGATTTTATCCCAACTAATATTTGTTATTTTTATATCTTTCAATATACTAAATATTGCATAATTCTTTTGCAAACATATAGTCCTTAATAATTTAAATAAATTAATCAGATTTGTTTTAACCGTCATATAGTGACCTCATTTAGTACCCTGTAGTCAATCACTAACCTATATCTCTTTTCTCCTGTAACAAGTTCTTTTTGCTTCCTCCTCAAGAGGAAGCTTTGTAATAGTAAAATTTTCAGTTTTGCTAATACTTCGTGGAAACGCATTTGGAGGTGTTTGGAGTACGAGTCTTACGTTTTTAGAAAATGTCCGTGCGGATGGCTGTGTGTGTGTGTGTGTGTGTGTGTGTGTGTGTGTGTGTGTGTGTGTGTGTGTGTATGTGTGTGTGTGTGTGTGTGTGTGTGTGTGTGTATGTACGTATACCGCCATAATTTTGGAACCATGCGACGGATCGTAATAAAATTTGACATGCATATATTTTTTCTAATTCTGAATTTAGGTCATTTTTTGTTTTATGATTCTGACCATTTTATGGCCATATTATAGCCATTTTTCTATTTTTGAAAAAATATTTTTGCTTTTTTATAATGATATGATTTATACAATATATTCAACAATAGTGTATCTAAAAGAACATAAATTTGTCTACTTTTTCCCGCAAGATTTTCTAGATTGACTGATCTGTTCATTTTTTATGATATAAAAGGTAATTTTTCGATAAACATATATAACTCAAAAAATAAATAGTTAAATGTTTTGAAAAAATTCATGACAATAAAAAACAACGATATCTACTAGTTGTAAACATTTTAAGCAATTTTGGCGACTAGTTTTTGAGATAAAAATCAAAATCCAAAAAAAATGTTTTTTTTATGTCGTACGATTACGGGAGTAAAAAGGTTTAAATTGAGTTGAAATTTTAGGAAAAGATTGATCTTTTGATCACTTCGGCTAGGTTCTTTTTGTAGCTTATGAAACCTTTTAGTTTAAAAGATATTAAGATTCAAATTCTTCAACTCTCACCCTGTATACTCTGTGTGACTGAACATTATTATTTTTGTTAAACCATATAATTTGATAATTAAAGCTTAGTATATTTTGAGAGTTTTCATGGTTTTCAAGGAGTTTACGGAGTTCCATCCTATTTATATCCACTTTAACCCCCACCCCCCTGATACCTCTCCCCTACAAGTGTCTTCCTAACTTATCCTTTTAGTATCGAATAGTAGCGAATATTTAAATCAAAGAATGAGTTGATTGTCCCATGTAATTATCTTCCACTAGCAGAATAGGAGGAAGCTAAGTGCCAATGACTTGGCAGCGGTTTTTTTATAACCGTAACATATTCCCCAAAATGAAAATAATGAACATAACTTTAAAAAAAAATTTCCAAGAAATTATACTTCCTAAGGGAGCATTCTTCAGAAGTAAAAACTTTGGCAAGATTAAGACTTAAAAAAGATGCGATCACCGTCAACGGATAAAATGGCATCTCTTTATGGAAAAATAGCAGAAAGTTTGCAAAATCCAGATGAGACGGTACCCAGTTTTGCTAGTAGGTTGCAAGAACTAGCTTTGCAAGTAAAAATCAGTAAGGAAGTAGCAGCATATACAAAAGAAGGAAAACAAAATTTTGAAACTAAAATAGACGCTGAAATTCTATTAGCATTCGTAAAAGGATTACGGCAGGAAATACGTCTAGAATTAGGAACAACAAGGAAATTAGATGATGCTATACAAAAAGCAATAGAAGTAGAGACGATATTAAACAGAAGAGATTTGATATTTGGTAAAGCAAACAAAGTATTTTGCAGTTTAAGCAATCAAGCGGCCATATATTCGTGTCAAATTTGCCAAGACATGGACATGAGGCATTGTTTTGCCATAAAGTAGCGTGTGTTTACTGCAAAAATAAAGACCATTTGTATGCAGAATAGTAAAAAAAAAGATTCAATTAATTTGCAAATTCTGCAACAATCACGGGCATTTAATTGATGCCTGCAAAATGAATAGAATTAAAGGCAGTCATTGTCAATATTGCCAAGTAATGGGTCATAATGTAATTCAATGCCCATTTATAATAGAGTACAAGCTGTGCTGGAAATGCAAAGAAAGCGGATATGATCCTAATAATTGTAAAAATCAAGGAAAACAAAGCGAAATGTGTGAATTCTGCAACGGCACAACTCATACAATAAAAGATTTCCCAGATGTAACGTGCGAAAGATGTAATCAACGGGGACATGTATTGAAATACTGTCCAATGTTAATGGATAGAAAATTTCTAATGTGTCCAATTCGAAATAAAAATGATCATGAAGCTGAACAATGTGAAAAAGCTAAAATATTAGTAGTACAGAATAGAGCAAAAGCGTGTCAACAGGATATCCAATGCCAGATTTGCAACGAAAAAGGTCATTCGGGAAAATACTGCCCCAAATTCATGGCTCAGCAACAAGCCACGAATAATGCCAACTATGCTCCCTCTATTGCTCTGTTCAAAAATTTATTCTTAAAATATGGAGAGGAACGATAATATTCTTAAATATAATTAAATTAAGTCAAATTTCTCCGGAGGCGCAATTACAAGATAAAAAAATATTATTGACAGGAATAACAAGCAAGCAGATAAAAACTCTAGGAATAGTTAAACTACCTATAAATAATAAATATTTTGATTGTCATGTCGCACCAGAGGAATTCGACATTCCGTACGATGGCATTTTAGGGATTAAGTTACTATTTGGAGATAAATGACATAAAATTAAAACTACAAAATGGACTAGTTAAGAAGATATACACTTATATGGAGCAAATACAAAACAAAGGTCAGAGTGTTAGAGTGGGAGTAAATAACGATCAAAAGAAATTTCTCAGTAAAATTTTAAAAGAAATTATTGATGAAAATGATATATATGAAGGTTTACATAAAAATAAGTGCAGCCAGAGTAAAGCTAAAAGTGAATATAAAGAAAAAACCCATCAAGGTAATAATCGAAGCAGAATAAATGAGAGCATGAAGCAAAAGGCAGGAAAGTCCTACAAGAAAAAGGATTTGAACAAAAATGAAATGTTGTAAGAAAACACTTTTTACCAGGACGTGAAAACAGTTTTAAATACAATAACTGAAGGATATAAAGTGTAACGAGCGCTTGAATTTCCCGCGCGTTCGTTAGTCGCGCGAGGCGGAGCTGTCGGCGCGTATGCTAGCAGACGACGTCGGCGGCCGACGTCGACGGGGTTAGGTACGCGCGCGAGAGAGAGCGAGCGGAGAGACTCGAATTCGCTTCGGCCGGATCAACATCGGCGAGATACCGCTAATAGTCCGCGGATCCTTTACCGCACCTGGCGTACACCGGGACTCACCGAATACGTCATCACCTGGAGGGACGCCTCCAGACCTGAGTACGAGCGGCCCGGAATCCCGTGGAGTGCCGTAAGGAACGCGAGGGCGAGTTAGCCAACGGCGAACCGGCGACCGAGTAAGTTGCGTTTTGTATTAGCTTCCGCGTGAAGCTGCCGCAGGTCTGGACTCGCTGCCACCGAGTCCCCGACCCGGCTTCGTGTGTGACATTGTGCGCGATCCTCTCGCCATCGCGCGCGCGAACTTCGTACACCAATTTGTATCATCAGTAGAGTCAATATATCTTTCTTTTAACGTTATCCTCAGTGTATTCATTTGTATTTTCCCGAGTACCCTCCCGCTGGTAGACTCACGGTTACGCGGATAAGTGTGGTACCCCGGGCGTACCACGCATTTAACGGAAGGTGGCAGGCAATGCACTGGTGATAGTGATTGCTCTACGCGGCTAACGCCCGCGCACTATCATCACGCCGATCACCGAGGGACCAGCCAGACGCTATACGACGTTCACTGTGTGTTGACGTGCGGCATTTCCGCGACCGCACGGCATTGTCGAGTCCACCCCGTTACAAAAGTGAGTAATAATACTCAGGCGGAAATAATAAATGAATATAATAAAGATGAAAACAAGGCAGCAAATTTTAGGGAATTTTTGGAAACTGATAATGAGAATATAGAAAATTTTATACATAACATTAATGGAGAATTGCAAGAAAAGCAAATTTCACAAGAAATCAATGCGGAAGCAAAAAAATGTGATTTCAAGGACATATTAACAACAATGAAAGAAACTGGAGAAAAATTGTCGAAAGCTGAAGAAAAATTGATGTTTGATGGAAAAGAATATCAATATATGGGTGGTTCTCTGTCAAATCGAAGATAACAAATTTTTTTTTTGTTCAAACTTTATATATATGTTCTATAGGATGCCCGTGGCTCCCAAAAAAATTTTCAGCGCGATTCCTTCACTTGGCTTCAAGTTATAGCTGGTCAAAGTTGGTGTTTTAAGCGATTTATGCATTTTTTGCCTATTTTCAACGATTTGTAGCTCATAATGGATGCATTTTTAACTAAAACTACCCTGATACTTTTTTTTGTTAAATTTTCTAAATTTTTCAATAAATTTACTTTTAAAGTCATATATACATGTTTAGGCTACCTTATTTGCATTTTAAACCTTAAAATGTGATAATCGAAGGGTTTGATCCGGACTCCGACCACTTTCGTACGGTGAAAAGATACCTTTTTATAGTGCAAAAGTACCTGTACAAGAGCCAGAATGGCAGAGGCCTTTGTTTTTTGTTTTTATGGTACACCAATAGTGAAAAACCCTCAGAATTGATTCAAATAACTCATAATAGCTGTGACAAAGGACGTCAGATTCCTTTTTACTAACATAAACAACCACTGTGATATTTTTATGATGGATACGTCCTTTGTCTACAGCTATTATTAGTTATTTGAATCATTTCTGAGGGTTTTTCACTACTAGTGTCCCATAAAAACAAAAAACAAAGGCCTCTGCCATTCTGGCTCTTGTACAGGTACTTTTGCACTATAAAAAGGTATCTTTTCACCGTACGAAAGTGGTCGGAGTCCGGATCAAACCCTTCGATTATCACATTTTAAGGTTTAAAATGCAAATAAGGTAGCCTAAACATGTATATATGACTTTAAAAGTAAATTTATTGAAAAATTTAGAAAATTTAACAAAAAAAAGTATCAGGGTAGTTTTAGTTAAAAATGCATCCATTATGAGCTACAAATCGTTGAAAATAGGCAAAAAATGCATAAATCGCTTAAAACACCAACTTTGACCAGCTATAACTTGAAGCCAAGTGAAGGAATCGCGCTGAAAATTTTTTTGGGAGCCACGGGCATCCTATAGAACATATATATAAAGTTTGAACCAAAAAAAAATTGTTCATCTTCGATTTGATAGAGAACCACCCATATATTATTCGATATTGACTATATTCCTGAAGGAGGTCAGTTAGTGAACGAACTAAGCATAGATCAGAGTTTAATTTTAAATATAGAAGCAATCGATGCATTTAAGAAAACTCAACAAAGTCAACCCAAGAAACCTAGCAGGCAGGAAATATTACTAAAGAAATTACAGATGAAAAATGGAGGTAAAAAGAATCAAGAAAGAATCGAACGAATCACAACTAGATATCCAGAGGTTTTGGGACCGAAGTAGATGAATTAGGAACGCGTAACGTAGAGCGACACGAAATTTTTCCATTAGAACACAAGAAGAAAGGGATTGCTATGAGTGGAACACAGAAATTAGTCATCAATTAAGCTATTCGAAATAAAAAAAGCCCGAAATAAAAAATGCACTAGCATTAGTCGTGTCAAAGAAAGAACTTGTAACAGCAGAAAAGTTATTTTCATTTTGGACAATATGTTACGGTTATAAATAAATCTGGTCCGCTAGAACATTTTTTTCTAACAGCCATTGCAATTTGATAGCATTACTGCATGTACCTGGGACTTTTAATATATGTTGATGATCAATCTTTGTATGTTTATGTATTGTAGAAATAATGTTTAATAAATCATAAATGTAAATCAGTAAATATGTACCTAAAAGTGAAAAATATTTCCTATCTTTTCTCCAGGGATAATTTAGATTACCCTTTATCGTTCGTTTGTTATACACTAAAAAGTAAAATATTTCAAACCGTTATATCAAGTTATTTCACTAATCGGGAGAGATGTTCCCAGTATGGAACGACTTAACTAAATTCGCTTTCCATTAGGGGCGTGAAAGTTGCTTAAACAAGAAGACTTACTTGCTGTTTTAGAAGCCTTTGATGTTCTGTACGGTGATGTTCTTAATTTTTCGAAATATCTGAATGGGAAGTAAAATTGTGAAAGCTAATTTTTTAGGACATCCAAAAATCGTCGCCTGTGGAGGGGGGAGGAATTTTGAGATTTTTTAAAATAACATAGAAATGAAAGAATTTTAAGTTGTTTGGTGGGGGGTGTTGGGGAAGGGAGTCTTGCCAAAATGATCATTTAATATAGGAAGATATATCGGCCATTCCTGGACTTTTCGAACAGATATGGTCGGGGGGGGGGGGGGGAGGTGTAAGCAAATCATCTAATTTTTTATGTCAAAAAACATTTAAAAAAAAGTCTTATTCCTAAATTTTCAGCCCCCTAGGTGCCCCTGTGCTCACGTTTACGGTCGTTAAACTTTTAAAAATAAAAAAATATGGCTTTTCCAAAATTTCCACAGGCCCACCATTTGAATTTTTTGAAGCCAAAATGAAGGGATTTTCTCATCATAGTGCCAGCTATCTTGTAAACATATTTTAAGAACTCAAGACCTAAATGCACATTTTCTGTAGGGCCAAACGTTAACACTAATTTTTTTTATTTTTATCGTATTTTCAAGTACGTGCCGTTTTTTTGTTTTCAATCGATTTGAGCTCACCAAGTCTCAAAATGTTCATCTTGGAAAGACTTTTAATTCACTTAAAGTTTTGTGTGCGAAAAATGTGTGAGATGCGATATCTCATGCAATTTTCGACCGATCGGGCTATAATTTCAGGATAAGTCTCCTCTCGCTAAATATAAAAATCTATTTTTTTTTTATCTCGATCCTCTACGTCGTTTTTAAATGCGGGCACAATTTGTCCGATTTTTACGCGTATTTTTGAAAAAAAAAATTTCGTATTACACGATTATCTCTGAAAAACTTTAATGAACCGGGCTAAAAATTTGTTTGTGAACTCCTCTCATAATCGTATGGTGACAGATTTATTTTGGGCTTGATCCTGCATATATACACAGAATGCGGTCACCTCCAAAAAACGTTAAAAACGGTTTTTTGGCTCTAATTCGAATTCCAAGCATTCTAGAAAAAAAAGTTAAATGGAAAAGTTGTAGATCTTTGAAAAATACAACTTTTTTTCTATTTACATAAAATCATGAAAATGCTTAGAACTCGAGTTAACAGCCCAAAATCAATTGTTTACAGCTAAAAAACCAATTATTTGCCATAAAACGTTTCGGATTTACGTTTTACACAAAAATGTTAAATATAAAAGTTGTAATCAATTTTAAAATACAACTTTTTACCGTGGCAAAGATTTTTTTAAACACTTTTTACATTCAACATTCCTAGAAGCGATTTTTTGATACATAAATTCAATAATAACTTCGCTGCAATATGTCCCATCTGACCCAGTGCGAAAAATGTGTGGGATTCGATATCTCAGCCTGCTCTGAGAAGCCTGACACGTCCCTCTAAACTATACTATTATAATACATTTTCTAAATGAAACCCTATTACTAAATCAAATCTTGATAAAATCTTGAATCTTCTGTTAACTATCTTTAAAATCCTCTTGAAAATCCTCTTGAGTCCTTCCATGTTAAATTGTTCTTTTTCACCTACAAAAAAAAAAATAGAATTTAATAAATAAAACTAGAAAACAATGACTGTATAATTTAATTAACTGATAAAGAAACAGTCTCTAAAATACATGATTATAGGTACGTATAGTAGAAGTATAGTAGTGCCATAGTCTTGAATGAAGTTACGTTCCAACTCCAAGATTTTGATAGCTCAGTTATCAACACCATCAGTATCCTTAGGTTGACTCCGGTAGACGCAGTAGACCATAATCCAAAAAATGTAGAAGTTTTTATACACCTAGATATACAGAGAAATATTACAAAATCAAACTCATAAATAATTGTTGAGAGATTCAGACCACTGATCTCTGCATAAAAATTTGAAGCAAGGCAGCTTTTAAGTATGAATACCGTCAAACCACATGTCTCAGTCACATAATTCACATTTACAAATAGAAGATTATCCAGATTCGTATTAAAATAGTTGAAGTATCTAAGAACGCCAACCAATACTTCAAGACAGCATCAATTCAGTTGCAAGATCATCTCAAGGTGATCCAATCAGCTGGCAATGCCAAACAGGACTGCCGGATAGTAGAAATAGAGCTCCAGGATCATTCGCAGGTGGTTCAGCCAGCTAGAAACGCCAACCAGCACTTGCAGAAAGTTCAAATGTAATTCTAAGGTTGTCTCCTGGTGATGACATCAGCCAGAGATGCCAAGCAACACGATCAGATACCATAAATCCAGCTCCAGAGTCGTATTGAGGCTGTTGAAGTACCTAGAGTACCTAGAAACGCCAACCAGCACCACCAGAGAGAGAGAGAGAGAGAGTACAACTCTAAAAAACAGATCACAAAATTACACTGATTATACTGCACATAACACAATAGATATCTGTTATAAACATAATGAACACAGGAAATAGAACAAAGGAAAACCAGTCGTAGATCTTATGCGATAGTGAATCTTCATCCAAGCAGCATCTTGCAAGAAGAATGTATCAGCACATCAATAGAATGAGCAGGAGCAGCATTCGCAGGAGTACTCCAATCCAAAAAACAAAGGATAACCTCCAAGCAAAAACTCAAGTTTCTTGTTGGAGCTACATGTCTTCCTATACTGCAGCACTCCTTCATGAACTGACACTCATACTGCTCACACATCGCATCGTCGGTGTCATTCCGGTTGCATCACTTTTGAACACCTTTTGCACTGTCTTACAAAGCAACAACCGCGAGCAGCTGATCCGCGAGCGGGATCGCGGTGAGCAGATGTTGCTTGTAAACACGTATAGGCACCATAGCAGCACTTCTGTTCTGATTTTAAAACTACATATAACATTGCTGCATCGCGTCGTCGTTTCCGTTTTTTCACTACGTACTCACTTATATCGCCGAAAAGTTAAACAGAGCAAAACATTGCGGTTAGCGGAGGCCGGGAGTCAGATTCAAAACGTCAAAACACACACGGCAGATGGCTGCATGAGCATGTCGCCAACCGGTCGCCAGATCGATGCGCACAATGTATGCGCAGTGGTCGAGCTCGCTGCCTCGCTTCGACAGAGCCAACGAACAGCTGTTCGGCTTTGCTTAGCTGATAATGAAACTAATACTTTTTCTTTTTATGTAATAAACTATCTTTGCATAAAATTCACGACTTTAGGAACGGGATGGAATTCGGTTAGTTAAGCGTGACGTCACAGTCACAGCTTACATATAAATCAATGTATTTTCCACCAATAGGATAGTTCCGAATTTGGCCACCTTATGAAATTTCTGTAAGTACTATAAAATAAGAAAGTACTATAAAAAGATAATTTTTTTCTAATCTTACGGAATAAAAAAGGGTTTTTAATTATTTCGTTGCAATAAGAGAATACATGTTAAAATTTATATGAATGTCTATTCGAAAATCAACGATATTGAACACATTTTTTAATTGTATACGAAAAAAATATTAATAATCAATGTTTTTTCATTGATATTTTTTTCTAATAATTAGATTAAGTAGTAAGGTTAGACACCGAGCGCGAAGCGCGAGCACTATGACATAGTTTTGCATGATCGGTAACTTATCGATTTTGGTAAATTATACGTTGCTGCTCTCTTTACCTGCTAGGTAGGGCTGCAGTCTTATCCTTTGCAAGTTTGGAAACATACTACTTGGCTAAGCTTAAAAGAATGAGACTTGTTTAGAAAGCTTGGATTACTTATTTGCATAGCATTAATGTGTTATTAATAATTATATTTTTTCAGTAATATTCTCAATGAGATGAAAGCTACAGTATACAAAGATTTCTGTTCACAACGAGAAGAAAAACTTGACGCATGTTTGATTTTCGATCTTAAAGTATGTATTTAAATATATATTTACAGACACACATACTCACACACATATTTATATAAATATGTATATATATATATATATTCCCTTATAGCCATATATATACTAGGGGGGTACCCCCCTGCTCGCTTCGCTTGCCAACCCCCATTTTTAATATAGTTTAACAACATTAATTAAGAATAGCTAAGAACTATACTTACATTTTAATGCATTATATTCCATGGTAGAAATATTAACGGATTTCGAGCTAGAAATTAGCGAGACCCGTTTAAAATTAGCATGAAATTAGCTACAAGCCTGCTAACAGAGCAACTTTTTAAACGGGTTTCTAACTAGAAACCTGCTAGCCAGAGTGAGTTATTTAAAGCCGGTTTACCGCTTGAAACCTTGTAATTCTGAAAAATAATCACACTGCGCATGTGCGGTGCGCGGGACACAGCGCGACAGCGTGGATGCCTGCGAGGCCCGGCCTAACCTCCCGATATATACATTACGAGTTTTCGATTCACATTGTTAATCTAAGCTTGGCTCCTTGTCAGGGCGTTCTAAAAATAAAAGTCCTTCGTCCCGACGACGAATGTCTGTGCATTGTGCGAAGCGGCATTCTGTTTCGTTTTCTCCTCCGCAACGAGGTTATTCCAATGATTACATTTTCGGTCGATAATTTACCGACACAGAGTTCGCTTTAAATATCTTAACAGGTTATTAGCAGGTTTCAGCATTAAATAAGCTGCCAAACAGACGCGTTTTTAGCTACCGTTTCTAGCTACTTTTTAATAACTTAACGGGCGAAACCCATTAACGCTCTACCAGGGTTAGAGTATTTAGAGAGGCGAAATATAGAAACGAAATTTCTATGACTTATGTTTATGTATGATTTTGTCTAGTAGATGGTGTGCGGGATATATGTGCGCGTTTAAAACAACCGTCGTTTTCATTAAATTCCTTCTGTTGGAACGCAGTAGAACACTCAAAGTGGTGCCTCGCATACATGCCCTTACACGCGGTGAGAACAGACCCTGATACGTAGGTTGTTGATACCTTAAATTACAATCAGTTGATGTTTTTGTAGAATTAAATAAAATTATATAACACATTCGTTTAAATTAGATTTTAAGTGAAGCATTTAAGGGGGCACACCACCTTTAAACTCTGAAAAATAAACTTCTTATAAATAATAACAAAAATAAATTATAATTGTTATATAATTTTTATACTAATATTAGGTTATATTACCTGTATTTTTACCATGGTAAATCCATATTAGCACCTACTTACCCATGGTGACTTTCCGTATACTGTTTTGAGCATTTTGGCACTCTCCGTAGGATTCCATGTGACCACATGGTTTGATTGGGCTAAAATTTTATGAGCATGCTTTGTACATTTATACTTTTGGTATGAATACAGGAATTTTGATTTGAATGCTTAGAAAATGTTTAACAATAAAAATACTTAATTTTTGGCCTTTTTTAACCTATTTATGCCACATTTTTTTTCATAAAAGATTTTTTAAGTTGAGCTCGCGTGCTCTCTCTCTCTCTCTCTCTCTCTCTCTCTCTCTCTGTCTCTCAGCAGTACCTGTTGCCCGACTGTAGTCAGTCGAGCTGTAGAATCCAAGCTGAACACACTGCAGTGTCAGCTACTGGTATCGTTCTCAGTTGGAGAACGGCCCTTTAGTTAATATTTTCACTCATTTTTCCTTGTTCTTTCACAAGTGTATTTACACTCTTTTCTTAATATATTTTGCTCTTTGAGCCTTTTATTATCTCAAACATTGAGTAGTTTTAATTATCGCCAACCTTAAGTAGAAACGAAGATCCAACGTCTACATAGACAGTTAGACGATAAAAACAGATTTGTTAGTTTTCTGATGCGAAAATCAAGGATTTTTTAAATAGATTGTTCTCGATCAAAAATATTATATTTATAGATTATATATAGATATATAACTTATCAAACTGTAATTTTATAACTGTTGGATTGTGTGGATCAATAAACAAGGCAGTGAGGTTCAAATAATATATTATATATTGAAAGGCTTGAGCGCCTAGTCGGCAGTGCGTCCGCTCAGCACGGAGTCTTACAGGCAAGGGAGAGTGTGGAGTACAGTACAGCATAGTCTGACTGTAGTATAGTGTGCTCTTAGAGTATATACGCGAGACATGAGCACTATGCTCGCGTTCGCTAGAGCTTGACTCGTTCAACGATTACGACTGTATAAATTCACATATTACAACAATAACGTTATGCCATTTACAATAGAGTGCTTAACATCAAATTAATTATTTTATAATATAATAGATTTTCGAGTAGTCCCCATCCTTAAATTGTATTTTCGGGGCGGAAAAAACTTCACTGCATGTATGTATGTCTTATTTTCTCTTTTCAAGATAATAAAAACCGAATGAAATGAAACGATGACTTCGCCAAAAAGTTAAACTTCCGGTAATTGTATGCTTCGTTCCGAATATTCGTGTCCTGATAAACCAAAATGGTAAATGACAAGAATGTCTACTATTGATCATACGCGGTAGTTTATGTGTCTATAAATGATATTTTATTATTTGAATATAATGAATAAATTAATCAATGCTCTGTGCATTAGTGCACCTTAATTAAATAATTATACAGATTAAGCCGTCGCTTCGGCTAGATTTCGGCGAAACTCGCGCGCCATTTCTAGATGCATAATAGTTTTTTGCTGCTTCATTAAATCGCGCATTTTCCCATGCGATAGCGAATGAAGCACCAGATTATGCTGATCTCGATTACGAGGGCGCCTATCATGGACCAGGATGAGTATCCGAAGATGCTCGAATAGCTACTTAGATTCTTCAGCTCGAACGCTGTGGCTTTCCTCTGCGGGATTTCCCGAGTCTTGTTCGCGATTTCGTGCAGGCCTGCCCCAGCTTTCAAGTTTTCGAGGTCCGTGCCATGGTAGGCGGTCTCGCTCGCGATGGCTTGCTCGAAGTCCGCTTCCGCGCTCGCCGATATGTTTAGGCTCGCGATTATTTTCGAGATATTGAATTGGACTGTTTCGAAGGTGGTTTTATTTACTCGCGCGGTGAACGATCGGGAAGCCGTTAGACGCGCGTTGCTCGTGGGTGCCGCGCATCCCTCGTAAAGCTCGAGTATGCCCGCGCCCGATAATCGGGTGGCTATCTACTTGGCTCACAAACACTGGATGAAAATATCCTTGGGCCATCTCGTGGCGTAGATCCAAGTGTTGGCTTTGTATAATCTAAGCAAAAACGTGTCTCTCAGCTGCTTAATTCTGATGTCGCAATGGCTCGGGTCCTCGATCGGGTGCCCTGACGCGATTTTAATTTCGCACGCGGCGCTATCCTGAATCTCTCGAATGGGTTCCGGATTTACCGCGATTAAAGTGTTGCCAAACTTGCGCAGTTTCGCGACCCATTCTGGAGGCAATGGCATATACGTGCGGTTCGAATCGCTGACCGCGAAATACCTATGCTCTGGCCAAATGTACACGGCGATACTTTGAGCATTTAAGGGGACCTAACCACCTTAAGGAGATTCTAGCGTTAGGGCAAGTAGTCCAGAAAATTATGAAAAAATAAAAATATTGTTCTTTGCAAGTAGCAGAAGCCCCTAGTTAATTTTTCAGATATGGTTGCCGATCTCAAATTCTAGAGAATCGCTTTTCAAAATCCGTATTTTTATACGTGTCTTATGGAGGTTATGAAAAATCCATTAGTTATGACTATATATCTTTTCAGGAAGAGTCGAGGCGTAAATAAAAAACTGACATATTGAAAGAATAGGATCTTGTTTATCATTTAATGCAAAAAATTAATAGGTAGCGGGGTTTATAAAAAAGATATTCAGTAAAGAAGTTGTAAAAATATGTAGGTTAACACGCGCGAGAGTAGCGCATGGTCACGTGGTCTGAAGTCACGTAAATGTAGAATGCGCGTGTAAATTTTCGCTCTGAACTAGCACTTTCTTTTTAACAAATTGACCTCTACGCTTTCCACGGGTCCTTCTTAAAGTATGCCTTTCTTTTTTGGGAGAAGACATCCCGACATATAAATTGAAACAAACACTAAAGTGCACGTAGAAATCCAATAGGCGAAACGTTCGGGAGGCACATTTACAGGTTATACACATTGGGATACACGTTGGTGCAGACGACGGTCGATGCGTCTACCCGCCTACTGCCGCGTTTGTCGTCGCGAGGCCATTCGCGCATGCGCTCCATCGGTAACAACTCTAATCAAAACAGTTCCGGTATTTTTTTCAACTTTACTTAATAAATAATTTATACCTCAAATTTATGAGTCTAATGATCGTCTTTAATAAAATTATGATTTTATAAATATTATTTATGAGTGTTGAAAGCACTTTTTTTCACTCTTTTTCATAGTTCTCATTTGACGGAATACCGCTAGAACCTCCTTAAATTGTCAAAAAATGAAAAATCGGATTTTATTTTTATATTAACATTAAATTGTTTAAGAAAAGTATCAAACAGACATATAAACTTAACAAAAACTATAGAGAACAAGAAACAATTTTTATATGTACCAAATACCAGGTGCAACATGTCTCCGAAGGCTAAAATTCACAATTTTCATTTTTTCACTCACCGCAGACTTACTTCAGTTCTAGGCATCGAAGAGCAATACAACTTTACAAACATGCTTGAAATATACATAGTTCTGACACGAGTGTAGGGATTTGTAAGTAAATTAAATCTTAAAAAGTTATCTTCAATTTAAACTAAATATTTGTTAAAAAATGTTAAAAATGACAAATATTTTGTTTAAATTGAAGATAACTTTTTAAGATTTAATTGATACGCCCCTATGTCCTCTCATTGCTGCTTCGTGGCATTCTTTAATTAATTTAAACCGTTCGGATACCGCGGGCACCGGTAGGTTATTTTTGTAAAGGACCGCGACGATGGGTTTATTCGCGAAAATCTTGTCGAATAATTCTATGAAATTGTCCCATTGAGGTAACGTGAGCATCGCGAGGTCCCGGATTATGGCGAAGCTGCGTACATTCTCTTTTAAAACTATGCGTTTCAAAGTGCGCAGGCATTTACTTAGGTCCGCTCGCAGCGGGCGGATCGCGAAAAAGCTTTTTATGTAAACCCCGATAAGTTTGAACCCTTTGCACTCGATTATATTGACTCAGTAGAAATAAATTTATCTGCTGAGATCAGGTGGTCTAAGTTTTCTCCGAATCGGAACGGGTGTTCATCGAGCGACTGCAGGTGAACGAATGGGGGGGGGGGCAGGTGGGTCGCGGGTAGTGGTTCGCCGTCTAATCCAAATACTCCCGCATATTCATCGATAATCTCGCAGATGTACTCCTTTTCCTCCGCGTTGTTCCCTTCGAGATCCGCTAGATCTATGATTTTGTCAACCCGGGCGCGCCTGGCTTCGGCGTTCTCCTACATCTTTTTTTTTTTTTTNTTTTTTTTTTTTTTTGGTCTCCATTACCGGCGCGGCCAATTAGGCCCAGCTGCCGGGGGCCTTCCACCACCTTTTTGTGTGGAAGTAGTGCCTAATCCTATAGCTCGATTTTTACCTCACTGTATCCCTATTATTTTTTCCACTCTGAGAGACTTCTCCGGTGAGGACCATATTTTCAGACACACACCTTGCTGGTTAAGCCAGCACTCTCTGCCCCCGAGAGGGCATCGGGTCCGTCTCTCAGTGTAGCTTTCCCCCGAGAAGGTCCCCGTATTAGACCAGCGCCGGCGCTCCCTGCCTAATGCATCGGGTTGGCTACCTAATTCCTGCCTTTACCTATTGTCCCTACCACTGTTTCGCATTCGCCCAGGCTTACGCCTGTGAGGCAGGGGAAACCCGGAATTACTCTAAAGGAAAATTCCGGGGAAAAACCTACCTCGAAACAGCCGGAGTCTTGGGTACTTTTCCCGCTGAAAACAGCTCAGAAAAAATCCGAGCTGACCTCACCGGGAACCGAACCCACGGCCCCTTGAGCGAGCGTATCTCGGCCGGCCAAGGCGTGTGCCTTAGCCAACCTAGCCACGGACGCTCTATTCTCCTACATCTTATTATTTAAGTGGAGAACCTCTCTGTATTTTTCTTTTTTGTCGGATTCGAACATCCAGCGTAAGTTAGCAGAGAATTTCGCAACATTTTCGGTGGAGCCGTCCTCATCGGCTTGAAATAGATTGTTATCTGCGACTGTTTCGCATTCGATTAACTCTACCGTAGGCGTCGGAATAGACACATCTGATTCACCGATATTGATGCATTCCGCGATGATTCGACCGTTGATATTTCTGGATACGAAGTTTCCAATTAATAGGTTCGGGTGTAAGTCCATCAGCGGGACACACCCTACTTCCTTCGTATCGTTATTACGGACGCGCGCGCTTATGAGCATTTTAACCCGTGAGGGGATGGTGATTTGCTCGTCAGACTCGAATGGCAATGTAATGCCACCGAGCTTTAGGCTTTTGCTTGCTGCATCGACACATCCTTCATGGGTGTCGATTAAATTCCAGCCAATGATCCCCGAATTTTCAATCGGAAAACAACTTGGATGTTGCAGACCAGCCCTTGCAGCTGTACTACTGCCTGACCGAGCGTGTACGCGGTACCCGCTGTCACCCCCTGAATTTCGATTATTTTTTGCGCGTCGTAAGTATAACCAGGGGCTAGCTCCCCGATTTTCACGACTGAAATATCTGCGGCGGAATCCGCGTAAAATTTACCCGATCTTTTTAATAATTGCGGGCAATTTACGGTGACGATTGGTGGTTGTCTACCCGCGGTTAGAATATTAATCTTGGCCGACATTAAATAAATGCGAAATAAATGTAGCTACCTGGTGGAACAGCATTTTTGATTCGTAAGTTCTACTTTCCGACCAGGCCGTAGCTACGCGTCCCATTGGCGCCTCGTGGCGCGGAGACTTGAAACGATATTTTGGCTTGTTATCTGATTCATCATCCGACGAGTGATTGGGCTTTTTATTCCTACTATCATTCGGCGGACGTCGCTGCCTCTGGGAAAAAGTCCGCCAGTCCGAGCTGGCGCGAGACGAGCAGCCAATCAGCGCGTCTCGCGCCTCGCTTGGCCAATCGGACTACGTTATCGGCTAGGCCCTAACGGCCGGAAGAATGTCGTTGAGCGCGCGAACGCAGCGTGACCTGGCAGTTCTCGTCTGGATCCCGTCGACGCAACACGTCGACGAGAGAGAGAAGCGCACACGAGTGTTAAGTGTACGAGTATGTGGAGAGAGAGTGTGTGAGGAGAGCAGCAGCAGCATCTGCCATTGCCGCAATCCAGAGTCTTCGCCGTCCGGTCGCCATCTTCCGTCGAGCAGGCACGAGAGGAAGGGCGATGGAACGAGAGGAAGGCCACCGTCGTCTCGTCTATGTGAGCGAGAGTAAGAGAGACAGTGAGAGGACGAGATGAAGCGGGAAACCAGCGGCCGCGAGGCCAGCGAGGCTACCTTGCGTTTGTGTGTGTGTGTGTGTGTGAGAGAGAGAGAGAGAGAGAGAGAGAGAGAGAGAGAGAGAGGGAGAGAGAGATCGATTGATAATATTTATTAACGCCAAGGTCAAGGACCGTATGGCGAACTCGAAGTACATACAGAAAGTTACAGGTATTAGGGCGATGAATGTACATAGTATAAGATTATAGCATAGAATACACAGAGTATGAGAGTATTTTGCTCTCTCTCTTTCGCAAGTAGAGATAGAAAAAGTACAATAAAAATAACGGCAAGAAATTACAGGAAAAACCAAATGTTATCAGATGAAATCGTGGGTAGTAATACAAATGAACACGCTAATTCGACGCTTAACGCTTAAGCTACGCAGTCTTGTTCGAGGCTTAATAGATACTCGTATAAGCGAACTTTAAAGGTTTCGACGGTGTTACATAATTTAATTGCGCACGGAATAGCGTCCCAAAAATACATGCTCTGGATCGAAAAAGCGTTCCTATACAGTTCTGTCCGCGGTGTCGGAATCGAGAAAGCCGAGGACTGATTACGAGCCGATCTACGTGTAGACTCCGTGATTTTAGGAAATAACTCTGCCAAGTACTTCGGTTTGTGGCGTGTAAAAATCTACGTGTTAAGGAAAGCCATTTCAATCTCGTAAAGTAGGGTGCTAATGGAGAGTCCTTTTTTAATCGAAAAATAAAGCGTATTGCCGAATTAAACAACCTTTGAAGTTTTATTCCAAGATAATCCGGTGAGTCATAGTAAACAAGACACGCATAGTTAAAAATTGGCATGAGTAGAGTGCTCACTAGCTGGGCTTTAAGAGCATATGATAAATTATAACACCTAAATCGAAGACGATACAGAACAAAGTGGGCATTCGCACATACCTGACTGATATGCGCATTCCACGTGAGCGTAGTTGAGAAGGTAACGCCTAAGTTTTTGACTGTGTCAGACAATGGTATCACACTACCGTAAACCACAATAGGTGGAATCAGATCCTTGTTCAATCACATGTGATGTTGTACTGAACCTATCAAGATTGCTTTTGTCTTAGCAATGTTAAGCATCAGTCTCTTATCTCTCGATCAAGAGACAACAGCATTCGCATCTTAATTCAGCTTACAGACTGTCGACTCAAAGTCAGAAGGGTGACACTGAATGTAAATCTGTAGATCGTCCGAAAGAGCATACACGTTGCGTTACAGTGGCGTAAAACTGAGGTGATAAAATTTATAAAAATAAGAAATATTATAGGCCCAGGAGATGACCCTGTGAAACACCAGAGGTATTCATTTTAAAGGCCGAAGTTGTGCCATCTAAATCAACTACTGCTTGGGCACGAGAGAATGAAACCACGTGATAGCATTAGCTGAGAAATTTATATCACACATTGTTTGCAATAGTAGTACATGGTTTATGGAATCAAAGGCACGTCTAAAATCGAAAAGCAACAGCAGGGTCATCAACCCTCGATCAGCTCCTCGTCGAATGTCTTCAACGATCCTCAGCAAAGCTGTTTCAGTACTATGGTCTGCTCTAAAGCCCGATTGGAGAGGGGAGATAATACACTCATTTTCAAGATATGCTATAGTTTGTTGTGTTATTAGTGAGTCGAAGACTTTTGCAAAATGGGCCAGATTCGCTACCGGTCTTGTTTCGGTAGTCGAGTTTGGGCTTGCAACTTTACTCAAGGGCACAATTTGTGACTTCTTCCATAGCGCAGGATAGGTACTTGATGTGATTGATCGATTAACTAGATCAGTGAGAAATGGAGTTATATCAGCTAAAACTGTTTTAAAATACGTCAGAGAAAGACCATCACAGCTGCGGCTTTTCGACTTAGAAAGGCATTTTAGCATTGCCTGATAAACCTCATAAGGTTTAAGTAAGGATCGTTCAAACTTACCCACCTCCAACTCGACGGAATCAGTAATAACCCTGAGTGTGTCAATAGAACATGGAGGATGAATAGTGGTGACCGAAGAGTAATAATCAATTAACTCATCTTTAGAGAAGAAGTGGAGCGGAGATTTGAAAACATTACCAACCAGGCCAAATTTACGCAATATACTCCAAGTTTTAGATACGTCTGAACAGTTTTGAATGATGTAGGTATCCCTAGCCTCTTTCATTTCACTCTTCACTTTACTGTCTAATTTTCTGTAGCGTTGACACACCCGGGGGTCTCCAGAACGTACTGCCCGCTTAAATTCGCGATCACGTTCCTTACATTTATCTTTTATAATTCTGGTGATCCACGGTGATGGCTGTTTACGCACTTTACGAGTGGTACAAATGCGTACAAATCAAGTAGCTTTACTGATGTAGATTGAAAGAGATCCAAGGCCTCATTCTCATCAGCATGAGCAGCCTCAGGACTTGTAAGGCTGGCCAAAAGTTCGCTTTCGAATTGCATTGGAGAGAATTTGGGAGTGTCAAACGCATACTCAATAAAAAGAGATCATGAACGTTAATAAACGGGGCAGAAGATTTTTCAAATGTGATTACCCTATCAATTGAATCCACAATAAAAGTGTCGAGCCAAGAGTATGAGTTCTCAGAAAGATGCGTTGCGCCAAAGGGAACAATGTGCATGGAATGCTCAAAAACCAGCTGTTTTAGATTAGAGCTATAATAATCGTCAACAAGCAGATTAGTGATCAAGTCACCTGCTAATACAATACTACTATATGAGCGAGAGAACCCTTGCACAGTAGAAAAGAAGTCATTCAAGGTTCTCCCTTTTGTCCGTCTATAGATTATACCTAACAATAATTTATTTACAGAATTAATACTAACTAATAGATACTCGGTTTCATTAATAAGGCTTATCTGCGGGGCATCAACAACCGTGAAACGTAGATCATCTCGAATATAACACGCGACGCCACCTCCTTGAATATAGTCTCGTAGACTCTAACCAGTTGTGTCTCTCTCCAATCCTCGATCGTTACGAATAAGGTGTTATAACCCTTGATGTCAAAGGCAGAGAAGTCATGAGTAGGTCTTAGCCATGACTCAGAAATAGGATATAAAAGAAAGAATATAAAATAATATAGAATATAAAAGGATATCAATTGGTTTGAGAAATAAAAAAGCTTCAATATCAACTAAATGTGCTTTAATGGAATTTGCGTTTACGTGTGCGATACGTAGAGTTTGGCAAAATTGCTCTGTTGGGCTACTAATACAATTTGAAGGTGCAACACCAACACGGTTCGAGCACGGTAGATCGTCATTGTATACTCTCAATATAGTTCCTGGTTACAATGTTTAAAATCGTTGAATTATCATCTTTGCGTACTATTTGTAAGACATTATCATCATGAACCCACACGTGTTTGTAGCCTCTCTCACGAGCACGGGTCTTCGCAGCCATTCGTAAACCAAGAGCAAACGGTGATAACATCCCATACATGTTGATAATATCGCTACTACCGTTTTGAATAATATCACACATCTTTAAGCTTCCATACGAACGCTTCGCTTTTAGGACCTTGTTACGTACGCAAAGTGATTTAAACTCGATGACGAACGATTTGTGATTAGTATTTTGGGACGGCCCTGCTCCCTGCCTACGTAATAGTTCTCTAATATCGAAAATATCGTTAAGATGCGCTGATGTTGGATCTAGTTTAGCAAACAAGTATTCGGTGATCTTGGAAGGTGGTAATTTACATGATGCAGGTATACCGACTACCTTAAGTTCAGGCTTCGCTGTGCCTCGAGAGAAACGTTCCTTTAAGCTAGCTACCTCGGATCCCAGAGAATCGTTCTCGAATTCTAGTAGTTCGATGCGTTTATCCTGATCATCAACCTTAGCAGCCAGGGCATCAACCTTGGTAACGAGGATGTCAGTAGTCGAACGGACCGTGCCGATGAGATTGAAGACTGCTGCTAGTTTATCATCAAGCGACATCGTAGTCCAGTCATGTGGCAATGTAGCCATGGCAGAAGATGTAGAGTTTTGTGGATCAGAAGGGGATACTAGACTCGTTGCAGCGTGAGGCTGCCCAACAGCGCCACTCACTGATAAGACCGCGCTTGTGCTAATCGAGCTGATATTAAGAATGGATTCAGAATGTAAATCGCGCCCTAGATCAAATAAATTATCACGCTCCTTAAGGCTAGGTGGATTCAGACGGTTTACAGTAGATGTATCCACAAACTTGTTATATGACGCAAGACAACACGGTTTACAGACTTTAGATAACACAAATCTAGCTAAGCACCCCTCGTGAAACACCAAATTACATGTAAGGCACGTGATTCGCTTGTTTACAACACCGTTACAATATTTACTACACTTTGGCATCTAGTAAAAAACAGATTTGTAACTTGTCGAGTAATAGCCAATATGATGTGTAAAGACCTACGACAGACAACGCAAAAAAGAAGAAAGGCATCTATACGATAAGTAACAAGTTACACATAGTTCACTAAAAAACGAAATTTCAATAAAACTAAATCTAAACTAAAGCTAGAATAACGTGGAGAGCGCAATAGGTGAAAAAAAACTGTTTGAAATGGCAATGCACTATAGATGACAAAAGTAAGTGATTGTGGACAATGTAAAGTCAGACATCGGTAACTGCAGTGCCCTTTTACACCCGTATATACAGTGATGCAGGTATATGTGCTGTGAGACGTAGAAAAATTTGCGAAAAAAGCTTTAACAGCACTTTTGCAGGAAACTAGAATTTTTGCTAACACTAGCACGACCTACTTGCACAATATATGAAGCTGCGCATGAACAAAAATGAGATATAGCGAAACTCGATCGCCACGTGCTCGAGTAAACCTAACCTCCAAAGCCACTGAAATTCGCTACACACTAACCACTCACACTGCCGGCGCTAATTATCTGACAACTACCACGATATTTAACGCACAATAATAATGAAAAAAATTAAATTTTTAGTAATTAGATAACTATTTACGCTAAAATAACACTAAGCACATGGGCTGGTATAAGGTCAGCATGTATTTTGCGCAAAGTTAATTTAGAGCCACTTCACAACACACAAACTTGAGACTGAGTAGGCTGGGTCGCTGGACGATGCTGGGACAGGAAGAGCTTCCGACAATCCTGGTCGCAAACAAGATAGCAATCGGTCCAGGAAGAAAATGCCACGATGTCGAGTGAAGCGAAGATGGCCGCAGGAGTCTCACTCTCCTCTACCTTGCTGATGCGAATAATCAAATCGAGTTTTCTCAGCAAGCACCGATCACATGCCAATAAATAATAGCACATTCAGAAGCTTGCAAAAAAGCGCATGCAAGGGTCTGTAAAAAAAACGCCTGGAGATAGATAAAGGCAGACAAAATCCAAGCTTTAGGAAGAGCGATGTAAAGCACGTCTGTCTATACTTACAGAGAATGTGAGTGAGTGAGTGATAACTAATTTATTTATGCCGTGGCCAAGGGCCGTATGGCGAGATAACAGTGTATACATCGAATCAGTAAGAACAAAAACTGGTTGGTACAATTCAATAAAGGTAAATTTTTGGTCATAAACATTGGCAATCATTGAACAGGTATATCTTGCTATAGACTAGCAACTGAAGTACATAGTTGATAAGCACACATCCAACAGAACAGCCTCTCACTCTCATTCAATCTATATGCTTATAACTATCCATTCTGTACAAAGTCGAGTAACTTAGACTACTTAAACAATGGGTAATTCCAATGTATAGTTTTGAGGCAAGCTTATTAGGTAATCATGTAGACGGCTTTTAAACAAATTCAGAGAGGTACTAAGCCGAATACTGACAGGTACCGAGTCCCAGAAATACATCGCACGAAAAGCGACCAGTACTTACCAGAGCCAGAGAGAGATAGATAGATAGATAGATATTCCATTTATTAGGCTAAAGACTCTGGGTCCTTGATAGCCACAAGCAAAATTACATGAAAATATAGCAGAAAAAAAAACTTTAGAAAAAGAAAACAACAAAACGACACGACAAGGTGTCCTGGAAATTACACGACAGCTCGAAGTGCATAAAACCGTTACGAAAAAAAATCAAACTTTCGCCAAGAGGTAATTATAAAGGGCATTCTTGAAGCACGGGCGCTTGTACAGGCCTCGTATTGTATCTGGAACGGAGTTCCAAATATACGCTGCACCAATATAAAAAGAATTACGAAGACACTCGCTCTGAAACTCCCTGATTTCGAGATCAAACCTTGATTTGCGACTACAACCCGGCCTGCTGGTGTCTACGAATTTAAACTTAGAATATAAATAAGAAGGCGTTTGCGTGTTCAGAATTTTAACCAGCAGGCAGAGAGTGCGGAAATCGCGCCTCGCAGCGTAAGGTAATATTTCTAAATCCCGATAGACTGGTGTAATATGCTCGAAGATCTTGGTCCCTGTTACAAAGCGTAACGCTGCATTCTGGCATCTTGATAACTTTAGGGTTAACTCTTTAGTGAGGTCCAGGAATGTTCCGGCACAGTAGTCCAGGTAAGGAAAAATCAGCGATTTAACCAGCAGCAACTTTGTGTCTTTCGTCAGATATGGCTGAGACTTTTTGAGTCGGCTAAGTGCCGCAAAGCATTTTCTCGATGTGACGTTGCATTGATCTCGCCAAGATAGCGTGCTGTCAATGGTAACGCCAAGAATTTTCAGGGAGTCGCAGGGTTTGATTATACTGTCACCAAAGACGATTGCGAGTGGAGATTCTTCTTGCAGTCTACTAATGAATCCTCTGGATCCAACCCACATTGATTGCGTCTTAGTAGCATTAATAATAAGGCCATTGCAAGCGGCCCAGTTGGCAATTTTCGTCAAATCACGATTCATCCTGTCGACAATATCATCCAGTTTTCGAAAACTTCCCTCCAGATAAACAACAAAGTCGTCGGCGTACAACTGATATTTGCATGACTCGAGCACTCGAGACAGGTCGCTGATGAACAGCGAGAAAAAGAGCGGGCCAGGGAGGCTTCCTTGCGGGACCCCAGAACTTCGAACGAGCGAGGCAGATGAGTCACCGTTGGGGAACACAACAACCTGCGATCTGTCAGAGAGATAAGATCGAACCCATGAGCACGAGCGGTCCGAGAAGCCAAGATGGTATAGCTTGCAGACCAGCAGATCTATGTTGACCAGATCAAATGCCCTGGAGAAGTCTATGCCCACGACAAGTGAAACGTGCTCGTTGTTGATAGCGAGTCTAAGGTCGTCGACAATCCGTATCACCGCTGTGTCAGTACTGTGTCCCTTGCGGAATCCAGATTGAAAGTCATCAAGGATGTTGTTNACAAGTGAAACGTGTTCGTTGTTGATAGCGAGTCTAAGGTCGTCGACAATCCGTATCACCGCTGTGTCAGTACTGTGTCCCTTGCGGAATCCAGATTGAAAGTCATCAAGGATGTTGTTTTGCTGAACGAAATCGTTGATTTGCGAAAGCGCGACACTTTCAAGAAGTTTTGCAGGTGCTTTAAGGATGCTCACTGGTCGGAAATCCTCGACGTTCTCGGCTAGGCTTCGCTTCGGTAGGGGACGAACCAGGGCGTGTTTCCACTCGGTGGGGAAGTATCCCGCACGAAGAGAGGAATCGAAAATATTTACCAGCGGGTTAAGAATGACTGGGACGCAATCCCTTTGATGGCGGAGTGAAATTGTGTCTGCTCCTTGTGCATTCGAAGTAGCAGAAGCGAGTGCCTCAAGAATATCCGCGGCGTCCACTCTGCGAAAGCGAAATACCGCATCCGGGGGTAGGCCTCGTCATGGGTAAGGGAGCCTGTATTACCGGTCCCGCTACCCCAATAAAATGCGCATTAAATGCATCAGGCGTCGCTGGCATCGATCGGGAGTTGTTAGGCTTACACAGGCCGAGCTTCCTGACGACTATCCATTTCTCAGTAGCGTTTTTGCTTGTGTAAAGTCGGTTCTTGAAGTATTTGAATCGTGCATTTCTGATTGACGTTTTGACGGAGTTTCTCAGAGATTTATACGTCGCTTCCCGGCGGTTACGTTCGAGATTGTTGCGAGAATTCTTGAATTTCTTCCAAGCCTTATTTCTTGCAGAGAGCATTCTCTTGATTTCTGGTGTAATCCAGGGTGCACGTGGTTTTTTAGGCACAAAAACGCGGTACGGCGGCAAGCTCATCATACGCCGCCAGTATCTTCCTGGTCAAGAATTCCACTTTATAATCGATACTCATTGAGAGAAAAAGAGTGTTCCAGTCAGCCTCCGCTAGATGCCTCAGAAGATCTCTCCGCTTGAAGTTCCTGAAAGTGCGACGTCTCACTGGGGTAGGCTCGTAGTTTGGTAAAGCGAAGCGAAGAGTTGCTATGAGAACGTCATGCTTCGAGATACTCGGATTATGAAACTGCCTGAAAGCCGATACTCTGTCTCGATCAGAAACACAAATATAATCGATCGTCGATTTAGCACCATCGTCACAGTGGTGTGTGGCAGCGAAAGGGTGGGCCACCAAGCCACAGCTAATCAGGGAGTCTGATAGGATACGCCGAGAAGTTGACTGAGGGTTCCAGTCGATGTTGAAATTCCCCAACAGGATGGTGAAGTCGTACGATCCACTGCAGTTTAGAATAGCCTCGTCAACGTCGCACCAATAACCTGCCTTTGGTGGGCTATATATCGTGCCACAGAGAACTTTAAGCTGGCCAATCTCGAGTTCCAGTAGGAGAAATTCCGGTCGCTTTTGATGGACCGCCGGTTGTGCTGAGCGGCTGACCTCTCTTGCAGAGATTGATTCGTGGACGTAAATAGCCACCCCTCCGCAGCTTTTCCCAATCCGATCCACGCGGAAAAGACGAAAGTGCGGAATATCCACAAGCGCAGGAGAATCGGGCTTAAGAAAGGATTCACTAATTCCTAAAATATGCAGTTTATTGTCCTCGACAGCAGCTTGGAGGTCGTGTAAATGAGGTATTATCGACTGTGAATTCGAGTGTCCCACATTGAGAAATTGCTCCAGACGTGAATCGATGTCTTGACTATCCATAATTGATTCTACTAGATTTATGCATAATCCTTTTTCTCAGTAGAGTACACTTGGACCTGTCGAACGCTGAATGATTTGCGTTGGGAATTTTTGCAGATAGGCAGTTGAGACATCGTGATACATCCGTATTTTCACAGCTGGCAGATAAGTGTTCCCCAGCGCATGACGAGCATCTCGCTTCGTTTTTACAGTCCACCGCCTTGTGGCCGAATTTTAGACACTTGAAGCACTGAAGCACCGAAATGTGGTCCGCGAATCTGCACTATAGCCATTTAATGTAGATGGACGGTGACTTCTCAAGCACTTTTCTGCATTCCGGAGTGACTTCTATGATGCACGAGCCGTGATTCTTCTGTCGTTGATACAAAGAGATTATCTTGACGTCGTTCTCGTGGAAACCTGGCAGATTGAGTTCCAACATGCTCTTAGCTATTTCTTCCTTCGTGTACTCAACTGGGATATCGTGAACGATGATTCTCGGGTTTAGCTTTTCGTCTGGCTTGACTTCTAGCCCCGCGCTTTTCAGCTCTGGACAGTCGCGCAAAGTATTTAAGTCCACGTTGTCGGCCTCCAAGATGATGGTGTTATTGGCAGCGAAGTTAATACGCTTGGTTCTCAATTGCATTTTATACAGAGAGAGAGAGAGAGAGAGAGAGAGAGAGAGAGAGAGAGAGAGAGAGAGAGAGAGAGAGAGAGAGAGGGAGAGGGGGGGCGGCTAAGGCCACCACGTTGTAGGGAAGGGTTGGGCGAAATACATGTGCAGGAAAGTGAATAAAGTGTTTGTGTTTGACTTCTTTCCTTTTTCCTACCTCTCCCCAGCGTACTCTCATACATCGGCGATAGCGTGTAAAATCCAGGGAAATAAAGAAATCCTAGTGCATGCGAGGCGCTAGGTGTTGCACATCTGTGTTGGGAGGCACCGCGTCGCGATTGGCGTCCTTTGTGGGGATTCGCTATCAACGAGAGGGGGAGGAGGAAAGATTATGCGGTTGAGTGTGAGAGTGAAAAGTGCGCGTAGTGTAAGTGATGGAAAAATGTACAGCGGGCCACGAGGCCAGCTGTTAACGCATTTCCGCGAGGAGAGTGATTCCGAGGAGCGTTCAGCTATCTGGCTCCAGCTGTTGAAGTTGAACGATGTTCGTGCGATGAATCAGCTGGCCGATCAGTCACTCGTAGTGGGACTTGATGTAGAGCCGAACGCTAAACGTGATAGCGTGGGAGACTCTATCAAGTCCCATCGAGATGCGCTGCAGCGCGTGCGCTCTAGCGACAGCGAGTCAGCAGTCGTTAGCGACTGGTACACGGTACGTCGTAAGCGTCGTCGGTGGAACTCGCAAACGAGGCTTTTCGATGAGAATCGGAAGCGAGGAGAGTCTCCGGTTCCATGTTCGAGTGAAAATGAGGACCAAGAGAGCTCTACAAGTTTAAGCTCGAGTGAGAGAGAGAGAGAGAGAGAGAGAGAGAGAGCGAGAGCGTTGTGACTGTGAGAAGGGAGTGGCCAGGTTACTTGCTATTGTCCGAAAAGACGACGGCAAGGACCGAGGCCTATGGAAACTCCATCACAGTCGGTGATGTAGTTTCTAACGCAGACGTCAGCGAGGATAGCGGCTATGCGAGCCGAGTGAGCGTTGATCGCTGTGAGAGAGACGCTCGTGTGAGATAGTTTGAGGAGTGCGGACTCACTCTTAAAGAGGCGAGAGCTCGAGTCTTCGAGGAGAAGGTTTTAGTAGCTTGGAGAGAAGCTTACGAGAAAGTCCTCCTGGAAGGCCGAGCGAAGCTGCGGGACGAGTTGGCCACGCTAAAGCATGAGCAGAGACTAGAACAAGTCCGTTGAAGTTGCATCAAGCCGCGAGTCTAACTCAGCAGACCTGACGTCATTCGAACGTCGAATCAGATCAGCTGACTCGCTGAGGGCTCTGGAGTTCCTCAAGCATTGGGAGCTTCAGTTCTCTGGCGAGGGTGATCACGAGGAGGCGGAGGAGTTTTTTGACCGACTCTGTGAGTGTAGAGTAGGGTCGGCGGTGACGGACCGTGAGCTGCTAGCGGTATTGCCGTGCATCTTAACGATGCACGTAAGCTGTTGCTATCGGGCTAAGGGAAAGAGCCTGCGAACATGGGATATGTTTTGCAAGGCCTTCCGTCGCCGATTCATGGCTCCGTATTGCCGAGAGGATTTAGAGGAAGATCTGCGCAAGCGAACGCAGCATAGAGAGGAGAAGATCGCGGTGTATATCGCGAATCTTCAATATCTTGTGCGACGATGTCGCCAGCGAGCAGCTCTCACTGTCGACTGGCTGCGCAACACTAGTTTACGTTCGTAACTCTAGATTTATTATTTTCCGCGGGGAGGTCCCGCGATCGTCACGCGCGTGAGAGCGCGTTGGGCCGAGTGAAGATGAGGGAAACTCACAGAAAACACTCAATTTCTCCACAATGCTTTCTTTATTCCCTATACGTCCTACACCGCCGAAGCCCTAGCGGCTAACGGCGCCACGCGGCAAATGGCCGCTCACGCTCTCGCGGGCCGTGTCGCGGTGCTGATGTACCTACCGACGGCTGACGCAACTCTCTCTCTCTCTCTCTCTCTCTCTCTCTCTCTTTGTCTCTTTCTCTCTCACTCACACACTCTGCACGCTTTTCCGACGTACCGCACTACGTCCGAGCACACCGTCTTCTCGCACACAATACTCTCGCGTTCTCGCTCTCTCTTTCTCTCTCACACACTCAACCTGTTCACCTGTACCTCCCGGGATTGGGTCGAACCCAGGCTTTCGTTCCCTCGAACACGCCGCGAAGAAGGCTGACTCGGATCCGTTGCTCTCGGCGCTCGGGGTCCGGGTCGGCTGATCCTCTCTCGTGGCTCTCTCTCTCTCCTTCCTTCCTCTCTCGCGCTGGCTGGGTCTGGGTTGGCGGCGTGGCTCCTACCGACGTCGCGGTCCGGTCTCCAGGGCAGCTCTCTCTCCTCGTAGCCTGTGCGCCTGCGGGTCCTCCTCGTCGTTGCCCTCGTTGCAGCTCAGGGGAATCTCCTCGGCGTTGCTACAAAGGATTGCTCTCTCTCTCTCTCTCTCTCTCTCTCTTCTCGTGGGCTCGAGGTACGTGCTAGCACCTTAAGGTCCAGATCAAGACAGAGGGCTTCGCAGGCGCGGAAACCCCACTCTCTCTCCTCACTGCATCGTGCAGAAGAAGGCCTCCGATTGGCCAATAAGTCCGCGCGGACCTATAGCGCGGAGCGGCCGAGGCGCGGATTGGCCTATCCGCCGTCGTTCGACGCGACTCCTCGGAACTCTTCTCCGAAACCGGTAACAGCGAGCTGGCGGCTTTCCGAGAAGAAGGCCGCCGCGCTACCGGCCCGCGCTACGCATCGCACGAAACCGGGCCCGTGTTGCCACCGCGAGGCGACACCGGGTTCTCGGTATTCGTGCTTGCTTGGAAACGGTGTTGCCGCTCTCAAATTCCACATGAAATTCCGAGCGGCTGCGACGCACATCGTCGCACTTGCTTCGCGCTTCCACAGACCTCTATCCGAACGCGAGTTGCTCCGGCCGGAATACCGGAGAGCTATTGGCGATAAGTGCGTCAATAGCTGGGATGAGTTGAAGAGGTACGGTCAACGCTGGGAACGGCTAAAAGATATAATAGCCGTTACCCGCCTCCGCTCCCCCGGTGATGTGCGTCCCCAGCGCGGCGTACAAAGAGACGGGAGGAAGCCAGAGAGCTGCTGCAGTCGTGTGGACAGAACAGACGAGCCCTGGCGAAGAGTTTCCTCCTGGCGTGGTTGAGGAGAGGACGAGTGAGAAAAAGAGAGCTTCGGCAAGGAAAGAGAAAGCTACAGAAAGAAACGGCCAGGTGAGTCCAACCGCTAAGGCTGTGGCCCGAGACGAGAGGCGAGGAGGTGGTGCTTGCTTTACCTACTGTAAAGTAGGGCACCGAGCATCGCAATGCCCAGAAATGATCTGCTGAGAGAGAGAAAGAGAGAGAGAAACAGAGAGAGATGCGGATACCGAGAAAAGGAAAAAAGAGATGCGGATGCAGAGCAGAGGAGAAAAGAGATGCGGAGTAGAGAAGCGAGAAAGAGATAGAGATGTGGAGTGGAGAGGAAACACTGGACCTGGGTCCAAGTGGGTGGGTTAAGGTCCATTTTGTTGAAATATTAAATTCATTTCGTCAAACGTATGTAAAAGCACAACTAAACGGTTCAATAAACTCGGAAGAACGACACAGCTAAGCAGTGCAACAAACTGTGAGTAATGCTGATTTGTAAAACAGTGTGAATGAGGATCCGCTATAAAAGCTATTGAGTATCAGTCGAGTTTGGGCAGTTGAATCGCCATATTGAATCTTATAACGGTGAAGTGTGCACAATAAAAATATTATCTTGATTCCACATTATTTATTTTAAACATGGATATTTTAACACATTTCATTGAGAGGGAAGCAAGGTTAAGGGGAGGGAATTGCGACGTTACAAACGTTGCAGCCGCGCAAAACGTGTGTTGCTGTTTTGCGCGGCAAACTCTCCTCTCTGGTCCGCGCTGACGACTGAGTTGCGCGAGGTAGCTGCCGTGTTGGACTGCGTACCTCTGCGGCTGATCTGCTGCGCTCGGGCCTGTCAGCGGCTGGTCCGCGCGGACGGCTGTTCATTGGCCCAGGTAGACTTTTGGTGGCTTGACAAATGTCATGATGCTCGCTGGCACTTGCTTGAAGCACTCCAGTCGAGTTCTAGGAGTCGGCGTTGGATGTCCCAACTTGAAGGGCTTGACATTCGATTGAGCTGAGAGCTTCTCTAATCGCGGAAATTTTGTTCTCGCGTGGTCGGCCGTCACTTTTTTCCTTCTTCAAAAAGTCGAGAGTGCGAGATCCAGACGGCCGCCGGAAATTATTCTTTCTTCAAGCTCGGCAGCTGGTTGTCCAGAAAATTATATTCAGCGGCACGCTGGATAGTTACTCTGTGCTGCTTCACGACGCTGCGACAGAGCCCCGCTTGGGATGCCAGATGTTACGGATGGGATGCGTGATAGTCCTGCCCTGTGAGCGGGCAAGGAGGTAGCCAGTAGTAACGTGTTATACCCTTTATTGCCAAACTGGAGCTCCTCTCGGTTTGGTAGTCGCCGGTGATCACGAGCGACTCCTCGTGCGGGGGTGCCTACGTTGCACTTCCGCGCGAGGAGGCTCCGGGCACCAGCTCTGTCTTACTGACGCTGCACCGCACGTTTCATACGTACAAACTAAATAATTTATCGATCCACAAACTTTCTTTCTTAATAAATTTTTAAATAAAATCTGTATCTATTCTCACAATTAAAAATATGAACAAAACTCTATCTAAATGAAATCTATCTGTCCGCTTGGCAGCTCTGCACGACATCGAGTGAGAGAATAGCCTGGCCTGAAGACGCTCGGAAGTCTTCCGGAGCTCCCACGCTGTCCCCAAGCTCACTTTCCCTCACAGCGCCGGCGCTCGTTGCACTCATTAGGCCTTACGGGGCCTGGCAACGAATTGCGCGCCGAGACTGCATCGCAGTACCGCACGCGCACGCTTATCCGTCGGCGGGGAAGGTGTTTAGGTCAGCGAGATTCTAAGCCACTTGATACTTTTGTGGTCTTGAGTCTCGCTGTGCCTTTTGCATGTGGAAATTAAAATTTTCAGAGTTGTTGCTTTTACAGCCAACTAAAATGGCTTATAACTCAAAATAGATGCATTTTAGAAAAAAAAAACTAATAAACACTTTTTATTTTGTAAATTTTCTGTAGAACTTGAAAAAGTTAATTTTATTACCTATATAGCATGTTTTGGATTAGTTTCCATGTGATTCAACACTAAAAATCAAATTCTGGCTATGCGCCATCAGTTAAAAATTTGAAAAAAAGTTTTTTGCATTCCTTATCATAAAACCTGTAAATCTAGACTTGGTTTGAGATGGGTCGAGCTTTCTAAGATAAAAGGGGGGTCGCCCAATCAGCCCGCCAATTTTTTGTGTTAAAGTACTTAAGGAAAAATGGCTATTCCTAAAATTTCAGCCCCCTAGGTGCGCCCTAGCTCTCGTAATAAATTATTGGATTTTCGAAAATCGGGAAAAAATTGCTATTCTTAAAAATCTGCACAGGGTTACCTAATCAATATTTTTAAGCCAAAAAATAGGGATCTTCTCATTCTAACGTCAGCTTTTCGGCAAAAAAGTTGGAGAATTTCAGACTTAAAGAGGCCTTTTCTGTAGGGCAAAAAGTAAACACTAATTTTTTGGACTTTTTGCATATCTTCGATTGTAAGCAAATTTTGCTTCCTTCCTAAGGAAGTCTTGTAATAGTAATTTTTGGAGTTTTTGTAAAAACATGTGGGAAGTGTGTTTTGATGAATTTTTAGTCGAAAAATGGTGTTTTTAGAAAATGTCCGTACGGATGTGTGTGTGTGTGTGTGTGTGTGTGTGTGTGTGTGTGTGTGTGTGTGTGCGTGTGTGTACGCCTGTTTCTCAGCTTCTACTTGGTGGATTTTAACCCACCAAATCTCATTTTCTTTGTTTTTGCTAGAAGATAGTGGGACGAAAGTCTGTTTTTACAATTTATATACGCGTTTTTTTTATAGTGATTTTTTAGTTTTGAGATTTCAGTTTTTGCCAACAAAGTTATCGGAAAAGTTAATAAAAGTAAATTGCTTAATATATACCTGAAAGTGAATAAAATTGCCTATGTTTTTACCGTGAGAAATTTATATTATCGTTCGTCGTTCTTTTATTATACACCATACAGTGCAATTTTTTTAAATCGTTATAACTCAAAAACTAAATAGCGAATCATTCTAAAAAAATATATGATTATTGAAGGTAATTAGAACTATATACCACTTAAATTTTAAGTCATTTCATGGGGCAGATCCTGAGAAAAACATCAAAAACTGAAAAAAATCGTTTTTCTACGTGACGCGATAACTGGAGTAAAAAGGCAATAATCAAGTTCAAATTTTGGATTTAGTTAGCATTATATAGCACCTTTATCTCTTTCTTTGGGTTGTTTATGATACCAGTTAGTTTTAAAGATATTAAGCTTCAAAATTTTGTTTTCTTACCCTGTATACTCTATATAACTGAAAACTGTATCGCTTCGATCTCAGTTTCCATTAATGGATTTTAATCTATACTTAGACTCGTTTTTTGCTGTTTTTGTTTTATTAATTCGTTAAAAATAAGATTTTCAGTTACGCATGTGCGTATATTCATGGCGATTTTTCGATCACTGGTGATTTTAGATACGTTCCGCGAACTATATCCTTATCATTATATCTCGGAAACTAACTTTTGAACTTTTCGTTAAAACGTCATGATTATCGGCTAGTTTTTTTCTGTTTTTTGTTTTATTAAATCGTTAAAAACAATATTTTCAGTTACGCATTGATTATGTAATATAATTATTTCGAAATAATTTTATCCATCAAACGAAAAAGCATAAAAACTTTATAGAATTATATATGAAGTAAAAACAATTTAGATATTAAAGCGATACATAAGGTTGAAGGAAGCTACGTGCCAAAGAATTGGCAGCGGTTTTTGTTTTGTAGTCGATTTGAGCTCTCAAAATTTTTAAATCTTTGTCTTGGAAAAACCTTCAATCCCTCTTTTGGAGAGCTTGAATTCATAATTTCAATAAATAGTTAAAGATCTTGGAAGACAGCCTATTTTTACAAAATCGTCATATTGGCACCCCTATATCTCAGGTCAATCTGCCCCAATTTAGCGCAAATTTTCAGGAAAGATAGTCAAAATATAGTAGAAAAAGATGTGATTATTTTGGTTCCATTTATTTGGGTTTTAGCATGTCTACGAAGTCCTCGAAGTTGGGGCTCATTCAACCATAAATATAAAAGCTGATAGGCTGAATTATCGCCATTGTTAAGTATAAATATACGATACTGTTATACGAATTGTTTAGATTAATTATCGCGATTGTCAAGTTTAAATATATAATACTCATCATTCTGCTGAGTTATCTCTATTATAATGTCTAAATTAATTTAAATATTCATAATACTGTTCAGTTGAGTTATTGCCATTAAACAGTCAAATATATAATATCAATGTACAAATTGTTCAGCAGATCGTCATTACAAAATATAATAATTTTTAATATTTTAATTTTTTTAAACGTAATTTACATTAAAACAACAGTAAAACTACCATTTTCTACGTCAATTATTTATGTAATATAGAGGACATAAAATAATAAAAAAATTAATAAATTAGTATGACAGAGAAATTAAAATAAGTACGTTTTTATTAGTACATTTCTATCTAATAATTACGACAGTTTTAACCCTGTCAAGCGCAGAGAGCGATTTTCATTTATACTGCAATATAAAATTCACAAAAATTATTATAGTCTGACATTTTGAGAGTCTGAAAATATATCTTTTGGGTCCAAAAAGACCTACACTATGACGAGACATCGTCTGCGGATGAGAGCACTAGTTCTTGATCGAAATTACCGTAAAATATCTGCCACATCTCGTAGACGATGTTCAGGTGTCAGAACGACTCCCATGATGAGGAGGACATCGTCTGTTGATGAGAGCGCGAGATTTCGATTTAAATTACCGTCGTACGTACGTACGTGCGTTTTTTACCTAATGTTTATTGTTAATGTTAATAAAAACTAATCATTTAAAAATTTAATTTTTGTGATGAATCAATGTGTTGATATACAAAGATTATTATAATTAAAAAAATTTTTTTTTCACAAGATATATATACATGATATAGACCGGCAATGGCTCCGTGGTAAACCACCTGCCTCCCGGTCAAGGGGTTGTGGGTTCGAGCCCCCATCAGCGCGATCAGTTTTTTCAGATCCGAGACAACGCGAGTGGCCGGGGAGTAGCGGAATGGCTTAAACGGCGCACGTACGTAGAGGAGACAAGGAGGAAAAGGAAATTAACAATAAAAAGAATCCACTAAATGCACCAGAACCAACGACATCGGGGATCCTAACCCCCAAACCAGGAAAGCAAGATGACCACTTGACGGTCCTGAAGAATACAATCAGGGAAACCATCGAGTACGCCAAGGATAGAACCAACGTGCATGGTCCGATTAGAACGGGCCTCACAAAAGCAATGGAAAAGAAAAAAAAGATAGAAGAAACTAGCGCGCCACGCGCGGCCTTATGGCCGCGGTGGCTTGCCATCTTGCATCGCCAGGCAATGCAAGGCACGCAAAACGGTCGCGCTTCGCGTTTTGCGCATAAGGCACGACCGCTGACGCTCGCGCTTCGCGCTCGCTGACTAACCTTACTGCTTCATCTAATTATTAGAAAAAAAAACATTGATTTTTCATCTTTTTTTCGTATACAATTAAAAAATGCGTTGGCCATACATAGCTTGAAAGTTTTTTAAATTATTTTAGTTTTTGACTTATGATTTTCAATATTGTTGATTTTCGAATAGACATTAGTAGTACCCCGGCACCATGGAGAATGTAAACAAAACTGACCTTGACCCCCAGCGACCCCACCCCCGGGATTACTGGAGGTCAAGGTCAAGATTGTTTACTTTCCATGGTGCCATTTGCACTTTGGAGAGAGCCCTCTCTCCCCTCCTCTCTATCCGAAGTGCCTCTGATTTTTTTAGACACGTTGGAGAAAACTCCCCACCTTACCTTCTTTCTATCCAAAGTGCCTCGGGGGTTTCAAGGCGCTTTGGAAAGAGCGATGGAGCGACTTCCCGAGGTGTTGGCGATCCCGCGGCTGGCGATGACGCAATCTGACGTATCCCAGTGCAGCCTTTATATACCCGGCGTGCACGCGCGCGCACACACACACACACACACACACACACACACACACACACACACACACACAAACACACACACACACACACACACACACACACACACACATATCTACGCACAAAGAACAAGCAAAAACAGATATATTCTATCAGGCAAGCATTCAGTCAAGAAGGTGGCACAACACAAGATAATAAATAGATAATACTCAGATACTTAGATAATAGATGAGATAATAGACAAGATAAAGATAATTTCAAGATAATTTTTTATCTTATAATTATCTATTATCTTATCTTTTATCTTGTGGCTATTTAGTCATCTGACGTATAGATGACAGTTTATGTCAAGAATATGTTAGCGTACTAAAGCTACCTTCTTCATCCCATAATAGCCTAAGACATGATTCTCAGTCTGACGTCACGACAAGAGACCGACACTACCTTCTTGCTGTTATACTCTCCTAATACAAGAAATGTGCTTTTAATCAACCGATTGCCAATATCTCCGAAGATATTGCTTGGACATTTTCGTAACATAAGAACTTTTTTATGTACACTTCAAGAATTTTACAACACACTCGGTTGCAATTCAATACAACAATTTAAAAAATTGATGATTTGCACATACGTCGTGCACACATAAATATATACCAGGACAGTGTCCAGAATGGAGAAGGCAACCTTACCTCGATCGATGCAGTTTCTCGCTTCTACGTTATCTGATAAGCAGTGTCATCAAGAACTCTGCTTTCCGCTGACTGACTTTATGTTCGCTAAGCAAAAAGCACCCTCTACTGTCGACTTTCGTAGCTTGGTGGCATTATAAAAGAGGCCTGAGTTGAGCAGCTAGCCATCAAACAGTGTCTAGCAGTAGCCACGGAAACTTCGGAGAGAGAGCTGTACAACCCACGATGAACAAGCTTCAACTACTAAAAATCGTGCTAACCGTCTTGAGCGCGGTTCTTGTACGTGAGCCGACAGCACGCATTTTTTGTAATGAAGCATGGCGTCGTTCTTTAAAACACTGCTCGGTCAGCTGTTTATTGAAGCGGTTAAAATATATATTGGGTTTCTGCAGTCTACGTACTATTATGTACTTATTTAATCGTCGTTCGCTGGAGAGCGAGGTGGATATTATCCGCGCTCTCGGCGAGTCTATCGTGAGTCGTGGAATGCAGAGTGCCTGGCAAGTTCAAACTANTCTCTCTCTCTCTCTCTCTCTCTCTCTCTCTCTCTCTCTCTCTCTCTCTCTCTCTCTCTCTCTCTCTCTTAAAGCATGTGCAAAATTGTATTGTAATTTTTTATCATGAAATCTGAATGCATAAATCTTGATAAAATGATGGCTGACACTGAAGGCGATGTGCTGATTGAACTCGTACAACTAGATGATGAGGAGGGGGAGCAGAAACCCTCAGTCGTCGAATTGGAGACAAATAAAACGCCATTGGACCTTACAGCAGTAACAGTAGCAGATACGACCGACGTTACTGTCACAGTTGTCAAGATGGAAGCTGACGAGACATCAACTAACGTAGCCTCAGCAGATACAGGTAGTTTCAATGAAGCTGCTGTTACTACCACTACCGCTACCACTGCTACTACTACTGCTGCTGCTGCTGCTGCTGTTGCTGCTGCTGCTGCTACTGAGACACTGGCAGAATCAATCGTCACGAATGCTGCTACCACAGCTATGGATATCGATACATCGTAGGTTGAGCCAGCGCCATCTGAGGTGCACGCGATAACGACGCTTGAAAAAAAAAACGATGACGAGGGAATTAACGGGGATTATAATGATGATGACGTAGAAGTCTCTGATGCGTCGTCCTCATCGTCTGACTTTACTGCTTCCTTCTGCTCCTCCTCAGTCGGTTCATCCTCAGCCACCCAATCAGTAGTTGAGGAAATGTCGGGACACAGTAGCACAGACGATGTATCTGGTGGCGATGATGATGATGAATGTAAGAATCCTCTCATATACACATTACCACACGAATAAAATGTAAAGTGTGTAAAATAATAAATCATATAAATTAGCATTATGGTTGCAGGAGGGCGCTGGTGTTGAACAACCGCCGAGACAACACATCGTGATTCATCGGGAGTTTACGAGATATAATCCGTTTTTCCGCCTGAATAGTCGTGAGGCGCTGATCACCATCAGGCGGCCACCTCAGAATGCAGACGTCGTAGAGTGGCTAGGGCTCGCTATGCATGATCTGTACAGGTATGTGTGTGAGACTACAACACCCGACGACTTTGTCGGTATAACAATAAACTCAGAGCAGTTTAGACAGGGTGTAGTGTGGATTTCGTATAGATTAGTGCGAGAACTGAGCGCAGTTGAAATGTCAGAGATGCTGCAGAGTGTAACACAGAGTAACACAGACTTTGAAATTGATAATACACTGTTAGTCAATGTTAATACAGTGTCAGTGCCTCGAGGGGCGGGTCGAGTCTCGCTCACTTCTGAGACCACTTTTAAACGATCTATTTTAACCATTCAAAATAAGGATAATCTCTGCCTGCCTCGATCGCTTGTTTGTGCGCATATGTATGCTATCCGCGGTGACGTTCGCACGGGGTATCTACAGAAAATGTGGGACAGAATCAGACAATGTAATGGTAAATGGCAAAAAGAGAAGGCTATAAAACTTGCTAACAGTGCTAGAGTTGTTATACCCGAAACCGGCTGTGGGATACCCGAGATAAAACTTTTTCATGAATACTACGCGTGTTTAGACGTTGCAATAGTAGTCTATTCATTTCAAGGTTTTGCTCGAGGTGAAAAGCCTATATACGAGGGATCGCAATACGTTCATAATGTCGGTAATACTGCTAGGTATACTCTTCGTATTATGTATTACGAGAGTAGCCGACATTATCAGCCTATTTTGAACTTGGTTGCTGCGGCTGGTAGTAGGGGATATTGTATACCTTGCAATAAAAAAGTAACAAACGAAAAGAATCAGAGGTGCCCGAACAAGTGTCGCAGTTGTCTGCAGAAACCGCCTTGTGAACGTGACCAAACTGACAGGCATGTAGTGTGTCCGCACTGTAATAGAATCTTTTTCAGTCAGATGTGTCTTTCGAATCATCTGAAACCAGGGCATTTGATAAGAATCATACAGTATGCGCGAGTTTAAAAATTTGCACGAGGTACTGTAGAACGATTAGAGCTACCACCAGTAATGATACAGCCCCTCATATTTGCGATACAGCTTTTTGTAAAGTTTGTAAGCTGATGCAGCCAATCGGTCATCTTTGTTTTATGCGACCTATAGCTGAAACGCGTCAGCAGCCGACTACTAGTAACAGCACGAAAAAACAGACTTTATACTTATTTTACGATTTCGAGACACAACAGTCGGAAGCTGTATTGGGTGACGATAAGACACATACACATGTTGTCAATCTGTGTGTGAGCAGGTATGTAGTGCCTGTCTAGATAACGAAAATATTTCTGAGTCATGTAATTTTTGTGGGGTGCGAGAGCATGTGTTCAAGGATGATCCGGTAAAAGAGTTAGTAGACTTAGCCTTGAATCGTAGAAAAAATATTGCAGACGTGATATGTATCGCACACAATACTCAAGGATTTGACGTGCAGTTCGTGCTGAATTATTTGGTGGGACGCAAAGATTTCCGTGAAATGCCTTCCGTAATTCTAAACGGGTCAAAAATAATTATGATGAAGTTTGCACACATAAAGTTTCTCGATAGCTTAAATTATTTACATATGGCTTTGAGTGCTTTACCGAAAGCTTACGGACTTGGCGGCGGTATTGAGAAGGGAACGTTTCCCCACTTATTCAACAGACCGGAGAATCAGAATGTGGGCGAGATGCCACCTGTAGAGAAAAACATTCTTAGAGTGGTACGCCGGTAGAAAAGAACAAAATTACATTTTTTATTTTCAAAACGAGATCATCAAGTATTGCAAGCAGGATGTTAAGATATTGAGACTTGCATGTCTTGCCTTCAGAAAGACGTTTATCGAATGCGGCTCGACAGATCCGTTCGTAGAGTGTGCCACTATTGCGTCGTCGTGTATGCGTGTGTACCGTAAGAAATTTAAAAAAAAATATACTATTGGCATTATACCGTCGGGTGGCTATCGTCGAGCCAATAAACAATCGCTAAAAGCAGCACAATGGCTCACGTGGATGGAGCATGAGACAGGCTGGTCGATACAGCATTCTATAAATTCGCGTGAAAAAAGACTACCCGAAGGCCCCCTGGTGGATGGATTTTGCGTGTTAGAAAATAATGAGAAAGTCGTACTGCAGTTCCACGGGTGTTATTGACATGGCTGTGTTCGCTGCTACACTGATGGTCGTAATTTGGCAATCGTGAATGGCGAGAGTATGGACAAGCGGTACGAGAGAACGCTTAGAGTTTCGGAAAAAATTAAGAGGCACGGGTATCGTCTCATTGAAAAGTGGGAGTGTGATTTTGATCGCGAGTACAGCGAGAACGAGCAGATGATGACGTATATAAAAGAGGTCACAAAAGACTGGCATACACCACTTAATCCGCGAGATGCATTTTTGGGTGGTCGCACGGGTAACACGGTAAAATCATACGACATTCGCGAGAACGAAAAAATTAAATATGTAATAGCGCGACACATTGCTGGAACGTTTTTATAACGCAGTCATCAGCCATCGGTACTCGGTTATGCAAATCAGAATCCCTTTATAGCGGGACACGATCGCATAGAACTCATGTACAAATTTTATAAACCTTACAACAGCGCCAAAGAAAATTTAAAACACGTGATTTAAAGCGCCTTGACGCTAGTGAATTAAATAACATGATTTACAGCCGGCATGTCGCGTATTTTTCCATTAACTGACGGAATTACAATCGATGCTCGATGTTGACGCTCTTGCGGGCCGACCTTACAAAGACCGTAGTAGCTTTTCGATGCGCTTGCCACCCCTGAACACAATTGTACTCACTCTAAGCGGAAACGCGTGGGCAGACGAAACTATTCGCGATCTCATAAGACAGATGATAAAAATTTACAAATCGGTACTCAAACTGGTTCGCTGCCTCGAATTCAGAAAATTTTGCTCGCTCGCCCAGCACGTACTAACCCGTCTCGATTCGGCTAAAAATATTTACATCTCGAAACGCCTTTCCAATGCACCCGATTTGAGAGCTAGATGGGCCGTCGTTAAGAGCATGGGCTTCTCCTCTTCTGCTACGCCTTCACCCTTTTCATTCTTCACACCAGACCAGCTGAATAACCACTACGCTAGTATCTCTAATGCCACACCACCTATCTCGATAGACACACTCAACGATCTCCTTTCATCCCCGCGCCAGAACTTCGTGCGAGAAGAGTTTGACATCGGAGAATTCAGTGATAGCGAGGTTCTTGCGGCAATACTAAAAGCGAAGTCTAAGGCGTCCGGAGCTGACGGTATTTCCATCGGAATGATCAAAACAGCCGCTCCTGCACTTGTTAAACCCCTAAGGACCCTGTTTAATGCTTCCGTGAATCGACCGTCCTTCCCAAGCCTCTGGAAAAAAGCTCTTCTTCTACCACTGAGCAAGGTTAAGTCGCCCTTGTCTCCCTCAGACACTCGCCCAATCGCTAAACTTCCGGAACTCTCAAAGATACTAGAACTGTTGGTGCATAATAGACTGCGCGATTACTAGGAACTAGGCCTATTGACCCTGTCAAGCCGGGATATCGTAGGGGTCATAGTACACAACAGCTCTTCTTGGCGCCTGAAATATAGGCAAGCCATCGATGACGCGAAATCACAATATTAGTATTGGTTCGATTTTTCAAAAGCATTCGAACACTATTCCCGCACGATGTTCTGCTTCGCAGCTCAAAAATATAAATTGCTCCGATAATGCCTTTAAGTGGTTCTTTACCTACCTCATGACAGCATCCAGGCCGTCGTCGACGAGGTGGTCGAGTGTCTGAGTGGGTCAGGTCGAACGCGGGGTGCCCCAGGTAGCGTGCTGCCCCTCTCTACTTTCTCGCTTCATTAATGACTACCCAATTTCTTAGTGGAGAGTCAAAGCCATGATTTTGGGCGATGCCACACAGATCTATCGCTCGTTTCTACCAAATTCCCATCCGGCTTGTCGATATTATCGGCGACGGCCTACAGTCGGTAGCAAATTGGGCCGTAGAAAACGGTCTGGGCCTGTAATCTTCGCAAAACTGCCGAAGGCGATGATTCGGGTAAGCGACAATATGATAATCGAGGATCGATCTCGACAGTGTCCAAAATTAATATTAATGGCACAAGATATACCTTACGTCCCGGAACATTAACTAGGTGTGTGCTTTACCCCCCGCTTGGACTGGGATACGCCATTTGAACGCCGTTCATGTTAAGTCTAGCCGAACGCTCAATGCCTCAAGATCGTCGCCATGCACTATTCCGCAAGCGTGCGTACATCCTAGTTGAGCTCTCATTTTTCTCGCATTTTTGACTATGCTTGCGGTGTTTCCATAGTCCTTGATAACAATCAACTTAAAATTGCATAGGCTATTACACGCATGTGTTAGGTTTGTGCTGGCCGCATCCATACGATGCGCGAGTAACACGTACCGCTTAGCGCTCGGCTGCTATCAGTAGGCACAGAACGCGAATATTTTCTTGGCGTTCCGCGTTTAACGCTATATCGAGGGGGACCGCGAGTACGCTGCACATGGTTGCCAGATGCGAAAAACTCTCGCTACGTCGCTCTATACCGCCGCAGCGAGATGTTTACTTCGTTAGCACCCGTACGAAGCTACGAATCATTTTTCATATCCTCTCATGTTACCTGTAAACTCCTTAACCTTACCTTTGATCCCTCTAACGATTAATTCCTTCAGAAGCCTATTTATGTTCGACCACTTTCTCGAGAGACATCTCTGACTGCGCAACGCTACATACCTATCGAGCTCACTTTGACGGAGAGTTGCCGGATGCGTCGGCTCTACCTCGCTAAGATTATACTAATTAAGTACTTGCGCTATTTCTGCTCTCGTATTCAATTTCCCAACCTTTTTGTACTTATGCGAACGTTGTTTTCCTCATGTATCTCACTCTAAAAACAAAAAAACTGATAAATTTCTAATATGTACTCTAATTATGTTACTAATGTTGAATACTTTTAACTTGTGTCTAATGTTGCCGATGGGGTTTACGCGGCGTAATAAAAATCAATCATACAATCAATCAATCTCTTCTCTCTCATCTCGTCTCTCTCTCTCTCGCATACATCCTGTCGCGACGACTACCTACAAACTGTCTTGCGCGTACAGGATGCATCCTTGTCATCCTTTTTCCTTCCCTGGGACCCCTTCTCTCCCCCCCCCTCTACTATAATACCTAGTGATGTGTGTGGTTGTTCTGACTGAACTAGCCTTCATAGCTCGCAGGCGGAGGCGCGCAGCGTGCGCGGTTACAATCCTCCCGGAGGGGGCGAGCCTATGGCTACCTTCGGAGTCTTGCACGCGCGCAGAACTGAGCTCCCCTGGAGGGCGTAGCCTGATGCTTGCCTTCGGAAGCTCGACAACCGCTCGCGCATGCGCGCGAGGAGGGGGCCCCGCGCCGCGCGTTCATGGTTCTCCCCCGCCAGGGGGCGTTACAGAGTCTCGCACGTTATAAAGCTTGCGTGTTGTCCGGTCTAGCGAGTACTTCGTGTATCATCACCAGCACCGCCACTTCGCTTCATGGATGTGCGCTGGAGACATCCTTGGACATGCATGATTTGCGGTCCAACCTCGTGCGGCAAGACCGTGTTTGTCGGTAATTTTCTCAAATACATCGCACAGATGAGCGATACAAAATTTGAGCGTATATTACTCTACTACACGGAATGGCAGCCTGCTTATAAGGAATTTGCTGACGGTAGTATTAGTATTGAATTTCACGAGGGATTGCCAAAGACCGAGGACTACAGTAGAGATCCCGAGCGACCAAAACTCTTGATTCTCGACGATCTCATGCGCGAGTCGTCCAGTGCGAGTGTAGTTAATCTATTTGTCAAGGGCAGCCATCATTGTAATTTGAGTATTTTCTTTCTCTCGCAAAATCTCTTTCATCGTGGTCAGCGAGAAATATCGTTGAACTCGAATTACATAGTTATTTTTAAGAATCCGCGCGATCGCTCCCAGATACAGCATCTGGCCCGACAGCTACATCCCGAGGATACGAAATTTTTACAAGAAGCCTATAGCGATGCTGTCTCTCGGCCATTTCACTATCTACTGCTGGACTTGAAGCAGGATACACCGGAAAATTGTCGGTATCGCACATGTATATTTCCGTTCGATCGGTATTAGTATGTGTATGTGCCGCGCAAACAGATTAAAAGCAACTCCATCACCGACAATGTGCCAGTCATTAGCGTGTGATGGAGCGAGCAACATCAGCAGCAGCAGCAGCAGCAGCGCAGCGTCATCGCTATCCCATTAGACGAAAGTATCTGGATATATTGAAAGTGCTGTGCTGTCATCTTGACGCGGTGCAACGCACAGCTCTACTGCGTCAAGCCTGCCCAAAACTTGTGATAAGTCTGGTCGAGTGTGTGCTGAATATTCTGCGTGGAAACGTACCACTGAGCAGGCGTTATAAGAGCAAGTTACGTAAACACGCGCCATTACTGCGCAAAATCATAGCTCCGGGACAGACGATAGAGACTCGCAAGAGACTTTTAATTAAAGCTCAAAACCTTGTGCCGGTAATAGTGAAACCTGTTTTATCAGCATGGAGCATGCTAGGAAAATGATTTTAGTGCCTCAAGAGTGTATCGAAAGTGTGAGACAGCAGCAGCAGCAACAACGTCAATGTTTACCAATAACAGTAGCACTACCATCACCACCACCACCACCACCACTATCAAAGACGTCTATCACAGATGAGTGTAGGGTTGGTAGTGGCAGTAATGGCAACTACCTCAACACAGTTCAGACACCGGGCTCCGAGGTTTTACGACTGGACGACGAGATGAACAAGATTTTGAACTCGTGTGGATTGGATGATCGGCAAAAGTACTCCATGTATCAGCAGGTGTTGCAACGCTTCCTACACTACAAAAAACAAAGTAGTGATGACAATGAAGCCGGTAATGAGTTGTTGTTGCCGACAGTCGATAAAACATTACCAGCACCGCACTCTATTACTACAAATAGTGATGGTGAAGTAATATCTGATCTGCATATTATCAATAGTGTACCGCCAAGTCTTCGTGAAAACGCACGAAATCTAATGAATAGTCTACGTCGATCTGGTAGCATTGCCTGGAATAAACTCGGTATGATTACGGTAGATGGCGTGCGTGCACGAGGCGTTAATATTGTAGACTTAGTGAACGAAACTGTTAGACGTAGAAAAAGGCCGCCTTCTCGTGGCTTCGATCAGTTTGTTCGCGTACTCCGTAAGGCACACGTACCTCTAGAATTTATAGGGAATAACCAGCTTCATATTGCTGTAGCGGCTGCTGCAGCAGAAGAATCTAACAGTAGTGGTAATAACACCTCTCTGCTGACTGCTTACGACACGTCATTATTATCTGTACCGGAACGACAACAACAACAACAACAAAAACTCGTTTCCAGTGGAAGCGGTAGTGACGAGGACGACGAGGAGAAGGAGGAGGAGGAGGAGGAGCAGGCGGACTACGACGGAGAGAAAACACTAGATCCAAATAATTTGACATTTTTGAATTATTGCAAAGGTAATAAGAAGAGAAAACGAGGTGGTAGCAGTCGTGCAGCAGTCGACACCACGGTAGATACTTCAATAAGATACAGATCGCCACCTGCTAAAAAGCAAGTAGTACTAAAAGAGCCTAAGCTCGGACATATAAAATGGCAGCACCACAAAGAGTAAACACGGAGTCATCTAGTGTGCTGGACGCACTAATCAATCGAGTGCCTTTCGAGATGCATGTACCGGAATACTAGTTTCTCGGGCCGGGCACTCATCTTGAGCAGAGACTGGCACGCGGTGAGACCGGCAGAAATCTTCTAGGTAGAGCCTGTCTCGAGCACGATATCGCATATTCGCGCAATAATGGTGGTGGTGGTGGTGGTGGGGGAGGACATACTCAAGCCGATCGCCGACTGGCTGAGCGTGCTTTTTCACGTATGCTATCTGAGTCGTCGGATAGTGAGGAGAAAAGCGTTGCTTTATTAACTGTTTTGTGTATGGTCGGTAAAATCACTTTTGATAGGGTTTATCGACGATTCAGACAGGCTATAAAACGTACAAGGAGAAAGAGATCGAGATTAGTCGGTGGGAGACAGTCAACGAATGGAGAACAAGCTTGAAAAACTGTACTATGGCTTGCCAGCTCCATCAGCATACGCTGGTGGAGACAGGCTTGTACGAGCCATGCGCAAAAAATTTCGCTCGGACGAGGTGCGGGAGTGGCTCGGGAGTCAAGATGCGCACACAATGCATAAAATGGTGCGATATCGTTTTCCTCATCGCTCTTACCGTGTTTTCAGCCCGTACGAGTTGTGGGAGGCTGATTTAGCAGACTTTCGCTCTCTAAAAACGTATAATGATCAATACAGTTACTTACTGGTGGTCATTGATGTGCTTTCAAAGTATGCGTGGGTTGAGCCACTTCGTGATAAAACGACTAAAAGTGTGGTCAGTGGTCTGGAGCAGATTTTACAGCGAAACGATGGTAGACAGCCTATATACTTTCAAACGGACAAGGGCAAGGAATTCATTGGACGCGAAGTGCAGAATTTGCTGAAAAAAAGAAACATTATTTATCGTGCTGTGCGAGACCCCGACGTTAAGGCAGCAGTCGCCGAGCGTTTTATCAGAACTCTTAAAGAGCGAATATGGCGCTACTTCACACATCTCAACACAAGACGCTACATTGACGTGCTGGACGGTATTGTACAGTCGTACAATAATTCGTGGCATAGTGCAATAAGAATGACGCCATCTAGTGTGAATATGTATAATGCAGCTAAAGCTCGTGAAAATTTAGCGCGGCGCTACTGTGCCAAACGACAGTCACGCTGTACCCATAAATACAATGTTCAAGACTTGGTTCGAGTTAGTCGTGCTCGGACAGCCTTTCGAAAAGCATACGAGGGTGGCTGGACTCTAGAATTATTTAGGATTACAAAGGTCGATACGACGAGACAGCCGCCCGTCTACACGCTCGAGGATCTGGAGGGAGAAAAAATTGACGGCTATTTTTACGAACAGCAGTTGAGTAGAGTGCGCAAAGATTTGTCTGGTGACGTTTTTCATATTGACCAGGTATTACGCAGTAGGGGTAAAGGAAAGAGGAAGGAGTATTTTGTGAGTTGGAAGGGTTACCCTGAAAAATTTAATTCTTGGGTGTCTGCTAAAGATCTCGTGAATCTACAAAACAATGATGATGATGATGACGGATGAATTTTACATGGTTCTGTCCAGTAGTAGTAGTAGATATGTTTTCCCCGAGAACACTACAAATCACTTTACCACACAACTCCCCCAAAATTTTTGTCTACACGGCAATTGGTGTGTCGGTCTCACTGAAATTCAGATACCTCTCACCTTTCAGCACATATCAATGAAGGAGAAAGGAGAGGGGGTTGTTTGTGTGAGAAAAAAATCTACGCGCGCCGCTTACATCAGCAATAGGTTACGCGATAGTGTTGATGATGATGGTGATAATTATGAGGAGACTTTTAGTCAAATAAAATGTGGCGTTTATGACGACCTTCTTACTCTTTTGGAGGAGATTAATAGCCTCGACAATGTGAAAGATCATCTTAAATTTGAGATTCAGTGTGGTGGCTATATTCAAGTCAGATGCATTTGCACTGAGGATGAGTGCGCCAACTATACTCACTCATTCTCTTTGTCCAAAAAGTTGTGTGAAATATTGGGTTTTAAAAGCGGCGAATTATTAACTTGTGATGGTAAAAAAGACTACTTCATTATCGGTAATAGACCAGCAAATCTTGTAAATGGTTTACCGAGTGTTCTGATGGTTTATAGTAGTATTTGCCAACCTTACGTGACAGGCGATGTTTGCTCACGATTACTACGTGCTGTGCCTCTTCAGTTATATGACTATACTTACGGTCGAACACAAATTCAGAACTTTGCCCCTCCAATGTATTTACCTCTGCTATCATCGTCTTTTCAGTCCATCGAGGTAGATATAAGGGGCGAGCATGGTCATTCTGTCCCATTTGATTACGGAACGTTGACGGTGACACTTCATTTTAAACGCACAAATTAAAAAATGTGTGACTATAGTATTTTTTTCACTCACCAAATTGGCTGTGGCGATGGTGGTGGTGGTGGTGGTGGGGATAATTACGTTGCAATTGGTCGTAGACGTTATCAGACTGGTGCGGGTATTGGTAGCTATTTGAAAGGCTTATTTCGCGGTGCTTTACCTCTTGTAAGACGTGGCGTTAAGTCTGTCGGTAAGGAAGCTGCTCGTGCTAGTGCAAAGATCATGGATGATGTGGTTAACGAGAATAGACCTTTCAGAGAGGTTTTAAGTAGCCGCATGCGCGAGAGTGGGGGTAATCTCAAGCGCAAAGCTGAACAAGTACTGAATAAAATGATGGCACCAGATGAGCAGGAGGCAGAGGTGGGGGGTGGTGGTAGTGGTGGAAAGAAGAAAGCTAAATATAAGAAGGCGCAGATGACGCAAAAAACGCAGTCAGGTTTTAGTCGTGGAGCTGGTAGGAGCGTGCCAACTACTCAGAAAAAGAAGAAAAAGAGGAAGAAATCTACAACTAAAACAGCATCGTCAGCAGTAGCTAAGGATATCTTTGTCAGCTAAAAAGTCTCTCTCTTCAAACAATATACCTACTTACTCTATACCAGGCAAAAACATGGCTTTTTTACACACTGACTCTTGTGACTCGTTGAAGTCGGAGTTGTCACTCTTTGAATTACCACCAACACAGACGGTCATTGAGGGCTCTCATTGGGTGCAGTATAAACCAATCTCGTCACTCACTGATCAAGCGCCAATAGAATTTACGATCCCTGGCAACTGTGAATATCTAGATTTAGCGCATACAATGCTGAGTCTACGTGTAAATATAACGCCAATGGCACCACTAGAGAAGGATGCGACAGCACCACCCGTCGGCCCTGTAAATAATTTTATGCATTCACTGTTCAATCAAGTGGATGTATTTTTTAATCAGAAACCTGTATCACCACCAAATAATGCCTACGCATACAGATCGTACATTGAGACGTTATTAAATTACGGACCAGCGGCAAAAAATTCACACTTGAGCAGTGTCTTGTGGTATGACGACACAGCCGGTAAAATGGATAACGCTGATGCCGGTAATGCGGGTTTCGTTAGACGGCAAGCAGTTATGACTGACAATAAAATTGATTTATTGGGTTACTTACACGTAGACGTGTTAAATATGGATAGATTGCTACTTGGTGGTGTTGAGGTACGTGTACGTCTTGTGCGCTCTCGTGACAGCTTTTGTCTAATGGATACCAATTCTGCATATACAGTACACATATCCGAGGCGACACTGTTTATTCGTCGCGTAAAGGTTAACCCAGGCATTGCATTGGCTCATGAAAAAATGCTTTCTAAAACCACAGCAAAATATCCGCTCACGCGTGTAGAGGTGAAAAATGTAACCCTAAACAGCGGTGTGCATGGCCAGTCGATAGATAATGTCATACTAGGTCAATTACCGAAAAGAATAATCATTGGATTTATTGAGAATAAGGCTTACAACGGCGATACAAAACTCAATCCGTTCAATTTTAAAAATTTCAATATTAATTTTTTGTGTTTGTTTGTGGACGGTGTACAAGTCCCCTCGAAACCACTACAGCCTGACTTCAAAAAAACAAAGATGTATGTGGATGCGTATCACACACTCTTCTCGGGTACGGGTGTACATTTTTCAAATGCCGGCAATTCGATATCACGCGATGCATACCCAAATGGGTACTGCCTTTTTGCATTCGATTTGACGCCTGACTTATCAGCCAACAACGATACCCATTGGAATTTAATTAGAAGAGGTAGTGTGAGGATTGATGTGAGATTTGATGACGCATTAGACAGTGTTGTGAATTGCATAATTTATGCTGAGTACGACAATCTGTTGGAAATTGACTCGTCTCGACAAGTTTTGGTCGACTACAGTGGTTGAGGTTAGATGGCGCTCCTTGAAAAACCAAATAAAACCGCTCACCAACACGGGGCTCGTGTCAGTCGATACTTGTTTCTTGAGCTGTGCAGACAAGTGAAAATGGATCTAGTTATTGATTTGCAGTTTTTCAAGGACAACAAAGGCCGTGTTGTACCGAAAGAAGCGGGCTTGGTAGTGTTAGATAAAGATATTACAGCACATTGGATTATCGCACCTACTTGTAATACGAGATTCTTAAAGAAAGATATTTTAAGAGAGAATAATTGGCTGACTCTGCATCATCATGGTCTGGATTGGTATGATGGGGATGTATCGCTGAAAAAATTTTATAAAAGTTTACACGATATTTGCAAGAGAGCGAATAAAATTTACGTGCGAGGAGAGGAGAAGGCAGAACTGCTGAATAAGATCACCACACGAGAAATCATCAATTTGGAGCGTGAGCACGAGTGTCTGACTTTTCATAGATTACCTTACAGCGAGAGGTATTGTATGCAGCACTCTATTAAACACTGCTCACTCAAATATACCTGTGCACTCAACAACGCCTATAAGTTAAAACTTTGGTTAAACACCCGTGGTA